>CM023947.1:26180843-26309211 GCA_013407115.1 Glycine latifolia | reverse complement strand
TATATATATATATATATATATATATATATATATATATATATATATATATGCAATTTTTCACCATTGAAGTAATTAATGTGACGGTTATAATATTATGAGAATTTCAATGGGTCACATTTAACACATTTTATTCCGTGATATTTTATTCAACTTTTCTATTAGTCAAAATCTTTTACTAGTAAGAATTCTTAGTAAATAATGACATAGATAATCTGATATCACTTATAATATTCTAGCTACTTTAAGAATGGATAATTATTCTCACAAGCACAAAACTTTTGAGTATAATAATTAAGTAGTTTTCATAAAACTTTTCAAAAGGTGATTCGTTTATAATTGTTCCAAATCAAGTATTTTAAGGGTGAAGTATCAACTATTGAAAAGTACATATTGATTAAATTTTTTAAGTCATTTACAATTATATAATTTCATCCTTATACAATTTCTGAATCCATCTGACTTGATTCGAATGTATATTAGATTCATTCAAGATGTTACAATATTATTTATATATACATAATTGCTTATACAGTCAAGATATAATTGTAAGATCTATTTTATGTTCTTAAATATTGTACTATTAAATATTGTACTATTAGAGACAAAAACTTTTTAAAAATTCTTAAATCTATAAACAAAAAATAAGCTAAGCTACTCCATATAAGTATGTATAAGAATCTGGCTTATATATATAGGAAAGAATTGAAAGCATAGAAGTTAAGATAAGAAGATGGTATACCATTAGGAGGAAGGGCATGAGTGGAAGGTTCAGAGATGGGCGTGGGTAGCTTGTTGGCATGGGTGGAGACAGCGAGAACTGAAGGAGGAGGCGTTGCCTTTTGCGGAACTAAGGCCATCGCAGAGGGCTAGCTTAGCGAAGGTGTTGGTGCGAAGAAGCAGAAGCGTGATTTGGAGGCATAAACATATATAGGAAGTAATAATAGATATGTTATATATAATGATGGCAACATGAGCTGAAACAGAAGCTGAAAACCACGTGCCTACTCTATACGCTCTATAATGTATCCCTCTGATTTGTTTTTTTTTTTTTTTTTTCTCTTTGACTTTTTGTTTTAGTGTAGAGGATAAGGGCAAAGAGGGAGGACTGAAGAGGGATGCATCATGCATGGCTGGTAGTAGTGGTGCATCGTAATCAATATTCATGGTGGAACTTTTGAGGGTGATCGTAAAAAGTTGATGGAAGAGCTAGGGCTTATCTTATCAGCGGGGTCCAATACGATAAGTAAGTGGTAGTTGATAGATAGGAGCTAGGGTCTGCTTTTGAATTTTGATCATGGCCATTTTCAAACAATTAACTTGGGGAAGTGACGATAAATAATAATAGAGAAGGATTATATACTATTGCAAATGGTTTATTCTTGGTAGACCAACATTTAGTAGTTGAAAGTATAAAGGTCTTGTCATATTAGTATTTTAAAATAAAGAGCTATACATTTGTATTGACGTTTAGCTACTTTTAACCTCTGTTTTTTAAAATATCTCATTTATAACATATGCGATAAGACACGTTGAAATACTTAAAATTTTCAAGATTTCTTATATTTTTTCTTTACTGTTAAATCTCATTTTAAAATCTCAAAAGAAGAAAAAAAAGAAAAACAAAAGTTTTTTTAAACAATATTCAGATTTTTAGGATTATTATATAAGAATTCATTTTTCATATTGAAGATTTTTTCATATTTTTTATTGAAAAATCTAGTAAATATCAAACTTAAGTTCAAGATTGTTGTTGAAGATTTTACATTAAAAATTATCACTTAATAATATAGTTATTTGAATTTTGGACTAAAATAAACAATGGATTACATTCTATTAAACTTTTATTTTTATTAATTTCTAAAACTATAATGACAATGCATCACAACATATCACTTTTATGACCAATTTAAATATTTACCTTTTAATATTCATTAATAAAAAAGAGAAAGCAAATTGGTGAATTTTGTCTACTTTAGTTTCATTTTGGTGTGAAAATTTGTTTCAAGATTAGTTTTTGATACTTGCGTTTAAAATAATTTATAATTATTTAAAAATAATTATATCTTAATATACAGTAAAGTTTAATGGTAAAAAGTGTTATTTTTTAATATGATATATAATACGTTTACGACGTATCTCTTAAGAGATATTTTCTTACTCATCTCCTTTTTAAAAAAATATATAAAGCTTGAGAAACAAGTTGATAAAATATTAAATTGCTATTTAGTTACTTAAAAAATTAATATTTTTAACTTGCATTAAGAAGAACTAATTGAGAAAAAATGGTCAAGAAGAGATATTTATAAAATAAAATTATAAGGAAATGCAGTACATAGTTTGTTCTTATTTTTATTTTAAAATGTCAAAAATGTATTAATCCAACATGACGCGATCGTGAAAGAAATGTCGCCGTTTGTCGACGGAACAATCCAGCAGAAAGGAAAACAACTACACTTGATCACCATTCATTTCACTAACAGCATTACGCACGTCTCATTTGATAATTCTGAATATTTTTTATATCCTCACTTTTTATAGAATATTCTATACTCTTATCATTTTAGAATTCAATTAGAATCTTCTTTTATATTTTTATCTAATCATGAATAATGGTATATCATAAGATTGTTAAATGTTATAATAATTATTTTAAAAGTTATATATAAATAAATTTTAATTAGTTAGCAGAGTAATCTTTTTATATCAATAGCATATTAAAACTAGAGTTTAATAGAAGTATATTATCGGTATTAAAGTTTTATATTCGTAATCAATCATAAAACATTATGTATATCTTTTAAGATAATTATATATATATATATATATATATATGTATATATATATATATATATATGACTGTAATTATTTTACATAATTTAATTTCTACTACTAAATATATTATATGTAATCAAAATTATATATAAAAATAATGTAACTTCGTTTATTAATTCTAAATTAAATTAATAGCATTAACTATTAATATAAAAATATATCAAACTTAACTAGTATTGCCTTCTTTTTTTTTTTTGCTACTTGATATCTCTAAAAGAAAATACCACTAACTTCTAAGAGTAATAAAAAAAGATCCACCTAATCTACGAGAGTTGGGGATGGAATCTGAGTATCTGACATATATCTATAGTTCATAAATCAAAGGAAGGAACACTCAAGAAAAAAAAAAAAAAAAAGAAGGAAGGAACACTCACAAAAAAATAAAAGGAAGGAATATCCTACTCAAAGAAAGTTTTTATATTGACTTAAAAATTACCTTGTATGTATCAATAATGAATGGTCAAATATGAAGCCCTTTGCATTAGTTGTGTTTCCACTAAAGGAACTTTAGTTTAGTATGCAACTGGACAGGATGTTTCTGCAATATAATTGACTTCAATTACCTTTTTGTTTATCCCAAATGCCAAGGAAATTTGTATCTTCCAATTGGAGAGGGACCGGCATAAATATAAATGTGCATACCCTCCTGTCACCGACTTTATAGTTATAGGTTTACATGTGCATGGCCTCCCTTTGTTTATAGATGCATTTTTTACCTCAACATCAAATCCATTCCCATTTACAGAGAACCTTTTCACTAAATTGGGCAGTGTCAAATACAAATCTTTAAATAAAAAGAAAGGCATTTTAAAGAATTGAATTGGAATAGTAGACAAGCAGAAGGATTATGTATACTACCTTAATTAACTCGTATACCGTATTCTCATTTAGGAAAAGGGAAATGTTAGATACTTAGAGCGATTTTAGTACAAGATCTTGAGTAAGGATCTTGAGTTTAAGATCTGGTCTTCACTAGATCTCCCACTAAAGGAGGTAGAGAGATCTCCAACATGGAGAATGAGTTCTTGTAGAAGAATTCTTAAGATCTACACATTGTTCAAAAAAGAATAAATTTTTTTCCTTTTTCTCTCTCCTTAAGATTTCAAAATGAGATCTACCACTAAAGAACAAAATGGAAGAGATCTTGAGAGATCTTAAATCCTACTTGGCACTATGAGATCTACTAAAAAATGATCTAAGATTCTAATTTAGGATCTACCACTAAAGATGCTCTTAGATGCCGTGACCGATAAAAAAAATTAGTTATGGAGGTAATATTCATATAAATAAATTAGTGGGAGCAGTATTCATATTATAACTTATTTTTTTAACTAAATTTTAAATTATAGAGATAAATTATGAGTTCACATATATGCTATATGAAAAATATATATCATCTCCAACCAGTATCTCATTTTTATATACATTTTAAATGGATCGTGTCTTTATGTATCAGTTATTATTTTTTAATTTAAGTAATTTTTCTCTTCACCGCAACAATTTAATTTTTTTTACTAAATAGGTGACATTAAAAAAATAGTTGGGTATATGAAACTTAATAGAGACACAGGCCAAAGCAATATTTTTCTTAAATAATAAAAAACAAAGCCTTGAGTCTAACTCAGACTTTTTAAACAATATTTTCAATCAACAAGTTATTTTGCTGAATGGTAAAAGATTTTATCTCCTTAAGAAAGATTTTAAATTTTAAATTTGAATATTGTGAATGAAATAAATGTGATTGAAAAGAAATATTTCATTAAAAATGATCAATTATTTTGTTAACAAAAATTAATCATAAACAAAAATTATAGATACTTCATATATGATGATAATCTTAAAAGAAAAAAAGACAATATTTTTTCAAATTCAAACACTAACCAATTGAGCTCCCACCCGTGACTCCACAATTCAACACTAATATAGTGCCGTGTCACTTGCCAATCTGGCTGCGTTAGAAGGTAGAAACATTTACGCGGACCAATCCTAAGGCAATGGTTTGGCATTCTTATCCAATAAGCTGAATCGAAGATATAAAAATACTACCTCTATAATACAGTTTTGTAAGCTTCAATAAGTACAAGGCAAGCATTATATAGCATTATTAGCGATTGAGTTTTACTCAACCTACTTTTCATTTAAAATTCTTATGGTTCCACAATTCGATTATGCAATTTGTTTTTTTATTTTTTTTAGTTTTTCATTTCACGGCAAACCTCGATCAATCTAAATCAAGTCATGCATTCATTTTTTTTTAAAATAAGATCAAATTACACTCTCATCCTTTTAAAGGAAAATATTACAATGTCTTTCCTTTTAATAAATATACAATTTAGTTCCTTTAACTTAATATTTTTAATCTAAAAAAACCTTAACACTGTTAAAATAAATTATTCTTACCTCTCCCAAGAGATACATGTATTAGCATGTTTATCCCTCTTATGTTTACATACAAAATAAATTATACAGAGATGTTTGTTTCATAGAATTTTCTTACATTTTCAGTATTTTAAAAAATATTTGGTTACATTTTAATATTTCTGAAAATAATTTTTTAAATTTAAAGTAATTTAAATAAAAAAGAAAATTACATATGTATTAGACAATAATTTTTCACATTTTCATGAATGTAAGAAAACATAATAAAAAAGTAAATTATAACATTTCCAGAAATCAATATGAAAGTGAAAAGCATTTGAGAGAAAAACAGTGTAACGCTTACATCCTTGAGGGGATATTAAAATAAAAATATTTTATTGGAAATTTTATCGTTTTTAAGATATAAGATAAAAAATAAAACAAAGTTAAAGTACATTTTTTATCCTTTATTTTTTAATTAAAATTTGTTTTGTTCCTTTATCCGTTAAAAAGATTTATTTTGATCATTAATGTCTCAAATTTGAATCATTGTTGCTCTTTCGAAACAATGATTTTTTTTTTAAAATCTTGCAAGAGTTATTAAATAAATGAAAAGTGAATAATATGTTGTCTAACATATCATCGTTCATAATTATTTATCTACAAAATTTTAATGAAAATTCATCATCTGAATAAAATGAGGATTAGAGACAATGATAGAACTTAATTTATCATTCCATATATACTCAATACAAATCAGATATTCTATTTATGAGTTAATTACGTTTTTAGTCCCTCTAATTTTTCATATCTCAAATTTTAGTCCTTCAAAAGTTTTTTTTTTTTAAAAATAGTCCTCCATTAATTTTTCGTGAACATTTTTAATCCCTTAATTTTTTTTATCCATTTTTAGTCTCATTCATTTTTATTGCTCAAGATTTGTCATTGTTTTGTCCATTGTTAGTCTCTGATTTTTATATATTTTGACTAATTTTGAGCAATAAAGAATGAAAGAATAAAAATAAACAAAAAAAAATGAGGAACTAAAAATGCTAGCAAAAAATTAATGGAAGACAGTAAACTTAACCAAAAATGCTAGCATAAATTTTGAGGGACTAAAAATTAAAATTAAAAAGTTAAGAGATTGTAAACTTAATTAACCATTTTTCTACAACTCAAAAAACTTGCCCAATGTATTGGCCAATAAAAAAGTCATTTTGTAGTTCATTTTTTTATTAAATTTTGACAAGCAAACCTAACCCATTTCACAACAGTTGAAACTTTTAAAACTAATTTCAACATAAGTCCAACCCAGCCCATAATATTTTTGGGCTATTTTTTTATCAATGTTAATTATTATATTTATTAGATTTTGTTAGTAGAGAACTTCAAATCCAAGACCTCTTCCTTCACTTTTTCACCACCAAATCAACATTGTCTCTTCCATCTCTGGACAGATTAACAGACTGAAATTCTTCACACAATTTCAAAATAGGTCCAACCCAAACTAACATACATTTTGACATTAAATATATGCAATAGACAATCTTAATTAACAAGATGAATCAAAGGCCTAGGAGCAGGTATATATGGTTAATAGGGATTTCTTTTAATCGTGAGAAAACTGGGAGCTAGGAGCCCAAAAAAGCAGAATCGTCGGGACAACCCATGGAAAAAAAAAACCCACTATGAAACAGTAGTACAAGAGAAACTATGGAAGCAATAGACGAGAGAACTTGAAAACACTTAATACCAAAAGGGCGCAGTAGCCATGTTAAAGCGAGGCTATTTGTAACCTAGTTTGCTTTCTCTATAAAATATGCACCCATCAAACGCCTTCTTCAATCTGAACATCTTATCTCTTGGACTAGATATCACTTTGAGAATTGTTTCCGGGGCTCTGCCACAAAAGGAAAGGAACACTGAGGATCAATTTCTTTTATAGGCTACGAGGATTAGTTGTTGAACATCTAAATGCACCCCAGGGGTTATATCATGTACGAGGTTGAAAATGAGGTGCGGATCACTGAAAAGAAAGCTTCCTCCATAGGGAGAGAGAGAAACTACCCATCAATTCACGGAATCAGATGTAGCAAGACTTGGATAGGGGAAGTTTTCCCACAATCCTATTATGGATATCATAGAAAATGAATTACCTGGCATGAATGTGAACCGTCTGATCAATCAGACGATTAGTATTTTTAAGGTGTTTTCTAAATTAAATTTACTAAACTAATTAATGAACATTGAATCTTCTTCAGATGGTTCTAATCATCTGACTGTGTGAATGTGGAGTTTCACTATATCCGCCAATACTAGTTAAAAAGTTGCACCCGAGAATTTCACATGACACCCATGGATGCTCCCAAAGAAAGCTTCTTAACAATGGAGATTGCATAATAAAATTGCAGCAATCGATCCCGTGCCCACTATTACAAGGTGAAAGTAACTAGTTTTAACAACCACAATCTGATTGAAATTAGCATTTCACTGAACAAGAGATGCTTAAATATGAAAGAAATTAAGTAGGATTACACATGAAATTAGACCGGAAGGGTATGCTCAGATTGAGAGAAAGGTTTAAAATGAAACAATAGCCAAGTTACATTGCTAAGCTAATCTAAGATAGAATCAAAATAAACCTGGTTGAGTACATTTCATTGAATTCCATCCAATACCCGTGCTTTTCTTCCCCTCTAGTATGACATAGTGTCAATCTTATTATTTCCATTCCACGGGAAAGATATCACAAAACAATGAAACAGGCAAATTTATTCCATTTCATTTCACCTCATTTTGTTTTTTATCCCAATAGTCGCAAGCAATCACAGAAAAAAGCCGTAAAAATGAATATAAAATCTAACTATGCGCTGAAGCATTGCCAGTTTTCAATGCCAACAAGCATTGTTCCAACAAAGCACTGTTTTTAATTATATCCAACATTAACCTTAGTCGCCTCGTTCCAAATCAGTATTATAAATACCGATTTGTGCATGTAAAACCCCATCACACACCATAACACGCAACAAAAAACGATATAATCCAGAACATTGAGAAAATAAAAAAAACATTTAAACTAATCCAGTTCAGACAGATTAAAACAAGAACCAAAACCAAAAATAACAACAGATCTCAAAATCCTTTTAAATAAAAATACCCTAAAAAATCAAGCGGTGAGAACGACGGCTCCACCGGCTTCCTTGATCTTCTTCTCAGCGATCTTGGAAACAAGCTTGGCCTTCACGACCAGAGGCTGGTTCTGAGGCAAAACCCCTTTACCCAAAACCTTAAAGTAACCGAACTGGGTGACATCGAGCAAGGGCGCCTTGTCGGCGGTGGCCTTGTCCTTGGCCTCCTGGGGGAGGAGTGACCACAGCTTATCGATGTTGATGATGGGGCAGAAGAATTTGTTGCGGAGTTTGTGAAAGTAGCGCATACCCACCTTTCCGAAGAAACCGGGATGGTACTTGTCGAAGAGGATGCGGTGGTGGTGCATGCCACCGGCGTTACCCCGACCACCGGGATGCTTGCGGTGCTTCCCAATACGGCCGTGACCGGCGCTGACGTGGCCTCTCTTCTTCCTGTTCTTCTTGAACCTGGTCGTCATTTTCTCTTCTCCGCTCCTCTCTCTCTCTCTCTCCCACACTATCAGTTTCTCTCAGAGTGGCCGCACAAACGAATTAGGGTTTTGGAACTTATAAGTGGTAAGCCTGTCCGCTGCTCCAGATTTTACTTATTTGCCCCCGTCTCTCGCACAGTCACACGTATATTCATGTTGGTGGTTTTTTATTAATTAATAAGTATATTCTTGAAAGCGTTTGATAGAAAAATAACATTTAAACATATATATTTCCAAAAATTATAGTTATCCCAGTGCGTTTCACAGGATAAATGTTTATTTTATATAATTAAAATTTACTATGGTAAATAAATATCTTTAAATATAAATTATATTATAATTTAAATTTGTAATTAATAAATATTTTTATATTTATAAGTTATATTTTATATTTGTGATAATAATTTATATTGTGATATATTATCAAATTAAATTATTGATATTTTAAAAAATATTAAAATATAAGTTAGAGCTAAATATATTAAAATGATAGATTGAATGGTTAAGAATAGTTACACGTTAGAAGTATTAAATTTAGAAAATGAATGAAAAAGATAGAAAATAATTTAAAATTGCTCTTGGAATATCTTAATCCTTCCTCAAATATCAATATATCACAATATATATTAATCTTAAATGTATTTTATATCTTTAAAAATATTAATTTATTACTAATTTTAAATATTTAGAAGTATTTAATTCCTATAAATTTTAGTTGCATAAAAAAAATATTGTGTAATGCACGTGCTAAAATATTAGTTTATTAACAAGTGTCTCATGAAAATACTTCTTGACACTATTCTAAGAACAAAACTAAAATCTTTAAAGTAAATAGGGAAGACCAATGTGAGTTGAATTTAGTAGAAGGCATTGGTTCTTTAGAATGTGATGAACCAAGTTTCAAATACTATGGAATGTCATTAGTTTTAATTTGTGATATCTTTGTTTTGAGAGAAATTTTAGCATTTTTGCTTTTGTTGATTTGTGAAAAATATGATATTCCTTTATGTTCCGAGAGAAGACGTTCTCTAGGTTTTTCAATGTGTGATCCTTGTAATTTTTTAAGATGTGTGATTACTAAGTTGTTGAGTGTGTGTAATTTCTTTGATCTTTTAAGGTGTATGGTCCCTAGAAGGTAATTAGAGTAATTTTGTAAAAGACATCTTGGAATGAATTGTCAATCAATTTTTTTCTTAAACACAACTTAGGGACAAGATGTATGTCACATTTGACATGACTAAAACAATATGAATATTTAGTGCACTCTTTATCCATACACTTCTGCTTTATTTAATTGTGATTGTTTGATATTGGTTTTCTTTCTTCTTCTTTTCTGTCAACTGTATTTATGATTTTCTCTTTGTCTTTTTATAATGGTATATTTTATTGTGTAAGAAAAAATATTTTGTGAAAACATTTTTTGACAACCTCAATTCACCCCTTTTAAGTTTAACTAACCATTTGGATAATATTAAAATAGTAAAAAAGATTCATGAGAAAGTAGACTTGAAAAATATTATATTCTCATATTTTTAATACAAGTTTTTTTTAAATAAAATATATTCCATGATATGCGTGAGCGCTGAGATTTTTGTGTAAATAAGTCTATATTCTAAAGAATTAAAAAACTGTTTGTGTTTCCCTTACTTCTTATTCCTTTGATAAACACATAGGTTTATTTCCATGAGAATAATAACTACATATTCCTACTCTGCTTTTTCAGATTTTTTCTTTTACTATTTACTTTTTTATCTTTAAATAAAATTTAATTATTTTCTGAAACCATTAAACACTAACCAAATATGGTCATAAATATATTCTTAGAAATAGTAGTATTCCTTTTTTTTTTATAAGAGAAACAATAGTATTCCTAAAAATTGATTCTTTAACCTAGAACATTATATACCTAACAAATAAAGTATATTCTTGATAAAATATCATAGGGAAGATATTCTGAAACTTGTTCTGAGTATTCTCAATGATGGAGCTGACCCAAGTCCCATAAACAAGACCTTAATCGCTCTCATACCAAAAGTGAAGAAGCCTAGTCATGCAAGTGAGTCCCGACCAATCAGTTTATGTACGGTGATGTTCAAGCTAGTACGAAGACCATTGCAGATCATTTAAAGAAGATCTTGCCCAACATTGTGAGCGAAAATCAAGGTGCCTTTCTTCCCGGTCGACAAATCACTGGCAATGCTTTGCTAGCTTTCGAGTGCTTCAATTATATGAAGAAAAAGACAAAATACAGGAAGGGCTTTATGGCGATTAAGCTTGATATGTCAAAAGCATACCATAGAGTGGAGTGGAGCTACCTTGAAAATGTGCTTAATAGTATGAGTTTCTCTGCAAAATGGGTTCAGATAATCCTAAGATGTGTCACTACTGTTTCTTTTGTTGTTCTTGTCAATGTATTTCCTCATTCTGATTTCAAAGCTTCTAAGGGACTAAGGCAAAGGGACCCACTCTCCCCTTAATTACCTTTTCATTCTTTGTGCAGAAGTATTCTCTGCTTTCCTGAAAAGATCTTTGGAACAACAATGCTTGCATGGAATCAAAATCTGTCAAAAGGCTCCTATACTCCCACATCTCTTTTTTGTTGGTGAGAACATTATTTTTGCACGGGCAACGACTGAAGACGTAGGATTTCTGCTAAGACTTCTCAAGACCTATGAAATGACTTCTGGACAACGTATCAATTTGGACAAGTCTGAGCTTTCTGCGAGCCAAAACGTTCCCACCACCATATTGAATGACCTTGAAAGGGTTCTTGGAGTGAAGGCTGTTGAAAGTTATCAACATATTTGGGACTTCCGACTATCATTGGTAGATCGAAGAAACAAATATTTAACTTTTTCCATGATCTTGTTTGGAAAAAAAATCAAAGGTTGGAAGGAAAGATCGTTATCCATGGCGGGAAGAAAAGTTCTGATAAAATCTATTGTCCAATCTATACCTTCCTATGTCATGAGCTGTTTCTTGTTGCTGGTAACTAATTGCTCTCAAATTGATAGCATGACAAGCCGCTTCTTTTGGGGAGGTGATGATAATTCACGGAAGATCCATTGGCTGTCCTGGGACAAATTATCTCACTCAGAGAGAAGGGGGTACTTGGTTTCAGGATCTCTAGAGCCTTCGATATGGCTTTGTTGTCTAAACAATGGTGGAGAATTCTTTGTTTGGAAAACTCGTTGTTGTCTGTCACTCTTGAAGTGAAGTATTATCCTAGGACTCATCCTCTCTGTGCCAAGGTCGGAAGTAACTGCAGCTACATGTGACGAAGTTTGATGGAGTGCAGATGGGTAATGGAAGAGGGAACTTTTTGGAGAATTGGAGATAGTCAAACAACTAGGATTCGGCAGGACAAATGGGTGCCCAACCTAAGAGGTAATCGAATTCATTGTTTGGCCCAGAAGACATGGACCCTGATATATGTATATCTTTTCTGTTTACAAAACAGGAGTCAGAGTGGGATGTTCAAAAAATAAATGTTTTCCCCCTCTAAATTTGCAACTTGCATTCAGGCCATCCCTTTACATAACAAGAACAGACCAGATATGATCACATGGAAGCACACCCAACATGGTAATTATACTGTGAGATTGGACTATCATTGATTTTAGAGAAGAAATTATTGAACCAAGCAAAAAACTAGTTTAACCATCAATGTTGATTGGAAAGAGTTTTGGTCAGTCCCGGCCCCACCGAAATTTAAAATTTTTGTCTGGTGTGTTGTAAGAATATCATTCCTGTCAAAGAATCTCTGGAAGAAATCTATTTGCCAAGATGAGGTGTGTCCCTGCCGTGGAGAAGAATAGAAGAATCGCCTACACATGCTCTTTTATTGTGTAACCATGTTAGAGCTATTAGGTTTCTTCCCCGCTCTCCATCCGTATTGATACATCCATTTCCACTTTCTCAAATTGGATTAATTTCTGGTTAAAGTCAAAGGAGCATGATGCTGTTGCTTTGATTTTCTGTATGCTATGGGGAAGCGAAGAAACACATGGGTATTTGAAGGAAAAAGGCTGAGCATTGAGCAAACTCTCAAAATGGCTGAATCTTTGCACCAACTGAATTTTGTTTTTAAGTAATTCTCAGTCAATTCCAATACATATTACTTGGAAGCCGCCTCCAACATCTTGGATAAAAGGTAATTTTGATGCTTGTTTGAAGGAGAGGAACAAAACTGGTTTCGGAGTGGTTTTCAGAGATGCCGAAGGCCATGTTTTAGGGGGTGCAACAGATGTGATACAGGTTGGATATCAACCTCATTGCTGAAGTTTTATGCTTTAAATGGGCTTTTGAAGGTAGCTTCTCAGATGTGCTTCCATATGATCATTTTGAAAATGATAATATTCAAATTTATAATGCTTGGAATCGTATGTATGAGATAAGTCAACGAACCTACTTCCAGAATTTAATTGAAGATTGTAGAGCTCAAAGATCCCTTTTCTCTAACTGTAAGTTGAATTTTACCAAGAGAGCAAGTAATATTGCAGCTGATAAGTTAGCTAGTTTTTTTTTTTTTTCAAAGAATGTGTTGGGTAGAAGAATATCCCCATCAGATTGCTTCTGCTATCTTAACTGATGTACAGAATTCGATATCTAATGAATAGATATAATATTTGATGTTAAAAAAAAAAAAAAACTACCCAACAAATACCGTAATAACTATATTTCGTTGTGAAAAACTTATTTACTAGATATTTGATGGGTAGAAGTGTAGAACCAGAGTTTGCGAATAGTACAAGATAACAATAACATAGATACTGCTGATAAAAAAAAAAAAAACAATAACATAGATAAATCAAACCAATGACAATGAAGTATTTGAGATTTTCTGTTTATTTTTTCTTCATTCCATCTTCTTTTCTTCTATTTTCATTCTTCTTCCCTTGTCAAATGAAGGATAAAGACTGTAAGAAAATATTTGATCATCTATTATCAAGCTACTGTTTTTACCAAGTCTACGAAAAAATAAGATACATGTATGTTAATCATTCATAACACATGCTTTCTGGACTTCAGTCGTTGTAAGATTAATTTTTATCCTAAAATCTAACAATGTGCTGTTTTAAGTGTAATTGTGGTTAAATGCATGCATGTTCAAAATTTAACACCCCAACATTTTGTAAAACTAAGAATTTGCCCAAAGCAGCACCAAAATTATAGACAATGCCAGGGCCTCTTCGAACCTAGAGGAATGGCATTGGAACCTGACGTTAAACCTCGATTTCCATAGCCTCCTCGTCCTCTTGAGCGAAAACTTCCCCCTGATCCTACACAGTGATAAGAACTATTTACAAACCATCCTAACAAAAACCTCAGACTTCAGTGTCAAAAAGAAACTTTAATTACCAAATTGACCAGAACCAGCTAATCGAACAAATGTAGACAATGCAGGACTCACAACCTGACCAGCATCTTGTAAAATCTTAATCAGATCCCTAGCAAACTTGGCATTAGCATGTGTAAAAAAGGTGTATGCAGTTCCTTTAGCCCCTGCACGACCAGTTCGACCAATTCTGTGGACATAATCTTCCAGGCTTGATGGAAAATCATAATTGATCACACATTTTATGTCTTTCACATCTACAAGCAACAAAACAAAACATCATAAGGAATTAAGTGTAACGTTAAAAAATGGAGAACACTGCAAAAATCCTTATCCCTGCGCTGTAAGATTCTAGAGATCAAATAGATCAAACTCAACACATTCATCACATCAATGTGCCCACCTTAACCTTCCAGGGATAAGGAGCAGCTTCACCATCATGCCATCTACCACATCCAATTATTGACTAAGCATGTATGAGTCAACCGGGCTGCAAAGACAACCAGCTCCATAACTGTGGATGGGGAATCAGTCAAATTGACTTATATCTCTTCAGGCAACACTAACAAATTATTGATAACTAACCTTGTTATGCCAATCAACCAAATCGCCATGCATTAACCCATCCTATGAAATTTACAGGATCACAGATGATATGCTACCTCAAGTTATAGATCAACATCCGAGCCACATATCAAGGAACTCTGACCCAGGCATCCATATAACTTGACACCTCTAATAAAAAAGATAGTTCCCAAATTAACAGCAGCAGGCAGTCTACCCACAGCAGCAAAACAGTTTCACTCAGTATGCAAGTCATTAAACCCTTGGTCAAGTTACAGGCAGTTCCAACACACTGACAATATGGCCCTGTACACACCCAAACCACAAATTATATCCAGGGGAACTGGACAGCAGCCGGCCGACTCGCCCTATGGTTAAAGTTTTAGACCTAGACCAAAAATCCTAAGCTTCTAAACACACAGTGATCCTACCAAGACCCCGTGCAGCAACATCAGTGGCAGTCATTATTGGACTTCTGCCACTCTTAAATTCAGCCAAGACCCAATCCCTTTCAGCCTGGTTTTTATCACCATGGATGGATAGTGCTGGCCATCCATCTACTCTCATTTGTCTGGTAACTTGATCACATCCCTTTTTTGTCTCCATAAATATTAGAATTCGGCTCCCGTCCATCACTTCTTTCAGCAGCCTGATTAATCTGCATTTTCAAGCTAAAGTGTTAATTTGGAAAGAAAAACATCGATCACTGTCAGTCTATTATTAGTGATGACACAAACCTATTGTATTTCTCCATGTCTGTTAAAACTTCAACAACTTGATTTATGGATTGATTTGCCTTCAGGTATGGTGAGCCAATAATTACCTATAATATCATGATATCATGCACAAAAATGCACTTGTCAATAATCACCCAAATGACATTTAATTTTGTCGATTCAGAGCACAAAATATTTTTTTCTTTGAAAAAATCAGCAAGATACAAATATAGATATCCAAAAATGACAAATAATAGCATACAAAAGAATAAAAAAGTGGGAACACTATTGCAATAACCTTGTATGGGTTGCGCAGAAACTGCCTTGCCAGAGTTTCAACCTCCCTTGGCCATGTAGCACTCCATAATAGTGTTTGCCTATCTGGTCGAATCTGGTATTTCAAATCACAAATGTATCTAACTGAGTCTCTTATACAAAATCAGTATGAAAATCACACACACACACAGGACATATCCAGTGAGAATAGTTCTCATCTTAAGAATGTGAGGTCTATAAATCTAAATCACACAACCATACATGAATACATGAATAGTTAAAAACTCAAGATTAAAAGTTATTTAATAATCATATGGTCACTTGAAAAAGTTGTGTATTTATCTATTAATCTCAACCTTTTAAATATGATTTAATGGTTTATATTTATTGTTCTTATTTCTCACACTGATCAATTGTTCTTACCTGATATGAGAGACAGACAGAGCATGAGAGTTAGTTAATGATCATATGAACACTTTAAAAAGTTATGTGTACTTATCTATTAATATCAACCATTTAAATATGATTTAATGGTTTAAATTTATTGTTCTTATTTCTCACACTGACCAATAGTTCTTACCTGATATGAGAGACAGACAGAACATGAGAGGAGCTAATTTTGAACACACTCGCTGTCGCTCTATGTGAGTGTGTAATTGACCTCTATTCCTTCATGACTAACACTAGGCCAAATAAGCATTAAGGGCATTTTGTAGAATGAGATAAAAAGCAAACGGACAGAAAGATCTGATTATAGAAAATGGGCAAGGAAATCATTGAGTTTACTTTTATTCAATGGGAAGTGGGGCTAAAAATTACAACCTGCACAGAAAATGACTAAATGAGTCACAGTCCGTTTTAAAAAATCCAAAATATCTATCATAACAAGAAACCCTAGGATGTCTTTTTTTATTCCAAAATTTCCAAAGGCCTAATTTTTTCTTGATCCAGGCCTTCTACATCTCAAATATTGATCAGTTGATGTAGAGTCCCAGACAATCAGAATAAAGTTATTTAAGGATAACATTTGTTATTAATTAGGGTTATCCAATGAGTTCCATTATATGTAATATATGTAACTGCATCATTCTAACAAGACAACAATTCATTTATATAAGCACAAAACAAAGTGTTAGTCTCTTAATTTTCAAGACACAGGTGCAGTTAGAGAATCTGAATTCACTCAGAGATATCCAACATGTCCAATGGATCCTTCACATTTCTCCTTCTGCTGATGTTCAAGGCAAAAGGTGTCTATGTACCAGATATGCTCATCTTGAAGCAATATTTTTCCTGACCTTCCACTTGGATTTGAGCCTTAGAACATTCACATTGTTGAGCAGTTGAAGAAGGTGGTGTGTCTGCTTCTGATTTCGGATTGACATTGTTGAAAGAAGGGAAGATGGAAGGTCAGGAAAATGCTGTGGAACAGGGGAATACTTGAGACCCTTAACTTTTGAAACAATGCTGCTTTTGTTTACCATACTTTTAATTTTTTATCATTTTCTATCATCCCCGCAATTTTATCATTTCCTAGATTCTCAATGCTGCTTTTGTTTACCATACTTTTAATTTTTTATCATTTTCTATCATCCCTTCAATTTTATCATTTCCTAGATTCTCATTGCTAAGAACTAAAACCCAGAAGAACCATGATCCAATACACATGATCCAGACCACAGCGCACTAAGGTTCAAAAATGGAAATAGATTCAATGTTTCTTTTCCCCACTACTCAGTACTAACTTGTTACAGGTTAGTTACAAAAAAGTACCTGGGCTACAATTTTCCGTATCTGAGGTTCAAAACCCATGTCTAGCATTCGATCTGCTTCATCCAAGACAAGGTAAGTCACTCTCTGCAGGTTTGTGTGCTGAGCTTCCAACATATCTATTAGACGACCAGGTGTAGCAATAACTATTTCAATGCCTGCCAAGCACCAAAAGTTAGTCATCATGTTCATGTTATTCCAAAATTCTTATCAAAGTACAATAGGCAAGTAAAACCATGTACCTCTTTTAAGCTCCCGAATTTGGGGGCCCTTTGGTGCGCCGCCATAGATGCATGTACTTCTTTTATTTGCTCGAGAACCAAATTTCAGAGCCTCTTCTTGAATTTGAACAGCCAACTCTCTAGTTGGTGCTAAAACTAAGACAATGGGACCATCCCCATATGCTGAAAAAGCAGCAAACACATCCATCATACCATAATAAAATGTAAACATAGCATCTGACAGATTAGCCAGGGAATCCAATACATACCCAATCGAGGTTGTGCATTGACGTGCACTAAAGCAGGAAGCAAATACGACAAAGTTTTACCCGAGCCAGTCTCAGCAATGCCAATTAAGTCTCTACCCTTAAGAGCCATGGGCCAACCCTGAGCCTGAATTGGAGTGGGCTCAGCAAAACCCAGATTGGCAATAACCTCAAGGCAGTAATCTGACACGAAAAACAACATAACATTCAATCTTATAAAGGAATCAAAGAAGTGACATCAACTAGCAAAATGAGCAATGCAAGAGCATAAACAAGTAAAATACCAGGAAAATTCGCCTCATGAAACATCCTTACAGGTTTCGGCACATCGTTCCCTTGCACGGTGATCTCTCTACTGGCACGGTAATGCAAAACTTCTTGCTCAGACATGGCCCTCACCGCAGGGCACTCAACATAGAAGTTCTTCTTAAAAGGGACCAAATTCTTAAAATCCTGCTTCGGAAGTGCAATGTTGTTCAAATCATCCCTAGAAGAACCACCACCGTGTCTACCTCCTCCTCTCCCGGAGCCCCTAAAACCGTGAGCTCCGGCTCTACCGCCGCCGCCGCCGCCACCACGACCTCTTCCACCACCGCCACGACCCATTCTATCACTCACGCGGCCATTGCCCGCTCTGCCACCGCCTCGACCTACATTAAAGCCTCCGGAAGGAGGCACAAACGGTGGGACCGGAGTAACGGATGCGGATCCGAACCGTTTGGGTCCAGGGACGCCGTAGGAAACCGCGCCGCCGCGGCCGACGAAAGATGGCGGCGGAATAGGTCCAACGAAATCACTATCACAAGAAAACAATAAAAACGTGTTGGTTTTCGTTCAACGAATTGCAAACAGAAGCATGAGAATAACAATAATAATAATAATTAAATCAACAAACATACGTACCTACGACGGCCGCGAAAAGAAGCGGCGTCAGAATATCTGTTGTCGTAGGGGTTCATCTTTTTAGGGTTTCGAAAAAATCCTAAATTGGGAGGGAGAAATGAATGAATTGAAAAGAATATGAGGGAGAGGGAGTTGGGAAAAGCCGCACACACGATAGCTACAATTTGACAATGACGGAAAGAGACTCGGTTGGTTTGGTTATTTACTTCTTTTACTTATTGACACCTTCTGTTTTACTCGTTTCCATCAGAGTTGCCCATTGAATCTACTCTCGCCACCGTTCAATGCTCCTGCATTTGTGCGCCAATAATTTATTGTGACATTTTCTTTTTACAATGAAAACTAATAATATTCTCTTATACTTAATCATTTTTACAAAAATATCAAGCATCTAACGCTGTCGATTTGAACAGGAAGTCTGATATGATAAATCTTTTTATGAATGCTAACGATGCTCTTATTTTTTATGATCATTTGAAATTTATTAAAAATTATTAATTTTTATAGTTTTAATTTCTCATTTTAATGATTTTTTTTAAGAGAGTGAGAACTATTAACAGAGAATGCTATAAAAAAGAAAATAAGATAGTGTTGTTAATATTTTTAAAAAATAATAAATAAAAATAAATTCATTTAATATATCTTTTCAACATTATACATTATTGCAAAATAACTACACATATATAGAGGGCTTCTGTGGTAAGTTGCGAAAGAGTCTTAAAAAAAAAAGTCTTGTGAATGATAACTACTTACAAACATTGTAATGCTCAAATGAATAAAAATTCAACAAAATCAAATGAAAAATGTGCATGTGGACGAGTAACCACTAATTAAGAAAATCTCGTTTTATTATCATTGCAATTCACGAATTTCTTAAGATATTAATCATTTTATTGAGTCTGTGAAACTTTTGAATATTAGTTAGCGGAAAGATTTGAATTCATGATTTTTTTTCTTTTTTTAATTCTTAATTTCTTTTTTAATTATCAAATAATATTATATTTTTATAATTTCTGTATAGAAAAGAGAGAGAAGACTTTAGGTTGAGATTGAAAAAATAAGACATGTAGAAAAAAATTAGATTAAAATATATTTATGATCCTTTATAAATATTTAAATTTTGTGTTTGTTCCAGTAAAAAAATAAATTTGTTCTCTTATAAAACAAAAAATTATTTTTTATCTTTAATATTTTTTTAGTTTCTCTATGAATTTTGTGCTTATTTTTTAATAAAAATTCTTATTTATTATTATTTATTTCAAAAAAGACTAATAACAAATATTTTTTTATCATGGAGCAAATATAAAATTCACTAATTCATTATAAATTTAAGAAAATGTCAAAAATAAAAATTTAATTATTTTTTTTTACAAACTTAATGTAAAGAAAAAAATTAACAATGAACCAACACAAAATTTAACTATTTATTAGGGATTAAAAATATATTTTAGCAAAAAAATTATAATATTTTGTTTTTAGTATTTTAAAATTTTAAATAAATTCTTAACTAAAATGTTGATTTTAAATAAACTTTTAAACAAACCTTTAGCATCTTGGATACACCTAATTTTAAATAAACTCCTAACAAAATGCTAATTTTGTTTAGAGAATCAACCCACATTTGTGCAAGTATAAAAACTTCTAGGAGTGCCTTGTCGATGCTGCCCAAGCAACTCCACCAAACATCAGACATCCTTTGCTTGCAGTGATAGGTACAGACATAAGTTATATATTAATTTTACATATCATATATAAAACAAGTTAATTTAAATTATTTTAATTTTTGTTTAAAAGAAAAATAAAAGAAAATATGAGAGTGTAAATAAACATCAAAGTACTTGATATTTACAATTGTTCCCATCTTTTATAATTATTCTTTTTTTCAAATATCTTTTTTAAGAGACACAATCAAACACTAAACTTAAATATCTCTCTTAATAAAAATTCAAACATGATTCACGATTGTGAAAGATATTAATATTTATTACTTTTTTCTCTTTAATCAAATATGTTAATTGATATCCTAATTAAAATTTTGTACCCCAAAAAAAAGTAACATCACTGTAATTAAAAAATTAAATAAAGCTGTTTATAAAGTTTAAATAATAATAATAATATAAAATGCGTAGCTAATAATTTTTAAATAGAAATTCCCTCATATCCATTCTACAGTGGAATTCACAATACTTTTATTCCCAAAAATTAATAATATGATGGATATGATATGAGTTCTCTAAGACAATAAGATCCCACTGTTACTTTAGGTCTATGGTTTTTGGGACCATTTACTTCCTCATGATTGAAAGTTGTAATGATTTGTAAAGCTTGCTTCATTCAGCACACAACGCTGGACAACCAAATTCAAACTACTTGAGCAGTTGACCCTCTGCTCGCTTTTGCTAACCTGAGAAATGTGCTAGCAACTACCATTGTCTTCTCTCACGCATCCTGTAAGCAAGGGAAGGGAGAGTGAGTGAGTGAGAGATTATAAAACTAACCAAAACACCCAACCAAATAAAATTAAAAAGTACAAACATAATTGCTGAATGTTGGACATGTTAAAACTTTTGTTTTGAATTTTTTTCGTCATAAATGATAATGTGACACCAATTGATAATGTTGAAAAAATTTAATATAATATAATATATTATCAGTTAACTGAAGGCAGAGACTTAAAATAAAAAATTTAATATATCAAAAATTTAAAATAATAATAAAATTATTAGGAATCCCAAACAAAATTCAATAATTTATCAATTAGCTTAAAGATATTTAATATATCTCTAATTGATATAAATTATACTCAAGCCTACTATATACACTTCTGCACAATCAAATTAATCTAACTTGCCAATGTGTAGATGCAATTTCTTTCATGCATTGCTCAAATCTATACCTTCCCCCATACAACAGAAGTACAAGAGTTTAGAGAGAGGATCAATAGTTGACTGAACTTGCCTGAAAAGCACATGCACTGAAAGAAGTTGTTTATCGAGTGACTTTTATTTTGTGATGCTAGGCCGTAGGATACCAAGCCATCCATGTATGGGTCAGACACTAACACCTCGCCGTTATAAACCAAGGTAACTTCACATGAACTCGGTGCATGTTTCTTTACGAACTCTCCTTTGCTCAATTTGTTATTGCGCCTATTCAAAATAGCAAATTAGAGAAGATAAGCAATCTTTGACCTTAAGCAAATCCTTGGGACATTGTCTTATCAAGGACACTTTCTTCTAAAACAGAATTATAGTTGCATTACTTGTTAAGCAGAACAATCCCTACTATGGATGAAATTTTACACCCTTTGTCATCCATTTGTGAATGAAACCCAAGTAGTGATAGCATACCGTGTGTAGGGTAGCTTTTTGATTCCGATGACAATGTTGGTTATGTTAAGAATAGAGATGAGGTCCAGAATTGCTTTTCCTGTGTCATTGCTTTCCAGGAGCAACGTTTCTGCTGTTACCTGGGAGAGGAAAAAAACACGGAAACAAATAGGTAGGGATAACAAAAAATATAGAATTAGATTAATTTTAGCATGTGGTTTGTGGTCTAACTCTAGAGATATCATAATGTAATCAAGTCAATAGTACCTTGGCTTCATTGCTCATCTGAATGTACTTTTGCAAAAGTTCCTTCCTCTTGTTGTTCACCTCATTCACGTATAGTCTCACTTGTTGCGGGGTCAGTTTACTTCTTTCAAGCTTACCAACTATCAGATATGTCATTACCACCAAGCACATATCATTTGAGGTTTGAATTTTGAAATTCAGTGTTGGTTTAGATGTATTGTTGATAGACATTGCACAATTTTGATATACTCATGCTACAATTTATATGCAAAACCATTTAATTGAACTGTATTGGCGGAAATTGATATCCCATCATTACACACCACAACCTAAGTCGAGTTTCCTTCGCAATCTCACCAGTAGTAAACATCATACAACCCAACATAATGCAAATTTTTGAGTTATAATAATATAGCAATGGCATATTAGCATTGTCTTAGGCTCTCAGCAAAGAGAGAGCAGAATACTATAGAATGATGTGTAGGAGCAATCATATTCTCTCTAAACATGTAGATGTCACTTGAACATATTCCAAAGGAAAAGTTCCCAGCAAAATCTGTTTTCTGTTTCAAAGTACTAATCTACTGAACTCAGATGGAAAATTCTTCCTATAGAAACAGAAACGAGGGTGAAAAAAGAAATGAAAATATTAATTTTTTTTATTATTGACAAATGTTAATTGTTAGTTTTTTATCAGCAAGGAGAGATCAAACCCCTTGTTTTGCTTCTTTCTTAACCATCCAATCAACTTTATATCTCCTAAATGAAAAGATTAGTGGTTACCTGGTGTAGGAATCAATGTGATTGGAGAAGAGACATGGATAAGAAAAATCCGGGAACCGGGAGAAACAGCATGATCAAGAGCCCATTTCACTGCATCCAAGTCATCTTTGCCAACAGCCACATAAAGATCATCAACTCTTCTATCTTTGTTGCTTATGCTCTTGCCATCTTCAACTATCTCCACAATTTCTGTTGTCAACGATTGTCTAGAATAGTGGCCATAGTCACCGTTTTCTTCGCCAACAGCCTCATCATTAACTCTGATTAAACCTTTGATTTCATCGAATGCTCCAGAAACTTCAGGAGTCACTATTTCTTGGGAGTTAAAGCCGTAGGAATATATGCCATTAACAACATTTCTGTCACTTCTCTTGAGATTCCCAAATGTCTGCGCAGTTTCTGACAACCATATTGATCTAGAATAGTAATCCTTTGCTTCACTTGGGGTGCGATTCACATCTTCCATATCTCTGCTCCTTTCTCTCAACTTCCCTCACACATTACAAATGAGGGTAGGAATAGAAAGAGAATGAACTAGTTTATTCTAAATTGGCATTGCATGAAGGCTTCGTTGCTATCAAAGCCTCAAAATAAGTGAAGAAAGGAGATTCTCTTTTGTCAATTTAAGTATATATTTTTAGGTGAAAAAAACTCTCTTGTCAATATCAGCAGCTCATTGGACATGTCATGAATCTATGCCGACCCTTTTTGCCTTTTTTTTTGGGCAACATTGTCTTTTGGTTATTTAGTTGTAACAATGTAGGCGTCTTGCTATAATCGCTATTACTTTGACCCCTTCATGATTAGTTTAGGAACATATCATCTTTAGCTATGGACCTCTAATTCTGAAAGGAAGGTTTTTGTGTCCTTGTATTTGAGAAATAATATAGCACAGTTTCTAAGATGATAATGTTACATTCTCAAAGTATCATGATCACATGGATGCATGGTTTAATGCCAAAAGACAGCAGCAAAATCAACCAGCTAGTAGAAATTTCCTAAATGTTATTTGCAATGAAGAAACTAATATATACGGGGAATTGTTTTATGATCTTGCTAAGCAATGTAATAACCTTTCGTTGATGTCAATGCTAAAATCGCTGATCGCCTTAAGCTGTCGTGTATCACATTTTAATGATATATAATAATGACATTGTTTACTTAAGGTGTTAACATTCTAACAGATTCTTGACACATCATATGAAATAACAATCATTTGGATGTACTAGAAAAGACCTTTATCTAACTCCCATGAGATGCAATAAATATAGAATATTGTAAATATGTAGTCCTAATTTAACAGAATGCTTGATTAAAAAAAGTATAAAAAAATGATTTTATATTAATTGTTTGCACCGAAAAACTTCTTCTATGGGCAGTATCACAATTTTCCAGACTACATGGCCAGCACTCAGTCTTTCAAGGCCAAATTGAGGTCTCATGGTGCTCCAAAGCAACGCCCCGATCCAGGGCCAAAGAAGAGGCTTACCCTCAACGAGATGATGGAGTCTAGGAATCCTTTAAGTGGGGGTAGAATGCTAAGGTCTTGCTCACATATTCAAGAAGCTATGAATTTTAAGAATGCTGTGATGAGTAAGCTTCAGAAGTATTTAATTATAAGATTTTGATCAATAATTTCATTTTTTATTTCACTAATAAATTATTTCATACTTGATTAAAAACATTAAGATTTAATAAATTATACTAAATTAAATATTGAATAATATAAATTGTGTCTAAAACCTTAAGAGTTTTTGCCATGGCTTTGCACTTAAAAAATATAAAGATAATGGATGCAACTAAAGACATAGGTATCCAACAAGTAAAGAAATGGAAATTAAAGTTACTACGTGCAAAAATTACGGGTCGGATAGTTTTTTTTTTTCAAATGCGAGTGCAAAAAGAAATACTATGGTACTTTATTCAAAACTTTTTCATTGTCTTTCCAGCTTATTTTAGTTATTACAAATTTGTGATAAATTATAAATAGAAGATCAATATGAACCAAACATAGAAATAAATAGAAGATCAATGTATTAGAGTTTGATTACTAGATATACCACGGTACAAAACGTGTATCAGAAATTACAAAAATAAAATAAATTAAAAATATATATGATTACAATGTGATAGGAGTGTTCATTAATTAGGTTATTCATTGATTTGATTCAACTAATCTGATCATATGAATCAAACCACTTAAGTTATTGATTTTTTTAATCATATTTGACCCGAACTAAACCACTAAAACCTAATTTATGTTGGTTTGAGTATTAGGTTTACTCCTAAAAAAAGTATTAGGTTTATGTTTTTCAACTTTTTTTTTTTAAAAAAAAGGTTTATGTTTTACAACTTGATCACCCAAACACTCGTGATTAACTTCTTTATTATTAATTTTTCCTTTATTGATTTATCTTTTATATTTTATTCTGTACAAACTCTAAAACTAGATTTTAAATATTATTAATTTTTTTCTGGATTCGATTTGAATTTTGTTCCAAGTAATAAAAAATATAGAATTTTTTAAAATATTTTTTTATTTTATTAAAATATTAGAGTCGATAAACTTGAATCCAACCTACTCATTTTTAATCATGTTGGTTTAATTCTTGACGAAAATAATTGTGACAATCAAACTAATCAACTTTAATTGGTTTCTATTTCTATTCTCACTTAAAAGTTAAAATTGAATAAAAAACATAAAACATATAAACATTTTAAAATGTACTCCCTTTGTTATGATATAAATTATCGTCTTAGATTGTTTTACATATATCAATAAATAGATAAAAATAATAATAATTTTATAAAATTAACCCATGATTAATTCATTTTTTATTTTTGTAACTCATATTAATAATATTATAAGGAATATAAATGGAAAATAATAATAAATGTTACATAAAAAACTAAAAAGACAATTTTTGGGATATATTTTTTTTATACAACCATTATTATACAACAGAGGGAGTAATATATAAAATTATTTTTATTATGAGTCATAAATTTCAAATAATTAAAGAAGAGAATGAATATTTTTAATTAAGTATGAGTTATTGTAAGTATAATAAATATTATATTAATATGCATACACCTCCAATACAAATATCACATAAAGGGTAAATTTGAATTTGAATAAACAACTTACTATAATTTTTCGTGACTGGAATATTTCTGTTCGGCATATTCCACGTGAAGCTAACGGTGTGCTGCACAATTTGGCGGTCTTGTGAGCTTGCAATCTGCCATTTTTTCCAGACTTGGACTATCCCTCCTTTGGACTCTGGAATGGATTATCGTGATGCATTTTTAAGAGACAAGCCTTTTGTCTCTTACAGCATCTCCAACGCAGGAGCTTACAGAGGTGCTTAACCTAAAAATCCGTATTTTGAAAAAAAATTATGTTGGAACAAACTTACGTGGCGGAACCGAACTTCCAACAAAGAGAAGCGGTGCTTATATAAGAAACTGCTTCTTACACAATAAAATAACATTACCAGACTCAACCACCACAGAAAAATAAAGAGGAAAAATAATCACCTACAACATACCTGATTGGTAGAGGAAGACGGCGACGGCGACGACGACAAGGATGACAACGACGTTGGTGCATGACAGGAACGACAACGGCCACGGCGAGAGGAAGTGAAGAGAGACAGCAGCGACGACAAGAGCGGCAACGGCGAGAGAAGATCCGCCAAAGAGGAGGAAGTTTCTGGAGCGGCAACAGCGACGACGGTGGACCTAGCGGCAGACTCAGCGGGCGTGACAGGAGAAGAGGGACGCGTGGGGAAGAGGGAGCCATGCGAGAGTGGAGAAGA
Source organism: Glycine latifolia (assembly GCA_013407115.1). Lineage (NCBI taxonomy): Eukaryota > Viridiplantae > Streptophyta > Magnoliopsida > Fabales > Fabaceae > Glycine > Glycine latifolia. Next base: position 26,282,169 of record CM023947.1, on the reverse strand, counting down.
GAAGGCTGAGGTTATTTTGTGAGAATGGAAGAGAGAGGGACGCATGGGGAGTATTTCATTGTGGGAGAAGTTTCTGGAGAAATTTCGTGTGGTGTGAAATTAAAATGTTTTAAAAGCTGGAAAAAAAGTGACCGTTTAGTGATTTGGTGAAAGGTTTACATTGAAAAAAAAAAGTAAAAAGCTGAAAAAAAGTGAACGTTTGGTGATTTGGTAAAAGGTTTACATTGAAAAAAAAAATGGTTACAATGTAATGTTTTAAAAAGCTGAAAAGTGACTGTTAGAAATTAAAATTTGGGTGAAAAGAAATGAAAGAGTAAAAGAGTGGTAAACGGTATGAAATTAAAATTTTTTAAAAACTGAAAAGAAATGTAATGTTACACAATATGACCGTTAGAAAAAAAGTGACTGTTTGGTGATTTGGTGAAAGTTTGGTTATAAATTTGAGTGATTTGTTATGCTTCTTCACACAAAATTTGTTCATATCCATCATCAATCCTTTTTATTTTCTTTGAAATGGATCTCAATCAGTATAATTATCAAAGTATTTACAATTTTTTGCAAAATCAACCACCCCCTACCCGTGAAATTTCTGCAAATCCACAACATTCATCCCAATATGTTATGTATCAACCAGTACCCCATACCAGTGAAAATTCACAAAGTAACCCACATCCATCACCATACTTTATGTATTCTCAGCTATCCCCTACCAGTGAAAATTCGCAAAATCCACCTCAGTATATGACGTATCCACCACCCCACACATGTGGTATATGCATCCTCCATCTAATGTAGACTCATCTACCGGTGGTAGTTCTCAAAATCCACAATTTTGTAGTCAACTATCACTCCCCATTAATCCAAACACGTGTTATAGGCCTTCTTATCCAATATTTCACCCCCTATGAATGAAGTTGAATCCACAATCGGTGTAGAAAATATTCTACTAGATGAGGGTGACCATAATGGTAGTGGAAAAAAATCACGTACAGCATTCTCGGTGGGAGAAGATGTGATTCTTGTCTAATCATGGCTCAATGTGTCAAAGGATTCAATAATCGGTGTCAACCAAACATTAAAGCAATATTGGACAAGGATTAAAAATGCGTACAACAACGACGATGTGCGTGAAAGCAAATTATTTTGTGAAAAAAGCTCGACTCAGTTGAAATATCGATGGAACAGGGTCCACCTAGCAGTTCAAAAGTTTAATGGGTGCTACAAATAAGCAGATAAGCATAGGAGAAGTGGAAGCTCAGAAAAGGATTGTATGGCTAATGCTAACTTGATTTACTCGCAGGATACAGGTAAAAAATTTGAGGTTGAACATGCTTGGTTATGGTTGAAAGATCAGCCAAAATTCGATGCAGATTTTATGTCAAATTCTTCAAAAAGAACCAAGGTTCCTGCAAATGGAAATTACTCGTCGTCTTCTAACACTGAGACAACCGTTGAAGCCGAAGAATATGATACGCCTTCGCCAATGTCTCATCCAATTGGACAAAAAGCAGCAAAAAAAAAAGCAAAGGAAAAAAGCTTCTAGCAATATCGATTTATCTGGCATAGAAAGTGTAATGAATGAAAAGAATGCAAACACATTAAAACTTATTCAGTTAAAGGAGGCACAAGAAATGCGTATGGAGTATGAAATCCTCATGAAAGATACATCCAACATGTCAGATAAACAACGCGAAGACCATGAAAAATATTGTGACCATATTAGGAAGAAATTGTTTAATTAAAGTTTAGTCTCTATGTTCGAATTAGTTGTTATTCAGTTACTTTGTATGCAGTTATTAACAATGTAGGTCCTTGTTGTATGTTATATTCAAAATATTATTTTATGAAACAAGCTGTTGGAAAACTAGCCGTTGGAAACTAGCTGTTATAAAACTAGCCGTTGGAAACTAGCCGTTATAAAACTAGCCGTTGGAAATGAAGCTATATAAATGTCTAATGTTTCATCATTTTCACATGTTCTCATACAAATTACGCAATATATCTCTCTCATTTCAAACACTTCAAATACCATATAATGGATCCAAACATCGATTTAGATGAAGTTTTAGATCAAATGATAAATGAGGAATTGGAAGAAAACACCGATGAATACCTCATTAGGTTGATACTTCAGAGCCAACAACAACTACATGGCAACACCGCCGGGCATAAGCAAAGAAGAGTGGTACATCGAAATCGTGAAGAAGGTCATGATCGATTGTTCAATGACTAATTCTCAGTAAATCCTATGTACACAGAAAATCAGTTCCAACGAAGATTTTGTATGCGAAGACATGTGTTTCTTCGTATTATAGATGGGCTCAGCAATCATGATGAGTACTTTCAAGCGAGGTTCGATGCACTGGGTGGAAAATGACTATCTCCATTACAAAAGTGCACAGTTGCACTTCATATTTTGGCTTATGACTCACCTGCTGATAGCGTGGACGAATATGTTCGAATTGGTGAAACAACTGCGGTGGAATGCTTGGAGCGATTTGTATCACGCATCTGCACCATATTTTGGAATGAGTACTTGAGGAGACCCAATAACGAAGACATAGAACAACTACTACAACTGGGAGCGACACACGGATTTCCAGATATGTTAGGTTCTATTGATTATATGCACTGGAATGGAAAAATTGTCCTGTTGCATGGAAAGGTCAATTTTGTCGAGGTGATCATCGCAACCCAACAATCATTCTTGAAGCATCACAAGACTTTTGGATTTGGCATGCATTTTTTGGCACTGCGGGTTCAAACAATGACATTACTGTGTTAAATGGATCTAATGTGTTTGATAAAGTTTTGTCGACACGTGCTCCCGTAATGCAATACACAGTGAATAGAACCCAATATAATATGGGATACTATTTAGCCGATGGTATTTATCCAGACTTTGCTACATTTGTGAAGACCATCTCAATGCCACAAGGAGAAAAGCAAAAATTATTTGCTCAACAGCAAGAATCAGCAAGAAAAGATGTAGAATGGGCGTTCGGAGTTCTCCAATCTCGATTCGCAATTATACGTGGTCCGTCACGTTTTTGGGATATTGCTAAAATGAAGAATATCATCTATGCATGCATCATATTGCATAACATGATTGTCGAGGACGAACGTGACACATATCAAAGTAATATCGATTACGATAATATAGGTAACAACATGGCAACATTCGAAATATCTTTAGGTGTTCACCTTAGTATCAGATCAACATACCTTCAAAGGAGAGCAGAGGTTCACGACAAACAAAAACACCGAAAACTCCAAGCAGATTTAGTTGAGCACATTTGGGAATGTTTCAGAAACGAAAATAACAACAACTAAATTTATGTAATTTTTTTTTTCGAGGTCTAGTTTTTTTATTCATTTCGATGTTATTGTGTTTAATTAATTATTATTATGTAAAATTTTGTTTTATATTGTTACGCATTTCGTTTTATTTATTTTAATTTATATTTATGAAAATTGAAAAAATATTAAGTTTTATTAAAAAAAATGTGAATTTTTTTGAGTTCCTTGTTGTTTGTTGCATTGGAGCAAAATATTGGATGAGTTCCTTAGAAGTGACATGACACTATGGGGACCACAAAAAATACTGTGGGGATCACAAAAAGTTGTTTAAGGAACCCAATTAGATTCCTTGCATTGAAGATGCTCATAGCTTTTTTGTTTTTTTTTGCCTTTCCTCTTTCGTGATGTAACAAAAAAAAAAAATAAACAACTTAGTTAATTGCTTATAATAAGTGTTTAACATGTAAGCATTTATGTATAAGCTGTTTGCGGTTATTATAAACTATTCTGAAAATTTTATTGAAATAAGTTGAATACTTATAAACATACTATAAACTATTTTCATAAGTTCTCAAATCTCAAATTTTCGACAAGCACCCAAAGTATGTGGTTCCTTACGTTAACATGTCTTTGGGATTTCATTTATTTGATACTGATAGATTGCAACTAGGATAGATCGATAGAGGCAAAGCTGATTGTCATATATATATATATATATATATGGATGGAGGCAAAGCGTTCAATCGTGGCAGGGACCAAAATCCCACTATATGATTCGGATGGAGGAACTATCCAAGAAGAAAATAAATGGATGATTATAACCATCTACATTATCAATTAGTTAAAGTGGGTAACTCAATTAGATTAAAAAAAATGATGTAATGATGATGGTCCCTGTGATAGTGTCATCGTGTACTAATTGCTTAATCACACCTTAGCCCAAATGTCAATTCAGGTAATCCGAAAATAATTAGAGCATAGAATCAAGTTGTGGACACAATTAAACATTTCAAATCTTGCATTAGTTTGGTAAATTACTGTAGAAAATGCAGCATAAATGACAGGCATTAAAAGGAAGTGGCGGGGTCAAAACATTACTTCCTAAATTAAATGGCAACCAATCTTTCTATTTAGATTCCTTTATATATAGACCTTTATCATATTCATATTTAATGAAGTGAAAAATAAAGAAAAGCTTGTGGCGGAGGGAGACTAGTCACTAGTCAGACATGGCATGCAGCACCACTTTACTTGCTGCTATTCTAAAACTTTTCATCATTTTTTTATTCGCAGGTTGGGTTTCTCTTTGGCTTCTGAAGTTTCTCTTTGGCTTCTGAAGCCAACCCAAATATGGACAAGAAAATGGAAACATGCAGAAGATAGTGCCAATGATACAATCTTTGGATACTATGGTAAGAACTTGAAATCTCAACTTCAATGGGTCATACCATGAAAAAATCTTTTCTTATTTCTCTTGAATGAATCTGTTAACTACTATAAAACAGCTCATGAAATTCCAAGAATTTTAGATCCAATGCAAATTAGAAGTAAAAAGATGGATAATACTATTCTGCAGGTCTTAGCTTCGCTGTGTACACATTTCCTATAGTTGCTATTGCTATAATTGGACTTCTTTTATTGGATTTGAAAGCTGGATATCAAAGAAGCAGGTAATGATATATAGATTAATATCTATTCAAGTGCCGTTCAATTATTGTAATGGACATTTCACTTCAAAATTTGTTTTCCTTGGTACTACAGAAGCGCAAGGAGTCCATCAAAATCAAACTTCTTCTCAAATCCATTGGTGGTGAATAGTACACTGGGAAACTTATCCAGTATTGAAATACTGGTAGCTTTCCTTTTTATTGTCTTCCTAGCATGGACCTACTACTCTCGTATTTCTGCAGACTTCAAAAAGTTGATGCCATACAAATCACTGAAGTTGAATACGTAAGTTTTCTTCTTGATACTCTTGTGTTGGATTTGTAAAAAAGCTATTGTTTCACCAAGTGAATAACTTGATTTCAGATGGCAACTCAAGTATCACAGAATAGCAACCCGGTTTGGCTTGCTAGCAGAACCTTGCATGGCTCTGTTGCTTCTTCCTATTCTAAGGGGGTTGGCTGTGTTTCGCATACTTGGCATTCAGTTTGAAGCTTCAGTTAGATACCACACATGGGTCGGAACTGCAATGATTCTTTTTGCTACAATACATGGCGCAAGCACTTTGTTGGTCTGGGGGGTCAGCCACCATATACAGGATGAGGTGAGATCTAAATTATGTTCCTTCTGTTAGCATTTTCTTTATCAGACAAATTTTTCAATATTCATTACACTAAATACTTGTGGTAGTAGCAAGTGATTAGTTCTCTCTTCATCTCATCATATTTTTCAAACAGATATGGAAGTGGCAAAAGACTGGACGCATATATCTTGCTGGGGAGATTGCACTTGTTGCTGGGCTAATCATTTGGGTAACTTCACTTCCCCAAATTAGAAGGAGAAAGTTTGAAATCTTCTACTACACACATCATTTGTATGCATTATTTCTAGTATTTTTTTTGTTTCATGCAGGGGATAGGCACTTTTATACGGTCTTCCCGGGAATATTCCTTTTTAGCCTTGATAAACTAATCCGAATCATACAATCAAGTCCAAAAACTTGCATGGTTTCAGCTAGAATTTTTCCCAGCAGAGCTGTGGAGCTAATTCTGCCCGAAGATCCAGGTATTTAGTTTCTTTGCAGCAATCTGAAATTGACCATTAGAATTCGAAACATCAGGAAAAAATTGTCCATTTAAACGGTTTGTTTTTAATGATTTGCAGGGATGAAATATAACCCTACTAGTGTTATATTTTTGAAGATACCAACCATATCTCATCTTCAATAGCACTCTTTCAGTATAATATCTAGTTCCAGGGCTGATGACCACATTTTGTCTGTGATAATTAAATGTGAAGGGTGGTGGACTAAATCTCTTTATGACCTGATACATGCTGAACTAGACAAAACTGCGGATAAAAGGAAGGGAATACCTGTTGCCATCGAAGGACCTTATGGACCTGCTTCATTAGACTTTTTGAGGTGAGCAAAAACATTATACCTAACAGGCTAACACTTATAATAGAGCTGTTTATCATAATTTCACGGTTGTCACTTGTCATTGGTTTTCAAGGTCTAATAATCTTATCCTAAAGTAAAAAGCAGTGAACCAGTATAAGATTATATGGATTAATGAAAACAATTGTAAGCAGATATGACACCCTTCTTTTGGTTGCTGGAGGAAGTGGAATAACCCCATTTCTGAGCATTTTGGCAGAAGCTGATTCATCTACCAGCAAAAGTAGATTTCCCTCGAGAATACAACTTGTGTATGTCATTAAGAAGGCACAAGACTTCTGTCTGTTACATCCAATCTCACGTCTGTTACTCAACCAATCAACTGAAAAGTTTCATTTGAATCTGAAATTGTTTGTAACCCAAGAAACACAAGCAGGGGTGGGAATTAGGGAGCTATTAAATGAGTTCTTTAAAGTAAGAACCCTGCAAGTGAACATCATGTGTTCAAATTATGCAGCATTCGGGCCTGAAAGTCCATCTTGGATGGCTGCCATTGCAGGATTTTGCTCCATCACTTTCCTTATTTTCCTTATCTGTTTCAACCATATTATAATTCCTTCTGGAAAGCGCTCCAAAATGGCCAAAGAAAAGACTCCCTCTTGGGCTGTGGATCTTCTTCTGATGGCTGCTTTTCTACTAGCTTTAGCTTGCAGCGCCTCCGTGGCAGCTATTTTAAGATGGAGAAGACTGAGGAAAGGGATTCCACAAATATCGCATAGAGAAATCAACCCCCTTGATCTAAGTTCAGCTGAAGCTAGGAATGCACTTGAAGAACATGAAGTGCATTTTGGGGGAAGGCCTGACTTTGAAGGTAGAGATCTCATCGTTTTTTCACTTATGTTTCTAATACATATTGACAAATCAGTTGACAACTTATTAAACTATGAATTGAACAGATATATTTGGCAAGCTCCGAAATGAAATCAGTGGATCTAATATCGGAGTTTTGGTTTGTGGACCTGAGAGCATGAAGGAATCAGTGGCGTTTGAATGCCAGCAGGAATCCGAGTGTTTTAAGGTTAGTGGGAAGAGAACAGAATCTTGCTTCACTTTCCACACTCTAAACTTCACGCTGTAGCAGTCCAAGTATGGCTAACCAAACTTGTGCGTTCTATCAAGGCATGGATCTCAGTAAGCTTTCTGAGTGCCCCCTTGTGTCTATCATTAGATATTTGAATGTAATACTCCAAAGGCGAAAGATTTAGGTAGTGTTCCACAAGTATTCTCACTATATATTTGAATGTAATAATAGTCAAAAGGTGAAAAATTTAGGTACTGTTCCATAGATAGTTTTGTTGTTTTCCAATAAAAACACGATAAGTATTAAGTGTAATAGTTTTATCAATGAAAACACCGCACATGTAATATAATAACTGTTACACGTGCTGTATTTTCGTTAGAAAACGGAATCTATTGAATAGTATCGTAGTTTTGTCCTAATCAAAACATCCTTTTACTTTGATTAAAAACTAGTTTTGCGTTGCCTTGATCAGGTACAATGCACGATGGAGAGTCAAGATGGACTTTGATTGAAAGTATAACAAATCCAATAAGAAAAAACAAAACAAGGAAATACACATCAAATCAAACCGCAATCTAGCAAAATCGATTCACGACGAGGGACAAAAATAAGTCCAATATGTACAGTCAAAACAAAACTCAAACTCATGCGAGGTTGTTCCACTTAATCAAATAAAGAGGTTTTGGATTTGAGTCTTGAGTATATAAGTTCTTAATGAGAGAGTTTTGTCGGTAATTATAATCGTATCTGAGTTGAATATGATTGTAAAGGAACAAATAAATAAATAAAACTCAAACCGGAGGAGGGGAGGGTTGAAAAGGGGAGGTCTCATCCATATCCTTGCCGCCGCGAACCAAATCGGACAATAGTTTTCCGGGGGGCTCCTGCGGCAGCTCTCCGAGGAGAAGCGCAACGACCTCCTTCATGGTGGGTCTCCTCTGAGGATCAGGGTGGCAGCAAGCCAAGCCAAGTTTCAACACCATCTCCACATCTCCCTCATCGCACTCTCCTCTAATCCACGCATCCGCAGCCTCACGCGCGCAACCCTTGGCGTACAGCTCCCTCACCCAATCAATGAGCACCACCTCCTCCTCCGCTACCGACGTCTCAACCGGCCGCCTACCGCACGCCACCTCCAGCAGCACCACCCCAAAGCTGTACACGTCACTCGCCGAAGTCGGCGCCGCAACCGTGGCCAGCTCCGGCGCCAAGTAGCCCAACGTCCCCACCACACGTGTGGTGTTGGGAACCTCCCCGTGCGTGTAAAGCTTGGCCAAACCAAAGTCCCCTAATCTCCCTCTCATGTCCGCGTCCAACAAAATGTTGCTCGATTTGATGTCCCTGTGAATCACAACCTGGTCCCAACCGTGGTGAAGATAGTTAAGCCCCTCTGCCACGTCGACAAGGATACGACGGCGTTGCTCCCACCCCAGAAGCTTCTCCGACTTATCGAAAACCCACTTGTTGAGACTCCCGTTGGGCATGTAATCATATACCAACATAAGCTCGTTCCCCTTTCTGCACCACCCTCTCATTTGAACCAAGTTCTTGTGCTGAAGCCTCCCCATGCTTGAAATCTCCGCCATGAATTCCCGCAACCCTTGCTTCGAATCGTGGTTCACGCACTTCACCGCAATTTGCGTATGGTTCGGTAACGTCCCTCTATACACTCTCCCGAACCCTCCAGAACCTAACAGCATCTCCTTCCGAAACTCCCCCGTCGCGGAACTTAATTCCTCGTAGGAAAATCTGTGCGGCCAGTACTCTAGCTCCCAGTCTTCGATCTCGTCTTCTTCCTCTTTCGCTTTTTTCATTCTCCACCATAGGTAAAAACCAGAAGCGCATATAAAGACAAATACTAAACAACCGATGACAATTCCCGCTATTGCGCCGCCGGAGAGCGAGGAAGAAGACGATTCTAGTTGAAACACTGGTAAGTTCGTTGTGTTGAGCTCCTTTGCAGGTCCTGAATCGCTGAAGCTCCATGCGAGAACTCTCTGCGCTTCGATCCAGTTCGTTTTCGAAGCGGAAAACCCTACGTACATGTCGGCGGACACGTAGTCAGTTATGGCGGGATTCTGATACGAAAGCGTGGGTTTCGTAGGGCGCGAAACGCCGACTGGCGCGACGGTTACGTTGAACTCGAGATTCTCGCCGTTGAAGTCGATCCAGGCGTGGATGTTCTGGCCGGTGCGCATGCGCACCGGAACGAAGGCGCCGGAGGAGTTGAAGTAGCCGGCGGTGGTGGCGTTAATGGATTCGATGTTGTTGAGGTCGATTCCGATGTGGTTGTCGTCGATGTCGTTAAACTCGGGGTTCCGGCCGGTGTCGAATTCGACGGCGACGAGGGGGAAAACGGAGGGGGAGGTTGCGTTGGTGAATAGGCCGAAGTACTGGCTGGCGAGGGCGCCGGGAGGGTTGGTGGTGTTGCAGAGGACGAAGGCGAGGCCGAAGCCGGGGCTGGTAGAGATCTGCGGCAAGATGGAGAAGACAAAAGAAGTGGAGAAGGAAGAAATGGAAGAGTTTGTTTTGATCATGGGGATTTTGATGGGGTAGAAGGCGCGGCCGTAGGAGTATTGGTTGGAGTTGTTGTTCATGCGGATGACGGAGGCGTCGACGCCGGCATCTTTGATGAGAGTGAGGTTGGTGACGCCGGCGAAGGAGTTGAATAGGAAGTCAAGAGAAAGTGTGGGAGTAAGGAAGAGAAAGAGGTGGAGGAGAATCAGGAACACCGTGCCGGAAAACAGAGTTTGGCCGGCGATGGGGGAATTGGAAGGAGACATCGGTGTGGGTGGTCCTTGTCCCCCTCAAGCCTCAAGGCCAAGTGTGTTTTGAGTTAGCTAAAGACATACATAAATGGTTGGGATTGGTTTTTAGTTTGAACGCTTCGTTCAAGGCCAAGTGTGTTTTGTTTGAATGCTTCGTTCAACAACGTTGAATACTAATGAATACAGTACAATTAATTTAATTAAATAAATACTGCATTTTTTAGCTTTTTTTTATACCAAATTTTGAATAGTGTTTTAAATATATTGATTAAGGAATTTAAAATAAAAATATTTTCATTGAAAGAAGAAAAATTAAGCTGTTTTTTATTTTTTTTTTACATTCTTGTATAATTTACATAATAAATATATTTTTTTAAATTTTTTAACCAATATTTTAAAAACACTATTTTTATAGTGTTCTTAGTTGTATACTCTTCCTTTCCAAAATTATCATATTTAAGATTTTAATATAAATATTAAAAAATATAATTCATTTATTAAAATTTATAAGAAATATTAAGTAATTTCCTGGTGCGTGTTTTATCTCTTTAATTTATTATTCATTTATTTTTTATATATTATTCTCAATAAATATTAATTAATGATAGTGTTAAAAAAATATTTAATGTAATATTGATTTTATAAAATTATATCTATTTTTAAACAATTTTTTTCTGAGATGTCAGAAAGGATGGAGTACTGATTTAGTAAAAATAAATTAGTAGTATTACTTTTATTTTATGCGTATTATTTTAAAGTGTTAAAAATATTAATAAAAAGATACAACAATAAAACTCAATTCAACGACCAATATCACTGTTCCTAATAAAAAGAAAAGGAAAAGTAATCACTGGATACCGTCAGCAGTCGGATGCATATACTTTAAGCTGTACCCACTGTATCTTTTCTTATAATGCCTTTTTAAAAGTCCATTTGCAATTTAACATATGAACATGTTGAGAATGTTTATATGGGTTTCTTTTTAAGAAGGTTAAATATAATGTTTGGCTGTGTAAATATATTTTTCAAAATGTCTAATTTTAGTCTTCTATTTTAGAAATATGCTATGTGTGATTTATCTTAATGGTCTATTAATTTGAGTAGATAAAAATAATAAAACAAATTATATTAGTATTTCTTGAGTTTCTTCTTTTTTTAGTTTTATTCAATACTCTCAATTTTATTATGTTCATGAATCTTATCTCTTAGTTGACATGCATTCATGAAATGGATTAAAAAGAGCAATTATTAATTGTAATTGACTCAATATTTTTTATCTCCGACTTTCTGATTTTGATTCGTTTTTAACTTAATTAGGTCCCTAGTGTCAAGTTTTTATCGTGCTAACTTTCAAAACTTTGTTTGTCCCATGTCAGTTTTGGCTCAGTTGCCCTTTTTTGTTAAGTCCCAAGTCGTTGGCTCAAATTTTGGCCCTTGATCAACTTCTGTGGTTTTAGTCCATTCATAACTTGGCTAGGTCCTCAATACTAAATTTTTGTGTCGTGCTAAGTTTTGAGACTTGATTTGTCCCTTGTTTAATTTTAACTCGATGATCTATTTTTAACTAAGTCAATGACTAAAAAAATAATTTTAAATTCAAGGTACTATAAAAAAAATTAAAAAAAGACTCCCAAATCGAGGGAATAGAATAATTAAACAAATTCTATCTCTTAAGATTGACATTGATGTCTTGTAAAATGTTTAAGATGAATAAAAATGTTCCATATATTCATTTGTGAGTAAAAACAAACGTGTGCATGTTGATTTTTTTATCAATCCACTAATAACAAATATACTGATCTTGTGAACAAAAAATAACCTTATGATTAATTCTAATAAAGATGTTATTATCTCTTATTGCGATGAACATGTCATTCTGTCAATGATAATCAGCATCCAATTTTTTCACTACACCAAACAAATGAAGTGTACTCATTTCCACTCTTTTTTCTCTTATCTTTTAGACCATTCTTAGTACGTCTAAGATAATTTCCTAGTCATGATTAATTTGATTGGACCTAAAACAAGATAAATTGAAAAGCAGTACGGTTATTGTATGGGTGGTAAACAAATTTAATACTTAACCCATCACTCAAATTAACTAAATCAAAATATTTTCCTTTTCATTATTTAACGCATCATTTACAGAAGAAAATTGTAAGAAATATTTTTATTGTTCTATTCCGTTGTCAATATCTTATTTCATAGTTAAGTGTTAAGTGATGACTGTCAACCTAACTAACTAATACTAGAAACTAACAAATGCATCAAGTTTTTGGAATTATATATAAGAAAATATTAGATAATATTTTCTTAATCTTAATTATAAAAAATATAGGATCACTTTAAGAGGCGGATGCACTTGCAATGCTGTGGGGCCGGACAATTGTCACCACAATAATTTTTCTTTTATTTTCATTTGTGTAAAAAAAAAAGATTTTTTGTCCCATAAAAAATAGATATCACCCCATAAGATAATTTATCTTTAAATAAATGTAAAAAACATATATAAGAAACCAAAAAAATAAAAAATTGATCATAATTTCACTACTTTATCTTTAAATTTTTTTAATAATATTGAAAGTAAAAAAATTTAAAAAATTGTAAAATATGAAACTGTTTAGAGAACAATTATATTTTGTAAAAATTTAATATTTTAGATTTATTTTGTCATGATATTATGTATTTAAAAAAATTGACACTTTATATTTTTCATTTATTTTGCGGTAAGAAATATCACTTAATTGACACTTTATACACTTTATCCAGTTAAGTACATGATGTGTTATCCTTGCTACACATCATCCTGTGAAGTATGACTAGATCCTATGTCACAATTTTCATTTAATATAACATCGGCTTAAATATCTGTTTAAATACTAGATCCCACATCATCCACCTCTTTTTTCTTTTTCTATTTTTTCATCTGCACCCGGTTTTTCTTATTTTCTATAGTCGAATTCTGTCTCAATACATTGGGCCTTACCTTAAACTAGTCGTAACTTAATTTTGGGCTTTAGAGAATGTTGATATTCAACACATGGAATCTTTTTGAGTTGAGGATGCCCGCTGTATATGCAAAAAATATTTGTAGATTGTGTGATTTTTTTTTATCAACCCGCACTTTTATTCGTGATAATATTTGTAGATACTGTGATTTTTTATCAACCGCACAGTAAGCACACAATGACATGTCATTAATTTATATTAACAACTTATATAACTTGTAGTACTATACTGTCATTTTACATTTGCGAACCAGAAAAAAAAAAAGTTATTTTACATTTATAATAGTTATATATTATTTTTTTAATCGACAAATATTAATTTATTTGTTTTATTAAAAATATTAGTTAGAAAAATTCAAACCCACAAACTATTTTCCTCTCAGACCTCTCTTCTTTCTTTATCCTTTTTCAACCATTGAGATGACAGTATATCTCTTAGTTATATACCCCTTATTGATTGGATTGATTTATGTAATTGTGCAAATAATTATATTTATATATGAATTTCAAGGACCACTTTGATCAACCATTATAATTCTTTTTGATAAAGTTTAAATTCAAATTTTACACCAAAGGGTGTAGATCAATTGATTAAATAAAGTGTATAAATTATTAGAAATCTTCTAATATCTATTTTTTATTCATATGGATCAAAATATATTTTTTATTTGTACATAAAGAAATTATAAAAAATTATTTTATTTTACAAGTAATTCTAAAATTGTACACTTGTACTTATTTAATTTTAAAACAAAAATTAGTGTCACATCAGTTAAAAAATCAAAATTTATAGAAATGCTTTAAGATATCACTCAAATATCAAGGCTCTAAAAACTTGCAGTTGTTTGAAAGAAATATGGTGCTAAATCCATAATGGATTACTTATGAAATCGAAATTGATTGCTATCTCATCTAAATTTAGTTGTTGATGTTTTTCTTAGTTTTAAATGCTAAAACAGAAGCGGAATAAAATTTAAGACTAAATTAGTCAATTACTTACCATAAAACTTTTAAGTAAATTTAATTTTTTAATCAATTTAATCTGTTGAATAAATTAATGAACTCATTGTTTTTTTAAGGAATAAACGTATTGTTTTTAATACCTTATATTTAATTCTGTAAAAAAAATACCTTATATTTAATTAAACAAATAACAACTTTTTGTAAAAATTTATTATACAGATAACAATTGCAATGTACTGTTTATATTTATTTAAATAACATAAAACTCAAAAGGCTTTTATATAATTTAAAACTTTATTTAATTAAATAATTAATACCAATTAAAAACAAACTTAATTTAACAATAAAACTGTGTCCGATTGGATCGTGCTTTAACGTACAGAAGTCGGCAGTATATAACGCGACTTTCAACTTTTCATGAAAAGAAAGGAATGATGACGCTGCTGGCTCGCTTGCACACGTGTCGTCAACCCAAGCATATATACAAATATAAGTATAATAATTATACTTTTTAATAAATCTTCTTGGCTCATAATATTATTCTTAAATATTTTTCCTAAAAAGTTCTTTAAGATTTATAACAAAAACGTTTCTTATAGTTTAGCTTTTAAGACATTAAATCTAGCTATTCATGAATATATTTAATTTTTTAATAATGATATTGATATAAAGTAATCATTATAAAAATAATATTTAATCTTTATCGGAATTATAATTTTTAATATAATATATTTTATATTCAAAATAAGAATTAAAATTTTGTAATTACTTGGATTCAGAAACATAATATAATATTTTTTTTTCTTTAGCCAATGAACCAGCGTCTCCGGTTTCGTGTGTGTGGTCTCTGATGAGTCAGAAGAGAAGCATGAGCAACATATGGAACCGCGTCGGTTTGTTTGTATTAAATCATTAAACAACACGTGTCGCAAACATAGGAGATCAAGACAAAGGAAAGGCTTACACTAATACGTTCATTCTGTTTTGAAGGTGTGGTGATTAGTGATGCCACTATGCTGAATAATATTAATTGGTAATGTCGTAACATTGTTTCATTTACCAAGTTATCGTAACATTCGTAACCCACATGGATTAGACAGTGCCTAGTTATTATTATGGCTCCAAGCTAATTTTGTTAAGTTGGGTATCGAAAAAAGGGATGCAGGAAACATGATAGAGTTTAACATGCCACTTTGATGTTAGAAGTTTCAATTTTAATATTTTATTAATTTGAACTGCGATATGGACAACACAATGGAGGCTCACGAACTGTCTCTTTGCTTCAAAGGTTGTCACGCCGAGCTCATTCCAGATTTTTCTATCGTCTTATATATGCATTAAGTTAAAATAAACTACTTAAATGAAAAAAAATAAAATATGAAGACATACGTGATTCATCTCAGTTTGTGTATGATCGTTTATATTATTCAAATTTCAAAGGAGCTAGGGTTAGATTTGATGTTCATCACCTTTACTAACCTCTCAACATGTAAATCCACAAGGATTGCTAACATTAGTGTAACTATCGTACCAAAAAAAATCCCTCAACATGCTAATACATAAACACCATTTAATTATCAAACTATATTTTCCTATAAATAAAGAATACCCTATATGATAAGGTATATTTGACACTCTTACATGCATGACTTCAAAAGATAAATATAATATAAAACAAATGCCTTAATTAATTACGGTCGTAAAATGTTGGATAGTATGAATATGATATGATTGCACTGTGTATTTGGATGCACCATAAGCATGTTAATATTGGATTTAATTAAAATTACAGTATATTATAATGATTATATTTGTTTCAAACATAATTATATGAATAAAAGGATATATGTGATTTGAAAAAGAAATATACAAGACGGAATCAAAATTTCAATTTGATGTGGGTTAAGATAGAACAAATACAATTCAGTGAAAACATTAAGGTGTATATAACAAGTATTTATAAGAAATATAATATATAATTAATATTATATATGTATAATCGTTTTGAATGAAAAAATCATGAGAGAAGAGAAGAATTAAATGGACATGTAAAAATCTTTTTCAGGGTAAGATAGAATAATTACAAAAATAACTCTATATAGTAACATGGACGGATCAGAGTGTATTAGAATCAATTTTTTTACACTAATTATTTAAATATCTAACTTCAAATAAATAATTATCTAATAAATAATAAGTTTAATTAATTTATTATTTATGTTTTGTTTAGAACTAGATATATGATCAATTACTATAAGAAAATTAAGTATATATTAACTCAAAAATATATTTTCTTAATTATATCTTTTTTGTTAATATTTTTTTTTATATGTGCATAAAGCATCCTAAGAGGAGGGGAGAAGCCGCTTGCCCCCCTTCGATCATTCATTGCATAGTAATTTAAATAAATTTAATAAATTTGGATAAGACCTTGTGAGTATATTTTAACTAAATTTATTACTTTAATAGTTATATTTAGAGTAAATTTTGATTGTTTGATAGTGTATTTACTGATGATTGAATATAAGTTGTCATGCATTTATTTAATTTTTATTATCACTAGATTGACCCTAATGAGTTATTTTTATTTTTGATTCTGAATAAGAGATCATAGTGTTTTCTAATTTATTGGATCATAGATTAATTTTGCTTGTGATGCGTAAATACTATTGGTCCAAGCAAATTTTATATATGGTAAAAATCAAATACAAATTCTATAATTAAATAGATTATTCTCACTTATATAAATGTAATGTAATGAGACTTTATACAACTGTATTAACCCTTTAGATTCTAATGAATTACTTTTAACACTAACATTGTAATTATTAGAGTGTAATTGGAGATTATGTAGAAAATAAATTTTTTTTTGCTGTTTGAAAACAACTAAAAAAAGTACAAGTTGAAGATTGTCTACATAAGGTTCTGTATTGAAAAACATGATTTTATCATTTGAGTTAATGAAAAAAACTAAGATAATATTAATTTATTGTATTTTTTATAAATTTAAAAATAAAATTTTCATTTTTCATTTTTTAATCTAAATATCAATGTCAAATAAATTTGAAGATGAAAATAAATATTTATCATTTCTTAAATATATTAAATCAAACAATCTTAGTGCGTCTTCGTTTCAGGTCGTATATCATATAACGAATTTTATGCAACATAGTGCGTATAGTTTGACATATGGAGGGGACACATTTCCAGCCGACATGCCAACAGTATATTGCCTAACATGATATAATTAAAAGAATCCGTTGTGAGTCGTAGGTTTTATGGTGTTTGCGGTCATAATTGAACGACGATTGTGTTTTCAAATCCACATGAGGTAAAAGTGAAAAAAAGATGAAACAAATTACAGGATCATTAAAGAGTACTTCTATCAATTGTCATCTCTAGCTTACCTACGTTTGAATATATATCATGTTTAACAACCTAGCTAAGAGAATAAATTAATACATTTTTAAATCTATGTCATATGTTTATCTAAAATATTTTAACATTTTATACCCATAATCCTCTTATTTATGCATTTTTATTTGTTTATAATATGTTAATATAATGTTTTGTTTTCCGAACAACTTACTTATTATTATTTAATAAAATAAATTACACTCCCACTTTAAGAGCAATTTTTTTAACAATATCCTTCAGGTATAGTTTCCTTCAATGTCTGGATTAATTTTACTGTCGTTCTTTCGTAACATGGAGAATTGATGAGGGGGAATATTTAAGAGGAGTTGGATGATTGTCCATCCTATTTTAGGATTGGTTGGGATAGAGGGAGATAAAGAGGAAAGAAAAAATAACAAGATGGTAAATAAGTCATGAGTGTTGTAATGAAAAAAAAAAGAAAAAAATAGTGAGATGAAAGAAATAATAAAATTCATTATTATTATTATTAACATCATCTTTATTATTAACACTATTATTATCGTCTTGATCATCGTTATCATTATCATAATTATTGTTGTTATTATTGGACAAACACATTATTTAAATAATTTTAAAATGATAGAAAGTTTTTAAAACAAATTTATTTTTTAAACTAAAGTTAAAAAAAAAACTAAGACTAATTTTAAAAACTAAGTTTAGTTATGATTTTTAAAATATGTAAAACTTACTACTAAAAACAACTCCAAATAAAGTTGTAGAAATTGATGTAGAAAGTGTTGACTTTCTACGACGATTTTCAAAATCGTCTTTGAAATTTCGATTTCTAAGTCGATTCTCCCGAAAATGTCTTAGAATGACTTTTTTAAAAATATAAAAAATAAATTGAAGATTCGAAGACGGTTCTACGAAAAATCATCTTTGAAATAAGTTTTTTTTTAAAAAAATTTATTTAACTAAGACAATTTTTAGGAAAAAAAATCGTCTTAAAATATAGACATTCTAAGACAATTTTCCTTAGAACCATCTTAGTTAAAGGTGTTTTTAAAAAAAATTAAATAAATTTAAACTAAGATAGTTTTTCCAAATAACCGTCTTAGTTTAACTTTAATTAATTATTATAAATTTATCATATATTACTAGTTATCCTCAATTTCAACACAAATAAGAAAATAAGATAAAAAGAAACATAGAAACAATATACAATTTGAAATCAAAACAATAATTTAAATTTAATTTATAATAAAGGTTCATAAGCTTTCAATTTGAAAAATAATAAACTAAGCAGATTTTAAGTACAAATCCAACACATAACTCACGTGAAACAATATAAAACTTTTATTGACTTCATAATCAATCTAGAATTATTAATAGAAAGCAATTTAAGACATCACAAACATTTATCTTGCACAGTTAACAATACGCGTTTAATCTCGCAAAAGAATGATGAGACTTTATTTAGCTGTGGAAAAAAATGAATTATATCATATATTTAAATAGTCAAATAAGGATATTTAAATGATTTTACTATATTTTATATATATTCTTCCTCAAAAGAGCCATTGAACTTCAAGTGTGAAAAATGCACTAACTCAATAATTTTAATGCGTGCTAATAATTTTAGTTTTAATTCAAAAAAATAAAATAAAGGAGAGTAAGGATACTACTTAGTGAAGAAGGTTGGAAAAACAAGTATAATAATTCTACTACATATTCTTAACAAAAACCAATATACTGTGCGTGTGTGTTCTAAAACACTTACATTAGCATGTAGAAGAAAATTACCTCAATTTCTAGAATTCCTTGCAAATTTTCCCCAATAACAGCTCGAATAGCTGAAATATTCTGCCAGCTTATTTCAATTTTCTTCAGCAAACTATCATAAATCATGAATGATGAAGGAATAATAGAGAGCAGATTCATTAAAATAATAGAGAGCAATAAAAATTACACTCTCCAAATTGTACATCATAATTAAAGGTGTATGCATATGAAATATGTCCAGAAAACAAACGAGATCGTGTAAAAACGTGATAGTGCAGTAGTACATAAACATTCTCCTACTAAAAAGAACAAAATAGGATATTTGCATATGAAAAATAAGTACCTTTTATTTTCCAACGAATCATGAATCGTGAATGATGAAGGAATTACTTCTTTTATACTACATACATTTTCTATTGGACACCAAAAACAAATTTGTTTGACTCAAGTAGGATTACAAGAAGTACAACCTGTACTAATTTTATAATGAGAAAACAATACAAATTTATAAAAATTAAAATTTTTATTAAGTTAATTTTTGGCTTCAAAACAGCCCGTCAAATGAATTTTGTTTGAACTCTTAAATTTCTTTGGATAATTTCGTTTTATTATTTATTTAATACCTTAATTTTTTATTAGATTTAACAGCTTAATTTCATTTTAGCCCTTAATTACTATAATTATGTCATTTTAATCCTTTATTTTTAATTGCACAAATTTTTAAACTTTTATTTTATATGTCTTGATCTTAATTGTCTGGATTAACTTTATAGTCGTTCTTTCGTAACATGGAGAATTGATGAGGGGGAATATTTAAGAGGAGTTGAATGATTGTCCACCCTATTTTAGGATTGGTTGGGATAGAGGGTAGAGAGAGATAAAGAGGAAAGAAAAAATAACAAGATGGTAAATAAGTCATGAGTGTTGTAATGAAAAACAAAGTAAATATGAGATGAAAGAAATAATAAAATTCATTATTATTATTAACGTCATCTTTATTATCAACATTATTATTATCGTCTTAATCTTCGTTATCATCATTATGTTGTTATTATTGGACAAACACATTATTTAAATAATTCTAAAATGATAGAAAGTTTTTAAAACAAGTTTATTTTTGAAACTAAAGTTTAAAAAAAAACTAAGACTAATTTTAAAAACTAAGTTTAGTTATGATTTTTAAAATATGTAAAACTTACTACTAAAAACAACTCCAAATAAACCCTAAAATAATCTAGAGTAAGTTGGTCTAGATGTTTGATAGTAAAATTTTACTAATGCATTAATATAAGAAATATTAAATATATATATACATATATAATTAAAGAAAAAAGTATAAATAAAAAAATTTAATATCAAGACTTAATTTAAAGTAAAAAGAATTAATTCAAATCGAAAACAGTAAAAATAAATAAATAAAAAGTAGAATTGAATAAATATTTAACTAATATGATCACAAAATATTTTTTCCCCTCGCTTTCTTCGTCGTAAAAGGAAAAAACGCGGGGTATACACCAAGAGAAGAAAAAAAAAAAAAAAAACCGGATCCGCAGGATGGATCTTTTCCTCTTTCCTATGTTTTTGGTTATTCCCCTTCCCCCTAAAGCCTGACGCTGCCTATAAATGCCCGTGAAACTCACAAGAGTTTTCAAGCACCAAACTCTTTCCCTCTTCATTCCTCAACGAAACTTGTCTCTAATTAACCAAATCGCGAGACCCAGTCATGGAATCCAAACCCATAGATAATAATAATATTAAAATCCTCTATAGCTACGGCGGCAAGATCCTTCCTCGCCACACCGACGCCAAGCTCCGTTACTACGGCGGCCACACCAGAGTCCTCTCCCTCCATCCTTCCACTTCTTTCTCAGGTTATTAATTACTTCCTAATTCGCTTCTTCAATTTCATTTTCATAGTTTTTTTTATTTATTTATTCGAGTCGCGTGTGTGCTTACGCTTCAGTGTTTTACAGAGCTGATGCTAAAGCTTACCGAGTTGTGCTGTTCGCCAGTCACGCTTAAGTGTCCATTGCCAAACGGAGATTTGGACACATTGATTTCTGTCACCAGCGGCGAAGATTTGGCCAATATAATTCACTTGTACGATCGAGCTTCTTCGTCGTTACCTCATCGCTTGAAGATCAGAACCATTCTTTCGCCGCCGAAGAAATCGTCTCCTTCTTCCAGCGCCTCTCACTCTCCGTCCGGTTGTTCGCCTCACTCCCCCACCGACTACCTGCCGTGCTCGGCGGCGCACCGGTTTGTCCGCCGTAACTGCTAGCCGGTGCCGGTTGCGTATCCAATCGGCGTCCACAACGGAGCGGCGAAAGGCTGTTGGTACACGAGACAGTTGGACGGAAGCCCGAGATTCCTTTACCGTGGGGCTCACTGGAATAATTATTGTCACTATGCAAAGTTATTTGTGGAGAGAAATTTTAAATAGTGTTTAGGTTTGGAATACAGTGACGATGAAAAATACCAAAAGGACCTATGCAAAGTACTTTACAAACCAAAAAACATTTGCTTGAGATTAACGACATATGAAATTCTAGTAGTGTATATTGTTATCAGAGAATTATATGCTTTATTTTTTAATATAACTGTCTTTTCTTATTAATATATATATATATATATATATATATATATATATTAAATTGTCTTTTTTTATAAAATATTATTATTTTATTAAAGTTTGTTGTTAGGTTCAAAATTAAGAGACAAAGAAAGAATAAAAGAGAATAGCAAAATCACTCCTCATTTACTTTTTATTTCTCTCCAATATTCATGATTTGGAGATGGAAAATAATTTTAAACATTTCAAGTGTATTAAGATGTTATTAATAGAATAAAGGAAAAATTTATCAACTGCCAAAAGATAGTGTATTATAATGTTAGTATAAAAAAATTATATTATCATTCAATTATAAAATGTCATATATAAAAAGTTTATTCATTTTCTTAACTATTACCGTAAAAGTCATATTAAAATTGATTTTTTAATTGATTGTTAGGATAAACTTTATTTATTCTATGTGCACAAAAATTAAATTATTGTTAAAGATACAAGATAAATTACAATAAAAGCAAACTATTTTTTTATTAGTAAAGGAAAGAAAAAAATAGAAAACAACAAAGACTAACTTCTTTTTTTTGACAAAAAAAAAAGGTAGGTGAAGGTAACATTGTGGAAATTGATGGACATTTCAACTATGTTAACACTTCAATCCCAACACCACCAGAACAGACATCTTTTATATATATATATATATATATATATATATATATATATAAAGGATCAATATAAAATACTTGGGACGAAGAAACCAAAAACTAACTTCTAACAAAGATTATGCTAGCTTAGAGCATATGCAATATAAGAATAGCTAAACTCAATTGAGCGAGTGTCTCAAACATGACAAACAAGATTCGGAGAAGCTTTAAGTTTGGCAACCCAATCAATACATTGTGTAGCTTTCTGTGAGTGTGTTTGGTAAACAAAATTAATTTAGTTTGTAACTTAGAAATTAATCATGACAATACTTTAAATTAACTTTTATTATATTTTATTTTATACTGTAAAGTTTTTTTAATTTCTTAAAAAAATAAATATTAAATATAAAATGTATACAATACAAATTATGTTAAATAAAAAAATGTTGTTAGTCTAAGTGAAATTAAATTCAAATATTTTAAATCAAGTTTTTAATTTGAGTCTTATAATTTAAAAAAAATGTTTGAAAGAAAAAAAATCCAACTCAAACTATCTATTAGATTATCCCATAGAGCTTGAGCCTCAAATTGGTGTTTGTATGGCAAATACTAGACTCTGGAATCCGATTGTTTATAGTCCCGTTTTAACTGATGCTAATATGAACAATCCACTGAATTCAGCGACGTTTGGTGTGCGCAACGCTTTTATGTGGGTGGTTCTGATTCCTCAAATCCAGGGAAAGTAAAAAAGATTCCACAATATTCTTCTTACGTAATAGAAAATAATTTAGTGTTTTGTTAATCACATAATTATATTTCTGTTTAATCGGGGTTCACATCTCCACTAGTTTTATGCGACCAATGACGACGGTTAGGTCGATTGACAGGTATGGTCAACAAATTATTCTTATCATCGTTGATTTTGATTCTTGTCCCGTTCATTTTCTCTTTCATTCTTTCATTCTTTTATTTTTTCTGGTCAATAAGTGGGGATGGTCCGATGGATGTTGCATCATAATACCGTGAAAGTTGGAGAAGAGAACGGAACATTTGGAATTTTTCTACACAGGAGGAAAACTCCGAGCATCTTTATAATCCGTGGTAAAATTATGTTTTAGACAAAAATAATTTTGTCAATAGAACAATACTCTTATTTTTGTATTTATTTTATTTTTATCTATTGAATTTGTATTGAAATAACATTTTTTACTCCAAATCAAACATACACTTGATACTAAATTGGATACCCACAAAAAATAATGATAAACTCATTACTATAAAAGCAGATTTCAAAGACGGTCCTTCAAGCCATTTAAAGATGATTCTTGAACCGTCTTTGTAGCCAATGCTATAGAAGTTGGGGTAGAAAGTACTGACTTTTTATGACGGTTTTTCAAAATCGTCTTTGAAATTTCGATTTCTAGGTCAGATCTCTCAAAAATGTCTTAAAATGACTTTTTTAAAAATAAAAAAAATTGAAGATTCGAAGATGGTTCTACGAAAAAAATCATCTTATAATGTCCATATTCTAAGATGGTTTTCCTTAGAACCATCTTAGTTAAAGGTGTTTTTAAGAAAAAAAAATAAACTAAGATGATTTTTCCAGATAACCGTCTTAGTTTAACTTTATTTAATTATTATAAAATTATCATATATTACTAGCTATCCTGAATTTCAACACAAATAAGAAAATAAGATAAAAAGAAACAATATACAATTTGAAATCAAAACAACAATTTAAATTTAATTTATAATAAAGGTTCATAAGCTTTCAAATTGAAAAACAATAAACTAAGTAGATTTTAAGTACAAATCCAACACAAAACTCACGTGAAACAATATAAAACTTCTATTGACTTCATAATCAATCTAAAATTATTAATAAAAAACAATTTAGGACATCATAAACATTTACCCTGCACAATTAACAATACGCGTTTAATCTCACAAAAGAATGATGAGACTTTATTTAGATGTGAAAAAAAATGAATTATATCATATATTTAAACAGTCAAATAAGGATATTTAAATGATTTTACTATATTTTATACATATTCTCCCTCAAAAGAGCCATTGAACTTCAAGTGTGAAAAATGCACTAACTCAATAATTTTAATGCGTGCTAATAATTTTAGTTTTAATTCAAAAAAATAAAATAAAATAAAGGAGAGTAAGGATACCACTTAGTGAAGAAGGTTGGAAAAACGAGTATAATAATTCTACTACATATTCTTAACAAAAACCAATATACTGTGCGTGTGTGTTCTAAAACACTTACACTAGCATGTAGAAAAAAATTACTTCAATTTCTAGAATTCTTTGCAAATTTTCCCCAATAACAGCTCGAATAGCCGAAATATTCTGCCAGCTTATTTCAATTTTCTTAAGCAAACTATCATAAATCATGAATGATAAAGGAATAATAGAGAGCATATTCATTAAAATAATAGAGAGCAATAAAAATTACACTCTCCAAATTGTACATCATAATTAAAGGTGTATGCATATGAAATATGTCCAGAAAACAAACGAGATCGTGTAAAAACGTGATAGTGCAGTAGTACATAAACATTCTCCTACTAAAAAGAACAAAATAGGATATTTGCATATGAAAAATAAGTACCTTTTATTTTCCAGCAAATCATAAATCGTGAATGATGAAGGAATTACTTCTTTTAGACTACATACATTTTCTATTGAACACCGGAAACAAATTTGTTTGACTGAAGTAGGATTACAAGAAGTTCAACATGTACTAAATTTATAATGAGAAAACAATACAAATTTATAAAAATTCAAATTTTTATTAAGTTAATTTTTGGCGTCAAAACAGTCAATTTCTTTGGATAATTTCGTTTTATGATTTATTTAACACCTTAATTTTTTTATAAAATTTAACAACTTAATTTCATTTTAGCCCTTAATTACTATAATTATGTCATTTTTATCCTTTATTTTTAATTGCACAAATTTTTAAACTTTTATTTTATATGTTTTATCTTTTTAATTTCTTATCATATTTGATCTGATAAAAAAAACTAAAAATATGGCATTAAAGATTGTCTATGACAAGATTATTTAAAAATCTGTCATCCTGTTTTTCAAATTTAATTAAAAGAAAACAAATTTGGATTAGTTAGCATTTATTCAAATTAGAGGATAGTTTGTTATCCTTTATATTATTTTGTTAACTATCAAATCTTTAATAACAACTATTTATTCAAAAGATCCAAAAGATATACTCATAAAAGATATTAGTATTAGAAATTAGACCTAATTAACATTAAATGATTACTAAAACCAACAAGTTGTAATAGCACATCAAATCAACAATTGATTCGCTCATGTGTCATTTATCTTGATTTGTTCCTATCTCTCTTGTTTTGTACACCATCCATCAATCTTTTTTCATTCTTTTCAACATACTTCAGAAGTTTGGTATTCACCCATCTCAATTTCTTAAACTAGATTTCTGATCATTTTCTTGTTCACTTGGCACACGACTATTTAGAAGTTTCATTCTCTCATCAAACATAATTCCCTCAACTTCTCGCACTTTCAGTCTCCTTAATTGTGATCAATGATGTAGTTCATTTCGCTCTAAATTTCTTCAATGTATTTTCATTTAGCTCACACACTATCGATTCCTGCTTATGGGTGAAAACTACACGAATTCAAAGACTCGTTAATTTCCATCATTATGTCATCTTCAAGGTTTCATTTATCCAATAGTGCTCTTAACATATCTTTTATGTAATTCACTTAATTAAGACATTATCAGAATCTGCCATTGGCAGAAATAACTCTCTTGAAAAACTTGACTGCCAGCTATGATCATTTTATGAGAACGTGCCAATGACTTATAATATTTGGTAGTAAGCTACCATTACGCAGCCACCCCCTTCAAATGTCAACACCAAATTGGCAGTAATATAATATTTGTAGGACTTATTATATTATTGTACGGTTAAATTAATTATATGATCACCCAAAATCATCACAGTTGTAACTTTTGATTAATTGCACAACTACTATCGGCTCACGGGTGAAATTGAATTTTTCATTTACTTCCTTTTCTTAGCAGCCTCATGTTTGCAGCATGTGCATAAACCATCATAGATGCAGTGGTTATGAAATTACTAAATTGGCACATAGACCAAAGAAGGATTATTGGCACGAATCCTTTTTGTCAATTCTCTAATATGACTAAGCCATATGACATTATCAAAGCATGAACATACTAAGATTGGTTTAAAAGTTCCCCTGAAAAGCATATGGTAATGGAGGCGTACCTGTTAGAAAAGCACTGTGACGGGCCCCACAAGAAACTATACTAGAATGCTTATTTTCAAAACGGGAAGCATCCAACTGTCTAGGTGAAGTCTGAACAAGGAAAAATTAATAGCCAAGTTAGTCATCACAGGGAAAAATAAGTAATTTTCAGCTATTTTGGAACAGTTATCTACCCTTAACAAACTAAAATTTGAATAAGGAAATATTGGGGTTGAAAATCAAAATATCAGTAAGACTTGACACAGCATAACCGCATGTAAGGAAGAAAAATAGGAACATTTTTTTCTTGAATTAACAAATACCCATGTCAGAGCAACAGAGACAAGAAGATCTCTTCTTTCCTCAAGCACATTGCTACATATGGGGCCAAACATTTACTCCCTTTCCTCCATAATACTACCCACCAATAGAATAAATGATAAAAAATTGCACAAAAACACATAAAAGAAAAAGCAGCCAAATTGTTTCACTTTATTTAAAAACAATACTTGTACATCTTTGAATCAGCCCTGACCCATTTCCTGAAACCCGAATCAGAATCCAAAACGATAGAAAATGAGGGAACTTGTTATTATTGTTACCAGCTTGCCAAGGAAGGCGTGAATGTCGGGTCGCACGTGTTTGGGCTCGACGACATCGAAGGGTGGGAAGTCGCAGTTCTGAAGAAGAGGATTTCCTTCGACAACGTCGTTTAGTGGAGAAGCAGCCGCCATGGAGGGAGAAAAAGAAGAAGAGTCGCGAATAGGGGAAGTGGACTTGCGAGGTGTATGGAGGCAGAAGGAGAAGGACGAGGACCAGAGTTTGGAGTGAGAGAGAGATGAGTGGCGGTAGGATAGGCAACACATGAAGAATAAAGAAGCACGACTTTTCATTTTCGTTTTTTGTTTTAAATTTTAAATTTAAATTTCAAAAATTTAAGAGGGGGAGGGTGAGGTGAGGGAGGGGAGGGTACAAAAAGTAAAAAAACACTCAATTTTAAGCCGATTTTCGTAAAACCATCTTAAAAAAGTTTATCTTAATTTCAAAAATGCCACCGCATACCCTTCTAAGACGATTATCCCACAACCGTCTTAAAACACGCATCTTAAAAGACTTTTTTTGTAGTAGTGACTATCACCATAGATCAAGAGAGACAAGAGAAAATAAAAAAAAATTATCTCATGTTAGAAGTTGAATTCTTGATCGTGTGTGAAAAATTAGAAAATAAAATACCCACCAGAAGCAACTTTATTACATTTCATTACTTTCTAATGGTGCAGCTTAGCAACAATAGCTTAACAAGGTATGATCTTATAAACATTTGAAAATTTTCATGAATTTAGATTCTCTCTAACTAAAATGACAATACATAATATCATCCCTCCAAGCTGGGATGTCTATCTCATTCCCCCCTTCCAAATGAAAATCCTCACACTAAATATGATCTTCCAAATTCTATATGGTTTTAGCACTTGTCCAAAACTCCCAATCATGTCATACGTTAATATGAAAACCCGTCACAAGGATAAGCTAATTAAAGTGTCTATTAAAATGCACAATGTTGATTTTTAATGTAAAGTTGTATTATATAGAATACTGAAATAATACTCTAATTTTAATTAAGCAACAATACTAAAAATATCTAAAAAATTATGACAAATTCTATGTATCTTCGTATTTTATCAATAAAACATGTAAAAAGTAAAAAACTCATTTTTTTAATATACTTTTTACATGCTTTCTGACAAATATTTAAGCACTGTTCTGCTTGTGAAGAAACAGAATGTACCCAGCAAGGTTTGCTGGGATTTGCTATGGGATCAAGCTCTCTCTCTCTGAAGATGCATATGGAGATGAAGCACCCCCAGGAAAATGATCATTGCCGGAAACAACACAAGTGGTGTGCTATGTGTGCAGTGTGAATGGAAAAGAGAGAGTCAGAATTGTTGTGTACCTTTCACCATGAATATGCCTTATTTATAAGATGATACCTGGATTCTTGGAAGATATGGTTGAGACCCATTATCTTTGGTTAAGATATTCAGATTATCTAAATGGCATGCAGTGATTGTGATTATATCTTCTGTTATATCTTTCTATCTTTTGATGGTTGCCAAGTTTAAATATTTGAATGGACCTATCCGTAACAGATGCCCCACAGCCCGGTTATCTAGCACTCTGGATGACTGGGATGTATTAAACAGATAGGTCCGAGCTAGATTGAATTCAAAATCTCCATACCGTCGTAGGTTACTATTGTTATTCCATGCCGAGCTATTTCTTGCCGAGTTTGACTCTACTTATCTTTCACCGAGATATTGTCGCTTGCTTTACTGCCAAGGTATGTATCTCTTTAGGTGTTAACACAGTCCGATCTCTTAGCTGTATCCGAGCTGTTTATTTCCGTAATCTATTGGTCTCACCCGAGTTCCCTTAGGAACTGAGATGTATCA
Organism: Glycine latifolia; assembly: GCA_013407115.1. Lineage (NCBI taxonomy): Eukaryota > Viridiplantae > Streptophyta > Magnoliopsida > Fabales > Fabaceae > Glycine > Glycine latifolia. The sequence goes on along the minus strand of CM023947.1, from coordinate 26,252,890 downwards.
TGATAAAAGTCTCGGCTTTCTAATCTATTCTGGAGTTATCTGAAAAGACGAGGGGTTGTCTTTTCACCTTTTCCTTGGCGACGTTTCTTACTCAGCATTTAATGCGCCATTTCTATTTATCACGCTTCCATCATGAGATTGGAAATGTTTTCCTGATTTGCCCCTTGTATGAGTTGGGAAATATCATCGATGCCCCTGAGTGTCTAATCATATCTTGTAAACCACGTTTTTTGAAACGTTTCGCCAGGAGATTTTTGGCGGTTACCACTATTTACAAGTATTTCCTTCATTTTGCCTATCTTCATCCACATTCCTCTCCCCTTAACACCTTATACGCTCCTTTGGCTGTGTTCTTCCTTGTGTTTCTACATTCCCTAAAGCTTAACTCGAAGTTCTTTTTCCAGGTATTTACTGTATCTTCTTCCAATTTATATTATATTCCTTTTTCGTCTTTCCTTTGTTTTCTTCGATTCTTGAATATTTGTCTCCTTAGTTATTTCCCTTACCTGGGCATTCTTTGCTTTTTCCTCCTTCTTCTTCATCTTAGTAATGAAGCTCTCTCATGAGGAGGAAGTGTTCGTTCGCAAGAATGTTCCCCCTAAATCTGCATTTTGGTTTTGGGGTCTTCCCATTTCTGATGAAGAGAAGAAAAAAGATTTATTAAAAACTTCTCCAAGTTTTAGTAATCCCAAACCTAAAACCTTAAAGCCTTCTGACCATTCCAAATTAGGTTTGCCCCTGCATCAGAAAAATAATACTCCCTTAGAAACTTCTAGAATATCCCCTGACATTTCTTCCTCTCTAAACCTTGTTCATATTGTTCCTTCAGGTTCTGCTGGGTCAGAACTAAAGCAACGATTTGAAATTCAATTTGAACCCTGCTCCAATTGTTTAGATGAGTTTTTATATTTGGCAAGTGTTAAGCAATATAACCAAGCCGATGATTTACTCGATGCTTGCCGACATAACCCAATCCGAAAAGCAATTCCAACTGTAGTTAATACTGAAACATCGGATGTCAGGGCTTTGCAGTCCGACTCGGCACTAGTTATTTCTTCACCTCTTTGTCTTCCCCTCTCACTTCCAGGTATTTTACTAATCTTTCTCTTTTTTCTTTGTCGTAGGTCATTATGGATGTTCCTTCTGTGGAAATGGTAGATGAATCCCAATCAGCAGGATCTCAATCCAACCTTCTCCCTTCTTCTCTAATTGCCAAGTTTCCATGGGTTACATACGAAGTACTTCGTACTTCATCTATTCTGACCCCAGGAAATATAGCATCGATCCCCATAGGTAACCAGGATGGATTTTCCATTCGTCCTCCTCCCCCAGACGAGCCTATTTGCTCTCGTGCTGGGGAAAGGGAACCTAACTATTTTTTCTTTTGTAAATATGTGGTTACTCGTCTTGGTATCCGATTTCCTTTGTCTGATTTTGAAATGCGATTATTAGATCATCTTCAATTAGCCCCTTCCCAATTGCATCCCAACAGTTGGGCTTTTGTCAAATCCTTTGAAGATCTTTGTGAAGAGTTACAAATACCCTGTACTGTCTTGCTTTTCCTATATTTTTTCTCTGTTCAGGCCGGCCGCACAGGCCGAGAAGCTTCTAATAAGAAGGGGTGGACTTCACTTCGAAGTCGACCCGGTCGTCGTCTTTTTCGTATCTTTACCGATTCTTTTAAAAACTTCAAAAACAATTTCTTTAAGGTCGCAGCCGAACCCGGCAAGCAATCATTCTTCCTCCAGGGTCCAGAAGCACCGGGTGTTAAGTGGAGATTCCCTCTCTACTGGACCCGAGCTCATCATTCTAATCCCCCTTCATTTTACCAAGTTGAGGAATGTAATCTTTCTGATACTGAAGCTTCAACTCTTGTTCAAATTCAAATGCACCAAGAGGCTCAAGGTTGCGTATAAAAACTTCATATGCTCATCATTTTGTTTTTCTTCTTATTAATCAATTCTTTTGCTTTTTCAGCTGCCGAGATGGAAGAAGATCCTACTGCTAATTTGAACCCTCGTCGTTCAAGAAAGGCCGCTGCTGAGAAAACCGCTGACTCCCGCCCTGACTATATTAACCAAATGTCGGCGAGGAAAAAGAAACGTCGTATAGTGACCCCGACCTCCAGTGATCCCCAGCGGATAGTCACATCGGGATCAGCCGGGGATGCCATTGCTGCCGATCCTATCTCATCCTTGGCTGGGCAAGAGAATCAAAGGATGACGGCTGCCCCTGCTCCCATTGTGATCGACGTTGTTGAAGATGCAATGGTGAATTCTGAAACCGCCATTGCCAATCCTTGCGCTCCCATTGCCGCCCCCGAGAGCTCTTCTTTATCCTTGGGATGTCTTTGGGAAAAGGGGGTAGAAGACCTTTTTCCATATACCAAGGCTCCCAAACGGTTTTCGGATGGAACCCCCTTCTCGGATGACGACCTCCGAGAACTCGACCAGCTCCACCTTCATGCTTTTCGAAGCGCCACTCTAGTGCCGAGTTTAGTGTCTTTAAATTCTCGGTACAACAAAATCAGAAATGACAATATGAAGTTCCAAGATGACAACGGACGATTGTCCGATGAAAACAAAAAGTTATCCGAAAAAATTCACCAGCTGGAAAAGGAGCTCAGCATTTCTCGTCAAGATTTGGCGGCTGCGAATGAAGGGGTTTTCTCTCTTCGTGAGGAGCTTCAAGAGGCGAATAGAAATGCCGAGTTCTTTAAAGCCTCCGCAGGTACTGCTACAATTGAGGCTAATAAAGCCCAAGCAAAAGCCTCTGCCTGAGATAGTGATCTTGCTGCCTTGAGGATTCTCTACGAAAAATCTCAACAAGAGGTAATTCTGGCCAAACAGGAAGCTGCCAAGTTTCAGGAAACATTGGGGACGGTTGCCGAGGATGTTTCTCGAACGCTTTGGAACAAGTCCAATTTCTGAACCCGGGAATCACCTTGAACCTGGAAGGAACTGATTGCCGGGCTTATGTTGAGGACGACAAATTCATTCCATGCGTTGACCCCGAGGTCACATCCCCAGATGAAGCTCCTGAGGCGGTAATGGATGAGCAAGTTAACTAATGAAGGGCCGGAATGCCGGTTTTCTCTGTAACATCTTATTTCTTCTGAACAATCTTTAATTTCTGCTTTTGGTTTTACTTCTAACTTCCATATTTTGAACAATTTATTTAATGCATCGCGCTTTTAAGATATTCATCATTGCAAATTTGATTATTCGGATATTGCTTTGGCTCCAATGGCCAAGTGTTTTACTCGATCCGTTAGTTCGGATATTGTTTTCGGAACCGAGTTCCTGTCCTAGCAACTGTTAAATGTATTTCGTAATATCTAATTAAGGGTATAATTCTTTCGATATAATCAATGATTTACCCGATTAAATAATTACGCCGGTTTGATCAAGACCGAATTAATACACAACAACGACTAGGCTCTCAAAAATTGTGCACAACATATAAAATCCTTATAATAAGGATCACTTTTATTCTTCGAAGATTATTCAGATTCGTGGTATCAATGGACAGTTTAGGTCGGGTTTATGTTCCTCAACTTACATCCAATGAGAAACGCATGAATACATTAAAATTCGTGGTATCAATGGAAAATTTATGCCGAGTTTACTTTCCTCGGCTTATATAACCAATGAGAAACACATGAATATATTGAAATTCGTAGTATCGATGGAAAATTTATGTCGGGTTTACTTTCCTCGGCTTATATAACCAATGAGAAACTGATGAATTTATATAAGGTTCGCCTGTATCCTGGCTTTATGAATTGATCGCAAATAAATTAAGTTTACAATCTCGGGCCTATTGCCGAGAGATATGTAAGTTATTTCAACTATAATATTTCTTCAACTTGTCAGTATTCCATGTGCGCTTGACCTGCTTGCCTTCCAAAGTTTCTAAAACGTAAGCTCCTTGCCCCAAGTTTTGGGTGACCCGATATGGTCCTTCCCAATTGGGTGCTAATTTCCCATCTCGGGCATTTTTGTTGCCAATGTCCGCACGTCGTAGTACGAGATCGCCTTCCTCGAAGGATCTTGGTCTTACCCTTTTATTAAATTTCCGAGCCGAGATTTCTCTTCATGTGTAGATCTCGGTGATGTGCTGCAATTCGGACTTCTTCTATCAAGTCTAGCTCGGCAGCTAATGCCTTGTTGTTATCTATATTCGATATTTGCCTCCTCCAAGATGGCTGGCCGATCTCAACAGGTATCATGGCTTCGCAACCATAAGTCATCCTGAATGGAGTCTCCCGGGTGGATGTTTGAGTCGTGGTTCTGTATGCCCACAAGATATAATAAAGTTGTTCGACCCAGTTCGGGCCGGCCTCTTGCATTCGTTTTTTCAATCCGTCTAGAATGACTTTGTTCGCCGCTTCCGCCTGACCATTAGACTGTGGGTGCTCTACTGATGCAAAGTGGTGTTTTATGTGGAGTCCAGCCATCATTTCCTGGAATTTTTTATCTGTAAATTGCGTTCCGTTATCGGTGACTATTTCTGCCGGAATTCCAAATCTTGCTATAATACTGCGTTCAAAGAACTTTTGGACACGGGCCGAGGTGATGGTAGCCAGAGGCTCGGCCTCAATCCATTTAGTAAAGTAATCCACGGCTACTATTAGCCATTTCATTTGGCCTTCCGTTGCTTTAAATGGTTCTAAGAGGTCCATTCCCCATTTGAAGAAAGGCCATGGTGCTGTGTATTAATTTTAACTCGGATGAAGGAATCCATAATATCCGCGCATGTTTTTGACAGGTGTCATATTTCTTTACATGCTCTGCTGCGTCCGCTTGCATCGTCGGCCAAAAGTATCCGGCACGAAGGGCTTTTAATGCCAAAGCCTTTGCTCCCATATGCTGGCCATTAATACCCTCATGTATCTCAGTAAGTACATACTCAGTTTGGTCAGAGCTTAAGCATAATAATAACGGGGTATGGAGACCTCGTCGATATAGCTCACCATCAACAATTGTGTACATGGAAGCATCTCGGGTTAGCCTTTTTGCTTCTATTTTGTTATCTGGCACTATCCCTTGTTCCAAATAGTTTATGATCGGCCTCCGCCAATCTTCGGCTATTAAGACCACCATAATGCATGCAGGTTGTGCGAGTTCCTGTTGGATGACTGTTCTGTGATTACCTGTTCCTTTCGTACTTGCTAGCTTTGATAATATGTCGGCTCGGGTATTTTCTTCTCTTGGAATATGGGCTATGGTGAATTCATCGAATTCAGCTATTATTTCTTTAACTTTAGCAAGATATTTTGCTAACAGAGGGCCCTTGGTTTGATACCGCCCTTCGATTTGTGCTGAGACCAATTGTGAATCAGTGAAGACATTTACTTTTAATGCTCCCTGTTCTCTGGCCTGGTTTAACCCGGCGATCAGTGCTTCATATTCTGCTTGATTGTTAGACGTCGGAAAATTGAGCTGTAATGATTGCTCGAGTGATACTCCCTCGGGATTTTCAACAATGATCCCGGCTCCGCTTCCTTTAGAATTAGATGACCCATCAACATACACTTTCCACACATTATTTGTTGACTGGGTGGAAAATGCCGGGGTCAATTCTACTATGAAGTCGGCCAAAGCTTGAGATTTGATTGCATTGCGAGCTTCATATTTGATGTCGAACTCGGATAACTGAATGGCCCAATTCATCATCCTCCCTGCTAAGTCCGGCTTGTGTAGTACCTATCGGATAGGCTGATTTGTTCTTACCACTATGGTGTGGCTTTGGAAATATGGACGAAGTCTCTTAGCCATGGTGAGTAAGGCGAAAGCCACTTTTTCGACCTTCTGGTAACGCAGCTCCGAGTTCTTGAGAGCTCGGCTTACAAAGTATATTGGCAACTGACACTTAATCCACTTCTCGGACCAGAACTGCGCTTATGGCTTCTTCCCCTACTGCAAGGTACAAGATAAGAGTTTCTCCATGCTCCGGCTTCGAGAGAACTGGGGGTGAGGCCAGACATCTTTTTATTTCCTGAAATGCCTCTTCGCATGCCTGATTCCATCCTATCTTGGCTTCCTTTTTTAATAACTTAAAGAATGGTAGGGCCTTTTCTGCGGCTTTTGGGAGGAACCGTGTCAAGGCCGCCATCCTTCCTGTTAATTGTTGGATTTCTCGTTTATCAGTAGGAAATTGCATGTCGAGTACGGCTTTGCATTTATCCGGGTTTGCCTCTATTCCTCGGTGTGTTAACATGAACCCTAAGAATTTCCCGGCTTTCACCCCAAAAGCACATTTCAGGGGATTCAAGCGGATACTGTGCTGTCTTAGCTTGCAGAATGTTTCCTCCAGATCTTGGATGTGGTCTCCTTTTTTACCTGTTTTAACAATCATGTCGTCGATATATACTTCGATATTGCGTCCGAGTTGATCAGTGAAGACTTTATTCATCATTCGTTGATAAGTAGCTCCTGCATTCTTCAATCCAAATGGCATCACCTCGTAATAGTAATTTGCTTCAGTACCTCGGAATGCTGTCTTTTCTCGATCTCCCGGGTACATCGGTATCTGATTATATCCGGAGTAAGCATCCATGAAAGATAACGACTGAAATCCGGCGGAATTATCTACTAGTTGGTCGATACTCGGCATTGGATAAGAATCCTTTGGACAAAACTTGTTCAAATCTGTGTAATCAACACAAACTCGCCATTTCCCATTGGACTTCTTCACCATCACCACATTAGAGAGCCAAGTGGTGTATTGTATTTCTCTTATGAACCGGCCTCTAGCAATTCCTTGATGTGTTTCTCTAATGCCTGTCTTCTGTCCGGGCCGAGTTTCCTATTTTCTGTGCCACTGGTTTGGAGTCAGGGTACATGGCTAGCTTATGATAGCAGAATGTGGGGTCAATTCTAGGAATCTCGGATGCTTTCCAAGCGAACACGTCCTGATTTTCTCTAAGGCATTGGATTAGTTTGCCTTTGACTTCTAAATTATTCCGTGCGCCTATTTTCGTAATTTGATCTGGAGATCCTCCGATCTGAACATCTTCCAATTCATCTACTGGTTCCGGTCTCCATTCTTCAACATCTCGCATATCCAACTCCACAAGATTAACCGGCTTGCGAGATGCCAGTCTCTCTATTTGTTGGTCTGAGGGATCTCCCTGCCGAATCCGAGGTGGAGAAGATGGGCCGCCCTCCGTTTCTCGGATTGCATTGAAATAGCATTGTCGAGACTCCTTTTGATCACCGCAAATTGTAATAACTCGGCCAAGGTGTCCGATCATCTTCATCTTCTGGTGCTTGGTGGACATTAATATATCCCATTTATGAAGTGTTCGCCTGCCTAATATGATATTGTATGGTGAGGTGAACTCGCCTACGGTAAATGTGACTCGGCCTGTTTTGAACCCTTCTTTTGTTCCCAACGTGAGTTGGAGGTCAATTGCGCCTTTCAGACCGGTGCCTCCTCCATTAAAACCGTTAAAATAGTTTGGCACGGCTTTAAGTCGTCTTCACTCAAATTCATCTTTTTGAATGCACTTAAATTGAGAATGTCGGCCGAGCTGCCATTATCGACAAATATTCTCTTAACTCAGAAATTTGCCACGGTCCCGGTTATGACAAGACCGTCTTCGTGTACGGGTACTACACCTTTCATATCGTCCTCTGTGAAATAGATTAGCGGTGGTGCAGATTTCTTGCTTTCTTTGAATTTGGGTTGATCTCTTACCGACATAACTTCCTTGAGATATTTCTTTCGCTGACTGGCGGTGTCTCCTCCGCCTCCTATGCCTCCCGAAATCACATTACATTCGAATTCGGGTTCTGGGAATTCGTCCTTTTTAGTTTTCTTTTCATCTCGGTCTTTATTCTCCTGCTGACTTTTTCTTTTTCCTTGGTGCCCTTGGGTCCGGATAACATATTGCCAAAGTTTACCTTCGCGAACAAATTGCTCTATCGCATCACGAAGTTCCCGGCACTGGTCAGTCGTATGACCCGACCCATTGTGAAAATCACAATATCGGGAATAATCTAATCCTTCCTTTCTCATTATCGGATGAGGACGTTCGACTTTCCTCATCTCTGTAAATGCAACTTCCTTCGATATCTGACCTCGTGGAGCATTCAATGGAGCATACTTGTCAAATTTCCACTCGAACTTTTTGGACCTGAGGTTCGGGTCTTGGAAGTTTCTTGGAGGTCGGTTAGCGAAAAAATTTGATGGTTGTCGATTGGATTGTGCATTCTCATGACGTCGGTTCCTCGGTGATGTCGGTTTCTTATTCTCCCTCGGGGCCGAGTTAGCGATTTCCATTTGTTCCAACTCCAAATATTTTTTGGAACGGATCATAAACTCATTTAAAGTTTTTACAGGATCTTTGTAAATGGATTTGGCGAGACGGGATGAACCATTGAGCCCGGCCGAGATGAGATGTACGTGGTGTAACGCCTGGCCACTTGTAGGATCAACGACTGTCCCCACATACCAACACAAGACTTTTCAGTGTGCTTTGTCCTCACTCACACACTTCCTGAGAAACTTCCCAGGAGGTCACCCATCCCAGAATTGCTCCAAGTCAAGCACGCTTAACTGTGGAGTTCTTAAGTTATGGGCTACCGAAAAGTAGATGCACCTTGTTGGTATAGGTAGTACTTATTAAATCCTTTAAGTTATCCTCAACTGTACAGTCCCATACCTACACAGCCTCTGGATCCCTCTCGTTTGGGTGTGTATTCGATTCATTCATGTACCCCTTCCGCTGGAAGCCTGCCAGAAGCCGCTCCTTGTTCGTGCCTTATTGCACCGGCGATCACTCCCCGCCCTTGTCAGCGCCCGGGATGTTACACGTGGACCTTTTCCTCCAAACCCTGTACTTGCAAGGCGGCTTCTTTGAATTGATACATATAGCTCTGTAATGTTTCTCCGGGCTTCTGGCGTATTTTTCCTAATATGAACTCGGATTTGGCCTGCTTCTTGCTTGTTGCAAAATTCAACAAGAACTTTTGTCCAAAATCTTCAAAATTTCGGATAGACCGTGGCGGCAACGTATGAAACCAAGCTTGAGCGGCTCCAGTCAGAGTAGTAGCAAAAATCCAAGAAATTATAGGCTCGTCGATACCTTAGACACACATTTGCATATCGAATTCGTCTATATGCACCCGGGGATCTTGGCTCCCATCGTATTTGGATAAAAAAGAACTATCGAAATCCTCCAAGAATTGGACTTCTAATATCTCGTCGATGAATGGACTGTTATTCTGATGACCTCGGCGGTATTTCCTCTGATATGTCTCGTCTTCTCGTCTGGGCCGACGTATAATTTTCCTTGCTAACCTGTCGACAACGGCGTGCTCTGGGATTCGGGCTGACAGAGCGGGCCGAGGTCCTTCCTTGCGTGAATGGGGTCTGACCCGTTCGGATTGACTGGCTGTTTCCCTATTACCAGCCTCAGCTGTGGGTGCCGAGTTATTGGTTTCATGCCTTCTTTCTGCTGAATTCGGTTGCTCGTTGTGCATTGTCGTTGGTCGCTTAATATTAGAACCCGGCTGTTTGGACAAGTTCTGAGCATCCTCCTGTCGTTGAAGCTCGTAACGTTTCTCCAAGTTCTCTAACCGAGATAAAATAGAGTTCAACGCATTGTGGATGAAACACTGATTGTTGTCTAATTCTACCTCGACATTTGATGGGGGAATACGAGTTGGTGGTATCGCTGGAGAGGAAGTGGTATGGGACACCGCGTCTTCTGCTACCACGTTCTTCAGATTCGCATTCCGGGGTGGTGGTGCCTCATGTCCAGCGATCTGATGGCTTCTGGTGTTAACCATTGTGAATTGGTGGGATTCGAAATTTATCGTCCCCACAGACGGCGCCACTGTTCTGCTCGTGAGAAACAGAATGTACCCAGCAAGGTTTGCTGGGATTTGCTATGGGATCAAGCTCTCTCTCTCTGAAGATGCCTATGGAGATGAAGCACCCCCAGGAAAATGATCACTGCCGGAAACAACACAAGTGGTGTGCTGTGTGTGCAGTGTGAATGGAAAAAAGAGAGTCAGAATTGTTGTGTACCTTTCATCATGAATATGCCTTATTTATAAGATGATACCTGGATCCTTGGAAGATATGGTTAAGGCCCATTATCTTTGGTTAAGATATTCAGGTTATCTAAATGGCATGCAGTGGTTGTGATTATATCTTATGTTATATCTTTCTATCTTTTGATAGTTGCCAAGTTTAAATATTTGAATGGACCTATCCGTAACAAGCACTAAAAAGAAATTATAATTAAACACCAAATTATAATTATCTAAATACTTTAAATAATAAAAATATATTAAACCAACCTTTTAATTAATTTCAGAATGTTTTTTTAATCAAGCCGTCTCTTAGTAAAAAATTAAAATCTAATCTCTAAGATGATAAGATGTATTTAAGGGATTAATCTCTTCTCACAAATATTTTTTTAATATGTATAAGATCAAATCTTTAACCACATGTTTAAAAAACAAAATTTTCTATCACCCATATACTATGTTGATCTTCAGAATGTTTTTTAACCATATGGAATGGTTATTCCCAAAGTTAAAAAATAATTACATTCCATAAAGTAATTTTACATTCACGAATGAACATTTCAAAAGGAAAAAGAAAATGCACTAAAGTAAGTGCAGGGAAGCAATAGCCGACTAATCAAAGCCATTGGCCCAATGTGGCGTCTAACAAAAAAAAAACAAAAAACAAGAGGCAAAAATCAAAGCCCTTCTACAGCAGGACTTAAATAAATGAATTTTCGTGATTTTGGCCCCATACACATGATGAAAGAAACCAACTATAACTAACTGAACGCCCGCTATTTCGAATCTCAGGTCATCATCTATATATTCTGAAGCCATAAGACATTGAATCATTGATTCACATTTTGGCTCTGTGAGTTACTCTCATTGACACCGCCATGGATCCCCACCCAGGAAACCACCCCATTCTCTCCTACGTCATGTCTCGTCTCCCTTCCTTAAGCGCCAGAACCCCCACCGCCGCTTCCCCTTCCCATTCCCATAATTTCGACATCGAACAACCACCTTCCTCTTCTTCTCCTTCATCAGTCGTCGGCCAAATGCCCAATCTCGCCGACCCCGAAATGTTGGCCTCCATGACCCGCGCCATCTCCGACGTCTCCCAGACCAGATCCGTCCTCAAACTCATCGGGGCCCGCCCCACCCACGAGCAGGTAGACGACGCCAAGGCCAAACTCGCCGACCTCGAGGCCCATCTCTCCCGCCAGCTCCAAGAGATCGTGGGCCTCCCCAGGCCCCCCGAGATCGACGAGCCCCGCTGGCGGGCCCACGTTGCCGAGAAAGAAAATGCCATCAAGGAATCCACGGAGAAAGAGAAGCGCGTCCTCAAGTCGCTGATTCAGCTCGACCAGATGCATGATTCCTACGAGAAGCTCCTCAAGGACGCCGAGAAGCGACTCGTCAAGATTTACGAGGGCGACGGAGAAAACGACAATGACAACAACAACGACAACCAAGGCGAGATGAAAGAACAGGTTGAGGGGATACTGCATGAGGCCCACGGAAAAGGCCTCGAGCGGGTGGATCTTTCCGGGAAGCGCCTCAAGCTCCTGCCTCCAGCGTTTGGCCACATTCCTGCATTGGTCGTGCTCGATGCCTCCACCAATCAACTCTCGGTACGTAATTACGCTCGCCACTTTTTTCGTTTCGTAAATTTCCTTTTCCATCACTGTTTTTTTTTAGTCCTGACACAAAGATCACGGGTTATCCCAACTCAATCCATTGGATCAGAGATTAATCCCACTTGCTGATCCAATTTTTTTTCGCATGATAAGAATCAAACATGAATTTTCCATCACCGTGTTTAAAAATTAAAATCATGTTGCTTAGCTCAAGCCATTCTTATATATTTATTGACGCATGCACGTGTCTATATATATATATGAGAATTCTTTCTTTGTTGCACAACAGGTGATTCCTGATTCGATATCTGGATTGGAAAATCTCGAGGAGCTTAATCTCTCTTCTAATGCTTTGGAGTCACTGCCAGATTCAATTGGATTGTTGCAGAAGTTGAAATTTCTCAATGTATCCGGAAACAAGCTCAGTGCTCTTCCCGATTCCATCAGTCAGTGCAGGTACGTGCAAGAATGAACACCATTAATTAAGTGGTGTGTATATTTTGAAAGCTATACTTTGATAAGTGAAACTCAGGATAAATGTTTGTTTCTGGTTTATATTTGTTAAATTTTAAGGAAGGTCTTGAATGTCTACATCATTTCTGAATTATGTCATTTCTTCATCTTGCAAACTTTAAAATCGCCCACATATTTTAGAAAATATCTCACAAATTTGAAACCATCTTTTTATTTCTGGACACGCATCCAAACTGTGAATGTTTTAACTATATATGATTGATTGAACCATTGTTATGGTAAATGATCAGGTCATTGGTGGTGCTAGATGCAGGCTTTAATAGCCTGACATATTTGCCAACAAACATTGGATATGAATTGCTTAATTTACAGAAGCTCATGATTCAGCTGAACAAGATTCGGTCTCTTCCCTCATCTGTTTGCGAGATGAAATCCTTGCGCTATCTGGATGCTCACTTCAATGAGCTGCACGGGCTTCCTATTGCAATTGGGAAATTGACTAATCTTGAAGTTCTAAACCTGAGCAGCAACTTCAGTGACCTTAGAGAACTTCCAGAGACATTTGGTGATCTGATTAGCCTCAGGGAATTGGACCTCAGCAACAACCAAATTCATGCACTTCCTGACACATTTGGTCGCCTTGATAGTTTGACCAAGCTAAACTTGGACCAGAATCCTGTTGAAGTTCCACCTATGGAGATTGTGAATCAAGGGGTCCAAGCCGTGAAAAGTTTCATGGTCCAGAGGTGGATTGATATATTGGCAGAGGAAGAAAGAAAAAGCACGCAAGTGTTGCAAGAAGGAGAGAATGACTGGTTAACACGAAGCACCTCTTGGCTGAAGAATGTTTCTGAAAATGTAACTGAGATGATTATGTCCCCCAGAACTCCCAAGAATTCTTTTCTTGATCAGCAGCTATGAGCCTATGAGGTGGTGCTATCAGCTGCCAAATAGCTATTCCCTGCTCAGCCTTCTTTGGTTTCTGCATGCTACTGCATAGTACCTAACGGAGGCTGGATGATGCTAACATCATTTCATTGTTGCTATTAAGAACAATAGTTTTGTTTACAGGCAATAGGTACACGAGACATAGTTTACTATTTTCTATTACATTTTTTCTCCAACCCTTCGGTTGTTTTATACAGTTTGATCCGAATAAACTCCAAATTGAAAAAGCTTTCAGTTTGAACATCTTTATACGGGTTATTTGCAGTTTTGATGGCAACTGTAGACACAAATAATTTCTAAACGCCCTCACTCTCACTGTATTCTCTCTCTGGGTCTGCCCCTAGTTTCTTTTGCTGTATCACATTTGTAAATACTAAATAATTACTGTAAACATCACAAGATAAAAACAAGCACGCTTTTCATGCACTCCTCCCTTTATTATCAGGTGAATGTCAAGAAAATCCCACTAATACTGAGCCAAATAAATGCCATTTAAATAATAATAGAATAGTATATAAATGCCCTGGTTTCTTTTTCATTACTACGTGAACATAATACTTTCTACAATTTAACCGTGCATAAAAATTAAACTATAAATTATATTGCTTCTTTTCTCCCTTGATATTTGATACATCAATTCCAGATATTTTCCCCTTTTCTCAAGAGTTTTCTATCATGTAACGCGGTTTAATCTTTTTGTTGGGCTGGATAGATCAAAAGTTCAAAACTATGACAGAAATATTCGTGAGAACGATGGGAGGTTGCTTTAGGTGTATTACCTTTTTTCTCATTCCCTAATACAACACCATTCGTGTGCCATAGGCATTATATATTACAAAAACCAAAGCTACCACTAGCAACCAACCACCTCTTCATGACTCCATGTGCTGCACATGCCTGTCATAATATAACATAGTTCATATCATTGAAAAAAATAAAGCACTACAATCATTCATGTATAAATTTCATATCAACACCATTATTGTTCTATGTCAAACATTAGCGTCTTCCTAGGCTTTCTGTGTTTTCATGAGAGGCTGAGAAAATATGAGCAAGATTGTCATAATCATAACGTTGTTGATCGCCGTGACCGCGTCTTGTTTTGTCTGCTTGTTACGTGATAGAAAAACTGAAAGATTCTATTTGCTATTGGCGTTTGTGACTATTGCATCAGCGATAGTGTTGGCTTTCCGAGCCACAATGGTGACATTTATCACAGTCATGGTGCTTCTGGCATTTGCAGGTTACCGTCGCAGGGTTTTGATTCAACAAAGATGGCGAATTTCCCTTGATGTGGCGTGGCGTTTGGTCAGCGTTATGTTCAGATCAAACAAGGGGCTCTTCGCTCTGGCTTGTGCCACCTTTCTCAGCTTGTTTGCCACCTATTGATGAATGAAGTAAATGCAATTAAATTGGTAAGTATTCAAGGCGATTAAGTAGTATATATTCTTGGTTATTATTGGGGATGAAACCTTCTTGTTGTTATTGTAATAATTTATAAAATAGGCTAGTGTTCTGACTAGTGGTACCACGTAACCAATTTGTACTGACGATTAGAAAAAAAAAATAACATGTAATTGACAAATTTTTGAAATTAGAAAAGGAGATCTCAAATGTTTTGTTACTTGTTTCTTTTTCTTTTGTTGTTTGCTCTGCAAGACTGCAACTTACCTTGACTGGAACACTACTGGTTTTTTTTTTTTCTTTCTATAAGCCTGCAGGTACCGTTTAAAGGATCCCATATATAGCATAAATTATTAATGGATCCTGTTTGAAGATTTTATAATCTAAACCCCCCTCCTCCTTTTTAATGTAAAGTACACTAGCAGAAGGCCATTGCTGGTAAATGTAGCAGCATACATACAGTAGTTATTGTAGGATCAAAGGAGGAAGACCTATCCGAACGTCTCTATGCGGAATTACGGATCAATCTTCGGTTTTATAAAGGATTTTTTCTTGTAAAAATTTTAGATTCATATATGTTACATCAAGTAATTGAAAACAAATACATAATAAATTGAAGAGTTAAAGTTAAATTGTTTGAATATCTTAATTAAATTAAGCCCTTAATTTATTTATTTTTCTTTAAAAAAATTTAATGTTTCTTTTTTATTTTACACCCATCTTTTTTAAGAGACCTACATCCGACTAAGGAGTTACATCTATAAAATTATAATCCTTGAGTGTTTTTTTTTTCTTTTTCAAATTATATATAATTTAAGTTTTTTCTATTTCTAATTTCATCTAATTATATTTAAAAATATTACATTAACATCATCTTATATGTTATACCGACACTTCTTTAATGTTTAAAAATATTACATTAATACTCCTTAATATTAAATTAACACATTCTATAAAGTAGATTATTATAATAATTAAAAAAACATTGAGGTGTTTATATAATTTCATGAAATCTTAAAAATATTTTTGTATAATTTACTCTTTAAAAATAAGAACCCTATTTAATTTGTACCAAAAAAGACAAAGTCTTATTGATAGCAATTAAAAATGCACAGCATACATGGTGGGGTTAATTAAGGTAGAAAGCTTAAGGGAATATATATAATTTGTCGTTGTTTTGTTTTTTTTTTTGGTATCGGTCAAATTTTATTTTGGTTCATCTTTTTTTAATTTGTGAATTTAGAAAGCGTTTAGTTTACTTTTATTCCCTACTTTTTAATTGTAAAACCGTTACCTTATTTTTTTAATTTCTTTTCTATTTTAAATATTTGTAAAAAAAATAGAGAAAACAAAAAAGAAGAAGTTATTTTCAGTGTTTCCTGCATAAATATTTGAGAGCAAGAAATATATTAATTATAATATCAACAATGGATTTTTTAATTAATAGTTATTATTACACTTTATTAGATTTTTCACATAAGAGGAGAAGCCAAATCCCATACCACTTGAAGAAAGACGGAGGAAACATTTATTATGTGCAAAATTATTTTAGAGATAGACACTTGAAACACTTTTTTAAAATACTTTTGTTTGAAGTTATATTTTATCAATATATAGTATGGATATAGAATTATAGATCCAGTTTAAATTTAATTGATTTACAAAATTAAATATGAAATTACTGTAAAAAATATGAATTTTGAGCTAATTTATAAAAAAAGTCACATTTAAATTTTTGATTATTTAATATTTAGTTTCAGTTTCCGTTGAAGAAAAATATTTAATTTCAGTTTGATAATCTGTTTTTCAATATGATTTGATTTGACTGAATCAGCTTAACAACGCTAATAAATACGAGATAAGATACGTGGCGGATCGCAACGTTACCTTTGCTACGAAGTTATATAGATTTAGGAAATTAAAATAATAATAAAATGTCAAAATAGAGAAATTTCTTGTTCGCAAAGTCACTAGTGTATATATCTCACTCCCTGGCTCGCAATGCGTTTATAGCGGCTAACGGGTACGCTACCGCTAGCAACTCTCCAAATTCTGTTCCGAAGAAGAAGCCTTGTCTCCGATTAGGGTTAGGGTTTCAGTGTTCTCTCTTCCTTTCGTCGGTCCTCGCTTGCGTTCCGAGAGCTATGGATTCTGCTCTAGTGATCAAGGTTCCGATCCTAATTTCCCTTTTTTTTTCCTATCGTATTTCTGTTTCTTTTTTCGGCCTTGAATTATTTTATGTCTTTTTTGTTATTGCTTTTGTTGTCTGGTACCCTGCGTTTAGTCATCTAGATATTGCATGGAGAAAACGAAGATGAATCGTTTTTTTTGTTTGTGATTATTTTGCTGGCTGATATGAAGTTGTTTTCATTTCGTTGTTGATTTTGTTAGAATCGTGTTAAATAAAAATCTACGTGCATCCTTTTCTAGTTTCGCCTTTAATTTTATTGTCTTGATGATCGGAGCACGGAATTATGATTATAATACCCATTTATATGTAGTGAGTTTTGAAAAGACGAACGGGGCTGAAACCCCGATGCTTGTTGGGTTTCGGTGTGAACAATTTGGTTTTTCCTTGAAAACAAATTAGCGTGGGTTTCATGAAAATCAATTCATTCCTGGCATTTGCTTGATGTTTAATGGTTGTTTTTCTTTTCTTTTTTTTTTTTTTTGCTAGGATTATCTTTTGTGGTTAGACCGAGTCACTTTTATGAATTTCTATCTATATTAAAATTGATATGCCCAGTGGATGTTTCATTTTATTAGGGCTCTGTTTTAGTTTTATTGATTGTGTATTTTGGAATAATGTATCAAGGATTCTGTTGATCATTCACAAAAAAAGGATCCTGTCGATCAAATATATGATTGTACATTTTAATTTTGCCGGTAATCTTTAGTATAACATGTGATTTGTGTAGACCTACATCCATTGTGGAATTTCATAAAAAATTTGGCGCAATACCTTGCTGATAAAAAAAATTATTGTGCTTTTTGACATGTCATAGCTGGACTTCATTTTGGTTAAGTCTTGATGAGTGGTTCTATAACCATGCAAATCTTTGCTTATTGCACAAAAAATCGCTTTTTGTTGGTCAGGTGAAATATGGAGATACACTCAGGCGCTTCAGTGCTCGTGTCGATGAGAATAATAGGCTGGATCTTGACATGGTTGGCTTGAGGGCAAAGATATGTTCTATCTTCAGTTTCAGTGCCGATGCAAATTTAATTCTGAGATATGTTGATGAAGATGGCGACTTGGTGACTCTAGTTGATGATGATGATTTGCATGATGTGATGAGGCAGCAATTGAAGTTCTTGAGAATTGATGTACATATGAACAATGATGGTGGTGATAGATCAAATGCTGGGTCTAGTGGAAGTGCCACCCCCTCAGAAACTTGTCCTGTCACAAGCCCATTTCTGCTTAGAAATGCTATGTTACGTGAACATCTTTCTAAAAAAGCAGCATCTTCAAGTCCTGTGGTTGATAATCTTGCCGATTCAACTTTTAAAGTGGGACTAAATTCCCATTTCCAGCCTTGTGATGCAGCTGGTAAAAGCTCAAAAACTGGTGTTCCTGAAGAACCTATCACCAAAGCAATGGGTCCACAATCTTCACATGTGGACTCAGCCTCCAATGCCAGTGTCAATAGCGATAGTACTACCCCCATAAGATCTCCAATTCCAAATCCTTATCAAAGTGGAAATGCTGTTAAAGTTGACATCTCATGTTCTGTACCCGAGCCAGTACGCCAGTTCCTTTCCAAATCATCATGTTCAAATGCTGCTGCATCTTCAAGTCAGCTGCCTGCAAATCTCAATGATTTAATTTCCCTAGTGTCTGAAACAGTACGCGAGTTTCCTTTCAATTTATCACGTTCAAATGCTGCATCTTCAAATCAGCTGCATGCTAATCTTACTGATTTAATTTCCCTACTGGGACAATCTCTTCTAAATTCTCGTTGCCAGCCTCATGTTGCAACTGGTCCATTCGCAAAAAATGGTGTTCCTGAAGAACCTATCACTTCTGAAGCGAGAGGTCAACAGATCCCATCTGCGGACTTTGCTTCCAATGCCACTCAACAGGTGGAGGCAGGAGTTGCCGCTGTTGATCTCAATGCCCCTCCTTTTGATCCCTTTTTAGCTCAGTTCACTTGTGAAAATAAGGCTCCACTTTCATCAGAAGCTCCTGATGGTCCTGGCAAGAAGGGTAAAATGCCGACTGTCGATAGTTCTGCTGGTAAGGGTGACAGTAGTGGGATATCCTCAA
Organism: Glycine latifolia; assembly: GCA_013407115.1. Classification (NCBI taxonomy): domain Eukaryota; kingdom Viridiplantae; phylum Streptophyta; class Magnoliopsida; order Fabales; family Fabaceae; genus Glycine; species Glycine latifolia. Next base: position 26,234,126 of record CM023947.1, on the reverse strand, counting down.
GTTCTGCTGGTCCTAATAATTCAACCCAGACTACATCATTGACTTCTGGTGCTTTCATTGAATGTCCATTTTCTGGGACATATATTAATTCTTGGTCTCAAATGCCCCCATTTAAAAGGAGCCATAGTCACACTGATGCAATGTCTGGTATGTTCCATAAGGGAGTCCGCTGTGATGGCTGTGGTGTCTATCCAATAACTGGACCTCGTTTCAAATCCAAAGTGTAAGTACTTTGTTTTGCTTGGATTTATGGTGAAATTGTTTTCAGGGCAATAATTTTTTGTCCTTTGTGCAGAAAGGAAAATTATGATCTTTGCAACATTTGTTTCAATGAAATGGGTAATGGGACAGATTATATCAGAATGGACCGCCCTGCATCTGCTCGTGCTCCCCGATACGTACATGGACATACAAAACCCTTAGTAATCACTTTTGAACAATATATAACTTTTTTTCTTGTCCCTATGAGAGTCTATTCATTTAACCTTTTTCTTTTATGATGCAGCCAACATTACCACCACATATTTTTAAGAAAGGTGCCATTTTGAAGCATGCAAAGCCAAAGCTAGATAGTAGGTTTGTTTTGGATGTCAATGTGATAGATGGTACAATGATGGCTCCATCTACTGCATTTACAAAGATCTGGCGGATGCGCAATAATGGCACTATAGTCTGGCCCAAGGGAACTCAACTTGTTTGGATTGGAGGAGACAAGTTTAGTGACTCTCGTTCAGCTGCCTTAGAGGTTTGCTAAATATTCATGTTGTTGTTTAATTATTTCTTTTAAGGTCTATTAGCTTTCCTCTGGGTTTGTTTTGCTTGTTATAGAATCTGTGGCATGCAAGTTTTTGAGTGCTCTCTTGTTAAACATCCCAGGTTCCTGAGGATGGTGTCCCTTTGGAGAAGGAACTTGACATTGCAGTTGACTTTACAGCACCTCCATTACCTGGTCGTTACATATCATATTGGAGGATGACAACTCCATCTGGACATCAATTTGGCCAACGTGTTTGGGTCCTTATACAGGTGAATGAGTGTTGAAGGAATTTCTTTTTCCTTCATACTGGCAGAGGGCCATTGGGTTTTGTGATGTAATAATATCCTTGCTTTCTTGTATTAATCATACACACAGGTTGATACCTCTCTCAAGGACTCATTTTATGATAACTCTCAAGGTCTGAACTTGAATATTCCCCTCGATATCAGTGGCTCTAGAGGACCTCAAATTATAGATATCAATGTCCAGCCTACTGAGGATGATACTGTTCTTCAAACCCACAAGCCTAATGCTCCCATTGAGCCGTTGAATCAAATGGTTGATAAGGAACCAAGGTTGGAGTTGGAAAACGAATTCCCTATAAATGAAGCTACTTTTGTTGCCCCTGTTGCCTCAGCCCCTGCTGCAACCTCTGTGGCATCTTCATCAGTTTCGTATCCTATAATTGATCTGTCTGAAACAACCCCAGCTGTTCCATCTAATCAGCAATCCCCAACCGTGGAGGTGCCATCGTCAACTATGGGTACTGGTGGAGGAATTAATTCTGTGGAGGAGAATCTACTTAAAGAGCTTGAGGAGATGGGTTTTAAGCAGGTTGATTTGAACAAGGAGATCTTGAGGAAGAATGAGTACGATCTGGAACAATCCCTCGACACTCTCTGTGGTGTTTCTGAGTGGGACCATATGCTTGTAGAGTTACAGGAGATGGTAAGTTGTTCTGGTTGTTCACCTTTTATTTTATCATCAAAATGCCTGCAATTTGAAGTTCTTTACCTTCTAATCCCGCCTCTAACTAAGCAATTTGTTCAACTGGATTCTCTCTTTTGATTAGTGATGGGGTGTGTGTGCAGGGTTTTCGTGACGAAGAGATGAATAAGAGGCTGCTTGAGAAAAACAATGGAAGTCTCAAACGTGTTGTTATGGATTTAATCAACGGCGAGTAGTTTTAGTTGAAATGTTAGTTAATAGTTTATGTAAAGGTGGCGACTTGTGCTCCTAGGGTGCCTGACGCTTGCCAGGCAGTCATAATTATCTAATTTCCTATCTCGATCTTGAGTTGTGGTGATATTGTCATCACAATTGAACAATTTGATCTATCCTATGTCGGATTTAAGTATGTTATGAACTCAAAAGTATATATAGCTAAATCGTTTTGGTTTGTAGGTTAACCCTTGTTTTTTCTTTTTTATATATTGCGCTGCATGTGTTCAAAACTTCAAATCGCCAATTTCTTTCCTACTGGTGGGGGCTTTAGTTGACCCCCGAAAAGGAAGGGTGGATAATTAATTATTCATTTCTTATTTTTTAGCAAGGCTTGTGACCGTTTCCTCGTCCCCAACGTACCGAGGAGAGGAGGGCGGGTTGCATGAATCTTCACACCTTTTCCCGAGGATAACTAATAATATATCATCAAGTTCAAATTTTATAGCAGAATACAAGGGAACAATTTCAGTGGGCTTTAGAAAGTTCAGAGCTAATTACTGATCTGTTTACACTCTTACCATTTCTCGACAGTAATAATGCTATAGTATCATATGAAAGATTAGGGTACAATTTTGCATTCTTATTATAAAAAATTAGAAGCATTTTTCATTTTAATGGCATTTAGATATAGGGTTTTGGGCAGACAGATTAAAGTTTTTTCTTCTTCAAAGTACAGAGAATATAAAGATAAAAGACCATTTTAAATTTGAAGAACTAAAAATTTTAATGAATAAAATTTTGTGATGCCATTTCTAGTTTATTAAAATATCCATTTAGAAAAAAAAATTGTTCCAAAGGATTCTTTATAGATGCTGTTTGATGCTAATAGCCGAACAAATTTTACAAGAATGTTGGAAGGCATCTCAATATTTGTCTTTACAGGTAAGAGAACTAGAGAAGGATATTGAGTCGTGTTAAACGGAGACTCGGGTACCTCATTTTGTACTCGATATAGAAATATACTGGCTGGTGTCTCTGAATGTCTGACTCTTATGAAAAATTAAAATCCTTTTTTAAAATGGTGTATTGTTCTTACCTGTGTGGGTTGTGTTGTGTCCACCATAATGGATGGAATCATGTTAGGGTTGACAATAATACATTACAAGATTTTTAAAAGAATTGTGTGAAGTGTGAACAGACATCCAAATTAAAAGTTATAGTAAAGGAATTTCTCAATCTCTAGATAACTTTCTACTTGTTTGGCCAAAAATATGTCTCTCTACTATTATGCAGCTACTTTCAATTATTCACATGCCAATTCTGGCCGTATATCAGAACCATTATGTATATTTCTTTTTTCATTACAGTACCATTTGTTAGGTAGATACTAACTCCAATTTTCTAGGCTTTGTTTAGATTAGCATTTCAAAGCTTCAAAAGCCCGTTTATACTTTCTTAAAAATAAAAATAACTCCAATCTTGGATTGAACTAAATGTGGCTTATGTTGGAAGCAACTGTTTCCCAAACAAACCTAGTCTGCCTCTCCCTTTCACTTTTCCTCAATTGAGAAATGTTAGTAATACACTATTTTTAAATGAGTCTTAGTCATAGTTCTGTATTTTGTAATAAATTTCAATTAATAATAATAAATGTATTAAAAGGAGTATGTTGGAGAGCACTTCCCCCCTTATGTGGCTTGCTTTGCAATGGAATTAGATTCCCTTTAGGAATGGAATCTAAAATAGCTGAATCTAATGTTGGAAATGATAAATATCCAAGGAACTAGATTCAAGACAATCAATTTGAGAATAAACAAAGGTTGTTATGCCTACCATTCTGGCTATAAATTGCAGCATTTGATAGCAGATTAATCGTGTGCTTGTGCTTAATACCTAGAACAATGCTGAGCTCGGAGGACTACCACGCCCACATATCAAAAGTTCATAGGACAGTGTGTTCTCGCTGATGTCCCTCGCTACCCCAACGCTCACCTAGCCTTCATCAAGAACTAACACAGCTATCACAACATCCTTTCTAATGAAAGGGTTGAGTATGATGAAACCACTCCTGCTGAGACTGATGATGATGAAGTCGTGGATGTTGAAAGGGATCAGTGCACCAACAAGAAGAATAAGGGTCGCTTTGAATTGCACAAGCGGAAGACCTATAGGCCTTAAAAAGCTTATAGCCAGCCATTATGTTTGCTTAACCCTAGATTAGTACTGAACTTTTCCATGTATGAACGATTAATGAAGCCTATATACATCAGTATAACTACAACATATTTTAATTATAGCATGCTATGGTTTATTACTTCATTATTATTTTTTTATCTATAAGAATTAGAGGTAGGTATCGAAGAATATACAACAATTCAGATAACTTGTTCAACTAATTAAGTTAGATCCCCTCAATTATTATTGTTTATTTCAGCCTACCTTCTTGTGACTTGTATCAATATCTAAATCTGTCAGCGTAAGTAAGCCAGAATATAAGGATGCCTATTAAAAAAGAGTAAATCAAAGTGGGTGTTATATTAAAAGGAAATAAAAGTCATGTATCATTTTTGGTGTGGAATATTATTGGGTGCATTAAATCTCCTAGAAGACATAAGATTGAACAGGTTCCTGAGGCTATTCTTACTCTCAGGCTTGCGCTTTTGTTGGATTGGAGTGGAACCACACAATTCATCAAAAGGGCTATCCAAAGTTAATCCAGTCTCAATCCTTCTGGACACTGTGACAAGCTCATAGGAGTCCCAAAGCGACTGCTGAAAATCCCAGTAAGTAGAAGTGTTCCTAGAACTAGAAGAAGAAGCTAGTGGCTTGTTCAATGCTTCGAGCTTAAACCTAGAAGGCTTGCCTCTGAAGTTTCTTCTGTGAGCTTCAAATTCGCTCATGGGTTTGGAAGTGCCGGAGTGGCTGTACCAGGCCTGTGCAACGGCTTTCAGAACTTCCAAGTCTTGGTGTTGTTGGAGCTCTGGCCTCTTCTTCATGGCACTGAGAAAGTGTTGTCTTCATGAGGCCATGGTTATGTTACTTTCCTGGGAAGCTTGGCCTCATATGGAAAGGGATAAGCTGAAGCAGATGCAACTTCCCTTTTTTTTTTTTTTTTTTTTTTTTTTCCTGGTCACTAGGAATGCATTCGGCTATGTTATCCTAATTTTTGTGACCATGAGTTTATTTCTGTGTCCTTCAGTTAAGGAGTAAACTATTTGACAAGTGCTAACTTGGAATATCCTCTTACTCTAGTCAACCCAAGAACTAATAAAATGTTTCTTTTTTATTTCTTTTTCAAATACATTTTTTATTGTTAATTAAAATTTATTCAATTACAAATAAAATTCATTAAATAAAAAATGAGATTCACAGAATTTTTATAATAAAATTTAATTAATAATATAAAGAATATATTTTAAAAAATGTATCACTAATATTTCTAAACAATCTAAGTCTAAATTACATTTCTTGATTTCAAGCCAAGGCTTGGTAGGGTTCTAACATGGGTCTCAATAATATATTGTTAATTCAGAAAATGTTAAATTAATTAGTAAGTCCCTGAATTATTTAATTTTTTTAATTAGATATTTAAATTAAGAAAAATTATTACTTTCTCCGTCTTAAAATAATAGTTATTTTACATTTTTTTATACTGATAAAAAAGTAAAAAATAGATGAACAAGAATATTAGTTTTATAAAATCAACCTTATATTATCATTAATTTATTTATAAACTTTGTTGTTTATTATTAATATCATAAGCGATATTAAAAAAATTAAAATGACAATTATTTTAAGAAAATACACAATAATTATAATGGAACGGAGGAGTATTATAATTGGATCCTTGATTTTGTGAAATTTTTGTAATTGGATTATTGGAGTTGGTTTAGCATCTTGAAACCGCCAATGACATTTTGTGATGTTTTAAAAACTTTCGAAACTAAATTATAAAAATTATGAAAAGGACTTTGTTACATTTTTCTATAAAAAATTGGAGTTCTAGTTAAAAATTTCTAAATAATTTAAATACCTATCGATTTGTATAACTATTTAGAAAAAAGAATGTCGACTACGACATAAGAAACAAAATTGAAGGGAGAAGTGTTTTTTTATTCTTTATCGACTTAATTGTAATATGTTATCCAAATAACACGATTGTTGAACAATATTCGGACATTTATCAGATTTATTAAATAAAGAAAATCCAATAAAGTCATAAGAAACTGTTTTCGTAACAAATGAGATCGCTATGTGAAACACTGAAACTGGTTTGCCCTTGTTGTAGAATGTCTCAATTCAAAAGTATCTTCTCTTTTTTTTTTTTTTCATTATTACGATGTTGAGAAAATAAATTGTTAACTCTTCACAAAATGTGTATTGTTTCTATTTCATTTATTTTATTAAAAGCTTACTAATGGTTAATGAAAGAAGTGGAAATAAAGAAAATTAAATAGAGTTATTTTCTTCCCCGTCTCGTAAGTTCTCTTCAGAGATATTGAGAAGGAAAAAAAAAAATACTATAACCCATTTGAAAAGATTAATCAATGAAAATAAAAAAAAAAAAACACTCAAACAACTTTTGATTACGTTTTTCTTACAGAAATGGTGATCTTGATGTGTTTTAAACTTAAAATTCTGTATATATTGTTTAAGGTTCAAATTCTACATGACTTGAAGTATTAAGTAACCGCTGGTTGGCTTCCAAGCTATGTTTGCAAACGAATCGGAAATGTATCTTTTGCATTCATCTTTTTGTTCCAAATTAATCGGAAATGATTTTCCAAATTTACCCAAAAATCAGTGTCACTCAAAAGTGTAATCCTTGAGTTTGCTGCATTTTAGTAAGGTAAATGTTCGAAGCAGAAGCTGTATTTATTTATACTATATGCAATGATGACGGCTAGTAGCACTACATGGCTGATAAGAAGCATTGACTTGGTAATGTTGAGTTTTCCTGGAGACAGAGGATCATTACCAGTAAACATGAGAATGCATTTGTAGCAAGGCAACTACTGATCAGTATTAACAATAACTATGTACTATATGAGGTCTCACGTTATTAAATGATGCTTAACTCCTATGGAGTGAAATTAAAAATGCATAAAGTAGAGGTTTAGAAAGGGGAAAATCCTTTTGATCCGAATTAGATTTGATTTTCTTATATAAGATTTAAAGTTCGAGTTTTATAAATAAAAAATGTGATTAAAATAAAAGTATATTAAACATGATTAGTTAGGTTAAATTATTCATTATTAAAGTAAGTGATATTATATATTAATATCATTGCGGTTCGGAAGAAAATTTATAATGTTAGTATTTGATAATAAGAAGTTGATAGTTATTCTATGACTAAATTGCTTACAACTCTTTTGTATGATTAATTTTGTTTAGGAAAATTTATGTCTAAACTTAAAGTGTTAATCGTGCAGGTATGGTGCAAAAAATGATGTGGAGCATCTTGTAAATGAAGCTTATGAACCAATGACTCTTGTCATGATTGTTAGAGCCTTAGAGGTCACATAAATTAAATATTTATTTTTATCCTAAACCACTAAAAACTTGTTTAACAATAATAGTTTTGAAAATCATTTTAAAAAACAATAATTCTTTTTTTAGTTTTTATCTATGTTGAAAGACCTATTGACATATTTTGAATAATACTAATAGTCCCTCCATTGTATTGGTAGGTTTTATTACGAAACAAATGTTTAAAAAAAGTTTTAAAGTTAGGTCAAACTTTTAAACAAACTAGGTGAGGATTTTTTTATATTAAACCAGGTGAGACTTAAATTTTTTTACTACAAGCATACTGATCAAACTTATGTCTTATATAAGAAATTAAACCAAGTTTAGGCTTTGAAAAGCTTCAGCAATTTATCTCATTTCCATCTCTAAATAATCTTAAAGATAAAATAATTATATTTCAAAGAATAAATCATATCTATTAGCATCCTCCCCTCAAAAGAAGCCCTTATACTGTAAATAATGATCTCAATTGTTTTAAGGCAAAACTGAATGAAGTCCAAACTAGGCTTATAGCTTCATCCAAACTAAAGGAGAAAACTTGTATGTAAAAAGACAATTAGTGCGTGATATATTTTAGCTAAGTAGAATAAAATAGACACTGTTGATCATGATGAGCCGTGAAAACTCATCCATGAGGGATGTTAAATCTCCTAATTATTTAGATATTAGAATTTGCAAGCAAATCTTTTTTTTTTCTTCTGACTCTTGCAAGCTCATCTTCCAACTAAATGAATAAGATTTAAAGTACCTTAATAGTTAGACACTATGAAATTTAGATTAAAAAAACCCACTCGATGAGGAGGTAATTAAGGAAAATTATTTCAGATTTTATTTGATTCTAATCACCATGCTTCTTGTGTTGAAGTTTAAAGCTAATGACTACCTATTGAGTTGGATATATTACAATTAAACCTACAACAATCATGTAATCAAAGTGACTCAACCATCATAAATATTTTGTTAATAATTCAATTTATTTAACTTAACCTACAATAATAAACCAATTAAAATCATAAAGAACATGTATACTAGGAACGGATTACTCCTTAATTAGTTTTAGTAAAATAAGAAGGTTTTGTTCCTCATCTGACTTTAAAAAAAGGGAAAATAAAATAATCGAAAAAGAGGGCTTTCTAGATTCTAGGCTTAAAGTGTGCTGATGTACACTTGGGCTATAGGAATATTATAATGTCTGGACTTTAGTCTGACAACACTATAGCGACAGATCCATGTCCACTGATTGTTATTGGAAGATGGCGATGGCTCAGCCCATTTCAAGATTTTTCTTCTTCAAATATTTCTTATTTCTTATTTCTTCCATCTTCTTTTTCAACTCCATTTTCTAAAAGGTTTATTTATTTATTATTAGTATATTATAAATTATTAGTATTCATTAATTATATTGATAATAATTACTTATTAAAAAAATTAATTAATCATCTTTATTGAAAATTTTCTTTACAACTATTTTTATTTTTTTCAACTATAAAATTTGAACTTAAAATATTACTTAAATATTTAAATTTAATTTTAATGGAACCAATTGGTTTCTTTTAAAAGGTTTGACATAACATGTCATTAACCATGCACGAAAAGGTGAGTTTAAAAGGCCTAAGAAATATGTCATAAATTAAGGCTTTGCCGTGTTTTCCATTGTACACAACAAATTCAATTCCTAACCTATTAAACAACCTTTCTTATGTTTATAGAAAAAGACTCCTTTAAAGCTCAAGCAACCTTTTAAGGTTGGGTGTTTTGGCCTTTTGTGTAGGTGTGATGCATCGCCCCTATATGTGATCAATTGTCACTGCCACGGCACTACCTAGTGTCCTCCATATCAAAGTTGCTTTTTACTCCGACTCCTTAATTCACAAGTTCTTATATTCTTTGTTCTGCTTTTAGTTGTCTCATCTCATCTAGAACTTCCCATTGGTTCTTTTGCTTTGATCCGCTCCATACGGCTTTACCAATTCCTATTAAATTCTACCATAAGTACATACTATTTTCAAGTATAGCCTGCTACGATTCTCTTTTCATTTAAATAAATTAAGTATTGGATAAAATAACTAAATATATTTAGTATCTTAATACTTTTATGCTTAATAAATAGACGATTATTTAAAAAATATAAAAGAGTTTTGAATTATTCAATATGTACATTTTTTATTATCTAAATATACATTCCTCTAGAAAATGGTATCTTAAATGCAACACATGATTACAAGCTGGACCACTTGCGCTGATGAATAATCGATTTTTCTAAAGTCACTTTGGAAGGAAATGCCGGAAAAACTTTGCAAGGGAAGCTGAAAAATTATGATTAGACACGATAAATTTGTCTTTACAGTTTTAGTCAAAATAACGAAGCATATACAGCCTCGAAACTCAAATCTGCAGATTTGAGCTGACCTTTGTTTTTAGACACTAAAGCTATATAATGACTTGGAAGCAAAGTTTTCTCCAGATTTAGGCAAAAACAGTGCCTGGAAAAATTTGATTCGCTTTAGATATAGTAAATTTGTTTATTCTGAATAATCAGTTCTTTTTATTTATAGGAATTAAAAATAAGTATTAAAATATTTACAATAATTTATTCACTCTACTCAAGTGAACTAGACTTCCTTTATAACAATTATTTAAAAGAATTTTTTTTAATAATATACTGATTAATATGAAAAAATTTCGTTAAAAGTGAATAAAGATTGGAGTCAGTAAATTGATTGATCTAAGTTATACGTGATATAACATTAATTATTATACTTACTAATAAGTCTAAGAACTTGTGATTAAATTCCAACATAAATATTATAAGATTACACTATAGTGTAGTCATGTTGATAAACCAAAAAATATACGAAATTATTTTATTACATTTTTTGTTAAAAAAATGTTTTGAAATGCTCCCATAATTTATATATAGCTGAAATTTATTGAAATGCAAAAAATTATAGGTCTTATATCTTATTTAATTAGTTCAACTTATAATTTTGTAGTTTTAATAAATTTCAATTATTAATAAAGAATGTATTACTTACCTCCTCTTCAAACCTTTTCCATTTCAAAATCTCTGTAATGGCCTTGGGGATTATTAGAAATTTATTTAAAGTATTTATAATGTTTTGAAAATTATTATAAAATGATACATGATGCATTCGTTTGAATACATTTATTGCCATGCTCATAAATATTTAAGTATCTAATCATTTAAATTAATCTTTTAGAAATATACACTAGATTCTTCAAAGATCTGATTCTGGCGTATAATTTAGTTTCTTAACATTTAAACTAGACACTAAATTAATTTTAATATTGATTTGATCCATAAAGTGATACTTATTTTAAAGTTGAGACATTAATCTAATACTGTACTTAATTTTCCTTGAAGTTGACTCTATGTAGTACTACTATCTTTTAATTACTAATTTAAGTACTCAAATTTATTTATGTATGTTAAAGAAGTACTATGTTTTAGGTGTTCCATTACCGAGAATGTACAGAAATTGGGTAGCAGAGTAATTAGCCAATAGAGAGGACAAAATCATGGTAGGCTAGTTATTAGAAATAAAAATATCAACAATATACAGAATTGGCAGCTGTAAAGTAGTGGACGAATATATTGTACCATTCATATAAATACAAAATTCATAAAGCAGATGGTTATTTTTCTGGGATCTATAATATTATTCTACAACTTCTAAATAATCATTTCATGGAAAGTTTAATGTAGATGGGTCTCGTGTGTTGGGGTTTGCCGTTTGCTTTCTTTGTGGTCTTGTGGTTACAAATGTTGTTGTTATTAAATTATTAGTAAATGAAAAAAAAAAAAGCATTAAAAAAATGCCAAGTGTAAGCCATCATGTTGATCTTTTTGTGTGTCAGAAAAGCATCCAGTGTCAGAAGCCAAACATGACTCAGCAAGACTTCGCAACTCTACAAAGCCGGTGGTGATAACACTGATGGGAAAGGAAAGTCTTATTTTTCCTTTGAGTTGAGACTTGAGACCCCAAAACATTTACCTCTCTCTCTCCCTCTCTCTCTTCTCTTTGATCATCAGCATCAACTTCTCAAGGCTCAAGCAACTTCACCAGTTCTAGTGGAACTGTGAAAGTGCAAAGTATTGTTTTTTGAAGAAGCTGATATCATCATGGACTTCGACTTCAGGGCTAGTTTTCATTCTGTCAAGCACCTCTCTGCTGTGCAAGCTGCTAGACTTCACTCTGGTACTTGATTTCTCACTTCCTATTTGAGCCTCCTTTCCTTTGTCTTTTTACTTGTTTTGTTTGAGTTTGAGTACTCATTTTCTGTTTTTTTTTTCTTTTTTTTTAATTTTATTCCCTTTTATTTTCCTGTCCGATTTGAGCTATGGTTTTTTGTGAGTTTTTAGTATTTTATGAACCCCAATTGCTATTCATATTGCCCTTTGAAGTGAAATTCTAAGATTTTTTTTCTTTAGTGGGTAGAGCTGGGGGAAAGCATTTTAGTTCTCAGCTGAATTTGTCTTTTTGTGATTGTTGGGTAACTTAGTGAACTCATTTATTTATTTCATTACATTTGATTTCTATCTCCGTGTCGTGTCCGAGTCCGTGCTTCTTAGGTTACAAGCACCTGCAACTACGGTGACAAAAAGAGTTTTTTTAGGCTTTGCTTATGCTTTTGTCATTATTTATCAAATGCACATGTTAATTATGTGACTGAATTTGAAGAGATTCATTATGCTCTCAGACCTAGTGTGCGTTAACGTTTAGCGTATGAGAGCTTTTCAACTGTAAGACAAGACCCTAAGTTAAGATTTTTCTATGGCAAAAATGCTAAGTTAACTAGTGCTTATGAAGAATTTAGATGAGAGAGCACGTGGAAAAGTTGAAATTTATAAGTTGATTTTAATTTATTTGAAAAGTTTAATTCTTTTTACCTAGTTATTTTATTTTTCTCTTCTAAGTGCTTACAGACTATGGTAATTGCATGCCAAGTCAGTGTTTTGCTATATCGTGGCATGTAATCTTTTCCAGTGTGTAAATTTCTAGGCCGATGAAAGGGACAGCCATGTTTTTAATGTATACAAATCATTCTCGGGTGTCAAGATTGTTAATTTTCTTTTCTTACTTTAGACATATCACCCATGAACTCTGCGATCTGTTTATCAGAAGTAAAACTTAATTAGAAGATTATAAAATGTGTAACGAAGCTTCTATTGAGCTTTCACGTGTCTCTTCCCATAAAATGTTGTTGACCCATTACTCACTTCAAGGTCCTATTATATAATGACTAGTTGTCTAGCGCCTTCAATCATACAACCTAACAGGGTGCTTTGTTACGATATTGACGGAAAAAGTTGAATGAATTGGAGGCTAGACAGTGTAAGTTGTAAGGATGAAAATTGTGCACTGAAATAAAGAGCCATTCACATAATAAACTGTCTGAAGCTGATTCATTTCTGCATGTTCTGCATACACTCAATTTGGAATTGGCCTCCAACTATGAAGGAATTTAATTGTATGACTTCAGAGTCAGGTCTGTTTGTGTTTAAGCAGAGGGACAGTGAGAAACCAGAACATGACCTTTATTTTTATTTTCTGGGTTAGTCATACAAATAGCCTTGGCAACTAGCAAGGAAATATATTATTATGGTGATACTTACAATTGACCTATCAATGATGGACCATCATCAATAATCAAACTTGATTTACTTTTGGGCTTGATTGGACTGTTGAAACACAAGTTAATAATGTCCATGCTTTTTGAAATAGAGCCATGTTTATGGGAAACTCTATCCAGATCCTGATCTATCAATTGTCATGTAAATACAGGTTCATGTTTAATAACTTTATGTTAGGTATTTAGATTTGTACCAAGTATTGACATTTTCCTGGAAGTTACTAAAGAGCATAACTGATGTCTAGTTCTGTACTTATCCTTCTTGTTTGGTATTTTTTGAGCTTGAGCAGTACATTCATTTTCCCATTGCTTTTATCTTTTGAGACATTGAGATGCTCCTTCTATGACTTGCCCTATGGAGTTCTTGTACTTGTCCTAGAAATTACTCACTGACCCCTTTTAAACCACAGATAATAATTCAGTGATCCATTACACAGATGTAGATAATGATGGTCGGTTTGATTTCCGATGTCCTTTTTGTGATTTTGAAATTGAAGTTCCTGTGCGCTGCAACAATTTGGAAGAGGAGCATTGCTCTGCCCTAAAAAATGTGGTATGCCCTTTATGTTTCTTAAAATTTATGTTTAGCAGAAGCTACCACTTTCCACTAAGTGCTAACTTTACAATTTTCTTATAACCTTGTTTTCTTTTTCCTTTATTAATTACTATCTGTCCAATTACTTTAATATAGATTGTAAATGCAATTATATAAATCTGAACAGAAAATTTATGTGTCTGCTTGATATGGTGCACTGTCCTGATCTTGATCAAGAAGATAAAGGATCCAGTGGTCCGGCAACCATTATATTTAGCAACTGGGAAAAATGAAATAGGGACATTTCTATTTAGGTAAGTAAATCATGATTGAAATCTCTGCTTCAATTTTCTTTTATCAGGTTTGTCCCGTATGTGAAGAAAATATAGGGAAGGATGCAATCATGCAATTTACACATTCAAGCTCTCGAAGGGTATGCTTTACTTATCTAAAATCTGATGTGTTCTAAAATGTAATCTAGCACATGTTTGGCTTTATGAGCATTTGGTTATTATCTAACTCAATTCAATATATTAATATTTGATGTGAAGTGGGCATGGAAGCCTGAGAAATCTAGCATCTGGCCTGGTAACTCAGCAATGCTTGGTAAGAAGCTGGCCACCAGGGGAAACAAACAAGAATCAATAACTGATCCACTTTTGTCACCATTTATCTGCAACGTGCCTATTCCAAACTCTTACAATTTCCATCCAGATGAAATCTCCAGGTGCAGCAATAAGGATATAGACATTCCTGATTCAAAAAGGTATGGTTCTTTTTCCTTCAATATTTGTAATTGTGGTAAGTTAGCATAACATAGAAAACTTGAGAAACTTATAGTGGGGAGTGCATGAGCATGACTTATAGAAGATTTATCTTTTTTCCCTTTGTTGTCTTTTCCATCTCCTGTTCCTTTTTGCATGTTAATGAGATTTGAAAATTAGAAGGTAAAAGAGCTTTGCTTTGCATTGAGATTAATCTGTTCAAATTTTTTTGAACAATTTTGTGGGACATAACCATGAAACAACTGAAATGGCTTAAAACATTCTCCAGATTGTCTTTTTTTTTTTTTTTTCTTTTCTGTTACTATGCATTGAGAGTAAATGTCCCTGATTTTTGTATGGTTGCACTTGATGTTGAATACTGAGACTTGACTTCCTCTTAAACAAAATTTGCTAGTTGTAACGAATAATAATGCAATATTACGAGGAGCAGTTCAGTTTACATTCTCAGGAAGTAATGGTCTTTAGTGTCTTCATGTTTCTTTGCAAAATTTCTAGTATTTAGTCAGAATGGAGATGATTTGCAGCAATACTAATGTTCAATGCTTAGGTAATAAAAATAAAAATCAAACTTGATTAAGTGCGTGTTTGGATTACTGGTTCCAACCTCTGTTTCCAAGAAGCATCTCTTCCTTGCTTCTGCGGTGAAAGTGTGCTGTGGTTCGTGCCACTGCATTTGAAATGGCGAAGCAAACACGCTCTAAGCTACTCACAGACAATGTATGCTATTACAGTATCAAGCTAATGTTAACTGATCCAGTTAGTTGGTTGGGTGGGTAGTTAATGTGCTTGATCAGTTAAAGATTAATTAGGATTTAGGATGCTGGTTAATGATACTGATACTGATTCTGTATAACTCAGCAACTTACTAGTTGCAGAACTTGATTTTTACATAGCAATGAAATCATTCATTTATAAGATATGCCAATACACACATGCTCTAATATCACGAGCATGTTCTCCTCACCAATTGCACTTTAATTAGTGAAATATTTGTGACATGACATGGAGAAAATATTAATATATCATGAATGATTAATATCATTTACTTTAATATTAAATATTTCTAGTATAAGTTGCAGATTATAAATGGTTTTAGTGTCAGAATCACCCATGAAGAAAAATAGAGTCATACACATAAGCTCCTGATTAAAACTTCCTAATCTATGTTTAAAATTTCAAGATTTTGCCATGCATTCGTGTAGTCCTTAGCAAAAAACTAGAAAGCAAATTGATTTCAAGATTTTGCCATATTATGTCTTGTAAGCTTTGTAGTCGATAGCAATCATGTATCTTGGTTTTAATAAAGACAAACAAGGCTTGTGAAAAGTTTCCCCTTTAATCCAAGGCTGAAATATTGATAATGATTTTGTTTTTGCAGGACTAGCACATTTGCGCCTGATATAGGTGATGAGAAGGATAAACAAGAGAGAAGGCTGAAGGCTGCTTTTGTTCAACAGTTGGTATTCTCAACCATATTCGAATAAATGTGTTCCTAGAATTTAAAGTCACACAGGGCGTGGATTGGTAGCAGCTCCTTTTCAGATAGCTTCTGATACTGATTCAACAAGCACTGTGTTTTATTGTGCTGTATGGGTTTAGGGGATATGTTTAGTAGTCTAAGCAATAGCTATATGTATTTAACTATATTTCATATCTTTCAATCAAAATTTGCCTTTTGGGACACTATATATAAGTTCGTCAATCTGCTTTATCATATTGATTTCTGCCTCGTATCCCATTTTAGTTATCTCCTATTTAGGCGTTTCTAAGAAATTGAAAAAGGTTAAACTGATAGATCTAAATCAAGTTACTAACATCAACTTGTATCTATCCACCATATCTACGAGAGTTTCGGAAATAACCAAGGTTCAAGTCACAGTTGTACTTTTACAACTCGTATGATCTGTTAATTTCTTAGGTGAAGACTGAAAAGCAAATAAATAAAAGGTGATACTTTCGTTAATGTTACCGAAGTGAAAATATTGAAGTGTACTTACGATTTATTCATTTTGAAAATAATTTTACTTCTAAAAAAGTATTAACACTCTTCGCATTCTTTTTAAATAGTTTTACTATTTTTGTGGCTAAAATATATTTTTAATTTTTCATTGAATCTTATTTTTAGTCTCTAAATCTATAGGCTTGCTTTCAAAATTTTGCTCATTTTTTAACTTCATCTTAAAGAAACTAAAAATATGTGTATTTTTTATAAAATTCAAGAACTAAATTACACATGATATATAAAATTTTTAAAAAAAACGTGTTTTTAGTCTATATAAGCTTTCTAAATTTTGCTCAGTTTTTAACTTCAGCTTATAAGAAGGAACTGGAAATATGTTTTTATTTATTTATTAAATTCAAGAACTAAATTACACAACATGATATAAAAATATAGAAACTAAAAACAAGATTCAACCAAAAGATAAGAATTAACAACATATTTTATTACAGTGAAATATTTATGTAAGTCCCAACGGTAGAGAATAAACACAGAAGAGTTAAGTTAATGTAAAAAGATTCTCAATAATAAAAAATATATCAAAATGTATTGTTAATACTTCTCTAATTTTCAGCATAATGACTACTCAGTGGTTTGGTTAAAATAGCGGGCCCTTTTTTCATTCATGTTTTGACATTGCATTTGCTCATTTCCGGCATTGAAAATGTAATACCGTGAGACGGAAAGGTTTGTGCATATCAAGCAACGTGCAAACACAAATGACAATTTGCGACTCCAAGTTGTTAGAAATCATGCCAGAAAACAATGATGGAGTTTAACAGAAGTCCTAAGTTTGAAAAGTTGCACAGGTAGCTCCAGTCAAATATGCATGCAATTTGCAATCAGTTTTAGCTGCCGCACAGTTGCTTACCACGTGACCGTATTTAACAAGTGAATTTAGCTAGCAGTTGAACTTGTAATTATTCCATGTAACAGCATAAAAAAGGATTGCGTTCTAGCATACAAGAGATCAAAGAAGATACGAGATTCAAACGTATAACAATCTAACAGGCCAAAGGACGAAGGAACTATATTATAGAATTGGAGAGGAATATGAGAAAAACTGAGGAATCTTTATTGCAAAAAATCATCTCTGCAGTAGTATCAATGAGCTAATGAACAGAAGTTGCACCACAGAAGAATTCTATCTTAGGTTTAGTGCACCTGAAATACTCCAGTGTGATAGTTACCTTCAAACTCAGCAGCAATTCACACGGGTAGCTCATCAAGGAAGGCTGAAATTGTCTCATCACTGCTATTCAAAAACCCTCCCGTGAAGGACTCTTGAGCAAAATTCCCATCATCAAAACCAACCAAGAGCCCTACCCTCCCATGAAGGACTCAGTGAGCAAGGTTCCCACCATCAAAACCAACTAAGAGCCCTACCCTCCATAGCCACCATCACAGCTTGAACCTTTCCCGCTCAAGTCTCCCTCTCCTTCACCTAGGTATTCAAGAGACCCAGTTCTCTCCATTCCAATATACTTCAAAATCAACTCTAAGCAACTTCTCCTATCCTTGTATCATTGAATAAAAGTACTTATTCTGATAACAAAAATCTGTCCTCATTCCCCCTTTTGTGTGTATTGGGGGGAGGGGGGGAATAATACATATAAAAATGCACAAAAATATAAATAAATGCAAGAGAACTGAGAACGTTTACAGTTTATCTCTTACAATTTTGTCATGCAATATCTTGCATATGAATGTAATCAGGATCCAGGACACATTATTACTTTGAACATAAAGGGCCTCTAACCTAAGTGTGAAGTGAAGAACATGAGACATGTTTTCATAGTTTCCATCTCATATAGCCTGCCAAGATAAGTAGTTAACTTGTCCATTGCATATTTAGTTTCAATAAAGACCTATACATCCAAAATAAAATTTCATTGACACTTCTACCACACAAAATGAACAGGCATGAGCACCAACTGTCTTGGGATAATGAGCAACACCAATTACATTATTTATCTAATGACAAAAAGAGGGGTAACCACAATACCACATTAGTGTAATAGTTGCATTATTGTAGATTATAAGAAACATTGCTGGGTCTGGATTAATGGTAAGGGAAAGGGGACAACAATGGAAGGGAAAAGTGTGACAAATCCCTTTTTGGAAGAATTCAAATACGGGATTCCTGCTCAAACCCACCAAAACCTTTCCCATTGCATTGGGGGCTAAATAGGGGAAAGAGTGTATTTTAGTTTAACATAAATAAGATAAAAAATAACTTGATATTCCCTTTGCTTCAACTCATAAACAAGGGGTAAGGAGTTCCCCTCTCACCCTCCACCCAAACATAGCATGACTGTACTATAGAGAAAACAATGTTCAGCTTTGTAAGACAAATTTCATAATTTCAGGCAAGCAGAAATTTATGGAATCTTGCTCTCAAGTACTAACAGATGAATCATAACAATAAAAAAGATGGAAGTTAAACAAGCCATTGGAAACTCCTTGTCCAACTCGACTAAACATCACCTAGAAACCTACAAAATATAACAAAATAGCAGTTGTGTAAAATGACAAAACTCAATTGCACAAGCCCATTTTCGATGATAGATACTCTGCTCACAGTGTAAGAGTCAAGTAGTTGGGATACCAATCTCACAACAACTTACTACTCAATGATGGATTGGATAACACCAGCTCCAACAGTTTTGCCTCCTTCTCTAATAGCAAACCTCATTCCTTGTTCACAAGCCACAGGCACAATAAGTTCAACTACCATCTTAACACGGTCGCCCGGCATAACCATCTTGGACTCCTCATCCTTGTCATTCATAATGGCAGTTACATTGCCAGTAACATCCGTAGTCCTCATGTAGAACTGAGGCCGGTAGCCGGTAAAGAAGGGAGAGTGCCTCCCACCCTCTTCCTTCTTCAAGACATACACAATTGCAGAAAACTTGGTGTGAGGGGTAATGGTTCCAGGCTTAGCCAAAACCATCCCTCTCTGAATATCAGTCTTCTGAATACCCCTAAGCAATAACCCCACATTGTCCCCAGCCAAAGCCTCATCCAGAATCTTCTGAAACATTTCCACCCCAGTCACAGTGGTGTTCCTAGTCTCCTTCAGACCAACAATATCAACAGTCTCTCCAACCCTAATAGTACCTCTCTCAACCCTTCCGGTGGCGACGGTTCCACGACCGGTGATGGTGAAAACATCCTCAATGGCCAGCAAAAAGGGAAGTTCGGTTTGGCGCTGAGGGATGGGAATGTAGTTATCCACAGCTTCCATGAGCTCGTAAATTTTATCAACCCATTGGTTTTCGCCGCGCTTGATGGCAGGGTTGGCCATCAAAGCTTCCAAAGCCAGCAAAGCGGAACCGGAGATAATCGGAACATCGTCTCCGGGGAACTCGTACGAGGAAAGAAGCTCACGGACCTCCAATTCTACTAACTGAAGAAGCTCCTCGTCATCAACCTGGTCCTGTTTGTTGAGGAAGACGACAATGTTGGGGACGCCGACTTGTTTGGCTAAAAGAATGTGTTCTTTGGTTTGGGGCATTGGGCCGTCGGCGCCGGAGACGACGAGAATGGCGCCGTCCATCTGGGCGGCGCCAGTGATCATGTTCTTGACGTAGTCGGCGTGGCCGGGGCAGTCAACGTGGGCGTAGTGGCGGTTCTCGGTCTCGTACTCGACGGTGGCGGTGTTGATGGTGATGCCGCGGGCGCGCTCCTCGGGGGCGGCGTCGATCTCGTCGTATTTTTTCGGGGCACTATTGCCGAGGGAGGCGAGGGCCATGGTGAGGGCGGCAGTGAGGGTGGTCTTGCCGTGGTCGACGTGGCCGATGGTACCTATGTTGACGTGGGGCTTCTTGCGCTCAAACTTGCCGCGGGCGGCGCGGACGGAGAAGGAGCGGCGGCGGGTGGTGGTGTTGGCAGCGGCGGGGGAGGGAGCGAGGTGGAGGATTGTGGTGGGGTGGATGAAGGAAGAGGAGAGGTGTGTGGTGGAGGGTGTGTGGGTTTTAAGGAAGAGATAATTGAAGGAGGGTGAAGGAGAGGAGTGGAGATGAGGAGGGTATGCGAGCTTTGAGGCTGCTGCTGCTGCTGCTGCCGAAGAAATTGCCATTGGGGTATGAGAGTGAGTGAGAAGAGGATAGGGGTCGGGGGAAGTGGAAGGGTTTGGGAATGTGATGTGTTTATGTTATCTATGTGCGGTGTACAAAACATGTCCTCATGTTAAGTTTTATCCTTTTATGCAGAGGGACTTTTTTACACTTCAACTTCACTAGTTCACTTGCCACTCTACATTGGAGTGTGATCTGATTAAGTTAATTTTGGTTAAAGGGCCTCCGTGCTTAAAATATTAAATAAGAAACTAAAATAAATATTTATTATTTAAATTACAAAAAAGTATAAAAAAATCATGAATAATATAATTTTCTCTTTTTTAATAAAACTATTTTTACTTTAATATTCTTAATTAATGTTTTTATTAGGGTATTGGTTAACAAGATCTAAAGATATTGATTAAGAAATTTAGAGTAATAATGTTTTTATGGAGAGACAAAACTGTGTTGTCCATAATATTTTTCAATTTTTTCTTTTTAGTTTCTTAATCAATATTGTAAATTAAAAGATCATATTTTTTTATAATCAAAATTTATTAAAAGTTATAAAAGAGACATTATATAATTTGTGAGATTCATCCGCTAAAATTTGTGAATTTTAATAAAATTCAACTAATGAGAGATTGTGATAATAAAAAAAAGTGTTAAATAGTGTGTTTCTAACTTTTTCAATTTCGGTTAAATAAATGTAGTATTTTTTTTTATTTCCTTGTATTTTATTATATGATTTTGACATATTATCTAAAGTGATGATTATCCCCTCTACTGAAGGTGAAAGGATTTGTCTACTTGTGGTCACAAAGCACACAAATTATATATATTAGAAGGAATTAAATTATTTTAAGAATAATTCTTTTAAATTTATTTTTTATTTTTATTATTTATTTTCTTTAAATTTAATGATTGTAATGGGTAATTAATATTAATTATTATTTGAAGAAAATAAATGATAAAGATAAAAAATAAATTTAAAAATTTATTTTTAGAGTAATTTGATTCCTCACTCTTTATATATATATATATATATATATATTATTAACGGACAAAAAAACAGTGTTCCTCTATCATAGAGGCCAACCTTGTCACCTCCACGAATGTCTTCACCTTTAAGTGCTAAGGCAGGGCCGCAGGGGTAATTAAGATCTAACCCCCCATGACTAACTAGCTTTTATCTGCTTGTGCGGTTATCCTTTTTCATGTGTGGGGAAATATAGTCTGCATAAAACCTCAACATAGACAACTCCACAAGATCTATTGGATAGGAAGGTTCAACATGCCCATGGCTCAACAAGCTTAGTAGGCTTAGGAACAACAATTAGCTCTTGTAGTGTGCGAGTAAGCACTACCACTTCCACTTCTCTTGTCGTAACGGTCTCTCTTAGGATGAGAACTCCTAAACCATCTACAACCAAGATATAACATAGTGGCATATTAATTGTCCTTGAAATTTCAATAACACGTAATGTTTAATAATTTTTTTTTATAAAAATAATAAGAGTTTCCAATATTGGTTTTGATGCACAACAAAAATATGTTTTTGTTCTACATTTAAACTAGACATACAACAAAAACAAAAAACACATTTCAGTTGTACATCTTGTTGGACTTATGCTCTTTAGTTGATCCCAATTGAGCTGAGACTATTAGAAGAGTCCAAATACTAATATAAATACTCCTACTTAGGTAATTAACAGACAGACAGAAAACCTAAAAAACAGATAGGTGACCACACACCCTACTCATTCCCCCCTCAAGAGATAGTTTGGAAGATTTGCTAGAGACAATGAGTCAATCAACCAAGTTGAAAGCTACAAGAGGTAAACATATAAAACTATGATGATTAGTTACATCCCAAATCGCAAACGGTTTATATGCGTTCGCAGTATTAATGTGCCTACAATTGATATCAAAGCCAGGTTGTGCGTTTGGACGTGGATCTAATTTTTGATTTCCATTATTTCATGCAATTAGTTTTGCTTCATGAAATATGACACCTAGAGTTCTATGTTTATTGGTATGATGCTCACATGTATATCCTTTTATTTTTCTTCCATTAAAAATGATTGTTTTATTGGGTTTTTGTCTTTAATTCATGGTAGAGATTTGATTGTATTTTCTTTGGTTGTAACAAGGAGGCTAATCCCATATGATTAGGTTTCCTCCTTGGTTTATTAATACCATTATAGCATTAATTTTTATGTTATATAAAAATTGTAATAAAAGAAGATCAAGAAGATGCAAAAAGAAGGACGTTCGTCACTGTTTGGACATGTTCGTGACTTTCTGGTGGTCGTTTTGAGAAACCAACCACATGGCATGGAAGAGGACAGAAGCATGAGAGGAACAACGATCGGAACAGTTGGAGAGGAGGCCGGACGCGCCCTCACGCGCCGTCGAAAGGGGAGGCGGTTGGGCTTCATGCACCAGCAAAGATCTAGCACGTGAAGGCGCGTGGAAGCTCCGTTGCGGCTGATTCTGGCGGTGTCGGCTTCGTCTCTTCAAGGCAGTCCTTCCCCTGGAGTCTCGTCCTGAGATGAGTTTGAGTGACGGCGTAGTGGATGAAACAATTAGGGTTCCTTGAAATTGTCTTAGGTTTTCTTGCCAAAATTTGGTATTTTGGGCTTTTGGTCCCATGGTTACCATAAAGGGGCTTGAGATAAAAAAATCTATGGACTAAAAGGAAGGACAAGAAGGGATGGAATGTTTTTATTATTATTTTTTTCTCTCTAGGAAACCATGGATTAAAGTCATGGAAGCTATTTTCTTTATGAGACAATTAATGAAAAGGTATAGGGAAATGAAGAAAAACTTACATATGGTGTTCATAGATCTTGAGAAAGCATATGATAGAGTCCCAAGAGAAGTCTTATGGTGGACTCTTGAGAAGAAAAATGTAGCATTAAAGTACGTTAATGCAATCAAGGATATGTATGATGGGGCTACCACATGTGTGAAATTCTGTAATGGAACATCAAGGTATTTTCCTATCATGGTAGGTGTCCACCAAGGTTCAGCTCTTAGTCCTTATCTTTTTGCCTTAGTGATGGATGAACTGATGAGAGATATTCAAGAGGAGGTGCCGTGGTGTATGCTTTTTGCAGATGATATCGTACTTATTGATGAGACCAAAAATGGCGTGAATAGGAAATTGGAATTGTGGAGAAGTACTTTGGAGTCTAAAGGATTCAAGATAAGCAAGAGCAAGACGGAGTATATGAAGTGTGAGTTTTCGCGGGATAAGGATGGTGATCAAGACACAGTGCATCTACTTGATCAAGAGGTACCCAAGAAAGATGTTTTTAGATACTTGGGATCAATGTTGCAAAAAGGTGGTGAGATCGATGAGGATGTAAGTCATAGGATTAGAGCAGGGTGGATGAAATGGCGGAGTGCATCGGGATTTTTGTGTGACCACAAGATTCCCCTTAAGCTAAAAGGAAAATTCTATAGAACGGCTATTAGACCGGCAATGCTATATGGTGCAGAATGCTGGCCAGCACATAGGCAGCATGAGCATAAAATAGGGGTAGCGGAAATGAGGATGTTAAGGTGGATGTGTGGATATACGAAGATGGATAAGATAAGAAATGAGGATATTCGACGAAAGGTATCAGTGGTACCGGTATGTGAAAAGATGAGGGAGCATAGATTGAGATGGTTTGGGCACGTTATGAGACGGCCACTGGATGCTCCTGTAAGAACAAGAGTTTGTTACCAAGAGTTAGACACAAAGAGGGGTAGGGGTCGACCGAAACTTACCTGCGGAAAGGTAGTTAAACAAGACCTAATGGAGTGAGATATAAATTGGCGGACGGTATGTCTTAGGATGGAGTGGAGAAAAGCGATAAGCTTGGTGGAGGGTTAAACCCATTAGTAACTCTATGTTCCAGTCGTTCCCTTATTTTTAGTCATTCTCCTCCTATTTTCTCCATTCTTCCTCTCACCTTTCTGTTTTTAACCTTTTTTCTTTTCTTTCTTTTTTTTCTCTCTCATTTGTCTTATTTTCGATTTATTATTGGGTTCATCTACCACCGATCCCAATTAACTTGAGTTAAAGGTGATGTTGATGTTGATGTTATGATTGCTTTATTGTTATGAGTGGATGAATTATATGATTGATAACATGCTTATTGTGATAACATGTCAGATAGAATAGGTGGTGCCATATTGTTGCATAACTTGATAATTACATGAGCATAATAGTTATTTTGTCATTCCACGACTAGTATGATAGTTATTATAGGATTATTTTGATTCAAAATTAATTCTAAAAAATTAATTAAAATTATTATGATTTTTGTTAAAAATCTAGATTAATAATTGAATTAATTAATTTTGAATAATTAAAATTAAGACAAGTAATCCAGGTTATTTCCTAAGAATTGTTTACATTGCGAGTAATTTGTGGGTCTTCTAAAATGGTCATGTGTTAACACACACTGCATACCACAATCATGTATCATGATTGTGTGGAGCACACGCTGCCTATCATGGTCGGATTTTTAGGACCTTAATGATTTCAAAATTTTGACAAGCTAAGCTTGCACGTTCATTGGCTTACGACTGCTTACATAGTTTTTGAAATCAAACAAATAATACTCGAATTTAAACAATTCTTGGAAATTGGAAAATTCTAAAATTTTAAAATATTGAATGGGTGAATATTTTTAATTAAGTAATTAATTTGAAACCTACGGGCTCCAATTGTGGGTTTATTAGTGAAATGGTTATCCTTGAAGCCCTATCAAATAAGGATAATCAGATTTCGCTAGATTAAACCTTAATATTTTCAAAATTTTAGTAAAGTTTTGTACGACCCATCGTCAATAATACTTAGACAATAAAGATAATTTTGAAAGTAAACAATAGTTAAACACATTCAACTTTGGTAAAGTTGTTAACCCTCACATCGAGGCTCTGGCAATGGAACTGAAGGCCCAAATAACAATATTAGTTTTACAAGTATCTTACCCATCGTAAGCCTTGTAAAGATAACTAATGGATTGTTAAACTATAAACGAGTAGTAGTTATTATAATCTACTAGCACTATATCCGTTTATTGTTATTCTTGTTTGTAATTAGTGTGTTTTTTCTTTCATTTTCTTGTTTTCAGAAAATGTCTTCATTCAATCCTTTAGCTACTATCTTGAGCCAAAAACCTATGGATGGTACAAACTACAAACAATGGAAAACTAATTTGGATATTGTTCTTCAATATGAAAAGCTCAACTTTGTTCTGACTACCACTATGCCAGCATAGCCCGCTGAAGATGTGCTTGAGGCAACAAAGACATATTTTCAGTAGAAGAAGGAAAGATGGGAGAAGGCAAATGTGGCAGTTTGCTGCTATATTTTAGCCAGTCTCGCCAGTTACCTTTAAGAGCAAGTGAGCATGATTGAGAGTGGAGCAATGATGCTCCAGACTCTTGATGGCATGTTTGCTATGTCTAGCAGCTCTGCTAGGCAGAATGCGCTGAATGCAGTCACCAAGACAGTTATGTCTGGAGGAAGTGTGCGGGATCATTGTCTGGCAATGATAGTAAACTTCAAGAAGGCCGAAGACCATGGGGTCAAATTTGAACAAGAAGTAAAAGTTGACATTCTCTTGCAATCACTGCCTGAATACTTCAATTAGTTCAAGATGAATTATAATATGAATAAGATGAATCTTGACCTTACTCAGTTGATGCACGAGCTTGAGAGTGCTGAACAGTCTCTAGTCAAGCAGGGCAGTGCCTTTTTTGCTGGTGAGAGTTATGTGACACCTAAAGGGAAACCCAAGGGAATGAACAAGAACAACAAAAAGAAGAAATTAGGTATTCTAGTTGCCAAACCAGTTGCAATGAAACAGCCAAAAGGCAAGTGCTTCAAGTGCGGAAAAAATGGGCATTGGAAGAAAAATTGCCCATGTATGAATCAACCAGGTATGGGTAATTTACATGTGATTGAAGTTTGTTTAGTGGAGAATTGCAATGATAATTGGATCATCGATTCAGGAGCCACTAACCATGTTTGTTACTCTTTGCAGTGGTTCAAACATAGCTTGCCTGTAAGTGAAGGACAAAGAGTTTTGAAGCTTGGAAATGAGGAGCTTGTGTCTGCACTAGCAGTGGGACAAGTTATTTTATCTTTTGAAAATTGCAGAACTTTGGTTTTACAAGACTGTTTATTTATTCCGGATTTTTAGAGGAATTTAATTTCTGTTAGTTGTTTGATTAAACATGGTTTGACAATTCATTTTAATTCCTCGGTTTCAATAAAAAGTTCATCTTCTTTTATTTGTTCCGGTGAAATGATTAATGGTCTTTATTTCCTTAGTCATGTGCCCTGTGAAGTTAATCATGTTGAATTAGGAGATGTTGAACATGTTAATTTATCAAAGAAAAGAAAAGTTTCCAATGAAACTTATCTTTGGCATTTGAGATTGAGTCATATTAACTCTAATAGAATACAAAGTTTGGTCAATAGTGGGATTTTAAAATCCCTGAACTTTGAACCGATACCAATTTGTGAATCTTGTTTAGAGGGTAAAATGACTAAGAGATCTTTTAAGGCCAAGGGAAATCATGCCACACTTCAGCTGGAATTGGTACATACTGATGTATGTGGACCAATAAATGTCCAGGCCAGAGGTGGGTGTCAATATTTCATCACATTTACTGATGATTACTCTAGATTTGGACATGTGTACCTCATGCGTCACAAGTCTAAAGCTTTTGAAAAATTTCAAGAGTTCAAGGCTGAGGCAGAAAAGCATATTGGTGTTCAAATTAAGACTCTTCGGTCTGACCGAGGGGATGAATACTTATCTGGACAGTTCAGGTCTTACCTGACCAAAGAGTGGATGGTTTCACAATTATCTTCTCCAGGGACACCCCAACAGAATGGAGTTGCTGAAAGGAGAAATAGAACCCTTTTAAAAATGGCAAGATCTATGCTCAGTTATTCATCTCTTTCTGATTCATTCTGGGGATATGCCTTAGAAACTACTATGTACCTTTTGAACTTAGCTCCATCCAAGTTGATTTCGAAGACACCAATAGAATTATAGAAAGGGTGTAAGCCTACCATGAATCATATTCGAATTTGGGGTGCTCTGACACATGTCTTACAACAGAAGCCAAATAAAATGGACTCGCGTACAAAAGTATGCATGTTTATAGGTTATCCTAAAGGAACCAGAGGTTGGTTGTTTTATAGTTCAAAAGAAAAGAAGGTCATAGTGAGCACTCACGCGACTTTCTTAGAGGAGGACTATATGGCAAATTATAAGCCAAGGAGTAAGGTTATTCTTGATGAGCTAGTCTTAGATCAAGTTTCACCTAAACCTCAGGCGGTTCCAGCTTTTGTTCCTATGGTTTTTCAAAGAAGGGAAAATATACCTGTAGTTGAACACACACAGGAACCAGATTCAGAACCAGAATTTCAGCATGATGTTCAATAAGTGGAACCTGTAGAAATGCAAGTACCACTTGTGGAAGAACAAAATCAAGAATTGGTTAACCCACATAATGAGGTTCCTCCAAAAATTGTTAATCCACCTAACTTTGATCGTCCTGTAGATGCACAACAACAAGTGCAGCAAAGTCATCGTGGAAGATTGATTCATAAACCCGCAAGATTTCTCTTGTTGAGTGAATCGTATCAGGATGTCATCATTGAAGAAGATGATGATCCCACGAGTTATGATGAGGCACTAGGAGATGTTGATGCTCAGGAATGGCTTGAGGTATGAATCGTGAAATGGATTCTTTGTATTCCAACTCAGTTTGGTCTCTTGTAGATGCACCAAAAGGGGTAAGACCCATTAGGTGTAAATGGATCTACAAGAGAAAGAGAGAATCGGACGGGAAGGTTGAAACCTTCAAAGCTAGATTGGTGGCGAAAGGGTACACCCAAATAGAAGGTGTGGATTATGAAGAAACCTTTTCACCGGTTGCCATGCTCAAGTCTATCTGGATGCACTTAGCTGTTGCAGCAAATCTTGATTATGAGATTTGGCAAATAGATGTCAAAACTGCTTTTCTAAATGGAAATTTGGAAAAGGATATCTATATGTAGCAACCAAAAGGGTTCATAGCCAAAGGGAAAGAAAATACGGTATGCAAGTTGCAAAGGTCCATTTATGGACTTAAGCAAGCGTCCAGATCATGGAACATTAGGTTTGATCAAGCCATTAAGTCTTATGGTTTTGAGAAAAGTCCTAATGAGCCGTGTGTGTACAAAATGATCCAAGGGGAAGCAGTATCTTTTCTGGTGCTTTATGTAGATGATATACTCCTTATTGGAACGGAGGTATTATCGGGCATAAAGACCTGACTGAGCAAGCATTTTGATATGAAGGACCTAGGAGAAGCCAATTATATTCTTGGTATTAAACTCTTACGAGACCGGAAGAATAGGGTATTGGCATTATCCCAGGCTAATTACATCGACAAAATACTTGCCAGGTTCAGCATGGAGAATTCCAAGAGGGGAATTTTACCCTTCAAGCATGGGATTCATCTCTTTAAGGAGCATTCTCCTAAAACTCCTGAGCAGAGAGAATGCATGAGTAGGATACCTTACGCTTCAGCAGTAGGTAGCCTTATGTATGCTATGTTGTGCACCAGACCAGATATCTGCTATGCAGTGGGAGTAGTAAGTCGGTACCAATCTAATCCTGAAGAGGAACACTGGATAACAGTTAAACATATACTTAAGTATCTTTAGAGAATGAGAGATTATATGTTGGTCTATTCAAGTGGGAGTCTTGAAACCATTGGTTACATAGACTCAGATTTCCAAGGAGACATTGACTCAAGAAAATCAACTTCAGGCTATGTGTTCACTCTTAATGGCGGGGCCATCTGTTGGAGAAGTATCAGACAGTCATGTGTGGCTGACTCTACAACAGAGTCTGAGTATGTTGCAACATCAAAAGCTGCAAAGGAAGCCGCATGGTTGAAGAAGTTCCTTATGGATCTTCAGGTGATACCAGGTGTTAGCCATCTCGTCACACTTTATTGTGATAACAGTGGGGCAGTAGCACAATCCAAGGAACCACGGTGTCACAAAAGGCAAAAACACATAGAGAGGAAGTACCACTTGATCCGAGACATCATTGAAAGATGAAACACAATGGTAACCAAGATAGCATCGAAAGAAAACCTTGCTGACCTTTTTACAAAGAGTTTGCCTGAACGTGTGTTCGAGAGACATGTTACATTTATGGGTCTTAGGAGGATTCCAGATTTGCTGTAGCTTTAGGAGCTTTTTTTTTTTACTTTGTTATTTTTGTGCCTTTTGTGCAATACATTATGACATTGTAATCTTTTCTGAAAGTTTTAAATGAAGAATTATTCATTTATTTTGCACACTATTTACAAACACTAAGGTTCGGATCAATTGTGAAGTATATGATCATATGAATACGTTCATGGAGGACATGATCATAGGTTCTCATAATTGATGAACAGATTCACAGCTGTTAAATAAAGTTGGACACTTTATTTAGGCTGTGATATTTTATGAAATGGTTTTGTCCGAATCATTGTAAAATATTGGTGTGAATTAATATTCACATTGAAAGGATCAAGGAGAGATTTGATTAAGGGTGTTTTTTCTGTCATAAGGTATCAAATCTCCAGATAACTATAGTTATAAGATTGCTCTTAATTCTGAGTTTATTATAAATAGGTAATCAAATAGTTTTCATTCTTTGATTTACCAACGAGTGAGGTGCAATCTATTGACGGCCAATAACTCGGTATTTTGGGAGTGAGATTATTTAATTATCGATATTTATGAGATAAACAATATGAAATTTGTAGGAAATGTCTCCTTGATATGTTTCGGTACTTGGATATTGAAGACACTGGCCCAGTGCATGTAATCCATTAGAGAAACTATCATAGTCAAGGGAATAAATAATTGATTGGGTAACAGAAAACTTGTCAATCAATTTTAGACATTCTACAAAGGGGTGATGCATATACATGTTATATATGTTATTAATCTTGGAGTTCAAGTTCGGGCTTTTAGTGGAGTAGCACTGAATTAGATAATCATTTGTTGATTATCGGGAGCCTTGATTAATAACAGCTGGTGGATCCCCAAGCTAGCTTGAGACAAGGGATGAGGTGTTTCAGTTAATGATGACCTATGAGTTACATGGTCTTGGGTTCTATAGACCTAAGTTTGTACTCATAAGAGCAAGTGGGAGATTGTTGGGCCTATGCTCTTTAGTTGAGCCCAATTGGGCTGAGAATATTAGAAGAGTCCAAAGACTAATATAAATACTCCTACTTAGATCATTAACAGAGAGACATAAAATCTAGAAAACAGAAAGGTGGCCACACACCCTACTCATTCCCCCTCAAGAGATAGTTTGGAAGATTTGCTAGAGACAGGGAGCCAATCAACCAAGTTGAAAGCTACAAGAGGTAAACATATAAAATTATGATGATCAGTTACATCCCATATCACAAACGGTTTATATGCTTCCGCAATATTTAATATGCCTACACATCTAATCCATATATATAATAGAAACACATTTTTGTTGTATCTACCAACACACACAAAATGAAAGTTGTAAAATGAAGCTTGCAAAACACAATATTAGTAAGGGAGAGGGACTCTGAAACAGAAGGGGATTGACAACAATTGTAGGTGAAGATGTGACAATTGCAGAGGAGGGAAATGGAGAAAAAGGCTATGATCTGAAAGAGAAAGTGGGAGATGGAAGGAGGGTGAAGGGGATGTGAAGAGGTTTTAAGAAAGGGTAGGGAGAGAAAAAGGTGGGCAATTTAGTCTTTTCAATTTGTTTTTTAAAAAATAGGGTGTGAGAATAACACAATCTTATTCTTTGTATTTAGTCAACAGTGCAATAAGACACGAGCCACACCCAAAGAGAGAAACAAAGACTCCAGGCCCAATAGTACACACAAATCTAACAGGTAAACAGTAGCCAATATTCAAAAGCTTTTTATTTTTTATTTTCAACAGATTTAAAATATTTAATAACTCGTGTTCCAGACTTCCAGCAAAACTTTTCTTGGGTTTCCTTGTTTACTGGCCTTGGGGCCTTCTAAGAGTTGTCCAATTGTTCCAATTGGCTATTAAAGACCGTCTTGAACTCCCAAGAAACGAAAGAAGAAATTGAAGCTTAGAAAATTCCAGAGATGAATTAGCAAATAGAATGATTTGTTTGTATAGATTTTCTAAGAAATTTTAGGGCAAAACAAATGACTGAGATTAACTAAAGAGTCACAATTTAGCTTCTAGTGTATTTTAGTTTTGAAACTTCGAGAAAATTATAAATTTTGTTATTGTTTGACAAAATTGAAGTGACCAAGAGTCTAAAACACACACTTTAGAAATATTTATGGATTGTATGTTTTAAAGTCTTATAACTAAAGTATGCATCATCACAAAAATCAGATTTTCCCTTGCAAAGTCAACTTAATGCATGATAGGTCATTTAGGAGAAGAAAGGGAATGGGAAATTGGTGAATAATATTTAGCAGGAGAACATTATATAAATTTCCAAAATAATTGCATCTTATTATAAACACGAGCTCCCTTTATATATTGTCTAGCTTTTCATCATTATGATGCCATCTTTAACTAAACTCCCCGCAAGGAAGTGACCGAGATTAGCTGGTGTTATGGAAGTTTTGGTAGAGGAAGCACGCTTCATGCGCCTAAACTCAAGACATGGTGTGTGGTGTTGAAGTGTTGCATGTGTGCTTTTTCCACTTGTGTCGAAGAATGGCCTGATGAAGTGAGCCCTGAGCAGACCAGGCTGGACACACAAATTCGAGACATGGGGCGTGGCCCATAACATCAAGGGACCATTGACGGCTGGCAAACCTTGCTTTACAGTTTACAGTGTTGCAGATTTTGTGGGCATGTCTGCAGATGCTGGAGCAAGGTTTCAAGAGAAAATCACTATCATTCTTCAATCCTCATATTGGTCATACCTACTTAATTAATTAATTAGCAAAATATGTATTATCTTTTCTTTTTCAATTTAGTTTTATTTTAATTTTATGTAACTTTTAGGGAGTAGGGATGGAGTGCCGGCGTAAGGAGTGGGAACTCAACATGTAACCTGTTTAATTTGTATGAGAGTCTGTCTTCCTTTACTCGTTCAATCCTATTCTATTTTAGTTTTATGATACAGGGAAGATATCTTTTATGATATAGAAACTTAAAGAAACTGATTCATATTTCTAAAATAAGGTCACAAACTAACTTTAAATTATGTCTAAATGATTTGTTAACTAATATGTTATTAGTTGACAAGTTTTTTGCAATCAAATGTAGTTTCTAGTTTCTACCCTTGTTCTTACCTTATGTTTTGAAGGAGTGGAAGAATTCTTTAATTTGGGTAGCTGAGTTGAAGACTAGTTTCTTTGATAACCAAAACATATATTCTTTAGTTTAGCTGAACCAAGTAAATGTTTTCTCTTTTATATATATATATAAGACTAAACAAAAAAATGCATAGCTTCTGAGAACAAAATATGATCAAACAACTTTTGTTTAGTCTAACAAATTTTTTTTGAGAGAATTTTCTAAAATTAATTGAAACATTATTTTTAAATATCATTTTATAACCTGCTTTCATTATTTTTTTATCAGCCAAAAAAGCTGTTTTCATAATAAAGAAGAAAAAACTTTACCAGTGAAAGATCATGGTTAATATTGTGCGAATTAATGATGTAACAATTTCTTATTTAATATTATAACGTACAGTTAATTAAATTTGATTGTAAAAAATAACAATGGTTAAGGTTAGAATGGTAAAACTAGTAAAGCAAACTTAATGATATAGGTAAGCATTATTAATAACGACGGAAAAATCAGTACCATGGGAAATCTTAATTATGTCTATCTCACAACGGTTTGGTTAATTGAGATAGATCATCATTCTTTTTCATTACTAATTCAACCTATTTTTTAGCATATTAATTCAAATATGCCGTTCTAAGGCCTAATCATAGGCTACTGATAGTTATATACTAACTTACTTTAGGGGACCACATTTACAATGATTCACATTTAATAGTTACTATTGTTTTCTTAGTTTTCCTTCACCCAAAACAAATTATTAGATCAATTAATCAATCTTTTTAAAGTTCATTTCTTACCATAAGAATAAGAATAGAACAAAAATAAGTAATTTTATTTTTATAATTTATTTTTTATTTATCTTCATCATATTTTTTTGTCATTATTATATGAAGTATCTACTATTTTTGTTGATTATTTATCTCTATTAATTTCTTATTAATTGAATTTAGTTGCTTTAATTAATTCTTTCTAATCATATTTTTTCATTCATAAGATTTAAATTTAAAATCTCACTTAAAAAATTTAAGTCTAATTTCACTTAAACCAACATGTTTATTTATCTTCATTATATTGATCATCTTATTATATATATATATATATATATATATATATATATATATATATTATTTTAAAACCTATCTCTCATTAATAAAAAATATTATTTGAAATAAAATTTCTCAACATAAATGATAAATGCAACGTAAAGAAGCCTATTTACATTTACATTCACATGATAAATTATTGACCATCAATGGTTAGCACTCAATCTTGACATCACTGCACAGTATCAAGTAGAATTTTTTTGAGATATGATAAACATATATCTCATTTTCGAAAATTTTGGTGTGGTTTTTAACTTATTTATGGTCCAATGTTAAATATTTTCAACAATTTTTATTGAAAAATTAGTATGATTAAGGATCAATGCATGTTTATGGTTTCAATTAATATCAACGTGACATGTAACTATGTTTTTAATTCACGAAAAATTATGAATGAAAAAGAGAAAAATAAGAAAAAAAATAAGTTTTTTTTTTTATCATTATGAAAGATAAGTGAAAATAAGATAGAAGAAAAAGTAAATATTTGTTTATAATCATTCAAAACTTTTACTGTGCACTATTTTGTTTGTGCTTTTCTTTTTGAGTAAAGTTATTTAACCAAACTAATACTGCATAACAATGTAAATTAATATTAGATGCTCATTACTTATTATGTGTGGCTAGCTATCTTTTTCTTTTGGGGAGAGCTAGATGTCTTTTTTTTTTCTTTTTTCTTTTGGGCGAGTATCGAGCGTAAGCTGTTAGGTCTGAAGCAGTTGGAAAGTTTTGGACACCCTCGGGAAAAAAATAAAAATATAAAGCAGTTGGGACCTTATCCAATTGCATGTGGACAGTACAGGTTGCTAAATTACCTAAAACCATTACAAAGTTAAAATGCACTTACTACAATGAAACTCTTATTGGCTATTTCATCTTTCACTTTTAGTTTTACCCCTGCATTACTAAGGTAAAACTTAGAAAGGTAAATTCATTCTGCAAAATTTGAGAGTTGCTGACTAGAAAAACACCGAAGCCTCTTTGTCACGAAGCAAAAATATGCTGAAGTCTAGCTACAAGACCAGATCTGCAATTTCAATGTAGATTCCTCATACTTTTTCTGGAGACTTTGATAGTACTGTCCCAAATAAAAAAATTATTTATCTGAATAATACGTCAATAGTAAATTTTACCAAAATGCTATGTGTCTTATTTCGCTTGTCAATCTAGCAAAATACGTGAGCTAACGTGGTGCAATGTTGTTGGCCACCTATTTCGTTACAGGGGCCAATGAAATACATAGTGAACATGTGACAGATAGGAAGTATTTCACTGGGGAGTCCAGCGAATTACGTGACAATGGGAAAAAAATCTTAAAACTTCAAACGGTCATAACTTTTGATATAAATGTCTGATAGAGGCGTATGATATGTTAAAATGCTCGAAATTCATAGAATTAATTAAAAAAATAAAAATAGCATTAAATTAACTAATTAAATAATTAAAAAGTAGAAAAACAAGGAAATTTTTGGATGATTGATGCTTAAATCCTAAATTTGAGGCACTTAGAGGTATTTTTTGGGAAAAAGAGTGGACCAAATCCCCTCTCAGGAACTTGCTTAGGGCTAGAGGAATGAATTTTGAGCGTTTTGACATATTATACGTCTCCATCGGACATTTTTATCAAAAGTTATGATCGTTTGAAGTTTTGAGATTTTTTCCCATTGCCACGTAATTTGTGGGCTCCCCAGCGAAATACTTCCTGTCTGCCACGTGTCCACCACGTATTTCGCTGGCCCCTGTAGCGAAATAGGTGGCCAACAACATTGCGTCACGTTAGCTCGCTGGACTAACAAGCGAAATAGAACACGTGGCACTCTGGTAATATTTAATGTTGGCGTGACATTCAGGTAAATAATTTTTTATTTGTGGCAGTACGGTCGTTGTCTCACTTTTTCTGCAACTACTTGCAATCCTTAGATTCCCTCTCTCACCCTTCTTTGATGTAAAAAGTTTGGATAAAAACTTTAAAATAAAAAAAAAAAAAACTCAGAGTTCACAAGCCTTGTAATAGAACTATAAATTTATAGAATATTAATGGTTTAACGATAACCTTTGCCTATGTGTGTTTACATGCATGACCTATCCCAAGTCAGGATAAAGGATGAGGGTTGACGTTAGGAGTTGCGAACCGACCGTAAAAAATCAGCTATTTTTTATGTGATGAACATATATGATATTTCGTTGGGATGTACCCTTCATAGCGATGCATTACATCAGGCCTCGGGTGTATCAAAAAATGAGCTAGGGTCCTTGCCACAAGGCAAGGCACTACATCGATCCCGAAATGTAGTGATAAGTGAGTTGGGGTCCATGCCGAAAGGCAAGGCGCCAGGTCTTCACCCGGATTTGGTGACAAAAAGGCAAGGGTCCCAACACATAGATGGACGAGCGTGGCGGGAAAACACCGCCCAGGGGTTTAGGATGAAATTGGAAAGCTAGAACATCAGAACATTAACGGGTAAACTGAGGGAGTTAGCAGATGTTTTTACCAGAAAGAAAGTGAATATTGTTTGCTTGCAAGAAACTAAGTGGGTTCGAGAAAATGCCAAGGAAGTGGAGGGCACCGATTTCAAGTTGTGGTATACAGGTACAACCAAGAGTCGCAATGGGGTTGGAATTATGATCGATAGAAGTTTCAGAGATAAAGTCGTTGATGTTAAAAGGAATGACGACAATATTATGATGATTAAGCTTGTAGTGGGGATCTTATTTTAAATATCCTTAGTGTGTATGCACCCCAAGTTGGATTATTATCAGATGAAAAAAATCAATTTTGGGAAGACTTGAAGGAGGTTCTGAGAGGGATCCCACGAGAGGAG
Organism: Glycine latifolia; assembly: GCA_013407115.1. NCBI lineage: Eukaryota > Viridiplantae > Streptophyta > Magnoliopsida > Fabales > Fabaceae > Glycine > Glycine latifolia. The sequence goes on along the minus strand of CM023947.1, from coordinate 26,197,352 downwards.
AAGATTTTCTTAGGAGGAGATATAAATGGGCATATTGGTAAAAATAGCTGAGGTTTTGATAGAATTCATGGTGGTTTTGGTTATGGGATGAGAAATGAGACTGGAGAAGATGTCTTAAACATTGCACTAGCCTATGATTTGATGTTAGTGAACACTTTTTTTCTGAAAAGGGAGTCTCATATTATCACATATCATAGTGGTCAAAATCGTAGTCAAATTGATTTCTTTATGGCTAGACGGGAATATAGAAATTTGTGTATTGACTGCAGAGTCTACCCTGGAGAATGTGTGGCGACACAACATAAGTTGGTAATTTTAGAGGTTCAGTTCAACAAAGTTATTAATTTGAGGAAGAGGGCTCAAAACCCAAGGATAAGATGGTGGAAGCTAAAGGAGGAGAAACAAATAGAGTTTAAGGAAAACATGTTGTGTGAAGGACCATGGGAGTTTACTGGAGAAGCTAATGAAATATGGAATAAGATGACTATGTGTGTTCAAAATGTGGGAAGGAGAGTGCTAGGTGAAAGCAAAGGAAACAAAGTTCTTGCAAAGGAAACAAAGTTCTTACAAAGGAAACATGGTGGTGGAATGAAGAGGTGCAAGAGGCTATTAAACAGAAGAAGAAATGCTTTAGATCTTTGCATAAATGTCCCAATGATGAGAATTTGCAAAAGTTTAGAGTAGCGATGAAAGATGCAAAGAAAAAAGTGCGGGAAGCCAGAGGCAAAGCTTTTGACGATTTGTATAAAAATCTTGGGAGCAAGAATGAGGAGAAAAGTATTTACAAACTTGTAAAAATAAGGGATAAGAAGAGTAAAGACCTCACCCAAGTTAGATGTATCAAGGATGAAAATAAAAAACTTTTGGTAAGGGATGAAGATGTAAGTGAAAGATGACTAAACTACTTTAACAAACTTTTTAATGGGAATGACGACAAAAGTGATGTGGATTTGAAGGACGTTTTTGATGATTTGAATAAAATATTTGTGCGAAGAATTAATACACATAAAGTTAAGGAGGCTTTAAAGAGGATGAAGAATAATAAAGCTTTGGGATCTGATGACGTCCCTATTGAATTGTGGAGGAGCTTAGGAGATGGGGTAATAAAATGGTTGACCAATCTTTTTAATAGAATTCTTCAAACAAATAAGATGCTTGATGCTTGAAGGAAAAGTATGATTGTGCATATTTACAAAAACAAGGGAGATACCTAGAATTGTTCAAACTATAGAGGCATCAAGCTTATGAGCTATATTATGAAGTCGTGGGAGAGAGTTATCGAACATTGCTTAAGGAAGGAGACCAAGGTGTCTGTAAATCAATTTGGATTTATGCCAGGAAGATGTACCATGGAAGCTATTTTTCTTGATGAGACAATTAATGGAAATGTATAGGGAAAAGAAGAAAGACTTGCATATGATGTTCATAGATCTTGAGAAAACATATGATAGAGTCCCAAGAAAAGTTTTATGGTGAACTCTTGAGAAGAAAAATGTAGCATTAAAGTATGTTAATGCTATCAATGATATGTATGATGGGGCTACCATATGTGTGAAAGTCTGTAATGGAACATCAAGGTATTTCCCTATCATGGTAGGTGTCCACCAAGGTTCAGCTCTTAGTATATATCTCTTTGCCTTAGTGATGGATGAACTAACGAAAGATATTCAAGAGGAAGTGCCGTGGTGTATGCTTTTTGCAGATGATATCGTACTTATTGATGAAACCAAAGACGGTGTTAATAGGAAATTGGAATTGTGGAGAAACACTTTGGAGTCTAAAGGATTCACGATAAGCAAGAGCAAGACGGAGTATATGAAATGTGAGTTTTCGCAGGTAAGAGATAGTGATCAAGACACAATGCATTTACTTGGTCAAGAGGTATCCAAGAAAAATGTTTTTAGATACTTGGGATCAATGTTGCAAAAAGTTGGTGAGATTGATGAAGATGTAAATCATAGAATTAGAGCAGAGTGGATGAAATGACGGAGTGTATCTGGATTTTTGTGTGACCGCAAAATTCTCCTTAAGCTAAAAGGAAAATTCTATAAAACAACTGTAAGATCGACAATGCTATATGGAGCAGAATGCTGGCCAGCACAGAGACACATGAGCATAAAATAGGGGTAGCAGAAATGAAGATGTTAAGGTGGAATTGTGGATATACGAAGCTGGATAAAATAAGAAATGAGGATATTTGACGAAATGTATTAGTAGTACCTGTATGTGAAAAGATGATGGAGCATAGATTGAGGTGGTTTGTGCACGTTATGAGACGACCACTAGATGCTTCCATAAGAACAAGAGTTTGTTACCAAGAGTTCGACACAAAGAGAGGTAGAGGTCTACCGAAACTTACATGGGAAAAGGTAGTGAAACAAGATCTAATGGAGTGAGATATAGATTGGCGAACGATATATCGTAGGACGGAGTGGAGAAAAGCCGTAAGCTTGATGGATGGTTAAACTCATTAATAGTTCTATGTTCCAGTCGTTCCTTTGTTTTAGTTCTTTTCCTCTTCTTTTCTCTCTTCTTCCTTTCACCCTTCTTTTATTTTAGCTTTTTTTTTTTTCTCTTTTGTCTTATTTTCGATTTATTATTGGGTTCATTTACCACCGACCTCAATTAACTTGAGTTAAAGTTGCTGTTGATGTTGATGATTAATGGTTTAACTGTGAAGTTAGATAAAATAAAAAGTATGTTTGATTACAAAAATGAAATATTAATTTCTCCTTTAGTTTATAAGGATCTTCGTTTTAATGAAAATTTTTATGCTTAAGATGGTATTAATATTAATATAGCCAGAAAATTGCAAACTTAACTAAAACGTCACATGCAAGAATAATGTGAAGATCCTTTCAAACAAGGACGAATATATGATGACTCCTTACATTGGAAAACTAACCCTCACAACTACAGTTGTTCTTTTGACCGGTTTATTTTTTACCTTATCATAGTCCCATGTCATGTGTGTTATGAATAGATGACTCCCAAAGTTCGTAAGAATCTATACACCAAATTTGATGAAAAAATACTACTAGCTGGGTCCTCTGCATCTAACTGTGCCTGGAAGCAAGCACTTTTGAATATAGTAAAATTTTAACAACTTTGGATTCGAAAAAGTCTGTGTAGGCTCAACTTTGAACTTAAAAAGGTAAACATTAACCAAAATAAATAAACAATAATAATAATAATAATAAAGGAGGTGACAAGTAAGTGAGAGAGAGGTGCAGAATATATAAAAAGGGTTGTTCTTCACTCACTCTCACTCACAGCCCGTCTATATGCCAGTTTGGAAATATTCTCTCTAAATCCAATTAATGCTGCTATTCACGTTTAACACCTCTGGCAGCATCTAGCATTCATTCATTGAGCTTGTGACTAAGTTCTTTTAAGCCTTTCACTCTTTTCATATATTAAAGCCCCTCCAACTACATTTTTCTCTAATTTTCATCTTCTGATCTATCTAACTTCACCAGATTGTGCACTTAAAAGTTCATCACTTTATCATCAAGAATGATGCAAGACTCAATTGGGATTCCTGCTTGCTTTTCTTCTTCAGCAGAGAAGCAGCATAGCCATGATGATCTCGGAGCTGTGACCCGTTCGGGTCAGAGCGTGTACATGTCAGTGTATAGAACAAAGGTTGCTGATCACTGCCGTTTGATCACCATCACATGGTGCAAAAACCTCTTGCTTCATGGGCTTTCGGTGTCAGTGGAAGGTCCAGAAGGAGAAGAACAGTACACCTGCAAGGTCGAGCTGAAGCCATGGTACTTTTGGAGAAAACAAGGTTCCAAGCGCTTCTCAGTAGATGGCAAAGCCGTTGACATTTTTTGGGACCTTAAAGCTGCAAAATTTAACGGCGAGACAGAACCAACCTCGGAGTACTATGTGGCAGTGGTTTGTGATGAAGAGGTTGTGCTGCTTCTCGGTGATCTAAAGAAAGAGGCATACAGAAGGACGGGGTGCAGGCCAGCACTCATTGACCCCATTTTGGTTTCAAAGAAAGAACACATTTTTGGGAAGAAGAAGTTCTCCACTAGAGCCAAGTTTCACGAGAAGGGTAGGTGGCATGAGATTTCAATTGAGTGCAAGAACAAGGGGAATTATAATGTGGATTCTCTAGGTGGGGTTCATCCAGAGATGGATATAAGGATTGATGGGCACTTGGTGATTCATGTGAAGCACTTGCAATGGAAGTTTAGAGGCAACGAGTCAATTAATCTCAGCAAAATGAGAGTAGAGGTATATTGGGATGTTCATGATTGGCTTTTTAGTCCTGGTTTAAAGCATGCTTTGTTCATTTTTAAGCCAATTTTGTCATCTAGTACTACTACCACCACTACTTCTATGTCATCTTCGTCACCTTCATTATCATCCTCATCACCTTCACTATCTAATGATCAGACAAGGAATTCTGGATCAGTGGAGGGATTTAGTGTTAGTGGGTCATCAGAGTTTTGCTTGTTTCTCTATGCTTGGAAAGTTGAATGAAGGGACCATGTAATGTAACCTTAATGGTATATCATCATCATCAACACCGGCAAAATAAGGTTGAAAATGGACTAAGTGATAGAATGGTGAAGATGCAGATTGAGATTGGGTTTGGATTGAGAAAGCAAGTGGGACCAAACAGTGGCTTTGGAGTTAGTTACAGCTGGGGTTGAGCAAATGCGCATAAGTGTGGACAAGACAGATTGTATCACATTCACAATCACACACATGCCCAATAATGCCTCCATCTAGAGGCATCTACGTCTACATCTATATTTTACCCATTTTACCCACATTGGAAAATGCTCTTTCTTCATCCCATCTGGTCTTCTAGCTGTATATGTTTCTTCCAAAATCTATAAATCAACCAAAGGTACATGTTACCTAAATTTTGTATCACAAAAATATATATATATATATATATATATATATATATATATATATATAGACACAAGATTACTAAACTGAATGTTTTATTTGCCCATAAAAGTTATTTTCATGCATGTGACGGAAAATGATATACCCCGGAAAGGAAGGATGGGTGTTTGGTGATGATGTAGAAACAAGAGTGCAATAATCGATGTATGTGCACCTCACGCATATTAATACACATGATTCTCTTTCTAGTAGTTGGATTATCAGTATCATCCTCATCATTATTGTTTAGCTGCCTAAGTCCATTAATCTATTTGTTGTTGATCCAGAAACTATATAAAGATTATAATACAAGTAGCCAGGTAGGTGAAGCATTGAAGAAAATGAATAACGAGCCTTATAAATTAGAATCGATAGACATTTGTTTAGGCCCAAATATATGGTTCTGTTTTTTGGTCCGAGGGTAGTATTTTTATATTCATTTATGTTCTTGTACCCCGTTAGGCTTATACACCCATATGAGGGGGATATTAATAGTTAGTAGAGAAGCCTGTAGAAAAGCCATTATTATAATTGAATTCAGTGCTACGTGCAGGGTAATAGTTTTTTTTATAAAAAATATACAAAATGATGCATGTAGCAAAAACTCTATTAAAATGACGCAGCTTTTGTTGCAATATAAAAATAAATAGTAGATTTGTTCTTTGGGGTCAAAAGAAATGAGCAAGTGAACTACAAAGTTCGTCTTTTTCGGGAAGCAGTTGAAATGTTTTTGACCAAGGAGATTATTAATTAATGTCAAAGTCAAAAACAATGATAACTAGGTCACACTGAAAGATTCAAAAGTACGCGGCCAGAGGACTCGGCTGATTTAACGAAGAAAAATAATAGGTAGGCCCAGATGTAACATGTTATTGCTTAGCACATAGGTAATAATTTAACCGGCAAAGTGACAAGAGCGTTTTAATTAAACTTCGAGCATAGATTTATGGCAGTTCTCGTGAGATTCTTTAGGTTTTTGTTCAGAATCAATATGGAAGGAGGTTAATATGGCTTCTGGCTATAAAAACCATTTTTTATATAAAAATCGGTTCTTATGATTAAAAAAATACTTTGTGAGATAATACATGAGATTTGTTTTAAGTTCTTAGATAATTGTGTCATGGTAGAGTAGGACATTGTTAATATTTTTTTTAAATCTGATATGACAAGGTGAAATTCACTATAATGATGCTCTTTGCGAGACACTTATATCTTCAAGAATGTGTCAATTAAGCATCAAGGGAAAAAAAGGCAAAATCTCTGAGGGTTCCAAATTTGTGTATTTTGTTTTGAATTTTGCAAAGAGTAAAGTTGCCAATGGCATACATGGAGGAGATATATTCATTTTGAACCAAAACCAAACCACCTTGCCAAGAAGAACTTGTTTTTCCCACCAGAGGCCACCTTTTCTGCATGTTGTGGAGCTGGTGCTGGAGAGGGAGATAGCAAAGGTGGCGTAACAAATTTGACTGCAAGAAGAATAGTTGATGTCATCACATTCAGACATGGAACAAGGTCATTTACTGAGAATATATGTTTACTATTAACTAACGTAACTTTATTTATCAAATCACGAGTCACGAGTTCAAAATATGTAAACATTAATAAAAAGCCATAATGGAATAGCAGGAATATAAGGAAAGAGACTGAAATGCAACCTGGATTTGGCGAAACCTTGCTAGCTTTAGAACTTTTTGTGTCGAAGGAATTTGTCTTTGAATTTGACATGGTGGGTTCACGATCAGATATAGAGCTTGACTTTCTCTCACGAACTTTTTGATCCGTATTCCCTTCACTGTTTTTTTCACCTATAATTACCAAGAATAAAATAAATACTCTAAACTGTTGGGAGAATATTGTAAAATATCAGTAGCATTTCAACCAGATATCATAAATGCAAGATGTCATGAACCCTATTAACCATATTATAATGTTCAAACTATAGAAAAATGCTGATATTATCTTAACAGAGTAGTTACTCTACTGCCTCTGTAATGCATTTAATATTGCAGTTCTGTTTACAAAATAATTAAGGTTCCATATGTATCATTTCTCTTAATAAAATGGTTTGTTCAAATTAATCCTTTTGTGATTGAAAAGTAGGAGATGGAAAAGTATTACTTAATTGGCATAAACATTTGAAAAAAAAAATTGGACAACCCCGGCTTTTTGTATAACATTCCATAAAAATTCTTTAGTAGAAAGAAACCCGTTTTAATCATAGTATACATCAAGGAAAACTATGCTGTATTGAGAGTGGACTGTACATCATTCAAATTTGAAAAGAAATGGCCACATTCTTGATTCATTTAGTCTGTCAAATTCATCACTTAGTCTTTTATCCAACAACTTCAAGATAATACCAATCAGAAGAGTTTAGTCTTAGTACCATAAAGAAAAAGAATAGACTATAGAGCATTATCCAATGCACTTACCACCAAAGATTTCAGATCACAATGAAGTTTCCAAGATCCATGAATTTTGCAATTTCATTAACAAGGTTACGGCAAAGATTCAAAGGAATGTGGTCACGGTTTCAGAGGACCAGGGTCATGGTTCATGCATTTTGGAATTTAAAAAAGTACCCAACGATATGTATAAAAATCTCAGAATAAATACTTACTTTCTACATGAGGCTTCCCGTAATTATGGTTCAAAGCTTCAGCAAAAGAAGCAGTTTTTTGGTCTTGCATCACTTCAAGGAACAAAAAAAATCTGCCTTGAACTTAATAGTAATCAATAAATTCACAATAACTCAATTTCAATATAGAGAAATATGAACTCACATTGATCAAATAATGCATATCTGTAATTTGTGGCTGAGCCAACCAATAACAACTGGACTGCCTCTGCATCCCTTGTCATAGATATTGCTGCAGATGCTTTTAGATTCTGTGTGTCTAACAGAATACCAGCAAGCTACAAAATAAATACAAGTATTGAGCGACCAAAGTCACATAAAACCAGTTTTTTATAATTTTCAGAAGCATCTTTTGATGTGGGGGAGCAATAAAGTAAATTAATAGCACCAAAAATTTGTCTAGAAACAAAGGTCATTATAAATTTACCAATAGTTTCTTCAGCACAGAGTTTTGTAGTAAATCATAGGCATCCTCACAGTAATTATCAGTAACAATTGTGCATTGGGATCCAACCTTGAAAAACATAAGAACACATAAAATTAATCCTAGAATTCATCTCAGCACATTGCCTTGGGATCAAACTTGTTTTTAATATTAATTTTCAGATTCATCAATAATTGATAATCCGACCTCGCCAGTAGTGTTTAAGACATCTTGTCCAACCACGAGGACACTCAGTTGGCCAGTCATCAAAAGGCTTTCCATGTCCACCTGCAAACAAATTCAGTGTCAGATCAGCAAACTAAGCAAAACACATCAAGCCTGAGCCTACTATTCATACATAGTGTCCTCCAACCATCTTCATCAGAATTGATCACAAAGAGATCATTTCAGTGTTGTCAAATCAAAACAGTTACCAAATCATATATCAGATAACCAATAAACAAAAACAGGAGGCCTGCATTTACTTCATGTGGAGGCATATAAGTTGTTTCCATCTGAAACTTAAAATCTAAAACTATAAAACATCTATTAATTCATCACACATTGTCAAAGTCTTGTCTATGTGAGAAGTTTCTATAATTCGTTTTAAGTTGGAGTCTCTATAGAAAAAACTGTAAGTTTTTGTCCTTATACAATTTTTTTCAGGATTTCTCACTATTAGAAAGTTCTTGTAGCAATTTTATACCACCAGAAAGTTTTCTTTTGATAAAGCAAGATGGATCAAAACTTAAGAAGACATGTATGTGTAGGAACTAAAACTTACAGTTTTCTAAAGACTAAAACATAAAACCAGGAAATGAATATTTATTTTTGTACTTATTCTATACATTATTATAAGTTGCAGGTTAAATATATAATTTAATTCCTCTAATTCTCAATTTGGTCCCTCTAAATAAAAACTTATTAAATTGGGTTTATACACGAAAACTCTGTTGGCTTGGTTCCTATTGTCATATGTTGGTCGTTAACTCCCTTGTCCATTTTTAATTTGGTCCCTATTCATATATCACATTCGATCTTGTGTAGCACTATACATGGATTAAATTAAAGAATAAGCTACATGTATAAGGATGAAATTAAAAGTACGTTAGTAATTTAAGTGTTCACCAAACTCATTTAATAAGTTTATTAGTAAGGGAGTATATGTATAACTTATTGTTCTTAACATTGTCTTTGATTTCTAGTGATAAAAAAAAATCATAGGAGAGAGGGAGAAAATTATGAATATTTCTAACAAAAGTAATTGAAAAGTTAACTGATGATAATTGAAAGTTAAAAAATTAATTTATTAAATTATAAATATTTTCATAAAAATAACGTAGTTAAAAAATATAAAATAATATAAAAATAATAAAATCATGATTTATTTTAAAATAATAATAAGAAAATTTAATAAATGTATTTAAGATAAAAATGGAAGAAAATAAAAAAAAATCAAAAATTAAAAACTAGTGTTTTAGAAATGTTATTTTAAAAAATAATAAAAACTACTAAAAAAATTTATTTACAAAACAATTAAACAAGGTTTTCCACCGGTAAAAAAAATAAAAATTAATTAAAATTTCTTGCAAAATATAACCATATGTGTAATCCTGTGTGACTTTTTTTTCTTTTCATGCAAAAACTATAGTAAATTAAAAGTCTGGTGAAATCTGAATCAATTGCAAACATTGAAAAAAGGCACCTCATCAATGAATAACAATGAATTGGCATCAAGACCAGCATGGTGAAAGAGCCACGCAGCCTGCTTCAGCTTCCACATGGAGCCTCGCTTCACATTCATCACAGGAACCACCACCACACGCTCGCTTCCACCGTTGTTCTCCTTCTGCCTATAACCCAAGAGCCACGCGTGGCAAATGGCAGCCACCATGGACGCCGTGCCTGCACCACACACAAAACTCAATCACGTCCAACGTTCCCACATCACAAAAAAAAAAAAAAGAAACTCTCAATTTTCACTAACTGTTCGAAGGCCCAGAAAGCACGATTTGCGCATTTGCAGCATGTAACTCTCCGCTCGAGATTTTCTGAAGCAAAATTCTCTGCTCTTTGAGGAACCCGTTGAGGCTAGCTTCCTTCGGAACAGCATGCCTTGGCGCGATCCTCTCCTGCGAGCATGTCGAAGAAGATATCGTTCTCCGTTGAGCGGACTCCACGAGGTTCCTTGGCGGCGAAAGAGGAGCAGAATCCGACGGAGAATTCTCCGGCGGCGGCGTAGAAGTCTTGAAGGTTCGCCTCGAATTGGGAGGTTGGATCCCCTGCGGGTGAGGTGCAGCAGAGGGCTCGGTTTTGAAGCGGGACTTTCGAGGATGAGGCTGACGTGGAGGGAGAGAAGATTTAGGAGAATCAGGAGGAGAAGGAGGTGGTTGTATGTTGCTATTGCTATTGGTCGGTTTGAGGATGTTGGCGAACCAGTTGTGCACCGCCGTTGCAGGGGATCCATCCCCATCTGATGAAGGCTGATCGAAAGTGTCGGATTTGTTACGTGTGTGTTTTGCTGTTTTCGACAGTATCTCATCACTGATCCCTTCCACTGCTCTGTATCTGCTTCATTCACATTATCATCACTATCATACTATACTACATAGTACACATGAAAACATAGCAACAACTATCAAACCAACTTGCATGATATTGATGAGACATGTTAATTTTTCAGAAAGAGTTTGTATACAATGTCGTATACCAACTTATTCTTTAATTAGCAACAAATTAAGTTCAATACAATTGTCACATGATCATATTTTTTTGAAGTATGTGCATCTAATATAAAAAAATGTGTATCAAGATAAAATAATTTTTTAAATGATCGAATCTCAAGTACCTCTTGTCTCTTGTTCTCAGCTAGGAAATATTCCATCAAAATTTATTCTTCAATATGAAACTTATAATTAAAAGTAAGTTATGTACTAATTTAATTTTCCTTACCTTCGGGCAGACCTAGTTCTAGAGAGGGCGTCTCTTCGGTCGGAGGAGGAGGGAAGGGGTGACGGTGGTTGTGTAGCTCCGAACCTTGGGGACCCTAAAGGGCGAGCCGGAGAGTCACAGCGTGAAGGAGAGGAAGCGACGATTTGTCGTGCCTCTCGTAACCATTCTTGTGTCATCCTTGCACTGTTGCTTCTAGTACTGTCGTCAAACCCTTCATCGTCGTAGTCGTCGTCGTCCACCGCCACACCTGTACTACCTGTGAGGTCGTAGGTTTTGTGGTCCATGTCTGCTGCCCCGAAAAACATGTCGTTCATGAAGTCGGTGAGGTCCGGTGCGGGTTTCTCCCTACGCCGTGTCTCTGCCACCTTTTTTTGTAGGCTTAGAGAGCCTTTGGTTTCTCTGCCCAACCTTCGCTCCATTTTTTCTGAGTCACCCACAACTCGTGCAACCTAAGAATTAACTATGAGGAGAATAAAAGGTGGCTTAATTCTGGTAGGGTTGGGGTGTGGGGTGTTAAAAAAATTCTAAAGATTGGTAGAAACATAGTAGATACATAGAAAACATCATCGGTCTGACTGTGGATGCAAAGAATTGGCCGGCGTAGAGGCTGTCTTGTTCTTGGCATGTTTGTCTTCGTATTAAGAATGTTCTTCTTCTATATTTTATTCTATGGATTAAAGATATAGTCATGAGTATAATGAAGATCAGCTCCATTTCAAGTTCAGCGCCTTTTTTTTTATATCGAAGTCAAGTTCCATGCCATGGTAACGCTGAGACATGGTTAGTTTATTGACATATTGGATGAATGTAACTCATGAATTTGCATGAATAGTCCAATGACGAACAAAACTTTTAGGAAAAGCCAGTGTTAGTAGACTCGTCAAATCGGTTATTAAGAGATTGGAGTAAAATTTATTCATTCTTCATGGTGGCTTTTACTGGTGGACAAAGTGAAACTCCAGTTAGCTCCACCAAATCCAAGAGTTGAAGGCCGATCATTACATTGTCAAGATATGGAGGAGATCCTACTTGATTATGAATTAGTCAAGAGATCTGTAAACGGATCATTGTTGCTTAGTTTTGTCCCCTGTTGGCAGGCTTACTTTTTATTTGGCCTTACTCTTGTTTTTTTCCTAAATTTTTTTTGAGCAATACTCTTTCCGTTTCAGTTTATATGATGTTCAAATTATGACATAAGTATTAAAGAATGTAATTAATTTTTTGAATTTCATAAAAAAATATTATACAACTTTCCTCTTCTGTTAATTTCTTCAAATCGAATCCACAATCTGCAGGAAGATTTAAATCTACATCAAGCACTAACTTTTCCTTTGATAAAGATACCAAATCAATGAAGTCTTCATCATCTTTTGTATCCATTGAATCTTCAACCATCTCCAAATCCATGGAGTCTTGAACTCCTTTTGAAAACACAGAGAGTCTTCACCGTTTTGTTTATAAACATAATCGTTAACAATCTCCAAATACATGGAGTCTTGAACTTTTTTTTAAACTATAGAGTATCCTTCATCTTGTGAATCCAAAAAGTATTCATCATCTTGTGTATCAAAAGAATCTTTAACAGTTAAATCCAAAGAGTCTTCTACTACTTCTGAAACACAGGATCTTTGGCATTCTTCATCATCAAAAACTCTTCAACTTTTGATTGAAAAAGTGCCACTATTCTGGTTAGTTTTGAAAATACACATACAAATTATATATAAGTTGAAGTCACTTGTTGAAGGTTGTTGGAGTACTCTTGTGAATAAATACTCAAGTATTACTGTTTGAAGAATTAAAAGTGGCTTTGAACGGAGAGAGAAATGGCTTGGGAAAGAAATATTCTGAAAATTGAGAAGAATATTATTAATGCATGGAGAATTATTGACTAAGGATAATTTTGAAAAAAAAAAACTTAATCCAACATTGATTTTGTAAAATGACATATAATTTGAAACAATTTTTCCCCTCTAAAACATCATATAAACTTAAACGGAGGGAGTACATAAGATTTACTTATTTATTTATTTTGCATTTATTCAGAAAAACTATCTATAAAAAATCAAATACACTATAAAAGGGGTCTAGTTTAATTAATTGACAAGAATACATGAGTTATTATAAACTTTTTAACAATTTCATCGATTCCTACAGATAAAAAAAGAGGCTATGGCCTCAATCTTATCAACAAAAAATGATAAAATAAAATCTTATGTGAAAATATCTTTAATAGTGTTTGATAAAATATTGTTTGTGAAAATAATTTATAAATATATTTTAATTTTCGCTAAATTATTAGTTTAGAATTTTTAGATTTATTTAATTAGTTTAATTAAGTCGTTTTGTTATTAAAATGCTCATATTGATCCCTTAATTTTTAAATTTAGAGTCACTGTTGCTATTTTTGTCCAATTGATGATAACGGGTGAACCAAATTACGACAGTTTTGAATTGCGATTTTAAAAATGCTACTATTTGATTTACACATAGTGATGATTTATAACTGTAATTATTCAGTTTTATTTAAATAAATATTAAAAATATAATAAAATTATAAAGTTTTAAAAAAATATTTTGATAATTCCAGATATAAAAATTAATTAGATTAAATGTAAACTAATAAAATGACATATTAGTTAAAAAATTGTTTTTAGAAAATATTATTTTAATCTTTAATAGATAATTTAATTATGACTTATGAGACATGGATATGATCCTCCCATTCAAAAACAGGGGCGAGTGTCCAATTTACAAATTCTACCAATATCTATATAATTATAATTTATATATTAAATTTATTAAATATAAAATTAACTTAACTAAGGGCTAAGATTTCATACAGTTTTGAAAAAAATTTAGAGGATGTTGTTGCTGCTATGAAGCAAATGCCTTCTATAATTTAAAATAATCAGCTAATGTCCAATAAATATAACACAATTATCCGCAAGAAAGGAAAATAGATAAAAAGCCACATTATAAGCATAAGTTAAAAGAAGAGTTGTTTTTATTTTCCTTTGAGAAATCGTTATGCTACGCCTAATGTTGTAAATTACTATCACAACACATGTATTTCAGAACATGCAATCTAGATATTAACTAGCTATAGAAGTGTTACAGATTGAGAAATCCGTAAGTATTGCATATATGTAAAGGTTTTGGATCACATGATTGGTAATGTTATTACGTCACTTTTGGAATAAAAAATTCAGATCACCTTACAAATTAGTTGTGACATTTTAGAACACCTATTTCGGAAGAGACACAATATATTATGGATGATATAATCCAAAACCTCCATAGAATTGCAAACTTTACAAGTTTTCTAATTCGTAACACATCCGGTAAATATTTAGATTGTTTGTTCTAGAATACACGTGTTGCGATAAATTTTGGATCAAGTAATCCAAAGTGTAGAATTTTCATTTTGAATTGCATGTGTGGTGATTTACAGGCTCTGTTGTTGATCCTTTCTATTGAAACAATGATTGAATGACGGAATAGGAAGAAGAAGAAGGGTGCAAAGGGAGGAAGGATGGTATTAACGAGTGAGGGATATTTTGGAAGTTAAGGTTTATTTTAAAGTTAAAGGGGGTGAAAAATGAGATTTAGAAGATGCAAGAAGAAGAGGCCTAAAACTTTTTGTTATAACCTACTTACGCACTCTAAGGCCAGCTTTTCAATGATTTCTATGTCAATTTGTCAGACAAAACAAGGTTTTAGGCATTTAATATTTCCATGAAAAAACCCAATGGACCGAAAATGATAGCATCAACACAAACCCAATAATAATCAACATCGAAAATTATTTTGCCGTTACACCCCTTTATGGCTGTTGCTTCCTGCATCTCCAAATTGCTCGCTCCCTGCACCTCTTTTTTGGCTTCTGGAATAGCCAATCCGAAATGTAAAATTACATTCTGGAATACATATTCTTTTTCTTTCAAAATGACCAATCTAAAAGATTAAAAAAACATTGGTGCAAAGGGTAAGTTGGGGACAGGAAGCAAAACCCCCTTTATTTTCTATCCTAAAGCCCAAAGGGGTTTCTCTTGCCATTTTTTATTGTAAGATGAATGAAGCAGATTCCTCAGTTTTATATAGGCAAAAGGAGAAAAAGGCCCTTTTTGTTTTCAATTTGTTATTAGGTTGGGGACTTGTAGTACGGAAAGTACGGTACGAACTAGAAAATGAATAATTTCCATTCAAACATAATGTCAAAGAATATAGTTTAAATTTTCGCACACATTTTTTTATATCCTACATGCAATAAATGACTCAAATATTTTTTAAATAACAAATAATTGCATCTAACATTTTTAAACAAAATTTTCTATTTTGATCTAGCTAATCTATGTATCTGGTAAATAAGATACAAAAACCTAAATTCTTTTCAATTTTTAGTTGAGATATTTTTATTTTAATTAAATTAAAGTATTTTCTAAAAATATAAAGATTTGACTAACAAGTATTTAAAGAATATTAATTACAAACATCTTTTTTGTACTTATATTAAAAATATAAATGTTAAAGAATTGTTTATATTTTCAATATAATGAATATATTTTTATTAAATATTTTTATTTTCATAATCAACATAATAAAAACAGTCATTAGGATTCATATAACAAAATGATTTTTCTTAAACAATTAGAAATAATATATGCTTTTAAATTAATGTTTGTAAAACACTTGTTAGTCGAATATTTATAGATAGTACTTTAATTTAATTAAAATATAGATGTTGCAAGTAAACGTTGAATAGAATTTTCCAGTTTAGTGGAAGCTAATAGAATTAAGATTAGCTTACACCGTTGACCCTGGTGCATTTGGCTTGGCAATTTGACATATTTTCTATTCAGAGAAGGGAGAATTTTGCAAGAGGACAACTCATCACAGATGGGTGTATGCATACAGCATTATCCATTCATTCATTCATAGCGTCTAAGAATTTCTCTCCATGTAATTGGATAAAAATAGCACGTATATTGATTGGGACTTTTTTCATTTCTTAATTCATTATGTTAAGTGATGAATCAAGGTGACGCTGCCAAGTTGTGGATGCTAAGTGTCAACCTACTCAATTTTGATTGTAGTAAAAGCCAAAAGGGCTATGCAAACAGAGTGGTATTATTTTTTATCTATATTTTTCTATCACATTACTTTCTTCCTTATATTTTTCTTAGTTGTAGAAATAATTGGAAAAAAAATTCTATGAATGGAAATTCTCATAAAAATAATGTATGGGAAACGAAAGCCCCCTTGCCGTTTGTTTAGGTATTAGACTGCGTTGGCTTTTCCGTAACTGTATAGCTCTTGCATACGTCTGCATTCCCATTACGTACTTCTTGTTTGCTTGCCCCTTCTAAGACACAAGGGGACAAAACAAATTGTTCAAGATATAAATTAACTTCAATCTACATTACATTCTCTTGGAAAGGGAGGAATAGGATCTCAATAATATATTTACATTTGGATGAGCTATAGATTCTTCTTAGACAATTATAGAGTCCTATAATATTAAATACTAAATTTACTTTATTGTGTTCTGATATATTTCAATTTTACTTCACTATCTGGC
>CM023947.1:26150383-26180833 GCA_013407115.1 Glycine latifolia | reverse complement strand
TTTTAAAAGGGTCAAACTCTTAAGTTTATTTTAATTTTATTTTACTATGTAAATTTATTCAAAATCTGTATACAGAAAACTTGTGTAATTTTACTTCACTATCTGGTTTTTAAAAGGGTCAAACTCTTAAGTTTATTTTAATTTTATTTTACTATGTAAATTTATTCAAAATCTGTATACAGAAAACTTGTGTATCCAATTTGAATTTGTATTTAAATGTCTTTTTTATTCAAACTGTTATATCGTTTATATATATGTGATCTTGTTTTATGTTACGGAGACATAAGTAATGAAGCATGTGAAAAAAATACTCAATTGATTTCGTGATATAATAAAGCTCAACAATAAAGAGCGATTGGAAATCATAACGGAAAAATTTGTTAGCGGACCAATGTTCAACAAGAAACAGTGATATAACATAAAATTAAACCGTGCAATTCCCTTTAAGATTTCAGGCATGCCATTAATATCTTTGGTTTTTATAAAAAATGGAACTGAACCAAGTTGGGAACTTGGGATAAACCTGTAATACAATATTCGTAGTTTTCATATGTGATGCATTATATGTACTTGCGTGTGTTCATCAATCATCATAAACTCCAATCACTTGGGGAGAAGAAGAAAAAATAGAAAAATAATAACAAAGTCAACCGATAAAAAACTACTAAATTTTGCAAATGGCCTACTACAACCGTCTAAACCTACTCCATCTGTACCAATCATCACCAGTTGCTGCTTCTCAACACAGGCTGGCCTTTCAAATTGTTCAAGGGATATCTTGCTTCTGCTATTATTTTTATGCTATATGGTTTGGGCATTTGGGCCCTTTTGACTTGTCACGGTTAATTGCTATTTCTGAAAATTCAATTTGTTTTGATTTCCTATTATTTTATGGAATTGGGCTTTATATAAAGGCTTTAAAGTCGGTGCATCCCAACTCAGATTCTTAGAATATCAATCATTCCAATTCCAATTGGCTGTTCTGTCCAGTCTCAACTCTCCCCCCACTCTTTGACTTTTCTATCAAAAGAGCTTGTTGGAGTTGAAAACTGAGAACCAAACATGGCAGCACAAGGGCTTGTGGTAGTAGCATCACTTTTAATTTTCTGTTTGGCTGGAAGTTGCTATGGGAAGGTTCACTTCTCTACCTTGAAAAGAACCCTTGATGTCACCGCTTCCCCCAAGCAGGGACAAGGTAAGTAAAATCATCCCTTCTTCTAACTAGTCAAATTCTACTATAAATAACTAATGTTCTCCCAACCAACAAGAAAATTTTGCACCATGTAATTGGTTTATGCGAATTAAAACACACAAGGATGAATCAATTAGTTTGGAGTTCTAATTAATAGTAGTTAGTTTTAATTATAGACGATTAGACCTTGATCTATTATGTTTATCAAGAAAAATTGCAGAAGTTGTATGCAGTCCATGAATTTGATGAATTGGATCATTAAATTGATAAATTAAGTCCATTTATGCTAAACACAATTAATTATTTAATTAATTATGCAGTTCTGGAGGCTGGATTGGACAAAATCACAGTGACATGGGCATTGAACAAGACCTTACCCGCGGGGACAGACTCTGCCTACAAAACCATAAAGTTGAAGCTATGCTACGCGCCCATTAGCCAAAAGGACCGCGCGTGGAGAAAGACCGAGGACGAGCTGAACAGGGACAAGACATGCCAGCACAAGATCGTGGCCAAACCCTACGACGCTTCCAACAAAAGTGTGCAGAGGTTCGAGTGGCTGGTCGAGCGCGACGTGCCCCAAGCCACGTACTTCGTACGCGCCTACGCGTTCGACTCCAACGACGCGGAAGTGGCTTACGGCCAGACCAGCGACGCCAAGAAGAGCACCAACCTGTTCGAGATCAACGCGGTCAGCGGGCGCCACGCGTCCCTCGATATCTGCTCCATTTGCTTCAGTGTTTTCTCTGTCGTTTCCCTCTTTTTCTTCTTCTATATCGAGAAAAGAAAGGGCAAGGCTTCTTCCTCAAAGTGAGATTATTGAATCACATCACACACGAGAAAAGCGTGGCAGGTTTACATTTCACGGTCATTAATAAATCATGAGGGACCTGTTTTTCCCTCCCAACAATAGTCGCTTATCTTTAGTACAACTAAATTTCACGTCAATGTTGTGAAGCATGATCTCCCACTGAAGCTGTAATATGAGGGATAGAGCAGATATTTTTATGATAATTTTATTTTATGTATGTGATTAGGATATGAGTAGCATACCATGAAGGTGCAAAATAATGATAGTGTGAAATTACTTGATGCATGTTCAAAACAATGTGATCCGTGTCATCACATCAAATGTCATGCGTCCTTTAGAGAAATTATTAAATGGTCTACTATTATCAGTCCCGACTCAGGAATTTTTTTTTATGTATGCACAGTGAATGGAGGAGTTCGGGGGCAATGCCTCAAATTTTTTTTTTTAAATTTAAATCGACACTTTGTGTAGTTATTTTTATAACAAGATGTAAATAATAGTTTGATCAAACACACAAAAAGGACGAATTCCATTTTCAATTCTCATCTAATTTCATCATAATATTATTTCAAATTTGGAATAAACAACACAAATTGGAAGTTACTTGAGAAGAGCAGAAACCATAGTTTTAAAATTTGTAACAAGTAACAACACAAATTGGAAGTTACTAGATTTTCAAATCTACAATAACCAAACATAGTTTTCTTTCTCTTTCAGGCATATTCACAACACATGGTGCTCAACCAAAATCCAAGTAACTCAAACTAAATGATTATGGTAATAAGTCGAGAGTGGCAACCAAAATCACAAACACATAGATTGATTGAAAAATGAAGTCTCTGCTGAGAACAAATTGATTTAGAGCTGATAATCTTTTGCTACAAATTGATTTACGAAAATAAGTCGAGAGTGTCAACCTCTGCTGCTCACAGGTCGCGATTGATTTAAAGGTAAGATATTTTTAACTCAAATATTATTAATAAAAGAAAAGATAAAATGTTTGTGTCCGCACATGCGGACACAAAAACATATGTAGGTCTGTCACTGACTATTATCATAGTTCACGTTAATCTTTACATAATATAAAGTGTTATTTATCTTTTTTCATAAATTGAAATTTTTTAATGTGTCATCTAAAAAGATTAATCAAAATCATAAACACCTAATGATGCTAATTTGCCTAATAAATTATGGCTTTCAAATTTTTTATTGACTAAATATGCTATAAGCCCTTGAGCTACTTTTTTCCTTTTTAGCTTGCAATGTACCCAACCAACCACTTGTGATGAAGGTAATTAGGTATATGTTTGATTTGTAATTGAAAAAGTTATGGTACGTATTTCAATGTAAATCTAATTGATAAAATGCAAAATAAACACAAAAAATAAGGATTCTAATTTGTTGGTAAAATTACTTTTGGTTCAAACATAATTTTATAATGGATTCTCAAACATGCTTTAGGTTGAGAAGTTGAATAGAAAGCAATCAAGTTAACAATATAACAATTAAAGCAAATTAACGGCTATTCACTTGACCACGGCAAAGTTTTTCATTGAATGTATATCTCGAGAAAAGCATCCTAAAAGTTATATAAAAATAATCAAAATTTTCACATGTAAATCGTTTCTGGGGAAACCTCCAGCGATTGTTAATGCTTGTTGCATCTTTGTCTCTTCCGGAAGCAAGGGAAAAAGTCAAGTAAAAAGTGGTTGATTCATGAACTTGCAAGTTAGCTAACTCCACTAAATAATTCCATCTTAAAATTAATTCAATGTGGATTGGATTTGCACAAGGACCACAGTATTCTCTAGTATCAATAAACGAATAGGTATCTCACAAACATCAACGCATCTTGTGATCACAAATCTGCTTTAGGATGAAAATACATGTCTGTACTCTGCATTCTGTCAGTACCATAAAGTGATATTCTATCATCATAAACATCAACATATCCAAATGCATCCCTGCCAGGAGGACATTCCAGGGCAGCTTCAAGAACTCTATGGTGAACTCCATGGGAATCAATGGAGTATCCACCTTTGTGATCATGTCCAGATAGACAAAGCTTCACACAAGTGTATTTGTGTATCAAATTCATTATCTCAGCATAATTCCATAACAGTGCCTCCTTAGATGATGCACCAGGATCTAGAGGGAGATGGCAGCACACCACCACCTTCTGTTTCAATTTTGTTGCTTCTTGAAGAACACTATTCAACCATTCCATTTGTTCCTTTCCAATAGCTCCATTGAACTTAAGAAACCTTCTTTCAAGGCCCACCAAACCCGTTGGACTGTTCTTGTCTACATTTGGATTCTTCTCCCGAAGGAATTTCAAGGCCTCGAATGTTTTTGGATGATCCTGAGGCCAGCCAATTGCACTTATGTCATAACCATCAAGAACTACAAATCTATATTCAGGCACTGGTGAAAAATCATAGTAGGCATGGCTTTCAAAACTCTTGATCTTCAACAGTGGAAGTAACTTACTTCGAGGCAGATTGTAAAGGCAGTGATTGCCAATCAAATGATACACTGGTCCGTTGAACATCTCAAATTCATCCACAAGTTTCTTTACAGTGCTAAGAGATTGATCTTTTGGACAATATCCATCAACAATATCTCCAAAATTTATCACAAACTTGTGCCTCTTACCATTATTCCATTCTTTTACTGCTCTCTGTAACACAACAATGCTATGTCTGTAGTACCGTGGAACACCAAGGAATGATCTACCATCAGGAATGTCAGCATACTGCACATCAGATATCAATCCAAAAGAAAAGAGAGGCTCTTTCCCGTCTATAGCAGTTAGTCCGTTAGCAGAACCCATAGTGTATGTCTCTACTCTCCACAACCTCCTATTTGTCATACAGCATAAATAATGTCATCAAAAATGGGATTTTCGATAAAATAATGTGTATGCGTAAAATACAGAATTCATTTCATTTACAACTTATGAAACTTGTTTGCAATGATATCAATCTAACAACTTTATTCATTTACCATCCTAACATTGTAGTGATCAAAACAGGGGATAACAAAAATCAATGGTCTCACCCTCTGAGTAAACTGGTCTATCATCTGTCCTAAAGTTTCAAATTTTATTTGTATTTGCTATTATTCAATATTCAGAAAATTCAGAGTCTAGGGAATAAACATGATTCCTCAACACTATATTTTCTCACTTCAATTTTTACATCTACCTAGTGCCTTTGTCTTTATTTTCCATCCTATTATCTATCACATCAGTCACTTTCTCTCTCTTCTCTCACAAGGTGTATACAATCTAAGGAGATGTGAAGAATCATTTTTAATGAGTCCTTCTATAACATATATAACAGCTAGCCATCCTGTGGCCAAGTCCACCAGTTTCAGACAAGAGAAAATGCAATTTCAAATTCAGGCATAAAGTAAAGATGCAACGTCAATAATCTGGTAACAAGTTACAGGACCATAGAAAAAATAAAATAAAAAAAAGAAAGAGGAATCCTCTAAAACAGATCATAGTGATCAGTATATAGAAACTAAAAAAAAAAACAAATACAGAAATTGTTCTTATTTGATCTAATCACATTACAGGTTCTAGATAGTCGCCTAAACAATAATATCTATATGAATGCAGCAAGCGGTGCAACAGAACAGAACAGAAAAAACATAAAAAATAAAAAGTGGTCAGTTTTGCAAAAAGCAAACAAACAATTGGTTTAAGAAATAAAGACAATGGATACGTACTTGTGATCGAAATGCGAAAAGTGAAAGAGCGGTACAATGTTTCTTTGAATGGTGAGAAAGAGGGGCAGAAGGAATAATAACGTAGTAGAATAGAATGTAGAGATTCGATTGCATTAAGGTTTGGAAGTAGGGAAGAAAGAAGATCGCAAGTCCTAACTCTCTGAGTCTGCCTGGGGTGTGCAGAGAGAAAGACCCAACGTTAATGTTAATGGCTTAATGCAATGCAATATTAAGGGCTAAAATTGTCGTTTCCTTCGTCAGAAACAGAAACACGGGACTGCCACTACTTCTTCTCTCTCACCTCATTCACGCCACCTGCCTCCTAACAAGTCGTTGACATCGCACGTCGCCCGGCCCCAAAACCCTTTTCTTATGTTAAGCGATCATGAACTGAAAGTAAAAAGAGAGAGAATCCATATGATATGATATTACTTGATTTGAAAGATTTTTTTTATTATCTCTTACTATTTGTTTAAAGAAAAAAGATAAATAAACTATACCAAAAAATAAAGAAAAAACATAATAGTAAAGAAAACGAAAATAAAAAGAGAGAACCATATTGTATGATATTTACTTGAAGTGAAAGAAAAGAAATAATACTAATAGTAAAGAAAACCTGTTATATACAATGACTACTTACTTTCTCTTCTTTTTTTTATTGATAAATATTTGTTTGGTAATTTTATTAAAAATATGAGTTGAGAGGATTTAAACTCAGGATTTCTCTTTTCTTCATTCACCTTTTCTCAACGACCCAATTTTATATCTCCATGCTTACTTCCTTTTAAAAGGATTTTTGTACATTTTAATCCTTAAATCCTAAACTATTTTTCAGTAAGAATAATCTACATATAATCGATATTTTAAAAAAATAATTTTCCCAGTTATCTCAAAGACACCCATCTCCAAAAACTAAACGGGAATAGTGGTTTAGGAAATGCAACCTCATATCTCCAAAATTAATAAACGAATTTAACTAACATCCATAGTCAGTTTGGAATTAAGTATTTTTTTCATATATTGATGTCTGGAGGGAGGGAGTACATTTTAAACTTTTAATTAATTGTAAATATTATGCTCATCCAAGAATTATTATTACTTGTAATGAGACATAACACAGTGTACAGTGTACACCATGCAATGCAAGTGAAAACGAGCCCAAGTATGGAAAGTCTGAACCTCGTTAATTGTTAAAGCATCGCTTTCTTGAAGCGGAGATCCATCTTAAACCAATGACGCCAAGACGTGGCAGCAGGCAGCTTGCTTTCCCATTGGGCTTCTTTCTGCCTGCAGCCTGCAGACAATGTTAAATAGTAAAGAATTAATTATTAATTTGGTTCTCAGCTAGTCAGCTTATTTTAAATAATTTAATTTTGTCTTTAAATTTTTAAAATATTTAATTTAATCTTCAAATTCTTAAAATAAATTATTTGATTCTAAAAATTTTAAAATATTTAGTTTAATTCTCAAATTTTCAAAAATAAATCAATTTGATTCTTAAATTCTTAAAAATTAAATAACTTAATTATCAAATTTTTAAGAATTCAAGAATCAAATTGAACCGTTCAAAATAATTTGGGGAATAAATTAATTCATTTTTAAAAATTTAAAGATCAAATTAAACCTTTAAAAATTTGAAAATCAAATAAAATTAAATTAAATAATTTAAAGACTAAATTGATAATTAAGTCTAAAAGATGTACTTCAACTTCTAACTTCCAAATAGGCTGACAAGTTCTCAAACGGTGCTATATTATTACAAAACTTTAAAAAGCAATCATATATATTAAATTTATTCAACCTAGAATTGAATTAAGAGGGTGTTGGGAAGCAAAGATAAAAATAATATTAAAGGAAAAATTTATATTTTTAATCAAATTTACATCTTTTATAGTCTACTTTAATTTAAAATTTTATCTTTTATTTTCATTCTCTAAATCAAATCCATCATAAGAGATGGTGTAGCTTTAATAATTTATAAAATTATTTATAAATAAGTGCTTACAACCCACTAGAGGTGAAGAGTTAGGATAGATGTATGAGTAAAAAAAATTTTTATCCAAAACCAATTTTACAAACTCTTAATTAAACTATTCTTTCGGATGAATCTACGAGATAGAATGTGAGTAATGCTCTGCTCATCACTAAATCCAAATAGCACTGTAAAATGTTAAATGATGTACTACAGAGAAAATCTTGTTATGACTATTATGTCAATGAAAAGAAGTACTAAATTTGCATTTTGTGTAGTAGTCCCTTTCTCTTCTTTTACGAGGGAATCCCTTAAAAAAGACAGTATTCATAAGGAGGGTGAGAACTTTGGCATGACAATAAGACTAAATTGCCGAGCAATTAATTTAACAGAGGGCTGCAAACTGAAAAACACTCCTCGCTCAATCACAAAAAGCCCTGGACCCGGAGCTGTATAGATTTTTCAATTATTAAAAGAAAGAAGAAGAAAAAAAAAATGAGCGGATGCTATTTCATTCATTTCTCTATATTGATATCGAACTATATAATGTCATCTTATCTAAATAAATTAGAAGTTCCCTATGCGAAGGGAAACTATTATACAACAAAATCTGGTTGTATCAACTATTACCATGCTATAAGCAAAGACCTAGCACGGACCTAACTTTTGCTGTAGTTGCAACTTGGAATTGCTCAAAAGACAGAGCACGAATTTCTGTCTTCTTCACATCACATTATTTCTCAACTTTATCACATTGACCTTCAACTGTGTTGGGGACGAAGAATCTGATCAACAAGCTTCTCTGGAAGCTTTTTAGTAGCCTGGAAGCTCCTCATGTGCAAAATAGGTTCACATCCAACATCTGCCACTGATCTGCCATTCGGTGTTTGCAACTTAAATCGCTCTGCCTTGTATGCAGAAAGGATATTTTCTTCATCGGGTAGGTGATGGCTAACTTTCAGGAGTGAGCCAAGAGAATTCATCTGAAAGGCTTAAGAAACAATCAGATGACAGCTTCCAAGAATAAAATTGAAAACTATTTTTACTCCAGATAAAAACAATATGGTAGTCACTATTGACCCCCCTAGCTGACAAAAATGATAGAACTAAAGTCTTTTATGTACTTGATGACCTATCAATTATAATTATTAATCCAACTATAACTCAAGATCTTAAAGTTGATTATAAACTGAGCTAACCATATCCAAACCAAATGACAAATTCTACCTTCATGTATGGACAAGATGCACAGCCACCATGAATTGAACAACCCTCCCCACTAACAATTCCTGGTACAACAGGAAGTATGATATCACCTACTTTGGCAGTTTGAAGGCCGGAGGATAAACTTGAGGTTGTCGTTGAGATTGAGTCTGATGACACTGGAAAGACTATTTCAACAGTAACTTTTGCTCTTTCAGAAGAGGACTTCACAGGCTCCAACAAACTACGAACTGTTGCCACAATTGAAGTCACCATCCCAGATTCTGTTCCTAAAACAAATTGGAGATGATCATCTATATTTCTATCCAAAGCTTCCTGAACCCTGTCCTTTATGAAATCCAAAATATTCTTTGTGGAGCCTACTACGCCCATTCCCCTTCTCTTTGCTTCCATTGCCATTGAAAACATCTCTCCAGGTACCTCAAGATGGGCAGTAAGGAATGCATCACAGTACATTTCTTTTATCTTCTCCACAACCTCGTGGCCAAATAGATGGTGAACAATGCATGTTCCATCCTGGCAACAAGTCGCAAAAGCATATAATCATGAAATTCAAACCATATTTTATACAAGGAAAAACTTTAAAAAAAAATACAAAACACAGGAAGACCACAAAAGTATAAGTGCAGGCACTAACAACTTTCTTTCCAAGTCACACATTGCATAAACCCAGCAAAGGAAAAAAAAATGATGAAATTATTTAACAATGCATATACCAACTTATGTGAAAGAAGTTATGAGAGAAGAAAACATACAATAAGAATCAAATATCATACTAAATACTAATATCATAGCCATGCGGGGAAAAAAAATGTAGATCAAAATGATTTCACTAAAAGCCAGCAATCTAAAAGGACAACATATAGATGATGCACATCTAATTCCAAACTAAGTAGATTCTTTTCTAGCTTTTCAAAACATGCTAAAGAACTTACCTGAAAATAGTGAAGTCGAGGTAGTAATGATCTAATAGAGTCTTGACTGTGCTCAGGATGTATTGCAGCAATCTCTTCATCAGTCATTTTTGTCATTTGTTGGAACAAATCTTTGATATTTGCACCCATGTAAGAATCAGGTCCATAAAATATGCTCAAATCTGGAACTTGAGCAAATGCCTGCAAAAATGGACCAATATATTATTTAAAGAAAGGGTTAAATGGCTTGGTGATGGTCATCATGTGATGCATTCATATGACCATTAAAAAGTCAGAGAAGAATAAAAAAAGTTTGTATCTGACCAACCTGTAGGATAGTCTGGACAACATTCGATGAAGTACAGGTTATTGTAGGCACAAGTTCATGAGCATATGCCTTTGTCTCTAACTTAGTGTTAATGTATATGACATGCAAAGAAGTAGACCTAGAAGCAGCTGTAAGATATTCCATGTAAGTATGAGTAGCTGCAGCATCAGCCAGAGAACATCCAATTTGCTCATTTGACATCCTATACACGCCAACCTGCAAATAATTATCAGAAGAAAAATTAAGGACTAAGGATTAACATGTAGCACAAATACCAAATTTTACTAATATATTTTACTGCAGCACATGTGACCTGCTTCATACAAGCCATTCACCAATGTTTATAAATGGGAAACTTAATAGAGTCCATCTTCTAGACAGACTTAACTTATCATCACATATTTTGCCTGCTGATGGCTATCTTCAGAATAGAGAAAGGCATACCTCACTGAAACCAGCTTGATCAAGGATGGCACGCACATTTTCTGACATAAAATCCACACCTAGAACTGTAATGAACTGGCATCCGGCTTTTGCCATTTTGACTGCTGAATCTGCCATGACCAGTGAATCAGATATATGGATATGTGGCCACTGCTTCTGAGCAGAAGTTAAAATGCCTTGGACCTCAGGATCCATGTAAAAGTGTGCAACAACACCAATTTTCTTCTCCTTCAGCACATGGACTAGTTCATCAACTTTTAACTCATTAGGGAACAGATATTTTGCCTGCATGAAAGCTAGAACAAAATTAGGAGTTTAATGCTGTCAGGTCATGATTCCATAAATTTAAGGCATTTGGGGTGGGCATAGCCATCTATTATGACGTGAAGTAAACATGTCTTTTCAGAGAAAAACAAGTTGAGCCGATAAAGTAAACGCACAAACATAATTTTTTAAATTTAAGTTCATAAACGAAGACAAGGGGGGGAAAAAAACTCCCAAAATTACTAAAAACCCAAATTGTGTGGACTAATTAATGAGTTAGTATGTACAGCTTAACAGTACCTATTTCTTCACCATCCTTGGACCTTGCTTGATATGTCATGCACATTATGTGTACAACTTTGAGAAAAAGATCTCATCAAAGAAATGTGAAGGCAGATTTAGGTACAGTGGGGCTTTCAGTAAATACAGAATTTGTATGCCCAAAAGTGTGTCTTACAAAGAGCTTAAGATGATGGTGTTTTTTCAATAGGATTAATTAATATTAATAGTGAAGACATACCAAGAAGAAAGGCATAGTCAAGCATCCGAGTCAATAATACAACTTTTTGTTCTATTTGCTGTGTTGGATGCACAGTACAAGCAATTTTGAGAGAAAGAATGATAAGAAAGGTTGAAATGGCTGAAGGAAGAGGGTCAAATAAAAAAGGAAGAAAAGAAAAGTCGTCCCTTTATTCGATTTACCGAGTAACAATGATTAAAACTCTGTGTCTTTTACTTCATCTTTTGTTTTGTTTTGTTTTCCAGCTGTTCAGTTTTCTAACAAAAGTACGGCTACCATCCAACAATCATGAAAAATACATAAAACAAAAAAAAAAAAAAACAACAATGTCCTCCTCCTTCGTTTGAGGGGGATCAGATTCTCCCAAGTGGTAACAGAAAGTCAGAAAGAGGCGTGCACTCACTACTTATACTACCACTTTTCATAATTCTTCACTTTTTGGACGGTGTTAGATTCTGTAAGACTGTAATCAACCACTCCCAGTCCCAGAAACAACCAATATGCCGTGTCTTAAAAAAATCTTCGGATTAAAAAAAGAATGGTAAAAAACAGACACACCATTTTGTGATTGAATTCAGATGGTGCTAACCTGTGCTTCAGCGTAGGTACCTTTGGGGAAAACCCCATCAGAAGAAATAACCAACGAAGGAAAAGGCTCAAAGGGAACCTTCCCTTCTCTCTGAGCAAGCAACTGTTTGGTCCTCTTCTGCATGCTGATAAGCACATTGTGCCACGTGTTCACCCTGGAACGCCCACTGCCCCCCGGCAACCCGACATTCAGAGCCGTTAAATCATCGGTGGTCACTTTCATAACCTCGTCCGGCTTCGAACCATCGAGCAACCAAACCAGACTCGCGCAGAACCCCCTCGTAATCTCCGAATCGCTGTCCGCCGCCACGCGCACTTTTCCCTCTTCATCGATCCCCACCTCCACCCAGACGCGCGCGGTGCACCCCATTACCCGATTCGCGTCGACCCGATCGGACTCCGGCATTGGCGCCATCGCCGCCGCGTAGTGCAGCAGCCGCTTCACACGCTCCACCGGCTCCCGCAGGGAGCCGAACTCCTCCGCCAGGTGCTCGAGCTTCGAGGGAAAGACCAGTTCCGAGGTAGTGAGCGCGGAGCAGGAAATAACAGGGTTCGGTCTGAACCGGGTTGAAGCTGAACCGGGTCGGACGCATTTGAATGGTTTAAGTAACGAAACGTGGCGTTTAAAGGGTTGAAGAAAAAAGGTTTTTTGGCTCTGTGGGGTTGAAAAGAAGGAGGAAGTGGTGTTAAGGGTGGAGGCAGTGGTGTTGGCAGTGACAACAGCCATGGCTAGTAAATGTGGGAATGAGAATGGGAAGGGTTGTTGAAATGGAGCGAAAGAGGGAAAGGGTTAAAATAACTGCAAAAGTGGTAGGGCCGTTGAGAAACAAAACAAACAACATGAAGAATCAGTGAAGGGCCCAAAGGGGATGATGAATCGTGGCAGTGCATTACTTCATGGTCCCCTCATTTGTTACTTTTTTATCTTTTTCAGCTCTAGCATCTTGTGTCTCTTATTATCTGACCTTAAACAGTTAACACACCAACATTTTGGGATTTCGATATATTTTATGTCTAAAAAGGAAAGGCTTGAGTACTTAAGTAGGATTAGTACGAAATTTTGTTATAGAAAATAGGGTTAGAACAATATTTGGTTTTATGTGTTTTTAGAAAATACTATCAATTATCAAAAGCATGCTGCGAATATTTTCTCATCAGAGGGGTCAAATTCTATATATGGAATATTTATCTGGTACATCATGTGAGCATATCTCAGTAAAAGTTGACATATATAACTACACAGAATAAACTAAATATATGTCAACTTTATATGCAATTCTTTATTTCAAGTTATTCTTGGTAGGAACTAGAAATTTTAAGCATGATTAAATTTTGGATTAAAAATTAATTTCATGATTAATCAAAAGAGTCGAAGTTTGTGAAAATATCTTAAAGTTTTATTATTGAGAAATTAAAAATCCTAATTACATTAGTTAACAAATATATTTTATGTAATTTTTAAAGTATTAAAAATTTTAAATAAAATTTTGGATCTAATCTAAAACGTTTTTAATATTTGAGGAATTTTTCAACAGTATGATGTTTAGTATACCTAATACTATTTATTTATTTTTATTTTAATGACAACTTGAAGGAAAAAGATAATACTTTAAGAATGAAACTATGAAAGTAATGAATTGAATACACTCGATGTTCTCCTATCTTAAACTAAGATTTTCTGATTTTGTACTTTTGGAGGCTATAGTGGAAATTGGAAGGAAGTTGCGTTTAGTAGAAAGAATTAAAATAATAATCATGAATTTGACTTATGATAACAGGAAAAGGACAATGGTTATCTTTGAAAGTGAGACGTACGATATTTTGTTATTTCTTTCTTGAATAACTTTTTAAGATAATGTACTTAAGAAAATGCGAAATTATGTTATTTTAAGAGTACTTATTAGTAGAAATACTTTTTAAATAATTATATATATATATATATATATATTAAATTAATTCTTTGATTTGATAAATTAAATTTATAAAATTTAAAAGTTATTTGATATTTTCTTAAATAAATGTATATATATATATATATATATATATATGTATCATTTATAATTAAATATCTTAGGATTCGTTTGGGGTGAACTTGAGTTTTCTGTTTTTGATTTTTAAATATAATTTAAAAAGTTTGATAAAATCAAAATAAAACAATTTATTTTATAGACAACATACAAAATTACGAATACAAGGCTGAATTTGGTGTAGGTCTGAAACAAACCTTTTCGGTATATTACCATGCCAAAATCATTTTCTAACTTAAATACTGGAGTCTTTGCATTTTCCGCTATTACGCCTTTCATGTTCTGTCACACTTCATTGCTTCCTAAATAATGGCCGCTTGGAGAAGCAATCTAATTTAAGCGTGAACCTGCTCTCCTAGCACCTACCATCAGACTATGAACAAATTAATATTTTGCTTTGAATATTCAATAATTTTTTTGAGAAATATACGAAAATGATTATTTAGCAAGAAATTGTGATAAATAATGAAAAGTTACATGAAACGTGCTTAGAAGCTCTTATGAAAGTTGTTACAGGAAATATTTTTTAAGTGTTATATTGTTAAATTCTTTCAACTTATTACTTCATTTTAATTTTAGTTTTTTTTATCTCATTTACTTGTTTCATTTTTCATATATTTAAAATGTAATTTTTATTAATTTATTAACTATATTTTATATCATAACAAAGTTTAGAGACAATCTCCAACTTTACACATACAAATAAGTGAAAAATAATAATTAATAAATATTATATGAATATATTTTAATATTAAAATGTTTTTTTTATAATTTATTAAATAAATTTATTTTTTAATTTTTATTGAGTTAAAAATTTAGAAAGAATAACTATTCTTTAAAAGTGAAATATACATCAAATACATCACACTACAAGAATTCTCGTTATTATAGTTGACTAAAAATTTTTTGTAAATTCACGACTTACTGACAGTTGATTATCCCTTTGTAAAATTATTGTTGGTATGCAAATTTGATCAACGACCTCGAAAAAGCCCTTAGTAATACAGTGAGCTAAGTTTATTTTAACTCGAGAATAATATGTTCTTTTGTCCATAATATGATCATTGAATAAAAAATTGTTTATATTTTGAGTCAAAATAGAATTTATAAATAATTATAATCAACTAAATTGTCTGTATTATAGTGAATAATATTCATTATAATATAGAAGACTTAACCCATCGTAATATATTAATTAGTTTCAAGAATAATCAAATAATTTAAAAAATCCCTATTTATACATAAAATTAATCCATAATATAAGTATTTAATCTTGGTAGCTTAAATCATTCAAAACATAATATAATCTAAATAACCATGAGTCAAACACCAAATAAAAATGGAAACATCAGATAAAATTTCATAAAAGTATTACTAAGTCATAATACAAACCCATAAGAATATTACATAATATAAATTCATAGGTTTTGATGCTGAATCCAAGGAGGTTTACTGTCATAGACTTGTGCATCCCAACTCCCAAGTTCCGTATATCAACAGGAAGACTATTGGCATTTGTATTCATTACAACTTAAGAAAGAGAACACCAAGATACATTAGGTATGGTCGTAAGGTGCATATTCTTGATTGCAACAACCATGGGCGAAAAACAACCTGTCCAATCTTTTAGTTGCCTTATTTTTTTTTTTTCCCATCCCTTTTACCTTATTTCCTTTTCCTAAAAGAAGGGTAGAGCAATGTAAAATTTATATTTTAGGCAACTCCAAGACATAAAAAAAAAAGGAAAGAGTTATTTTTTTACAAACATGTAATTTATTGACGACAACACCCATTGTAATTCAACGTTATTACAGAGAGAAAAATCATCTATAATTTATTAGTGGATAAATCCGTTGTGATTCGTCTATATATATATTAATGACAATTTTGTGACCTACTATAATAAATTCACTATAATAGAAAACACTCTTATATAGCGTGAAAAGTTAATAAAAGAAAATTATGTAAAGTAATTTAATTGAAATACTTTAAAAAATAAAATAAAAATAACATGCGACAATTTTAATAAAAGAAATTTAGTGTTTCAGATAGATATATATTTGTAGCCTTTTCTAATAATTTTAATAGTTATAAAAATATAAAGTAATAGATAAAAAAAATATAAACTTATAGATAAAAATTATAAACTCAAAGAACTACAAATATGATTTTGAATTCATTTAAAGTTGAGTAACATTATTATTGATAAAATTAATCTTAAATTATTTTGTTTACTTCAATTTTAAACTATTAAATATCATTAAAATGTATCCTTATATTAATATTAATATTAACTAGTATACATTTTATATTGAAATGAATATCACGAGAAAAATTAATTTTAGTATTTTGTGAAAAGCGAAAAACAGTAAATGTATTAACTTTGAAAAACTTTTTTACGTTACCAATTAATTAATAATTATCGTGTATAGTAATTTTAGTAACTTTATAATAACTAATTTAAATGTCATTCATAATATGTTTTGTAATTGGTTGTTTTACACATTGATTTTAAACTCTTGAGAGAAAGAGACACCTAATATTTTTGGGACAGCAAATTGAAATATAAGATGCACTTTTTTCCAACTTTATAAAGTTCCAATATTGCAAGTGGCCCTCCATTCTGGGAAAAAAATGGTCAATGCTTTGTCTTGCTCTTAACTTTTGAAAATTGGGTGATTGGGGCAGCCAGCTGCATCCAAAATCCAAATGATGACCTTTGGAGAATATGCACATTGCAATTGCCAATTATTATCAAGAACCTGATACTTTTCATAACATATCTTCGTGGTGCCTTTCTGTTGTTTCTATATATGCAAAAATATTAGAATGAAATTACTGGTTATGCATCCTCTGACCCGTTTAAAAGGTAAAGTAGGTAGAAACTTAACTGTTTAAATTCTATTTAAAATATTCTTAGGGCATACTGGGCTGAGCCTATTTTTGTTTTTGCTTTTGCTTCTTTTCATTTGCAACAAGAGGGCTGATACCAGTCTATTTCTCTTCCTTACTTACTTAACACACTCTATTATTTGCTTGATGCACCCCAAAAGACTTAATATTTCCTTGTTACCCTTCCTCTCCCAAGTTGCTTCTCCCCCAAACCTCCATGATCACCAAGCCCAACCTCCGACCACCATTTACCAACACGCACCCAAATACCACCACTGCAACCACCGAACACCAACTCCACATCAAACCCACTGATAATGGTTATTTATACGTAAATGGTATATTTAAATTACATAGCAATTTTTTTTTTCCTGTTTTAATGCTTCTTTTGTGATTAAAACGTATAAATTTAGTTTTTTCTGAGCTTTTATCCAATAAATGCTAAAATTAATTGATTTATAGTGTGTTGGTTGTATTTTTTTTATAGGATTACACATTAAAGACTTGAAAGATGGATTAAGGATTTGGACTTAGCATGCACATATGGGCTTAGAGAGTCACCAATAAAAAAAAGCCCAATAAAGCAAAATTTTGGTTATAAAAATGGGTGAGCAATCAGAGGCAAAGCATAATGAGAAGTCAGAAATAAACATAAGGCACAAATGAGAGAAGAATCCACTATACAAAAGTTGGCTTATGCCCCTTGTTCTACCATTCTTCCGTTCTCTTTCATCAATTGTTGTTCTCTTTTGTTGATTTTAAGTCTCTCATGACAATGCGAGGCTAAACCACTCATTGTTGGAGTTCAACAACCAAACACTCTTGATGTAACAACTCTTAGTATCTATTTAATGTTATTTTCATATTATTGTTCTTTTTTGAATCTTCTTTCATGTTTGTGGTCTGATCATCCATATGCATGTAATGTTATGAAGGTTTATGCATTGGAAAATGTCTATAATCTGAGAACTGGGAAGGAACATCTAAACAATACAAATCTAGGGATGGAATGACATTGTTTAGCCTTAAATATACATCTCTATTCTTAAAAAAAATTATTTAATGTAACTTGCTGAGAGATCAGGAGTGAAATTAAGTAATTTAGGTTCTTTCATATGAGGGATCATGGTTAGAGTAAATTAGAAGATGAAGATAATATGTAAAATAATATTAAATAGTGAAAAATCATTGACATTGCATCAAGAGTAGTTTTGGTAGGCTGAACACCCAACATATTACGTAATCTTGCATCTTGCCTTTAATCTATTTTGAATTTATATTTACATATAGTATCACTTACAAACTCCAAAAGTATTTTGTTAATTGCTTACAAATAAATGCATACAAATTCTGAGTATAATCAAAGTCTCTATGGACTCGATACTCGATCTTACCGTTTTATTTACTACTTGGATAAATTGGTATGCTTGTTAAAGAATTAACACCCACCATTGTGCTTCCACCTTAACACTCACCACCGTCACACGACCCACAAACCTCTATCATACCACTCCCATATAATTATGAATTAAATAATCCATAATACAAATGTATTAAGAGTTACTCAATCCATAAATAATCCATAATCATGTTGAACTTGTCTAGCACCTTGTCAACATAACCCTGCTGTGAATCTCCATCCCAAGAATCTTCTTGGTAGGACTCATGTCCTTCATGTCAAACTCATTGCTCAGCAATTATTTCAACTCATTCATATCACGTAAATGGTTACCAATAATCAACATATCATCAACGTATAGTAGCAGAAAAATAAAAGAGCCATCTTTAAGGCTTTTCACATAAGCACAACAGTCACACTCACATCACCTTAAGAAAATATAAAGCATGTAGGAATCAAATTGTTTGTACCATTGCCTTAGAGACTACTTCAATCCATACAAAGACCTCTTCAACTTAGAAACCAACCGAATCGGTCCACCTTTACTAAACCCCTATGGTTGCTCTATGTAAATTTGCTCCTCTAGATGACCATGAAGAAAGGTTGTCTTCACATCCATCTGCTCCAAGTGCATGTCATGACTGGCTACCAAGGCTAACACCGTCATGATAGAAGTGTGTCTCACGCCTGAGGAGAAAATCTCATCATAATCAACCCTCTTTTGTTGAGAAAATCCATTTTGTTACTAGGCGAGCCTTGAACTTTTCGCTTCTTTTTCTGATACTAGAGGTTTCTTCTTGTACACTAATTTGCACCCTATGACTCTTTTGCTTGCAAGAAACTCAACTAGCTCTCATGTCTAATTTTTCTGTAAAGACTCCATCTCCTCCACCATAGCACTCATCCATCTGTCTTTTCTCCTGGTTGTTCATAGCCTTTTGAAAGGTAGAAGGATCTCTAACACTAGACAAAAGTGCAAAAGCAACAGATTTAGCCAATTTTTCAAAATCATATTGGACAACGGGTTTAATGGTGTGACGATCTCTATCTTTGACAAGATTGTACTTCTGATGCGGTCCACCTAGACTTGCAGATCCAAGCTCAAGTGTGGGTGTCGCCTTAGGTCTTGGACGACATGGTTCTGCCCTCTCATGAATCACTGACAGGTGCTCTAGGTCCACCTAAACCTCCATGGAGTTAGGGGAAGCTCCATCAGACATTGGCAAAGTTGTATCAAATATCTCTGGGGCAACATGGACTGCTCATCAACCACTGCATCCCTGCTAATCACCATCTTCTCAGAAACTGGATCCTAAAACTTGAATCCTTTCACACCTTTGGAATAACCTATGAAAACACACTTTTTTGAATTTGGATCAAGTTTAGATCTCTCATCACTAGAGATATGCACAAAAGAAGGAAACCCAAATATTCTCAAATTATTAAAATCAACAGGGTTACCTATCCAAACTTCCTCTGCAACTTTCTCATCCAATGATGCTCGTGGTGATCAATTGAGTAGGTAGCATGCCATATAAATTGCTTCTGCCCAAAAGCCTTTAGAAAGACCAGTTTGCAACCTTAGACATCGGGCCCTTTTAGTAAGGGATCTATTCATTCTCTCTGCAACGCCATTTTGTTATGGTGTTTTCTGCACTGAGAAATGTCTCCTAATGCCATGTTCTTCACAAAATTTCTGAACCATGAGTCTATGTATTTTGTACCATTATTAGACATCAAGTACTTGATCTTTCTGCCCATCTAGTTATCCATCTCATCCTTTCACAATTTAAACTTTTCAAAGACTTTTAGATTTTTTTTATTTTATGAAGTATACCCAAACCTTATGAGAAAAATCATCAATGAATGTCACAAAGTAGTGAGAACTACCTAAGGACAAATCTCCAGTAGGACCCCACACATCAATGAACTTTTTATAATAAAAAAAATTCTAAAACGATTTGCTAAAAAATCGTTTTAAAAATGGATCTTCTAAGACGATTTGAAAACCGTCGTGAAAAGTCTTGACTTTCCACGACAATAATTTCAAAAACGATTTGAAAATTGTCTTAAAAGGTGATTTTTTTTTTCGTAGTGACTATTGTAAAAATACCAAGAGCTATTTTTCTAACTTAACATTTTTGCTTTATGTTTTATTTCACTTGTTAAATAGTGGAGATAAATGTTTATAACTATATTTTACATCAATAATTTTGTTTGGCTTAAAGGTTCAAGGCATGATTGACCTAAAAAAATTTTAGTGTTATGTTTTACTTTTTCTAGCCAAATGTCTGCACCTTTAATTCAACTTAAAAGAATGCTTTTGATTTTATTAAGCTAATTAGATTGTAGCTAAGCTTATATTCTTCATAATATATGCTACATTAATTAGTAAATAATTTTAAATTATAAAAATGCACGGATAAATTTTAAATTTAATATATCATGTAATTTTTGAACTTATATAATTTCATAGCATATTATCATTTACTTTAATATGTGTATAATTTGATGTAAATTTACATAATAAATGATCGAATTTTATTTTTGGTTACTAATAATTTTTTTTTATTTTAAGTCTCGGCTCATCAGTTAAATGATGATGATATATCAAGATCTCAAAACGATAAAAAATCATATTAGAGGTCCAAAACAAAATTTAATCATTTATCATAGATCTTAAACATATTTAAGTCTTATTTTAAAATTTAATTTTATGTTATATCATGTTAATATATATATATATATATATATATATATATTTATATTTATATATATAAATATATATTAAAAATAAACTTAAAAAGTCCCCAACATCATGGGATAATGTGTTTGTAGCAATTTCATTGTTCCGACATACTATTTTTCACTATATTTTTTCTTCTTGAAATTGATCAAATTTCAAATCTCAATCGTCCTTCAATCAATTTAGAAAATTTGAATATGATGACCTCTGATAGGATTTGAAGAGTGTTTTGTTAACGTGGGAGAAAGTTAAGTTGCTTGCCCAACATGCTACAATGTCGGTGACAAGATTTACAATTTGAATTATATTGTGTGTATGAAGTGGTAGAATTTTATATGGAGGCCAATGATATTCACTGTCATCAAAGTTCATTTTTCTAATAGATAAGAAGTACAATATGCTATTCTATATTTCAAAAATTAAGGACAAGGGGACTTAACAATATATTTTACTCATTTTGTTATTATTTATTAAGCATTTATGTTCAGATTTCTTATCTTATTTGAGTAACAAATGTATATCTAATACTTTTATTTATTGAAAAACATTATTTTATTTATGTCATATAAAAAAATGAGTAGAAAGCAAAGCGATCCGTACATACGTACGAGTAACTAACTAGTATTATTATATATTCAACAACCTTCAAATCATTGCACACTTTGAGTAACTTGTAGTATGATATAAACAGGTTATAATCTGATTTATTGAGAATTTTAGCCATACAATATTAATCATGATAGTTGTTAACTGTTAAGATGATATACATTATCTAACTGAATAAAATTTATAAAATTAAACCTTTTAAGTTAAAGTGTGGTGTTAAATTTATTATTGTTCATGATCCATTGATAAAAAAATATCTCTAGATAAAATGTAAAATAAAGTTCCACATCAATTAAAAAAGAGAAAGTATATAAGTAGGGATAAACATGAGCATGTAGTTGCTAAATAAATTCATGAAAAATTTATCCGGAATTTATCTCCCCATATTGCACAATACAACATTAATACTTTTTTTTAAAATCTTTCTTAAATAACCTATCCACCTATGCAATTCAATCTCATAGCGAGTTCATCTTAAAATTGAATTACTGTAATTACTATATGATGTGAGTTTGGGAACATGCATGTTTTTTTGTGTCACACTCCACGAAAATGGTATGAGTATTTAAATCAGTTTATAGTATGCCAATGACATTAATTTAACGTTTTGTGTTAAAAAGCTTCAAAGAGAACAATTTTATTGTCATTTACAAAGTACAGGACTCTTCTTATGGTTTCTCCTTGAAAGGAGATTTAAAATAAAAAAGGAATATGAAGTACAATGATTTCAACAGCCATACAATCTTTTAATAACAAAATCATCTAATCTACAGCTGATAGAATAGTTGATTTAATTATCTAATATTATCTCCCTTTTCATTATTGAAGCTTTTCTAAGTAATATACATATGAATACAGGATGTTCTCATTTTGAAAATGAATGTAAAAATTGAGGGTGTACACCATGAAGAACCTGAGTTTTGTCTCTTTTGCTCTGGCACGCTTGGCGAGCACAAATGATATTAAATTTGGAGTTGGTTTTCTGGTGTTTTGGTTGTTGATTCTACGTCTGTTCGTGAATTTTATTTTCAAAATTACAGGTGCAAAGGATCCAAATTCATTTAAGCCATTAAACACGTAGTAGAAATGTAACTCTCTTTTAAGGTTCAATCCTTAAATCAAATTAATTAATACTTTTTTATCTAGCCAAAACTAACCTTGGTTAAGTAGGGGCGCGATCCATCGCGATATGTAGCATTCCCATTTTTTCTTGAAGTTTAAAGCACTTAATTGTTAGTTTGTTGCCTTTAATGTTCAGTGTTTTGGAGATAACTTATCTATCCGACATATCCCGTTTTGTTAATT
This sequence comes from Glycine latifolia, assembly GCA_013407115.1. Classification (NCBI taxonomy): domain Eukaryota; kingdom Viridiplantae; phylum Streptophyta; class Magnoliopsida; order Fabales; family Fabaceae; genus Glycine; species Glycine latifolia. The sequence continues at coordinate 26,157,866 of CM023947.1, read as the reverse complement.
TTTGTGGGAAATACATGCGATATGTAGCATCTCCCACGAACTACTTTATTCAACAGTGGTAGAAAGTTTTGCATGGAGCAACACCTATTTCACTCACGCACGCTAGAAGGTGTCTTTGTGACAACAATTAATTATGTAAAGCTGTGAAAATGGGTTCAAATATGTGGACCAATCCCATCCATCATGGGTTCTCGAACTAACCCAAAAAGACAAACAAATTTTACTATTTGACTCAAAAAAATGAACCTGGCCCACCCAAATGTGGTGGTCCAGTCCCACCGCATCTCCCACGAACTACTTTATTCAACGATTGTAAGAAGTTTTGCATGGTAAAACACTTAGTTCCTCATGCACGCTAGAAGGCATCATTGTCACAACAATGTATTATGTAAAATTGTCAAATCGGATCCAAATGTTCGGATCAATCCGCGGTCCATCTTGGGTTCAGACCGAATTAGACAAAAAAAAACAAACAAATTTTACGGTTGGCTCAAAAAATGAACCCGACTCACCCGTGGTGGTCCGGTTTAACCACCACCCCACCTAAACAATTAAAAAACACACCCTTAATCTTTTGCTTTTCTGTTTTCTAGGTGTTTTTTTAGGATATGAAAGACTTGCCTTTGAATTAAATTCAGATGTGATAAAACATGTAGAAGTAATGTATTACTGAGCAACAAGCCCGACATGGATTTGAAGCATGGAAATTTCTCCTAGGCAGTCTTCTAAATTACAGCAATCAGCTTGTCTGTCAGAGACAAGTAAAAGATGATAACAGAGAATAGTGCTATTTATGAGAAAAATGTATATCATAAGAAATCCCCAAGCTGCTACAAAGGTATAACCTTAACTGAATACAAAACTGCCTCAGTGACTCCCTCACTAAAAGGAGCTACCCGTAATTCCCCTCACTCTATAGTTTATAAAGATACAATTAGAAATTTATTCACTTAAAATCTTACTATTTTTTTATGAGCATTATCATTTCTATCTTAAATAGATTTTTAAATATTATTGGAGAAGGGAAATTAAGAGATAAATTCTCTCTCTCTCTCTCTCTCTCTCTACACATATATATATAACTTTTAGAATTGATTCTTTAATTCTATAAAACTTGTGATAAACTATATTGCAAGATAGTAGTTAAATGAATTACTATTGAATGAGATGTTGAAAATTTGATCAAAAAGTTAGAAGAATAAAATGAAAAGTGGCAATAAATTATATTAGAATAAGACACATATAAAATTTGCTTTAGGCCTTAAAATTTTTAGACGTGCCCTACATTAAATTTACCAGCATGCAAAATTCTACTCATATGCGGATCTTCTTTGGAATTAAGAGGGGCCATGTCTCCCAAATTATGTGTGAAAGTTATCTATATTATTTTTAATTTTTTTTTTAAAGTTGTGTGTGTTTGTGTGAGAAAATTATCTATATTTTTAGTTAGTATAAAAATATTTAAAGTTATTTATTTTTCAATTATTAATTAATAATTTAAAGTTATTGAATAAATATAGAGTAACACTTTATCTTTGACTATATAAAGAAAATTCTTGGTGAACGTATATGCTCCAATGGCCGCAGTGACCTAGCATTAAAATGAGGAATAACCAAATGCACAAAATTGAAATCGGTAGCCATGGTATGAAATTATAAATTAAGGTAGAGAATGGATGAAGGCTGCCTCGTATTTTTTACTCCCAGTCTCATTCTCACAGCTCTTAAAACTCTTAATATCATTGTGATAAATTTATCAGAAAAAAATTAAACTGCGGCTAAGAGGATGGGAATGGCAGAGCATGTTTTTCATGCTAAATTAGGAAAAATACACAACTTAAAATAAGACTCATATCTAGCACATTTTCCATTACTCAATATCAAATGAAGTACACGCCAATTGAGTCTGCTGACTAGCTAAATAAAAAAATACATAGAAGATAAAACTGCAACAATGCACAGCAACAAAATCCTAAATTCTAGGCCACTTAAACAACTGACACAATTTAAATAAATACATTACACGATAAAACATATATATTCTTCCACCAATAATTGACATCAACTATCACTTGTAAAGATTTTAGAACTCAGATAAAGATGAAAAAGTTACTGGTTTAAGATAAAGTGGTGTTTTCTTTGAGACAACGAGTCCGAAAACCTCGCTCATATCTATGTCTTGTTTATGTGTATCGGACTCAGGCAGCTTCCAATCCAACCAATAAAGAAGACTGGCAAGAACGTACTCAGCAACAGCAAGCCCAAAATTGATCCCAGGACACCCTCTTCTCCCAAAACCGAATGGAATAAACTGAAAATGCTGACCTGTAAAATCAACTTGACTATTTTCAAATCTCTCTGGCAGGAACTGTTCGGGACTTTCCCAATATACCGGATCTCTTTGAATTGCCCATGCATTGATATATACCGAAGTTTTTAAAGGAATATCGTATCCTTTCAGTTTAACATTAGATATTGTTTCCCGTGGAGCCAAAAGAGTAGCAGGTGGGTGTAACCTTAGAGTTTCTTTGACCACGCACTTCAGGTAATGCATTTGATTGATGTCATTTTCTTCTACATTTGATTTATGTCCTACAACTTTTCTCACTTCTTCCTGTACTTTCTTCATTATGGTTGGGTTTCTTAAAAGCTCTGAAAGAACCCATTCTAATCTTACTGCAACTGTATCAGTTCCTCCAATGAACATATCCTAAAATTATATACATAAGAATATTTATGAAATTTGTTAATGATTGACACAATGCTTAAGGATGATTAATATAAAAATAATTAAGATGAAAGTGATAACATACAATAATTTTGATAAGAGGAACAAAAAAATGTTAATAAACTAATTAATTAAGGTTAAACTTTGCAAGCATAATAATGCTCCATGGTTTAGTAACAATTTCATGTCTGATTGAAAAATTGTTACATATAGATCTTTCAAAATAAAAAGATAAACCCTTGAATACTAAATGAAACTATTTAATATTTTGATTTAAAATATTTAATTAATATTTCTCACGTTAAAAAATCATGCATATAGCTAGTGACCCAAACACATCAAGTTTCTTAAAAATTTAATCTAATTATACCTGTGAATCTAATCCCCCCAAATTGAGTTGATCATATTGTTATAATTAACCTGATTCATAATCTCCCTTACTAAAAATTGTTAATCAACTTAAAGTTTAATGCTTGAAAGCTAAGATTTTGACGCTTGTATAGTAACTTTTATTTCTTACTAGAAAATTATTATTATATATTTCCCAAAGAAAAATACTTTGAAATACTATGTATGAGACTTTTAACTAGTGAACACTTGCTATATATATATATGTGTGTGTATTAATGTATGTATAATGGTAAAGACAGACTTACTGAGACAACACTTAAAAAACTCTCCTTTATTGCTTATTGTTAAGAATATATAAAACATGTTTTGAGTAACCGTAAATAAGACTTGGGTTTATTTACATAAAGTTATTCATAATCACTTAAATAATAATAATAATAATAATAAATCATTTCTTATAAGTTAATATCAAACGATGTATCTCAATTTTTGAAAGAAGAAATTAAAATAAGAAAAATTCTAAAAAGATTAAGATATTTGAATTGATTTTAACTTATGAATAAATAAATTTGATTTTACTTTTATTTTTCCCCATCAATGGTTGTTGAAAAAGTTATATATGTATTCTAACGTGATTTTGTTCTTTTGGTTTATTTTTTAATTTCAATTCCTAATTCCTGTAAATTAAATATTAAAACTTTCAAAAATAATTCTTAAGCAACAATCCGATATATTATTGAAATAAGTGAAATTTCACATTAGATAAAAATAAATAAAAATTAAATATCATACAAATAAAAAAAATCTATAAACTCAAACATTACAATTTTAAACTAAAATATAAAGTCAAACTCATATTCATAATTTATTGGTGTAATTTTGTCTAATATTTATTTCTCATGACACATTATAATTATCTAATCATATTATGAGACGTGACATATCATAATTGTCTTAAATGTGATATGCCTAAATTCATATTATGTTATGTTAATTATATTTTCAAGAATTTTCAAATTTATCAAAACCAAAATCAATGACCTAAATAACTCTGCCAAGTAAGAAAGAGAGAAAGATTTGAACCATTAGAAGTGCTTTGACATCATTTTTGGTGGTGAGATCAAAGTTCAGCATGTTATCCTCTTGAAGTTGTAGGAGAATATCAACGAAGTCCTGCTTTTCAGAGGGTGTCTTCGCTGTCAAATGCTCTTCAATCACTTGTTCAAATACGGCATCCAATGATTCAGAAGTGGCCTTGAACTCCCCAATTTTTCCGGTGAGAACATCAACCCAACCCAACAAAGGAAAGTAATCCCTCACAGTGAAAGCTGTCATATGAAGCATAGCATTCCTCACCAACTCTGCCACCTTGCTGTGATTTTGCCCTGAATACTTCCTCCCGAAAACGCACTTATATACGATATTCATTACGGCTGACCTAAGCATCTCACTTAGATTCACATAGCAGCTTGCTTCACGTAGCTTATTCACCAACTCTGCAGCTTCTTCTCGTCTCACGAGACCAAATGATTGCACCATTTTCATGCTTAAAAGTTGGAGGACGCATTTTTTTTTTTCTGTCTCCAGCTTTCTCCATAGAGGTTAAACCCAACGTCTTTGCATTCGTAGAGTAAGATTTTGGCAGCAGTGTTGTGGGGTCGGTTCGAAAATGCTATGTCATGAGATCTCATAATTTCCATGGCCACGTCTGCAGATGAAACCACCAGAGTTGGAGTTTGTCTCTGCCCCAACTGCAACACCATCATATCACCATGCTTGAGAGAGAGGTCTCGAAGAGATCGATGCGGCAGTGTGCCTAACTGATGAAGATTGCCGATGATTGGTAGTTTTGGTGGTGATAGAGGCAGATTTAGGTTGATTTTTGATTTGGCTCTTCTTGTGAGCTTAAACAGTAACAAGACGCTGATAAACAAGGAAAGAGATAGATACAAGGTAGAGGAGAACACTAGTTTCATTAGCTCGTATGGCCATTGTTTGAGAGCCATTCTTTTTCCCAATTGCATCAGGCAGTGTCAGAGTCCACCAAACATTTATAGGAATAGTAAAAAACCTTCCCCCACTTTGATTTGGATCATAACATAAATTTTTTTTAACTGTTTATAAATGTAATGCGATGGTAATTGAGATTGTAATTGAGAGTGCATCACTCTTATTTATTTATAATTTGTTACCATATTAATAAAATTACACTCGCATCCTTGTATTTTGTTCAAATTTTATTTGATATTCTTTCATTTTTCACATTACTTGTACCCCATTTTGTTAACGTTAATTAAAATATGTGAGTAGATGAAATTATCCTTATATTTTAATTGTAAAATCCAAATTATCCCCTCTTAATTAGTTCCAGAATTCAGGATCCACTATTCATTCATCTTCCTCATTCAGGAGTATTGTTCATCTTTTTCTTATTTGTGAGTTCTTCTTTAGCGTCCACGAGTGCGAGTTCCTCTTTCTCTCACGACGTTCACGTTCCATTCTTCTTCACCGTTTGCGAGTTCTTACCATTCATTTTTCGGTTCACGAATTTTTCATTGTTTCTCTTCCTCTATCATTATTTGATCTTGTTTTATACTCAGTTTTGCATTGTAAACATTATTGATAATTTATTAGTATAATAATAATTACTTGCAAGGAATTTTCAAGAATACAAGGAATGATAATTGACCAATAACCAAATTCATAGTGAAATATAATTTTGCCTCTGTTCTCTAATGAAAATAACATTTCTTTTACAGTCTAATGTTTGAGTTATTATCAATCTTCATTTAAGGAAGCATTTCATGGGTGACTATCCAACAAAATTGATTTTAAAATTAAAATCAATGTGTCAAAGTAATTTAATTATGTATGATAGTTTGAATAGTCGTATATATGTTACATCATCAAGGAAAATTGAATTGTATAATTTTCCAGATGAAATTGGACGAGTGATAAATAAATTGAACTGAATTACTCAATCTTTTCAATTTAACATTATGATGTGTCTTACATCTCTTGATTGAGACATTATTTTAAACAACTTGCCATAAAAAAAATATTTCAAAGAAAGTTAAAAACACAAATGCATGAGCAAAACACTAAATTTGAAGTAAATAACCATATTCAATCAGAGAAAAAAATTGAACTAAAAAATTGAAAAAGAAGAAGGAAAGGTGTTACCATTGCATATCAAGAAGGTGAGTTCACGTTTAATAAAAAGCTTAGTTCACGTCAAATTACAGAGAAAACAAAAAGAAACAAGAGTTTTAAAATATTTTCAGGTTGAGAGGAAGAAGATGAAGATATTTTAAATATAAAATTTTATTAAAAGTCATATGACCAACATATGCCTAATTTCTGTTAAATTATGAAATGATATTTAGGACGGAAGAAGTCTGAGTGTAATGTGAGCTAAATAATTAAGAGATTTTTTATAAGGTACAAAAAAAGGAAGATATATTAAATAAAATTTAAGCAAAATACATGCGGGGTGTAATTTACTCTATTAATAAACATATCGAAACAACAATGTTAAACAACCGATATTTAAAATCTTGTACATAATGCATAGCATGGTTCTAAATTATGGTTGAGGACGTATCGTACCAATCTTTGATATTGTGATAAATTGTAGGAAAACGATCGCAGTCAATCCAATAACTTTCATATTACACGGCCGAAACTAATTGCGATCATGGACGATATTTTAAAATCATGGTACATAATTATATTTGTTTTCTTTTTCTGTGTATACGTTTGAATTAAAATTTATAAACTTAAGTTGATAAAAATATTTTAAGTATTGCAATTTGATCTAAAACTAACTTTTTGGACAAATTTTACCCACAAACGTATATTTTGAGGATAACCAAATATGATACAAAACTAATTTTATTAAATTTGTTTTTAATGTGAGTGATTCATAGAAGGCTTAGCTTCTGAATTGAGTGATGCAAGATGCTTGACAGCGATGCTGTAATTTTTGGTAAGAGATATGCTGTAATTAGCGATAAGGTCTCAAGGGGGCAAAAAATTATAAATATAACAGTTTTATTAAAAAATTGGCCAAACATTGCAACGTAAAACATAATTTGGAATCTGTGGCAACCAAACGCGTGGAGCAGGGACGTGATGAATCACGTTATCATGGAGCAAGTTCAAACACGTCTACCATGGACGTGATCAACACCCATTCACGCCTACACTGGACGTGACTCAAGCCCAGTCACGCCACCCCAGGACGTGATTCAGCCTCCTATTTATCCCCCCACCCTTCAGCATTTCCAGCAGCACCCATCATTTGCAGTCTTGAGCATTTGCAGCTATCTTGAGCATTTGCAGAGGCGTTGGTTATCTCTTTGGATTCGAGTTTTAGTTCAAGCAAGTAAGTGTTGGTAAAAC
>CM023947.1:26066279-26150373 GCA_013407115.1 Glycine latifolia | reverse complement strand
ATATTATTTTTAAATTACATGCAATATATTATGTTGTTGTCTTAGACAATTGATATTGAGCTAAATAATTGTTATTGACTTAGGTTAGAAATAGTAAGTTAGTATAATGTAGGTTTTGATTGGTTATTTATGTAGGTTAAGACGTAGGTTTATTGAGTTACAATATTATTAGTTAGTTACTTAGATTAGGATTAATTACGACCTCAAGGTTATGATGTTGGTTACCTAGGTTATGCCCTAGGTTTAGGGTTTAGGGTTTATTGACCTAGGTTTTAATTTGTTATTTACGTAGGTTATGAGTTAGGTTTTTAGGAAGGACCTACGTAAGACATTGATAATCAATTTATTTTAATAATTTTTCTTCTAAATGAAATAAATATTATTTTTAAATTACATGCAATATATTATGTTGTTGTCTTAGACAATTGATATTGAGCTAAATAATTGTTATTGACTTAGGTTAGAAATAGTAAGTTAGTATAATGTAGGTTTTGATTGGTTATTTATGTAGGTTAAGACGTAGGTTTATTGAGTTACAATATTTTTAGTTAGTTACTTAGATTAGGATTAATTACGACCTCAAGGTTATGATATTGGTTACCTAGGTTATGCCCTAGGTTTAGGGTTTAGGGTTTATTGACGTAGGTTTTAATTTGTTATTTACGTAGGTTATGAGTTAGGTTTTCAGGAAGGACCTACGTAAGACACAGATAATCAATTTATTTTAATAATTTTTCTTCTAAATGAAATAAATAATGATAATATGCTTATAGATTTTTCTGTGTTACAGGCGTGACCGTGGTCGTGTTGGTCATATATAAAAAAAATGTCTGGAGATGGTGATTTTGTTCGTATTGCTTTATATTATAATGGTAGCAAAATTGAGAGCCGACGTGATGTTGTTTTCGAAGGAGAGAAAAGGGGAACACGTATCAACCGCAACTCAACCATTGACGAATTGCATGAAAAAATTAGTAAAAAATTAGTTCTCAAAGGCAACGTATCTATCACTATGGTCACAGCAAGAATATGGTGTGACGATAAATATATCAGCATGAAAGTAATTGATGACGAAGACTTAGAATTTGTAATAGGAGAATTCTTCAACCAGTCAAGGAAAAATTTCTTAGAGTTGTACGTGGATTATGCTGGAGTAGAGGATGTGGCTTTACCAACAAGGTCAGTTGATTTCAATTATTCTCGTGGAGCATCAGCATCTGCCACTCCAGTAGTTAATTTGTCGATGGAAGATGAAAATGACCCTACTTGGGTTATGGATGACGATATTGATGATGACGATGATGAAAATATCGCAATGGAAGATCGTCTTCTTGTCGAAAATGCTAGTGCTTCGGACAATGATGAGGATGATGGTCGAAGCGCAACTGAAATACAAGTGCATGACACAGTCGTGAGAGAGCATGAAACCTAACGACAAGAGGATGCAGGTGAATCTCATTTACCGCAACAATGTCAAGGTGTGTTACCAAACAATAGTTACTTACATATATGTTTGTTTTTTGTGTATGTATTTGAATGTAATAAATTTTGGAATTTGCATATGTAGGTGAGGGTAATGCTACTTTTTGGGATGGAATCCCACATTACACCTACATTGATTGGGATTATCCGAGTGAACAAGATTCTGGCAGTGGTTGTGGTTCAGGTTCAGTTGAGGGTCCATGGGTATTAGGGAATAAGTTGTTTGTGAAACAGGAATTTGCATCAAAAGAAGATGTGCAAATGGCAATCAAGGTTAACCTCATGAAGGAGCATCAGGAAGCTGTCGTGGTTGAAAGTACGCCGACAAAGTTAAGCATGAAATGTCGTGCGCATGACCAGAATTGTCCATGGAGGGTTAGGGTAATGAAACCAGCGTACGGTGAAAGATGGGTGGTTACCAAATGGGGCGGGGATCACAATTGCTTAAATGATCACATTTATCAGGACCACAGACAATTAGATTCCAGTGTTATTGTTTCACTCGTATTAGGTAAGTTAAGGATTAATATTTAATGATGAGAATTAATGATTGTGTTATTTGTATTAATGATAACGTGATTTAATTTTTTTTATTAGGCATGATAAAGCATGATCCATCATGTTCAATTGGACTCATCCAGGAAAGGATAACTCATGCCTATGGATACAAAGTTTCATACTACAAGGCATGGTATGCAAAGCAGAAAGCAATGGCAATTATCTACGGTGATTGGGAGGAATCATATGCATTTTTGCCGAGGTGGTGTGAATATATGGTTGGACGTAATCCAGGTTCCATTTATCGTCTTCAAACAAACAGTTATTATGTGGCTCATAGAATCGTTCATGGAAAACGTGTGTTTCACCGGATTTTTTGGACCTTCAGACAATGTTGCGAGGCTTTCAATTTTTGTAAGCCGGTTATTCAAATTGATGGCACTCATTTATATGGCAAGTACAAAGGAAAATTGTTGATTGCCACAACTCAGGATGGAAATAATGAATGTTTGCCACTTGCATTTGCTATTGTTGAGGGTGAGACGTTGGAAGCTTGGGAATTCTTTTTGGATAACATTCGCGCGCATGTTACACAGAAGACAAATATTTGTCTTATTTCTGATCGGCATCGAAGCATATTGTCTGCAGTTGAGAGGCACCGTGGTTGGCAACCACCGCATGCTTATCATGTCTTTTGCCTTCGCCATATTGCGAGCAATTTTAATCAAAAGTTCAGAAATGAAAATTTGAAGAGAGCGGTTATGAATTTAGGTATGGTTAAAAACTTCATCTATTAATTGTGCATGTGGTTGTAAAATTTAATGTTATTTAATTTGTGTGCAGGTTATACTCCTTCTATTGTTCAGTTTGACATAGCCTACGCAAGTTTTCGTGATGTGAGTCCTGAGGTTGCAAACTGGATTGATAGCATCCCGAAGGAAAAGTGGACACGTGCATACGATGTTGAGGGACGAAGGTATGGACATATGACAACAAATTTGGCCGAGTCAGTCAACAGGATGTTAAAAGGTGCAAGAAACATGCCAATAACCGCGTTGGTTAAGCACACATACAGCAGATTGGTGGAATATTTTGTTTGCCGAGGGCGGTCAGCTCTTAATGAATTGCAAGGTCCTTATCCTCATTGCAAAAATGTTATTGCTATGTTGAAGGCCAATGAGACCACTGCTACTGCTCACTATGTTCGTGCATATAATGTTGAACAATCTGTATTTGAGGTTGACGATGGTTACGAAAAATCGTATTCGGTTAATCTCCCTGAGCGGTCCTGCCAGTGTGGGAAATTTAAGGTGTTCAAGTATCCTTGTAGTCATGCCATAGCAGCCGCTTTACATGTTCGTCAGGCACCGTCACAATATGTGGATGACGTATTCCTCATTACAAAGCTGGTAGAAGCTTATTCATTCCCATGGCAGCCAATTGGCAATGAGCAAGCAATCCCACCTACTACAGATCCAGTGGTGATACCTGACAGGTGTATGTTGCGTGCAAAGGGTCGTCCAAAGTCAACTAGAATACGCAATGAGATGGATGAAGTTGAAGGTAGTCAAAGTCGTGTTAGGTGTGGTATATGCAGATTACCTGGTCATAACTGGCGAAATTGTCCTAATCGTCCATCTACCTCATGATTTGTTTATGTTGTTGTCCTTGTTTCTTTATGTTGTTATATTTTGTAATGAACATTTGAAAATAATCAAAACTTTCATTGAAACCACTGATACGAATGTTGTTGCACATGAAAATAAATTCCACATTAACAATCCATTAAAACCTAATAAAATAACATAACGTTCAAACAACTGGAAAAAGAGTGACCAACACAAACAGACGAGATTTAAAAGCCGAAACAATGAAACCTACTAACAACAACAACTGAAACATGAAAATCATTACATGTCATCTTCCAGTAGCTCGATTACTGGTTTGTTAAAAGTAGCTAAGATTTCTATTGGACAGAAACGCTTCCAGTAATTAGATTCTGCTAGCACCTTGAGTACATCCTCATCATTTTTCAGTTCTATTATTTGATATTCGACTAAGTTTTGTGAATATTGGGTGTGACCTGGTTGTCGGAAGAACATGTGTTTCACAACCTGTGACTCGTGTATTCCATATGGAGGAACTCCGACCGGCGCAACTCGCTTTATTATATCCTTGAGTGTATCTATATTGCATCCGGAAGGGATTTGAAACCTTTTTGGATTTGTTCCATTAAAGGAGTAACCCAGAAAATTGTTTTGCCGTGGTTGCTTCCACTTGCCGTTGTAATACAAAAGTGCATCATGAGTAGGAGTCATCGTGGATTGAAGTAGGTCGAGGACACCATCGGGTGTTCTGCTTATCATACATAATAATTCTATAGGACCAACAGACGAGAATTTTTCATGGCACGCCAGCATAGTGCAAACATCATCATCATTATTCAGGGGCAGGGAATGAAAAACAATTTCGTTACCTGTAGTGATGGCTGGTTGTCGATAGTAAATTTCATCCACAAATTGGTCACTTGTGAGCAAGAGGGTGTTGTGCATTCTACTCTTGAGTGACTGAAAGGAACATTCATCGGGAACTCGCATTGGTATTGGGGTAGGACATCCGAAAGAAACACCAGTTTCATAATGCATGATTGATCCATTCGGAAATATAAATGCTAGTTTCGAATTACCAATGTTTTGAGAGGCGGTTTCAGCTAAGAATGCCATCGTGCTGAGATTGAGTTTCCTTTGCGGAGGTATGTTGTGTGGGATGATTAAAGTCCTGTGTGGGGGTAGATATAACGATGTAAAGTCCCGCCTGTGTGGGACGGGATCACTCGCGTATGGATGAGGCGTGACTAAACAACTGGCGTGCTAGTGTTGTCAATGTCTTCTGACAGATGATGTAAATTGATTGGCTATCGACAAAAAGGACATGGATGTGTTGTCAATCGTCACCGATGTAGTCAATGTCAGATTCGAGTACAAAGGACGAGTCATTTATTGTGTTTTTCTGCCATGACAAAGACCGGACATTACTTTGGAGAATGTGCGTGCCAACTTGCTTACGTGAATGCCCCACTACTTCGATCACAAAGTTCAGGTAACTTATCCAACGAGGATATACTTTTATAGTTCCACATTTAGTTTATAGCAAAATATAGTCATGACAACCAAATTAAATAACCAAACGATGTCCACCACAGATATAGGGGCTAAAAATGTGTCAATAATCAAAACATGTTTAACCATTACATAGAAACAAATTATAATCGACACAAAACGGAAAATAACAAAATATAAACTCTACGAATAAGGAGGCCAAGGCTCATGACGCGCTCGACGATCTGGCATTCTGCGTCTACCACCTCCACGCAAATACCGCCGAGGAGGAGAAGGATGTCGCACATGATATGCAGGTGGAGTGTCATCGCTTGGCGGCTCTGGAGGATAGTCTGGCTGCTGAGGATCGAAATTGATGCGACTAAGCACATCGTCAGCAGGTGCCTGATGTGGTATACGATGTCCCTGACTACTGCTCCCTGCCTCATCCCCAAATGGCATCGCCATTGAAATGAAATCGAACGCAGGCTGGCCTTCAGTGTCCATCGGTGCGGCCTCAGGCTGATAAAAAGTATCGGGCTCAGGCCGATAAAATGTATCGGGCTCAGGCTGAAAATATGTATCAGCCTCTGGCCGATAAAATGCATCAGCCTCTGCCTGCGGAGGGTCGTAATATGTCTCCCGAACACCGTATTCATGACCTATGTAGGGTGGCCTCATCCAACCACTCATGCATGGTCTGGGTGCATGAATAGGCTCAGGTACTGGTGTAATAGGTCGTCGACGACGTCCTAACCCTCGACCCTCTTTCGCACGACGCCCGATGTCGAGGGATAACTGTGGCTCCTCCGGACGCTGGGAAGACGGTGCCTCTGGACCTGCCTCCTCCACCCGAGCAGACTCTCTAAAACAAGCAATTAGACGAGCTACTTCGTCGTGAACAAAGTGCAGACCAACATTCTCAAATTCCTCATCGGTGGTGACATAATGCAAATTCTCCAGGCCATCAACCTACACGTCACAACATAGTTACATAAACAACATGATAACATAATGGTTTAAAAATTATTTTGAGTTAATGACTTACACAACGTGCTAATGTGGCACCCTTCTTTGTCACATATCGCTTGCCGGAAAGTCTATACCAGGCCATGTACTGATGGTTCGGTGACATCAGACCATGTAATGCAGGAGGCACCTCAACATGTTCACCTCTCCTATTCCACCTCTGTATAAACTTTCTTAGCTTACGAGGCCAATTTTCTTGGGCTTTACCCCGAAGGGTATAATCATGAACACCTTTCAATTTTCCAGGCCTGTGAGGTATTGGTTGATCCCGCCCAAATTGCCTCATGCATCTATCAGGCTGCAAATACTCAACAACGTGGAAACAAATAATAGGTGTCCTAGCCATCCACAAATGCTGTGTCTCAGCAGATACACCAAGAAAATCGTAATCACCATAGGGTTGCCAAACGACCTACACAAATAAATTATATATAGGAGTCACTTGCATATTCACATCCATGTTAAATAAATATATTTCATTAAAAAGACATACCTCATCTCTAGTTAAGGAGTCTAGCCTCTCTCGATACCAAGTCAGTGGGTACGAACGGAAGCGACAACGAGCATTAAATCTAATATCCAGATTAAACATTCAATCGTTAATTGAGATCCGCATAAATACACAGTCATTCAAGTAATACGAAATAAACATACCTGTGTCCAAAGTGGCGGTCTGGCTCAGACGGAACAGGCAACGGGGAAGCAATTGGTGGAAATCTGAGCCACGCCCAAATCTGGAGTAAAACATGACAACCACCAATGTCTTTTCTATCGGGGTCTGTGCATTCGCACAACTGCCTAAACAAGTTAGCCAGAACCGCTGACCCCCAGCTATATGTAGCAATATCGGCAAAATCACCACCAAGTAAGCCGATGTAGCGACAGCCTAGTACGGTCCCCCCCCGACCTGTCACAAAGGATCCAAGATCCTAACATTCGAGCAATGTGAGCCTTCGTGAAGTATATCACATTTTGAGGGTTTCCAGCAACTGCATCATATGAAGGATACACCCTGTCGAAATATGTTAACCTCAAACTGCCGATGGCTAACTCTGTGTCTGCATGAGGGCCGTTACCAAAAACCTCATTACACAATTCTGCCCAATCTGTGTGAGTGTGCCCGGTAACGACTTGCCCATCAGTGGGCAATCCTAGAATACCTGCAACATCTTGCAAGGTAATCGTCATCTCACCCTGCGGCAGATGGAAAGTGTGTGTTTCTGGCCTCCACTGCTCGACCAGAGCGCTGATAAGACCAGCATCAATCTGAAAAATACAGATAATTTGTCAAGCTTAAGTTCAAAATTACAACATTAAAATTTTAACACATTAAAACAAAACAAAAATCGTAAATCAATACCTGCATAAACTTCATGCGAGCCACATGTATAAACCCAGCCTCAGTCAAATACTGTGCCACTACGTCCGGAATATCGTCGGGTCGGGGTCCACCAATAAGGCTACCTCCTCGATGAATCTTCAGCTCTCTCTGTGTCTCGTCATTCCATACTGCCTGAGAAATATGAGTGCGTTGTCTACGCCTCCTAAGAACATCCCATCTGTATGGTCCCGGAAGAACATGCGTTGTGGGATCGGTTGGCTCATGCTCACGGTCACAACCAGAACGAGGTGATTCCGACGACGATGATTCAGCCATAATAATATGCTACACATTTAATAAATAACATTACTAATGAATACCTTGCTCGGCAACTAAGAGTGCCCTAAACCCTACAACCTAGGTCATAAATTTTTTTTAACTAACCAATGGAAACCTAGGTCATAACCTAGCTAAATAACTAATGAATACCTTGCTCGGCAACGAACAGTGCCCTAAACCCTACAACCTAGGTCATAACCTTCCAGAGATTCTTAATCATGACCAAAGTCACTAACTGAATTTTTTTTTTAACTAACCAATGCAAACCTAGGTCATAACGTAGCTAAATAGCTAATGAAAACCTTGCTCGGCAACGAACAGTGCCCTAAACCTTAAAACCTAGGTCATAACCTTCCTTAACCATGACCAAAGTCACTACCTAAATTTTTTTTGACTAACCAACGAAAACCTAGGTCATAACGTACCTAAATAACTAATGAAAACCTTGCTCCGCAACGAACAGTGCCCTAAACCCTAAAACCTAGGTCATAACCTTCCAGAGGTACTGAACCATGACCAAAGTCACTACCTAAATTTTTTTTGACTAACCAATGCAAACCTAGGTCATAACCTAGCTAAATAGCTAATGAAAACATTGCTCGGCAACTAATAGTGCCCTAAACCCTAAACCCTAATAACTTTGCAGAGGTACTTAACCATGACCTAATACTAACTAATAATATTGTAAGACAATAAACCCATAACAAGTGCGACGATAAATATTTCAAATAAACTTAACTCACTAATAATTTTTCTAGATCAATAATAAGTCTCTAAGACAATAATATAATATCTTGCATATAATTTAAAAAGCATATATTTAAGCAACACTTACTTGGACAGAGTTTCGCTTCGAAAAACCTTGACTTAAAGCCTGAATTCTAGAGAGAAGTCAGAGAACAAAAGCTAGAGAGATGTGAGAGATGTGGAAGTGAGGATGAAATGCTGAAATGGTGGCCTTTATAAGGGAGCATGGTCACGTCGTGGGAGGGCGTGAGTGAAGCCTAATCGCGTCAAGGCTGGACGTGTTTGAACACGTAATGGGCTGGCGTGATTCGAGCCCAATCACGTCTTGGGCTGACGTGATTCAACACGTTTTACACAAACGTATTTGCTTGCTACAGATCTCAAATTAACTTTTTGATTGCAATATTTGGCTAATTTTTTAATAAAACTGTTATATTTATAATTTTTTGCCGTCTCAAGGGTGATGCCAGCCAGCTCAAGGCCAGGGATCGATTGTTGTCGATATTGACGCAATTTGAATTATTATGATACACATCAATAGTCGTAGCGTATGACTTTTCTTTCCAATGTTGATATATAGTGAGATTAGATTGACAATAACATCCTTAAATATCTAGCTCTATCATTTTTTAGTCGAATCAATGGAAAGTATTTGTTATTGATAATGTCAAGAATAATTAGTCTCTCGTCTAAGATATTTAAAAGAGTGGGTGTAGATTTTTTTTGTTGTTGCTTTTTTTGGCTGTCCCAACCACAGAAATCAATTAACTATTAAAAGGAAGGGATTACAATATATATAAATCACCCATATAGGTGTTCAAAGTAAAGTCAGGAACAGCATGAAAAAACAAACTCTCTCCTTATTGATATGAGAAAAAACGTGTAAATTACTACTCGTCCCTGTAATAAATCTAACTAATTTAAAGTTAAATTTGATATTTGTGTTTTAAATATAAGATTATATCAAATTTTACAAGATAAATTTAATTAAATTTTAAGTTGAAAGTTAATTTCATTATTTGGTGTTTTATATTTTTTAATATTTTATTATAATTCTGTCAAAAACTATTATATATATATATATTAAACAACTATATATTGATAATAAATCTTTAAATTTAGTGAATTATATGTATATGTATATAACTATATAATATAGCATATCTTAAATACAATTTTTATATTTCTTTAATTTTTATCGTGTCTTAATTAAGTCAAGTTTAAGGGTTTTTTTTGTTACATTAGATAAGATAAAAAGAAAAAGGTAAGAACTAAGGCAAATAAACAAAGCTATACCAATAAAATTCCAAATTTATTTCTCAATTTTTTTGGTATTTGGTACATCCTTTCTCAAGTTTAAGTTTTAAAAAAAATATTAAATTAAAATTTCAAATAAAATAAAAATAAAAATTCATTTCTCCGCCAGTCCTACCAATAAGTAGGCATGCATGACTATTGACTGGTAAGTAACCAACGATTACATGAGAATGAAATGTTTTCTCATATCTTTTTTCTCCTTATTACCCCCACTTAATATATTTATTATTTCTGAGGTGGAAGGGGTAAAAGCAGAAGTAAGGAGAAGAGCCATCCGTTAATCGATGGAGTGAAGTTCAGACAGTTGAGTTAAAATGAAATGGAATTCCTATTAATTCATTTTTCCAAGGCAAAGATTAAAGACGATGTCTAGAGTTGTGACGGATTCAACTTTCATTTTTTGAATTTCAAAGCCTGTTGGCACATAATAGGGGAAGATATTTGTGCTAGTATTTGGGAATTCGGATCTGAATTCACTGCTTTATGGTTTAACGAAGTCAGTTAATATCTGCCCTTGAATTAACTTAACGGTTCCCATTGACTTTTTTTAATTTGTTTTAATTTTAATATAGAGTTTAACAGTGAAGATTGGTGAAAATGATGATTAGTAAATTTTGCGGTTCTTTTAGCCTATGAAGTGATCAGGGTCTTGTGACCTAGACGGATCCGGATTCTTTCTCTTCACTGTTAAAATCAACATTTGTCAGAATTAAAACAAATTAAAAAATTTCAATTGTACCGTTCGATTAATTCAAGGGCAGTCATTAACTGACTACGTTAAAGCCCAATTGTAGTCAATCCGGATCCCAGGAATTCTACCATAATGCCTCCCTACTGAAATCAGTCACATCCTCGTTCATAGATATACCAAAGAATGATCATCCACAGGGACAGCAGAAATATCGTCCAATCTCACTAATTTTAAGTAAAAAAATAATAAAATCACACTTTTTTGTACACATTTTTTTTTTATCAGCACTCTTTTGTACAAACATTTGTCATATGTTTTGTGTGTAGTGTGTAAATGAAAATAGAACTCTTCAATGGTAACATATTCTTCATATATTTTGTGTTTGGGTGTGTGGGTAGTATTTTAATTATGTGAAAATACAATTTTGTAATTTTAACATAATATTCTTTTATTACTGATTTGCCTCTTTAAAATAAATGAAAAAAAAGTAAATATTTCACCAGTTCATTGGTGACTATGATTTTCTAACGTATACATGCTTTATTATGTTTGTATATTTAATATCAACTATTAATAATTTGCTTATCAACAATAGATTATTTATTTTACTCTTCAAGATGGAATGCGCGAGAGATCATGAGGATCCATATATTTTATTGTTATATATGTGTATATATATATACAAGAGAGGGGTAACAAAGACGATACCGTTAGAAGTGCTTTGATGTCATTTTTTGTGAGCTCAAAAGTCAGCATGCCATCCTCTTGAAGTTGATCAAGGAGGATATCCACGAAGTCTTTCTTTTTGGAGTGTTCATCTTCTCTTTTCTCTGCCAAATGTCCTGCAATTCTTGATCAAATAAAGCATCCATTGCTCCAGAGTGGCCTCGTATTTCTGAATTTTTCCAGTGAGAACATCAACCCAACCCACGAATTGAAGGGAAGTAATCTCTCACTTTGAGATGAATCATAGTATCCCTTTCTAACTCTTTCACACTGTTATAACCACTACTACAAAAACTACATTTTACGACAGCTAATTAAAGTCGATTGTCTCGAAACCGTCTTAGAAGGTAGCGCGGTGGCAGTATTAAAATCAACATTTCAAAGACGGTCATAGTAAAACCGTCTTAAAAGGTTGAAAATTACGACGGTTTTGTTTTAACCGTCTTCATTTTGGTGTATTTAAAGACGTTTTGGATATGACCTTACTAGAACGACGCCGTTTATGTGTAAAATCATGGTTGTCTCCAATTTCGTTCCACAAAATTGTGACCACATCTTCTTGTGCCCTAGTACATTCCTCCCCTTAAAGGTGCTCTCCCTCTCCCACTGTCCGTCATCGAACTTGTCTCCGTCAACCGCACCCTCTCACTCCCTGACCCATAGTTCCAGCGTCGTGGCCTCTCTCCTCAAGCGGCCCCACCTCGTCCACGGCCACGACAACAACCACATCCTCATGAAGCTCGCACTCTGGGATAGCCGCGCCACCGAGGGGCACGAGTGGAGGTGGATCGATAACCTGCCCGGGAACGGCAACGATCGCTTCCGCGGGTTCGTGTTCAAAGGGAGGCTTAATGATGTCCCCTGAGGATTTAGGGTTTATGACTGGGAATTGGTAATGATTTACTGGTTGATTCGTGGTTAGAATGACTCAATAATAGAAATAAAAGATCAAGCTTTCTATCACGCTTTCCAACCCCATGTTTTGCACTGCCTATTGAAGTTATTTGCAAGCCCTACTATGGAATTAGTTTATATAGCTTCGTCCTAATGGAAAGTGTGATTCCCGATGTTCTACATCTTTTTTATTTGCAAGTGCATGAAGCATGCCTTTGTGTCTAGTTGTGTAATATGCTTTTATTTACATATGTAGATATTGTAAACTGCTCATATGTCTCCAGCGTGAGCTTCTAGAGAAATTGGTGGATTGAGTTCTTAACTTATTGTTGGACTTAATTATAATAGCTTGTGAGTCACTCTCTAGGTTTGCACATGTTTGATCATCAAGTAAATTAGGCAATATCTTATTGATCCATAAATCCTAATTTCCTTGTGATTTGGTTATTGCTCATTGGCCACTTGTTTCTTGTTTGACCTGGAGTACTAGGACTAGAGATTGCTTTGTCTGGGGTGCACTAGGCCAATTGCGTCTACTTGTTTATGAATGTCCTCGATGCTGTGAAAAATTTTCTTTGTTGGTTGGTGCCTTGCTTACTTCTCTCATTGAACTTCACCCAATGCAAATTTTTTAAGTTTCTATACATGGATCTGTTCTCATAAAGAAGTTTGAAATTGGTTTTTATATTTGGATCTGTTTTCCTTAGTATAGTTTAGATGTTTTCTTGATGGAAAAGTATAATAATGGTCTACGTTTATTTATGGTTTCATAGTCTTTATTCCTTTATGCAATATGATTTAATCCAAAGTAAAACATTGATAACAAAGTAAGATAGTGAACTATGTCTGATACATGTGTAAGGGATTGGATTTCAATTGCAATATTTCTCAAGTGGTAGTCTGTACCTTAATTTCTCAATGTGGTCCTATAAGAATTGAGTGTCTAATTGCATTTACTCTTTAAGTTTCACTGTCCTTAGCGCTCATTGAATTAAAAAATTTAATCTCACTTTATGTTCTCTTTCAGTGATATATCTTTGAACAATTTCAGAGACTTTTGCAAGTAATTGCCAAATGTTGGATGTGTAAGCTTCTTTGTGTGTAGAAAATATTTAAGCATTTCACCTATGTCAATACTAAGCTGTATATTGACAGGGTTTTAAATATTTGAAAGATTTTAACATTGCGAAAGAAGCTGGTGGAGTTGGAAAAGGAATCACTAGGGAGTTTAATGTGAATGTTACAGACAACACCTTGGAAATCCACTTATCCTGGGCAGGAAAAGGAACTAATGTCATTCCTATAAGAGGTGTATATGGACCTCTCATATCTGCTATCACTATGACCTCAAGTAAATAGTTTTCATAATATTGGTTTTCTTTGTCAAATACCTTGTCCTTTCATAATATTACTTATGTTCTGACTCTGAAACTGATTGATTCTAGTTGTTTGCCTTGGTTCCTCATTTTGTGAAGCCAAGGTGAGTTACAAGGGTATGTTATGTTTTAATTGAAGTCATCTGTTTAGAATTTGGTTGCAACATTTTCTGGTATAGGTGCTGACGATGTATTAAATTGGTTGTGAGAAGGGAACAGGTGTTGACAGAGCAAGAATGAATTTGACAAAGTAAGTTGGTAATACATATCTTTATTATTGTACTTGATAAAATGATCCAGAAAGCTTAATATAGATTATTCCTTGAAACCATAGTGCCTTGACTAAAAAATTCAAGGATCTCACGAAAGAATTCCAGGTATGTTTAGTTTTTAAGTCCTAAAACCAGAAGTTGTTTTCCCAAGTTTATGTCTATCTTCTCATCAATGTCTTATGTTTTAGACTCTTAGACGAAGAATACAAGATGAATATGGTGAGGTTGTGGAGAGAAGAGTTATTACAGGTTGTGGATCCTTTGCCATGTTGGTTGTAATGGATGAAAAAGGATAGCCTTTTATTTGTTCATATCATATGCCACAAAGCATTTGCCTACCACTTTGAGATGAACCTAACATAACGTTGTTAATCAGTTTGGCAATCACCATTTGTTGGTTGTTTTGTTTATGCTATTAGTCAATATCTTAATTTGATTCCTAGGCTAAAAATGGGAAACTTTAAAGAGAATAATTAGGGGGACTTATTGGAAGATATATTTTTATCAATGACTTATTGGAAGATTTAGAACTATTTTACTTTCCCAGACAAATATAAAGTATCAATGTTCATTGTTTAAAAACTTGAGATAAAGGAATTTGTGTTAGTTGTTTGACAATTTTATTAAACCTACTGTTATTCTGGTACTGTGAGTGTGACAATTTTATTCCCAGACAAATATGATGTGGTTCTTGTCTTTGGGATGTATCAAACTGTTATACCCACTTCTCATCCGCTTTGCTCTCTTCCTATGCTTTATGGTTGACTGTTGTTAAGGAAAAGGAAAATCTTAAGTTTTAGTTAATTATCATACTAAATACTTGATGTGTATATTTTTTTAGAAAATTTGTAAATTGAGAACTTGGTGTAATAATTGGATATTCAACCTCCAGTTCTGGAAATATTTTTAGCTTTCTCTCCTCACTAAATTCTTTTTCAAGCTAATATTTTAATAGCAGGATGTTTTTTTATGATAATTTTTTTCATATCATCCTATAATCATCTCAGGTATGAAGAATTGGCTAACAATCCTAATGTGGAGTACATTGCTGGAGGTAAATAAAGAAATAACCCAGTTATTAACTCTTAGTAATTTCAGGTAATATCTTGACTGCAATCGTATTTTAATGCTTCATGACTGGTAAGATAGTGAAACGATTACAACTTCCTTGCATATGTAATTTATAAACCTGGGTCACCTCTTTAAAAAAAAAAATTTGGGTCACCATTTATAAACAAGAGGATATCTTATTGTAATTCTTTTTCTTATGATAGTTTTTTTTCACTATTATTTAATATTTATTTTGATGTTTTTATCTTTAATTGTTTATAATTTCATTTTACATTAAAAAAATACCTCATATTTTAATTACCTTTATTGTTTTATCAAAATTTTATTTCTCCTATCAAATATCAATTAAGAAGTTAATTATGCTTTGTAATTAATCTTCCTACTTGTTTTTAATTTACATATTTTCCTCTAAATCTAAATTACTTGTATTTATTTAAATTGATTGTGTTTTATAATTTCAATTTTCATTTCAATTTAAAAATACCCATGCAATGTATGAGATATTTATTAATATCTCGAAAATTTAATATTCTTTTGTGTGACATCTTTTGATTTGATTTGTTGGTTTAAATGGTTAATCCTCCACCGAAAATCTGGACGGTGCACAAGCCCAAAGTCTAAATGGTTACATCTTTTTGAGGTATGATTCACTCTGAATTTAATTAGTTCAGGTTCATAACATGGCAACACAGAATACCTCTGCTTGGTTCCTCACTTCCAATATCTCTTGTTTAAATGAAGTGGACATTTCCAATGTGTTGCTTATGATTTTATTCTTTTCATTGATACTTATACTGTACATCTCCCCATACTTAAAGCTTGCATAACATTTAATTTGAGAATTGTGTACTGAACATAGTCCTTATTTATTGTATGCATTTTGTCTTGTGATATCAAGATGATATCCTCTTAATTGGTTTACTTTGATAATTCATTTGATGCCCTGCTAGTGAATTGAATTGGGAAAATCGAACTACTTTGTTGTGAGCTGTGACGAGAAATCCAAAGGTAGAAGCTGCTCATTTGGAAAGCAATATTAGCATATTCCACCTTTAGAAGCTGTGACTTCTTTTTCTTTCTTTGCCGGTCTCCTTGAAATTTAAAATTCATATGTATGAGCCCTGTTGTAGGAAAGACTTTGATGTACATGCTATGTACATCCATGTCATTACTATTTTATGATACAAATTTTCATTAAAAATAACTATATGGGATGATGACGAGAAATCAATTCTCTTTAAGAATAAAAAGTTATTCTTTATGATGTCTATTTTTTTATAAAAAAAAATGATGAAAATTTATATCAAACACTATGAATTAAATAATAAAAATATACTAAATAAGAGAATGTGAACGCAGGGGATTTGCACTGCTACGGTGAGCTACACTTTTGTTGCATAATGGGTTTGTTACAAGCAGGTCCTGGTTCTAGCATTGAGATGGTATTAAGATGTCTTGAAGGTTAGTTTTGGTGATTGTCTGGCTGAAGTGAAAGGGGTTGTGTACTAGCTGCGTTTCTAACCTGAAGTTTTGATTTTGTTTGGAATTTTTAGAAGCTTTAAAGTTCCTTTTGAAGCCCAAGTACATCGATAATCCTTGTTTTATTGAGGAAAGTCCAAGTCGAGTACTTATTGGGGGAGCATTGCAATATGGTGATAGACTGGCCTTGTCTTTCTTTATTTACTTTTTCATATTTGGCTACTTTTATTTTTTGTTATTATTATTTTGTTCTTTACTTTATTGTTTTTTGACACACATGTCATTATGTTACAGTATGGCATGCATGAAATAAATCCAGGCAAACTTGGATATGTTGCTGACTCTACCGAGGAGGTTACAAAAATCATCATACATTTGTTATTCAATTACACAATAGGAGTTATGACAATTAGATAGTTGTTAAATATGGGATTTACCTTGTATAGTGTATGGATTATGGCAGTATATATATTTTGTAGGCTTATTTTTGACCATTGTAATTAGAAACCTTGAAATTAATATATACCATGAAATAATTTTTATTTTTATATATTTCGTATGACTTTTTTTTATATATCGTGACTTTTCTTTTCTACGCGTAAAAAAAATTTTCAAAAAAAAATAAAAGAAACTACATCGGTTCTCAAAAAGAACCGTCTTAGAAAGTGCTTTTCTAAGATGGTTCATGCACAATAACCGTCTTAAAAAGAGACATTCTAAGACGGTTCTTACGAACAACCGTCTTAGAATGTGTTTTTTTTTTAATTTTTTTTCTAAAACATGAATTTAAGACGGTTCCTTGTTAATAACCGTCTTAGAAAGGGACTTTCTAAGACGGTTCTAGAACCGACGTAGAATGTCTTAGTATACTACAACGTCCAGGTCAACGACGGTTGCGGAACCGACGTAGAATGGGGTAAAAAACCGATGTAGAAAGCGCTTTTTGTAGTAGTGAACCATCTTCTGTATACTTCCTTCCAAGAGCACATTAATACACAATAGTATTTGTTGCTGAATTAAGCATCTCATTACTTTTACTTCCTGTTAACAGACAGATGCAGCATACGTGGTGAGACTGATCAATAAGTCGTTGATTCTAGAAAATATCAAAAAGTTGATGAATGAGGAAACCTCAATACTTCATTTCATTCCAATCTACTAAAAATACATAGAATTGACCCATATTTAGGTAAAGTAAACCTAAATAAGGAAACAAATAGAGATCATATGTTCTTAATTTTCCTAATTACATAAGGATCATATTTTTTCTAATTAAATAAAGATTATATTTTCAAATTTTTCTAAAATAAAAAACAACAAAATATAGAAAGTTCCTAAGAGATATTCCTAAAATTACGATAAAAGATAAAATTGTCGTTTTAATCCTTAATAATGAGATTTGACAAAAATTTCATGACAAGACTAAATGAAAAAAATAAAAGAACAAATAAAAAATTCAAAAATTCAAAATAAAAATACTTAAAAATTAGGAATTAAAAAAAGGAAAAAATAAATGAACACCCGCAATTCTATTAAACACTTAGTAAGAGAAAGAAAAAAAAAAGTAAAGAGAAAAAAATATAGATGTTACAAAATTTATGATTTGATAAGAGAAGAGAGGTAGAGAGTAATGAAAGGTGTTGGTGGGATCAGTGTTGTGAAATCTGGTCCACCCGGCCGGTCAGACAAGTCCAACCGAGATCCGATGACATAATTGGGACAGTTTGATTATTGAATCAACAATGCATCTGGCATTAAAAAAAAACCAAAATGACGTTGTTTTGTTCAATTTCGATCCCTAATTTTACATCAGTACTTCACGGCGCACGCAATGACTTCTCCAGTTCTCCTTCTCATGATATCCTTCACGGCTCATGCTCTTGCTGTCCTTCACGGCCACCAGCCGACCACACGATCCTCCCTTTACAGCTCGTCGTCGCCACAGCACCGGAAGGTCGTCGACCTCTTTTCTCCATGTCGTTTCCGCTTGTCCCATTCCCACTAGTGCCTTCACAAAAAAAACCTTCCGACAATGATTTCGTCCCACATAATTCCTCTCTCAGATCCTAAATAGTGGCGCCTATAAAGGAAACAAATAAAAATTTTGTGAAAGTGCAAATTGTGATCTTTGTAAAAAAATCAAAGCTCAGATCCAGTTCTTCTCTTTTCCAAACTAAAAAAGCACGATAAGAGGGGTTACATAACACAGCCACAGTGAACTTAGGGCACAATCTCTCTTTGATGTCGTGATGGTGGAGCTCGCAACGTTCACTGACTTTTCTAAAAAGTTGGTGGAGATCGTTGTCAATGAAGATCTCTTATTAACAGGCAATAAATATCACCTTGCGGAACGGACCACTATGCATTGAGAAGGAAGACTACCACAGTTTCATAGGGAAGAGAAAACATGTTCTTGTGAATTGTGGGAATAGAAATTAGGAATGTTGATTTTTTAATTTTAAAAAAATAATATTACTTAATTGTCCCTTGTTTTATGTTTATCTAAGTAAAAAGAATGATTTTTTGTGTTATCAATTTTAATACTTTAATTGTTATTTTGGATTTTTGAATATAAATGAATTTTTTTAATCAAATAATATTATTTATATTTAGATACTTATAATATACATATATATATATATATATATATATATATATAATTTTAAAATTTGTAATATATACCTGGTCAAATCGAGCTAATTACTGACTCACCGGTTGGACCACTGATATACTAACTCATTACCTTGACTGAGTCAATAACTGGGCCGAGTTTGATAACATTGGAGAGACAGTGGTCATTGTGCCACTGTTTAAAATTTAAATTCCTTGAATGCCACGCCTAGAAACTTATTTACTAGAATGTCACGTGGCGTATTTCGTCACAAAGGGAAGTGAATTACGTAAGCTGACGTGACGTCCTCGTGTTGGGCGGGCTGACCGGGCAGGAAAGTTGATAGAAACTTTTGATAGGAATGTCCGATTAATGTGCGGTCTGTGTCAAAATGCTCGAAATTGAAAGAGGAAGGCCTAGGAAAATTGCCAAAGGGGATTTGGTCAACTATTTTTTTCAAAAAATGCCTCTAAGTAGCTCAAAATTAGGATTTAGGATTCAATCATCCAAAAATTTTCTTTTTTTCTACTTTTTTAATTATTTAATTAGTTAATTTAATGATATTTTTTATTTTTTTAATTATTTCTCTTAATTTCAAGCGTTTTAACATATTGTACTCCTCGATCTAACATTTCTATTAAAAGTAATGACTATTTGAAGTTTAATATCACCACCAATTTCTGCAGCGTGACACGTGTCTTGTCCGTTATTGACCATGTGTCATGGATGCACCTAATTCGCTAGCCACCTCAGCGAAATACCACAGGCTGACACGTGTCCTGCCCCATTTCTGCCTGGGCACTGACATTGGGACCACGTAATTTGCTGGTCCCTGTAATGAATTACGTGACCAACAGGAAGACACCACCTAAGCAAGCCTATTTCGCCTGGAAGCTCAACGAATTTCTCCACGTGGCAGTTGGGAAATTTACACTGTGGGCGTAACATTTGGGGTATTTTTTTTTGCCAACAGTGCCACTTTGGCCACTGTCCCTAACATTGGATGGGATGTTTAAATAAAGAAACGTTCAAGTAACATTATTCTTAAAAAAATAGGAAAACATTTACTAGTTACGATTGAAGGTGTACATATATACCTTGAGAGAGATAAGAAAAAAGGAGAAATGAGTGATTGATAAGATTAATAATATGATGTAATAAGAAAAGAGAGATAAGAAAATGTAGGTGTTTATAGAATGTTGTAAACAGGAATAGAACATTTGATAATTAAAGACGTTATTTTATATAGGAAAAATATAATTTTAAAAATAAAACAAACAAAATTAAAAGAAAAACATTCTTGTTAATTATTTTATTATTGTTTAAGGATTTTCAATTCATATAGCATAACCTCTTGCATTCTCATTTTGGGAATCCAAAATAAAGCAATATATGTATCTATTTTTAATTAATAATGCACTAAAATATAGTGTATTTCCATATTCAATTAGTAGTACTATTTATCAGTATTGTTCACTTGTTCTGATCTAACTATGAGATAGAAAATTAAGAGTATTAGAATATTAAGATTTTTTTACCCTAAAATATTAGGATTTAATTTTATCTAATTCTTTTAATGTAATTAAGTAAACAAAGAAATAGCCACTTACCCAAGAAAGGTCAACAACAGTCAATTGGTAAGGGAAAAAAAAATACTGATTAATTATTCTATAAACCAAAAACTATATATCATATTTTATAATTTAAAGAAAACAATTGCCTCCCCCAGGCTATCAAATGGCTTCGTCCTTGTTTGTAAATTTTGAATGTCCAAATATATATCACTCCAAAAATTATAAACCCTAATACATATGAATGTCCTTGTTTGAGATTGATATTTCTATGTGAAGAATTCTAGCTCTGTCGTCTAGCATGTGGAAGTGACAGAAGTACAGGAAACTTTCCGAGGCTAAGCCTTGTACGAATCATATTAATTAAAATAGTAGTATTTAAGAAAATAATCAATTGAAAAGGATAATACAACCACTGTGACAGCTAAGTTCATAAATAATAAATTTCTAGTTACTTCTGTCACGTTCTCATGTTGGAAAAAGATTCGGCTCTCAAGCAATGGTGGAACAAATGCGGAAGCGACAGAAGTATCTATAAATTTATAGAAGTACGGATATACATCCTCCAAAGATGAGCTGCAGCTGATGCAATTTAGAGCTAATGGCCTTCATTAATAATATATCATTATATTATTTATAATTTTTATAAAATAAACTTAACATTTAATGGTCAAGATCCATGCAGTGGGTAGGCAGCTGCAGATGATATGAATCCTTGAAGTATGTAGCTGTTGAAGACTTGCAGTAGTTGTTTTACTCTCTTCATTTGATTATTTTTATTATATATCATCTTAATAATGTGATTATTATAGTATGATTAACTTCGGAGTTTAGTGACAAAGGTGTGGGTCAAGGTCAGAAAGTTGTCTGTATAGTCAGTATAGGGGCGGTTTGAATTTTGAAGATCGATTAATTAAAAAAGGAAAAAATTTCTTTTGAATAATGATATTTTGTACTGTTTCACGGATTTGAAATACAAAGTACGATGAAGAGACTAGAGGGAAAAAAGTTAGAAATATAATAAATAATATGTATAAAAGGAGAGAAAGAAAATATATAAATATTATTATTGTCATTGAAACAACTGTTGTGCTCCCTTTTAATTTTAAGTGAATATTTTTAATATAAAGGTATTAAACAATAAGTACTAATAAAAATAATTATATAACAGTAAATATGAAATTAATTATTTGATAATAGAACTATATATTAACACTTGACGCTTGTCTCTCTCCAAATTTATTTAAAAAATCGTAAATGGAGTATATCATAAGAACAAGGAGGAAAAAAAAATCTCCCACATTTTGTCAAGAAGTGGGTAGACGACTCAAATTGTGTCTACCATTTTGATTATTTAAATCATGCTATATGCTCATCGCTATTTCTTTCAGATAGATAATACAGGGTGCAAGTTATCGACTTTTTCACTAAATTAGGTTGCTTTTGAAAACAAACTATCATAGAAAGTATAGTATAAGAACAATTCACATGACAGATGTTGTTTTCTGACGTTCATTTGTCCGTATATATAGTTGATTTTTCTACATCGGTTATAAATATAACTCATTGTAGAAAGTAAAAAAATAATTAACATTTGAAAGTATCACTTTAGATATGATTTCTTTCGCTACAAGATAAATGGGTGTCAAAAAATAACCTCTGTTATATAACTTCTCTTATTACACCTTTAGAATAAATTATTTATTGTTTTCATCCACTTTGGTAGAAAAAGTCGCAAGTTATCCATGCATAAATTTGAATTTGTCTTGGACTTACAAATCGCATACCTCATATAGTTTTGTACTTTGTTTGATGTTTGGTTGTCCTCCAACCGATCTAGTGATCTCTCTCGCAAGGTGTTGGAGGGTTATTAATGCTCTTGAGGATGTGTTTGGTAAGATGAAAAGAAATAAGAAATAGGACAATAGAAAATAAAATAAAAAAGAGAGAAATAAGTGAAATTATAAATATTTAGTTTAATTAGAGACAAATACCAAAACTTTGCCGAATAGCGTGTGATTTATTTTATTTTATTTATTCAAAAAAGGTGTTTATCATTCATAAATCGTATTTTATTAATATATATGATAATATATCATTCACAACGAAAGGCCAAACATATAATAATAATCACATGATCCATGCCTAAATTTATTATCTTCATAAATTAGACAATACTTCAAATGCTAGTAGTATTATTTAGGGCAACAACATCACACAAAGTGAAGATAGCTTACAATCATGATCACTTTAAGAACGAAAACATTTAGAGCTTGACTTAAATGAAAAGGTTTTTGGTTTAAGGAGAAGTGGTACTTTTTTTGAGGTAACAAGTCCTAATATCTCGCTCATATCCATATCTAGTGTATCAGTTTCAAGCAACTTCCAATCGAACCAATAAAGAAGACTAGGGAGCACATACTCAATAGATGCAATTCCAAAATTGATTCCTGGACATCCTCTTCACCCAAAACCAAATGGAATAAACTGAAGTATTCTCCCAAAGCCACTGCTCACCAACAAATTGAGAGGACGGATGTGCCAAAATGGGGGATGAGCTTGTATAAAAATAAAAAAATAAAGGTTAGTTAAGTTTTTAATCCCTAAATTTTTATTTGACTAGTTAAATTTCCTCAACTTTTTTCCATTAAGATTTCTAATTCCTAAACTTTTGTTTGAGTAATCAATTTTCCTAAACTTTTTTCCAAAGGTGATCTAGTACATTGATCCTTATTTGTGTTAACTATAGTGACGACCTATTCATCACTTACTACCTTAGTGCATAAATATGATAAAAAAAATTTGTCTTAATCCTTTAATTTATTAGAATAAAGAGAATTTGACTAATTCAAAGTTCAGTCCAAAGGTAAATAAAATCTAATAAAAAATTATTTCTTTCAAGAATTAAATTTGGATATTATCCAAACAATTTAACCTTAACTTCAATTGAAGGAATGAATAAGCAGGATAAAGCATAGAAACTATTTGCTTTGACGTCTAATAATAATAATAAGAGTTTTTCTAACCTATCTAACTTTGCACAGATTAAGTCTCATTAATGACCTATTTTCAACCAACTTAATTTACTATAATTTATTGGAAAAAACAATTATCTCCTATTTATGTTGTGGACTCGTTTCAATGTAATCTGTTTCTTTCTATTAAAATAATATTAATACTAATAATTAACAGTTTTTAATGTACATTTCAATTATAATATAGTACTTTCGTAAATAACTAAATATTAGTATTACTATTATAATTGGAATATACATTAAAAAAACTGATAATTATAGTATTAGTATTATTTTAATGAAAAGAAAGAGATTACATTGAAATGAATCACAATATAAATAGGAGAAAGACAATTGTTTTTTCCAGTAAATATAGCTAATCTGTGCAAAGTTACATAGGTTAGAAAACCCTAATAATAATAATAAGTGGAAGCTTGATCAACACTTTCATTAAAAAAATACTTTTAACATATTATTCTTGAGCAACTGCCTAGTCCAAGCTTTAAATAAAAAGCATTTTATTGGTGAGCTATCGTTAGTTGACCGATGCTATTCAGTGATCATCCTCTAATTTGACGACACTAATTCAAGCTTTTCTTGTCGTGGTAGCTAATGACGCCAATTCAAGCTTTTCTTGTCGTGGTCATATATTTACATTTACGAAAAAGATTGATAAACACTCCTAAATAGTAAAATAAATCTTCCAACACCTAGTTATGTGACATAAAGTATATTATTTTATTACTTAATATATTTAATAAAAAATTAATAATAATAAGAATAATAAAATGTTTTTTGCTAGGTGTTTTAAGGATGTACGATATTATGTAGTAGCATGTGTAGCACTGCTTTTTTTTGTAATTTTTTTCTCTACGTATCCCTTTATTACATATATAGATAAGGTCACAAGGGTTGAGGCTGGCGCTAAAGGTTTATAGATAAGGTCTGAGATCTAAAGTTTGTCTGTATTGGCACGCTGTCTTAATTTTGATGGATATATCAGTAGATTATTTCTTGTTTCTACAGCATTCCTGGTAAGAGAATTTATTTGTGATATTGTTTTATTAAGTTTAATCAATATATATTTTCAATATAAAATATTTTTACACATATAGAATATCTTATTTTCAAGTTATATTAATGAATGAGGCACTGGTCAAAAAAATATTAATGAATGAGATACAGTAAAATAGCCAAATCTTATTAAATATTTATGTAAAAAATACATAAATTAAATTCTTGATTCTTATATACATATGGAATTAATTATATAATTTGTTTCTTAATTATTTATAAAATTTCAATTAGTTTGCTCATTTATTAGAAAAGTCAATCATGTCCTCCTATTGTCAAAAACACTATTAGATTGATTGATAAAAGTTTTGAAGATAGACAACTTTATATTGTTGTCAATATAATTGAAGTAAAAACATCATTCTAATTAGAGGATATCACTCACGAAGCTTAACAAGAATCAAAATTATATTTAAGACTCTTATTAATTACTAATCCCATTTATTGACTAATTGACCCTAGTAGTGCATTTTTAGAAACTATTTACTAAAAATGGTTGTTCTGACTATGATCATATCAACTCATTAGTCTAACAACGAGTTCAATGTTATGTTGATATTTTCTTTAACATATTGGATTAGCATGTGTATTGGCCAAAGCCAACAACTCAGTGGGTTCCACCAATCAGGTATCCACACTTGTACTGTAGGGGACCCACACAACAATTGGGACCAATCCGGCAGATACTCATTACTCATTATTATAGGGGAGAAGATCATGGAGACAATCAACCCAATCATGAAGGAGAAGATCAGGAGTAAGAGGAGGACATCCGAATGAAAAGGTAAGTATCAATCCCTTCAGCATATACACTCATTAACTTGAGGATCCAAGTGGCTAATTTGTAGGTCGTACCACCAATCGTGCCTAGGAACTCGGCATACTTGGTAGGACTCAGATCGCTACTGGAGATCGAAAATATTTCAGAATTTGGTAAAACCAATGTGGCTGAAATGGTATATTACATGGACTCCCTGTCCCATAATAATAATCCACGTGTATAAAATTTAGCTCATATTAGGGCAAGTGCTCGTGGCAATGTCACTTTTCTATTAATTTTTATAAAAAAAAATTTATATTTTTAATTTTATATAATAATATTATATCTTCTTACAATATTTGTTAATCTTAATTCTTTAGACAAATATATTATATAAAAATAATTAGGTATTTTTAATATCTTAAAAATATAAAAAGTATTCATAAGACAAAGTCATGCGGTAACAAATTTTTGTTTATATAAATTTTAATATAATTACACAAAAGTTAATACATTTACTTTTTTTAGAAGAAGTTGATAAATTTACTATGATAATTATTGATTTCATATCTTTTACGGTCCTTCCTCTCTCTTTCTCATTAATTAAAATTTCTCGACAATGGATGTTTCCCCGTACCGTACGTAACGTAACTATATCTATAAGAGTGTGAGACAAATACCCAAACTTTGTCAAATGAGTCAATGAGGTGTGTAATTTTATTTTATTTTTTTTAGAAAATATATTGTTCGTCCATAAATCATACAGTATTTTTATTAATAATATGATAATATATTATTCATAACGAAGACAAAACATATATATAATAATAACCACATGATCCGTACCTAAATTTATTATCTTTATAAATTTGACAATACTTCAAATACTAATATATTATTTAGGGCAACAACATCAGACAAAGTGAAGATAGTGTACAGTACAATAATACTGATAAACAAAAACTTACAGCAATAATCACTTTAAGAACAAAAACATGTATAACTTGGCTTAGTTAAAATGGAAAGGTTTTTGGTTTAAGGAGAAGTGGTACTTTCTTTGAGACAACAAGTCCAAATGCCTCGCTCATATCTACATCTAATGTATGAGTTTCAGGCAACTTCCAATCAAACCAATAAAGAAGACTAGCAAGCACATGCTCAACAGAAGCAATTCCAAAATTCATCCCAGGACATCCTCTTCTCCCGAAACCAAATGAAATAAACTGAAAGTATTCTTGACCTTTAAAATCAACTTGGCTATTTTCAAATCTCTCTGGCAGGAACTCTTCAGGGCGTTCCCATAATCTAGGATCTCTTTGCATTGCCCATGCATTGATATATACGATTGTTTTTGCTGGAATATCATATCCTTTCAGTTTTACATCAGACATTGTTACTCTAGGAGCCAAAAGAGGAGTAGGCAGATGTAACCTTAGAGTTTCTTTGACTACACATTTTAGATACTTCATTTGACTAATATCATTCTCTTCCACTTTTGATTTATGACCTACAACTTTCCTCACTTCTTCTTGTACTTTTTTCATTATGATCGGATTTCTTACAAGCTCTGACATGGTCCATTCTAATGCCGCCGCAGTTGTATCAGTACCTCCCACAAACATGTCCTATATAAAATAATTATAGGAATAAAATTTTCATGATGAAACTTGTTAACAATTCACTTATTTGTCAACGAAGAATTAAAAATGATAAAATGTAAAGTAAAAGCCTTTTATATTTTAATAACTTAAAAGATACTATAAATTTTATACTTAAGCAATTAGAATGACTAAATAAAGATAATGCTTATTAACTGCCTAAAAAGTTAAAATATCTTAACAATGAATAATGACCAATTATTCTAATAAAGCGACGTGCAAAATATTGTTCAAAAATTATTAGATACTGTCAAAAACCATAGAATATACATACCACTTTGATCACAGGAAGAAGATTGGTAAACTTTTCAAATATAATTGACACCTAAAGAAAGGACGAAATAAATAGAGAAAAGTATATGATCTGACAAAAAGAAAAACACAAAAAAAATATAAAAAAGATGTTAAACATGTGTTTGTAATATATGATGGTGTCCTTATTTAGTTATATGGAAGTAGAACTATCCAATCTTTATAGATCAATATTATTTTAGGGTGTCATATATATACGTGAAATTTTGTTCTTTATACTGAGGGAGACAGAAATATATATAGTGATATAGGAGAGGGAGGGTGAAGATAGATACCGTTATAAGTGCTTTGATGTCAGTTTTGGTGAGCTCAAAGCTGAGCATGTTATCCTCTTGAAGTTGAAGGAGGATATCCACAAAGTCTTTCCTATTGGAGTGTTGACCTTTCCTTTTCTCAGCCAAATGTTCTGCAATTGCCTGATCAAACAAAGCATCCATCGCTCTAGCAGTGGCCTTGTATTTCTGAATTTTTCCAGTGAGAACATCAATCCAACCCAACCAAGAGAAGTAATCTCTCACTGTGAAAGCTGTCAGATGAATCATAGTCTCCCTCGCTAAAATTTTCACACTGTTGTAACCATCTCTTGTAAAGTTCCTTCCAAGAGCACACTTACACACAATATTATTAGATGTTGACATAAGCATCTCACTTAGATTCACGTAACTTGCATCACTGGAGCTTGCTTCAAGTAGCTTATTCACCAACTCCGCAACTTCTTCTTCCCTGATGGCACGAAATGATTGCACCCTTTTCGTGCTCAGAAGTTCAAGGACGCATATTTTTCTTTTCTGTCTCCACTTTTCTCCATAGCTTGCAAAGCCAACGTCCGCGCATCCATAGAGTAAGATATTTGCAGCAGTGTTGTGGGGTCGGTCAGAAAAAGCTAGGTCATGAGTTTTGATTATTTCCGTGACCACATCTACAGATGAAACCACTAGGGTTGGATTTTGCATCTGCCCCAACTGCAGCATCATCATTTCACCATATTTGAGAGAGAGATCTCGAAGAGATCGATGTGGGAGTGTTCCAAACTGATGAATATTGCCGATGATTGGAAGTTTTGGGGGGAGATGGAGGCAGTTTCAGATTGGCTTTTGGTTTGGTTCTTCTTGCGAGCTTAAACAGTAACAGGACACTGATGAAGAAAGAAAGAGATAGATAGAAGATAGAAGAAAACACTTCGTAAGGCCATTGTTTGAATAGGGCCATTCTTTTTTGAACCACATCTAGCATTGTCAGAGTCCACGCAACATTTATATGCATACATGATACATGGGAGTGGAACATGGCTGTCTTTGTTGCTGTTTTACTCTTCTTTGTTATTTTGTTTTATTATTAAATGATTACTCTTTTACTCTTCATTAATTATTTATTTGTTTATATTAAAATTTCTTACAAGACTATTCCCTTCAGATTCATATTTAAGTAAAAATATGATTTTATAAATTGAACTTAAATATAAATAAATATAATTAATTTTATCATATTTAATATTACTATTTTAAAAATATTTATCATTTAATTTTAATGAATTTTTTTTATTTATAATGATAAATTTCAATGAAAGACATTTTAGAAATAATTTTATTTTTTATTTGAGGTTAAAAAAATTAAATATCAATTATTTTTCTTAATTAAGTTATATATGAGTTCAAAGAGAGTACTATTTTACTTCAAATATTTCTTTAACATTTATTATGAAATATACTATTTGGTAGGAAAATTATTTTCGTACTGTTGCACGACCAATGGCTTTTTCCATGAATCCATTCATGTGTTGTTTAATATCTGTTAACAAATATATTTTTTTAAAGCTCATTAGTCCATCTTGTTATTCATGCATTTCGTGCCTTGTATTCTTCGTACCGAATAATATAGCTGTTTTATTATTTATATCTGTCTATCATATTATACAAGACTGGCCACAGATATTCCTAAAGCCTAAAGCAAATTTGGATATGAGACTTTTTTTAAACTAATAAAAGCAATAGAAAAATTATAAATTTTATTTAAAATTAGGTTTAATTACTTCTTTGATTTCTATAATTATAAAAACTTTCTCTTTTGATTTCAGTTCTTAAAAACATCTTGTTTTAATTCCTACATACATTATTTTTAATTATTTTAGTTCTTGCAGTGGAGACTAAATAAGAGTAAAATGATTTATATAAAAGAAAATATTTCTAAAAATATAGGCACCAAGAAAAAGTTTTTGTAACTACAAAGAATAAATGAATAATTAAACCTAAAATTTAAGAATGGACGTTTCTTCTTCTATAGGGTCTTAACCCCATTTACCAAGACAAAAATGCACCTTGATTACCCACAACACTTAACCAGTTAATAGTAAAAGTTGTATAAATATTAATCCTAAATGATTTTTTATGAGACATACGGTAAAGACTTGAATTTTCTTATACCTTCATATTTCATTACTTAGCTAGTTTAAAATTAGTGTGTTTTTTGTTATTACTGTAATGATAATAACGGTTTTAATTAGTATAAAATTGTATAAAATTATTTGTCTATTTGTTATTGTTACAGTAACAGTTAAGATTATTATTTAAATCAAAATTCAATTCAATTTTATGTGCAAAAACAATAAATATTTTAAAGATTATCATTTATTTGAAGTTAGACATTAAATAAATAAATAAAACTGTCTCTCTTAATACAGATTTCTGAATCCCTCCGTGATCATACATATGCATACTTAGTTTTTTTTTTTTAAAAAAAAATTCTAGAGACATCAACTAGAGTGAGGATAGGTCACCTCAACAGTGTGAGGCACAAGGTTTAGTGATAAGGTCTGTGATTTGAAGTGTGTCTGTTTGCCACTGAATTTTGATAGAGATCTATAGATGATTTCTAGTTTCCAGAGCACTAGCGATAAGAGATTTTCTTTTAAAATTGTTTATTCTTTTATATATATATATATATATATTACTGGCACCAGGGGTACCAACCAACAAAACAGGCATTATAACTACAACCAGAAACAGCGAATCTTCAGAATAATTACACTAAGGATGTGCATAGTATAATTGTATCTGCAGAAGCTACCTGGAGAAAACAAAACAAGTGCCTATATATCACACAAATATCATAAAAATTACAACCAATGCCCCATGATAAGAAAGTATACATGTATATACCCGAAAAGAGACCAAATGCTCTTGCTGTAACAGCAAAATTTGAACAGAGCTCGCCCCACACCAAAAAACAGAAACAAGAGATATATAAATATAGAGTCAGCAAGAGAACCCATTCATTAATTCTTTGTAAGATTGTTTCTTAATTATATACATAAATTTAAGATTGACTTGAAATTATATGCTTAAAATACCTATGTCACTTTTACTAGAATTAATAGTATTTGTTATTGGCATTTCTTTGTAAAGAATAATTACTCTCTCGTCTAATCTATTTAAAATAAATGAAAAAAAATAAAATAAGAATAATAGTAGTTAATTCATTAATATATTTTTTACAAATTAATTTTTATTTTTCTATAAAATCTATATGAAACATTTTAAATAATGACTGAAACGTATACATGTAACAGAACTTATATAATTTATTTAGTAATAAACGTATGTGTTAATTAACTAAATATGTTATTAATAATATTTCTATCTTATAAGAAGATGAAGATTTATTTTCCATCTTTTTTCAAATAAATAACACTAGCTTCTTTCATTTGCTCATAGGGCCATTGGTTACTTGAGAGCTATTCGTTTACCAACAACGTTCGATAGTTGTTTTTTTCTTTATTTACTCTATTATTATGTTTGTGGAGAAATAAATAAAGTAAAAATAATATACATATGGTGAAAAGTATCATTTAATTCCTCAAAAATAAAACAACAAAAGAAATTATAAGAAAAAAATGGAGAGTATCTAACGTTAGTTGTTTTAACTCTTCAAACACATTCATTTGATTTTATTAGTCAGTTTAATTGAAAGGAATAAAACAAATATAAAAGTGGATTGAGATGAAAAAGATAAAATATATAAATTAAAATAAAATATAAAGATAGAAAATTTACATTTTTTAAAAAAACTTTTGTGTCAAATACTTTTTAAATATAATTAAATCAAACACTGTCTAAAATTTCATTTTAATGTGATAGCGTACGAGGCTTATATTTGGACTTTAGAGACAACAACAGTCTGAGTGGCTCAAAGTCAGAAAATGTCGCACGATTTGAACTTTGAAGATTGACAGAGGAAAATGATTTTTTTAAATTAAAATATTTTCACACTTCTTCATGGATTCGAAGGGAGTAGAAAGAAAAAATAATAATACAAAAACAAAAAATTGTTTTCTAACTTTTGTTTTGATTTAAGAAACAAATATTTGTTTTTAGGACATGATTAAAAAATTTAAAAAGAGAAAGATATTCATTAGAATACGCAAAATTATTTTATCTATGACATTTCTTAGATTTTTTATGATTTTATATAAATAATTTTTTATTTTAATTTTTTAACAAATGTTTTAAGAGTACTGATAGTACTGATTAACTAGAACTTAAAGATATGATTTTTGTTATTAAATAATATGATGATGTAATGTGGTTGGCAATCCATTAAATTGTCATGTTGTTATTAAAGAGTTTAACAAGATCGTTAAGTGCAGTTTTTTTATAAATTATATTTTTATATTTCTTATCAATTACTTTGACATTATCAACTATTTTGAACATAAAAAAAATTAAAAACACAATTTATCAAATAATAAAATTACACATGACTATCCTATGAAATTCTTTGATGACGTGTTTAATTAATGAACTATATCGCTATGACTTCAATTAACACCATTAATTATTTGATAGTAGGGATAAACCAAAATATCTAATTTTACAAAGACTATTCAAAAACAAAAAACTTTAAATGGCTAAAACAAGTATGCTATCTTATAAGGACCAAAAATTATTTAAACTTTTTTTATTAATTGTTTGCTGACTTTAGTTTATATGTTTTAATAGTATAAAATATCATACATCAATAGGAATTTAACATATTGGCCCATTAAATTAATAAATAGAATAATATATAGAAAAATAATCAAATTTTATCAAATAAATGTATTAAAAACGTTACACTATAATTATTAACTTTAATTTCAAATTTATTTTGATTTAAATTTTAAATTTAATTAATACATTGTATCAAATTCAATATATTTTTTCAATTTAGATGAACTGAATTTAAAAATTATTGTAGTGTTAATAAAAAATATCTATAAAAATTTACAATAAATCATACATCTTACTCAACCAATTAAGCCATCATTGAGAGTGTTAGCCAAATTTAATCAACTTATATATTATAAATTAGAATTCACAACTTGAAATTAAAATGGACTCTATTAAGAATATGTTTGAAAATCAAGTGAAAATTTATTTTTAAGACAAAAAATACTTTTGCCAAAGAATCATGACTTTTTCTTTTATTTCTATTTTATTGTTAGAATATGTGCTATAACAATTTCAACTCAATCATCTCTTATTTTATTTATATTCATAGTTATTTTATTGTTATCCTTTTTAATTTACCTTTTTATCTCTATAACTTAATTGAATTTCAATAATTTTTTAAAAAATTATCAATAATTAAAAATAACATTATGTTTCAATTTAAATTGCCTACCTTAAATTTAAAATGTAATCTATATTTAAAAATATTTATTTATTATAAATTTCAATTATATTAAATTTCAATTAATTCATAAACCATATTTAAGTAGTGAATTATTAAATTGAATCTCAGGCAAGCTAATTTCAATTTTGGTGGACTTCTGTGTACCGTACACGTAACAATCGCAGTAGTTGTTCGCTTGTTCTACTCTTCTCATTTGATTGTTGTATTAAATTCGAACTTAATGTTATTAGTACAAGGCTTAACTTCGGAAGTTATTGACAATGGTGTGGCTCTTCGTCAGAAACTTTATCAGTATTGGAACGGTCAGAAGATTGACTAAGGACAATGTTTTTTTTTTTCCTTATAAAATAATGATATTTTCTCACTCCTTCGTGCATTCCCAGTAAGTAAAAAAAGAAAGAAATAAAATTTTAATGTTCACACACTTATGTAAAAATAGTTATATATTACCATTATTATAAATTATTATTAATATAATTTTTAAAGTAATCATCATAATAATTAATAAAAATGACTAAATAATTATATAAAAATTATGTATAATCCATTTTTTCAAAAAATAATTACCTAAAAAAATTTCATAAAATTTGTGTGTATTGACAATTTGGCATGGTTGGAACTTTGAACATGGAAAGAGGAAAATAACTTCTCTTCCTTTTTAAACAACTAGAACACTAACAAAAATAAAATCCAAAATTCTATGTAAAAGGATTTAAGGTTGACCCAATTGTATATAAGTGAGGTTTAAAACAAATTTTAAGACTATAGTTGATATTGGTCCTTCTAAATTTGTAATTGGCCTTTACTGACACATGGCAA
Organism: Glycine latifolia; assembly: GCA_013407115.1. Taxonomy (NCBI): domain Eukaryota; kingdom Viridiplantae; phylum Streptophyta; class Magnoliopsida; order Fabales; family Fabaceae; genus Glycine; species Glycine latifolia. The sequence goes on along the minus strand of CM023947.1, from coordinate 26,116,544 downwards.
AGACCAAAATACCTTTATTAGCATCCATCATTTTTTTTTCCTTTCCTCTTTCCCTTTCTTTCTTTCTTTCTTCCTTTCTTTCCTTTTTCCCATTTTTCATTCCTTCTTTCCTTTCCTCTTTCCCCCTTTCTTCCCACCTTGCCTCATGAAGCTCTTTTCTATGCACAATTTTTTTTTTGTGTTTGTTAACACAACATAATCATAATTCTATTATGTAAATTGCGCAACAAAATCATGATTCCATTTTTTTTTGTTTTTGAGCAACCCAACAGAATCACAATTCCATTTGCAATCTTGTTGCACAATGTACAACGAAATCGTATTTTTGTTGTACATTTTTTTTTGCACCCTCATTTGCACAACATAATTGTGATTCCATTGTACAACATTTTCGCAACCTCGAAAGCATAGTGAAAACACACTTCCGCTATAGTAGTAGAGGTGCAAAAAACTGTACAACGAAAGTGTGATTCTATTGTGCATTGTACATTAGAATCAGACTTCCGTTGCACAATGTTTTTCGCACCCCACTAATACAATGTAAGTGTGTTTCCACTATACAAAGTGAAGAAGGGTATATTTGGAATCTTTGAATGTTAATAAAGGCCAATAGAAACCCCCTTTTAAGAGTAATATTTTATTTTAAATGAAATAGTTATTTATTAGACCTTTTTGTCAACACATGTAGACTTTTTGCCAACATATGAGACCTTTTTGCTTTATAAAAATTAATAGTAAGTTTTTGTTTTGTTTGTAGACCTAAAACTTGGACTTTAGTTGTTTTATTCTTGGGCGGTCATGAAAAAGTGAAATTGAAAATACAGTTAAAAAAGATGGCATAAAAAGGTGATAAGTTCTAACTTATTTGGACAATTATATATATATAGAGAGAGAGAGTGTGTGTGTGTGTGTGTGTGTGTAAGGATTCGGGTGTCCAGATGGGCACTTTAAAATAATAATATTATGCTTAGGAGGTAGTTATGATTATAACGATCCTGTAACAGATCCGGGTTCGCATTTTTTAAGTGAGTATTAACAAGGAACTCGGATTAGTGTGACCGGGTGGACACTTCGGAGAATAAATAGAACCTTTATGGGTCAGTGCTGACGTGGAGGACGGACAAGGGCACAACCTTGGATTTTATAAAGTGTCGAGGTAGGACCTCGAACAAGGTCGGATAAGGTCGGACAATGGTGGAACCTTGGACTTTATAAAATGTCGAGTAAGGACCCTGGACAAGGTCGAATAAAGGCGGAGCCTTGGGTTTTATAAAGTGTCGAGGTAGGACCCTGAACAAGGTCGGATAAGGTCGGACAAAGGCAGAACCTTGGACTTTATAAAATGTCGAGTAAGGACCCCGGACAAGGTCGGATAAAGACGGAGCCTGGGATTTTATAAAGTGCCGAGGACGGACCTAGCTCTATGCAATCGATTACATAAGCATTTGTAATCGATTAAAACAGATAGCACTTACTTGATACAACAGGTAAGACTTTTGATTGTATTAATACCATGAACCTACACAAGGTTGTTCAGGTTATGAATGTCAAGTTGTACAAGGTAGATTTTTGATGGGTAATCTGAACCCGACAACAAGTATGTATGATGACTAAGCTAATTTTGACATTTGGCACTATTGGCGCGTGACACACGCCCCAAGGCCATTTAAATAGATCACTTGTCTACTTTTCGATGCAAACACTATCATCTTCTTCCTGTCTCCGTTTTCTCCATTTGCAAGCGAGAGAAACTTCATAACCACTCATCTTTAACCAAAACCCTTTTGCATGCAACTGGAAAGTTGAAAGGAACCACCCCATAAATAGATTCCAACCTTGGTTTCTTCTGAAAACCATCAGACGGAGAGATAGTCTTCTCCAAGAACTCTCGTAGAGTTTCAACTTTGAGGAAAAAAAGGCATTTTAAGGACATTCGAGCTTGGAGACGTTGTCCTCTAGCCTTCCTGGACGTTGTAGAGGTAAAACACTCATGTCTTACCGATTATTTGAGACTGTGTTTTTGAGATGTATAGAGACCCATTTGAGCCAGAGCTGGAACTAGGCTTGGGTCCTTTAGGAAAAGAATAGCGTTTCTTTTTCATGCAACGGTTGATGATCGTCATGGACTGCTTGCATGCAATAGTTGATAACCGTTTTGCTTTCTTGCATGCTTTTGCAGAACGTGATATAGGGGATATAGGTGGTTGTGACCACGAGGCCGGGAGAGCCAGTGTAACACTTAGAACAGGTAAGCTCTCTATTCTTGGGAGTTTTTCCTTGACGGTGTTCCACCATACTCTAAGGGAGTGATGGTTCTTGTATGTCATGATGCATGTGGTATTAAAATTGTGTGTTACTGCTTTTTAATTGAGAGCATGTATACGATGTACACTGTGATGATATGTTGTATGATTGATGAGATTCTCTGGCTAGTAGAATGGACTAAATATGGACTTTCCTTGGAGCCAAAGTCATGTGGAACAACTCTAAGTGGTCAATATATATATAAAAACCCTAAGAGAATGTGCCCTTAAGTGGATGATCTTCCTCAGGCAGTGTCTGCGAAAAGTCCTGAAAGAATGTGCCCTTAAGTAGATGATTTTCTCTTGCTATATCTGTGTTGTTATATACATATGATGCGTTTTTATGACAGCCAGGATGGTTAGATTATGTGATGCCTATTTTGATGCTATGTATTGTGAAAGTGAACTAGAGGGAGGAGAAGCCTCCAAGAACCCTGAGTTTACTGAGATTGTATCTCACCCCGGTTGGGGATTATATGTCCTTGTAGGCGATGCTCAGAGAGAGGATGGTGGATCCCGAGGCAAGAGACCCGAGTAAGGATGTTGTCCGATGGATCTCGGACAAGAGGCCAAGCTGGGATGGCGTTCTGAGTGAACATTAGGCATAGTTTTCATTTTGAGAGCATGTTGGCTCAGTATTTTGTTGTCTATATACACTTTGTACCCCGGCCTGAGGAGAGGACGCACATTTGATACAAAATACATTGTATTTTCATGAGTGTTTACCATACATAATGCACAGATGATATTATTATGGACGTATGATGGCGTCATATTTATTAGTTGCTTCCTAATTAATTATCTTTAATTAATTGTTGCGCTTAACGATCATAATTGAATATTAACAAATCGGATGCATACGGGGTGTTACAGAGAGAGAGAAATGAAACACATTAGAAGGGGGTTGAATAGTATAAAAGATAAAAATTTAGTCTTTCGAAAACTATCAAAAGTTTTTCTTACATAGATATCAATGGACAAAAGGTTTAGTCCAAAGGATTCAAAATTACTTTGTGCTTAGAAAATCATTTCACAAAACTTGGATAATGATAGTGTAGAAGTGACTTAAATAAAAGAATTAGTTATATTCAAGCAGTAATGAAAACACAAAGGTTTTATACTGATTCTCCCCAACTTTTGGGCTACTTCCAGTTCTCCCTCAAGCCTTGAAGGGTTCCACTAATCAATTCTTTGATTACAACCAAGTATTCTCTATGCTACTTCTGGCTACAACGAGTACTCCCTAGGTCACTCCTAGCACTACACTTAATCTCCCCCTGAGATTAAGACCTAAGTATTCTTTGTCACCAAGTTACTCTTGGCTTTCACAAACAATATATGTTTGAAAGAAAATGTATTTTAATCACTCAGAGAGTGTTTACACAGTAAGCTTGAATGCAATGAAACTTGCTAACTTAGTAAAACTAAGATTCACTCAATTCGCTCAAGTTTCTTTTGTCCAATGGATTGACAGCATTACAACACTTGTTCATTTTGTCTTAGAATATTCTCTTGTGATACAAAAACCTTAACACGAACATCTTTAAGTTTTATATAGACTTCAGAGCTTCGATCTGTTGAGAGATCCAAACTAGTCGTTGTTTAATAGCTTTGGCGCTTGACACGAGGTCACTACTATGCAGAGAAAGTGGGGACCACAAACACTTTTCAGCATATCTTTAGATAAGTATAGTTTGTCAGTGTCGCCTAGTGCTCAGAGCTTACTTTCATCATATGAATCGAAAGAAACATTAACAACATACGACAAAAGGAATTAAGAATGTCAAGACAAGATAATTTAAATCTTCCATTTTATGCGCTATGGCACGAGTTTCTTACTAAGCCTATGAACGTTACATTCTTATGATTGCTTTCAGCTCTAGAGGATAAAGTAATTATTCAATGCTTTTGTATTACGAGCCAAATGAAAAAGCACTTGTCTTCTCAAGGATACTTTGTCTATCATTTAGAGTCTTTCTGTTCATGCTTTTCTGCTTGTATCTCAGAGATAAATATGAACATGTAGCTTAAGAATGAAAGGTTAATTCATAAAATGTATACTTTGTTAACATTAAAACCTTAAGAATTTAATTATTTGGTACAATTCAATGTGACTTGGACACAACTTCACTCAATAAAAAGAGAAGAGATATTTCACTTACTCCAAGAGTAACTTCTTATTCTTATCATTTATTTTTTTAAGATCTAATGCTTAAGATGATTACTTATTACAACTGTCATATCTTAAATATAAATGATAAGGATAAAGAATAACTCTTTTGGAGTAAATAAATCTCTCCTCATATATATATAAAGAAATAAAAAATCCTCAAGAATTTAAAATAAGCACGGAGAAGGAGAAGGGAGAAGAGAAATAAAAACTAAAAAAGTGAGAAATATAATAATTAATATGAAGAAGAAAAAAAGATAAAAATGAAAAATAAAATATAAGAAAAAAAAGAAAATTTAATATTTTTATCAGAACATTTTTGTCTTTTTAAGTGGATATATAAAAAATATCAAAAAAATAAGTAAAAGTAATTTTTTTTTCTTTTCAAAATAAATGTTATATTTGAGAAAAATAATTTATTCTAAAATGAGTGTCATAGTAACTTTTCAATGTAATATTAATTATTTTTTATTAATATTTTTAATAATTATCATTTTAGTTAGGATTAGTTTTACAACATTATTTTTTTTATTTATTAGTTTTTTTTAATTTTATAAAATAATCTAAAAACAACTTATTTTAGGACCGAAAAATATTAATTATGATAGTAATCATTTATTTTTGAAATAATAATTTATTAACACGTGACACTTGTCTCTCTCCAAATTTATTATAAAAAAACGCACATGGATATGTCATAAGAACAAACAACAAATTATGCTGTTGATGGCAGATGCCATTGGAGTCTCTTTCTTAGATTCTAGTCGGTATTATTTTTTCGTTTTTCTTTTCCTTCACCTACAAACTAAGAACAAAAACAAAATAATTCTTCCGCATTTTGTCAAAGAAGTGGGTAGCCCAGTCGACTTGTGTCAATCATATTGATTTTTCAAATCATGCTATGTACCTACCATTTCAGATAGATAACATAGGGAGCTAGATAATACCCATGCATTGAATTTTATTGAATATAATTAATCTATATTAAATTTCAATTCTTAACAAGAATGGAACTCACTTATTTTGTGACCAATTCCAAATCATCAAACTCACTTGAATACGGATGTTTTCTTTGATAGATTGCTACTTTGATCATGAATGAGTATAGTGGCACAGAGGTTGTGGCACTTGTATAGACTTCAATGCTTAAATAAGTAGAACTTTCAACATTAATTGTACAATATTTAGGATGAAAGAGAAAAATTTTAGGTCTTATAACAAACGGAGATAGTAATATAGTTAAATATCACTCATATCCCGTCCAAATTTATTTGATGGGTAAAAATTTAATCGATTGTAGATAATTTTTTATATATGGTCATTAGATATAAATCTAATTATCATTAGTAGATATCAATTCGTTTTTTCAAATATAAAAATTCAAAATAACTAAAAATAAAGCTGAAACCCCACTGATATATAAACTTACTTTCAAAGTCAGATATCAATGTTTTTTAAAATTAAATTGACTGTTGAAGTAATAAACAACCTGTAATTACACATCTCAAGTTTTTGTATGAAATTCCAGTTCAATAGTTCGTATTTTTTCACTACCCAAACTACATATTTAAGTCATTGTAAGATGCTTCTTTATTCATATAAGTACACATCGCGATTAAAAAAAAGTTACTGTATCTTAATAGGTATCTGCTTGGACTATTTTATTTAACTTCTTAAAACAAAAGGAATTTATTTATAATAACTAGAATCCGTACTTTCAACCCAAAAAAACCTAGATTTCGTACATGTGAAATATACTAGTTCTTAAAATATGTGATTTTCATTATGTTATCAATAAAAGAAAAAAACGATTGTAACTACAAATTTTGCACAATCATTCAACTACAAACTATTATTATTGTTATCTATAATAAATTTGTTAATTTTTACAATAATTATCATAAAAGTCATATAAACATAATTTGTAACTGAATGTTTATTTTACATTAACGATACATAATCTATTCTCTTTTTAAATGAACATATTTTAAAAAATGAAGTCCTGCAATTTACATAGAAAGATACAAAACAGTTGTGCGTGGATGCAACTATAGAGTTGCAAGTGGTGGACATGATTTGCATTTATCTTTTCTTAAATTATTTTTGTATACTTCTTTTTGTGTGTGTGTGTGTAGGAGGGGCAAAAGCCCAACTAAAATCCAGGAAGGAATGTTACACAGGCTAAGTAAGCTATCAAAGAAAAATGGATTACACATGGGGCTATAACAAAAGTCCTAAATCTATAGCATGCATAGATAATCCCTATTCCGCTAAGCCATTGGAAGTCTTATTAGCTTCCCTTGAAGTATGGACAAATTGGATAGGTACCATATGCATTCTTGAAGGATTTGTTGCACCAAGGCGTATGAGGGGTGGAGATTATCACATTCAGCTTTCAAATGGTGTAGTTCCTTAAGAATCGGATTGAATGTTACAAACCAAACCCACAGGACCTAGCCATTCTAACTCCTATTAGGATTACCCACAACACGGCAATTAAGGACAGAACAAGATGCCAATTTATAGGCAAAACAGAAGTGCCGTTATAGTCTCTTTAAACTCTATCACAAGCAGCAAAATCATGTTATCCAAGAACTGCCCCATCAAATTTAGCTTAAAATGGCCATGAATAGGAGAGACCGAGATATATATCTGTCCAAAGTGAATCATTTGGAGTGCACCACCACATCATGAGGATTAGCAAGTGGATTCAGCTAGCCCGCAACATGATAAGAGCAGCTTGTGCTTTTATACGTAATTTAGCCTTTCCGGGTGAAGGTGTGGAATTATCAAAGATAGTTGCATTTTTGTTGATGCAATATGTAAGTGGAGGACAACCCACATCTTATAAGTCGATTTTATAAAATTGAGTTAAACTCAAACCTACATTCTAAGATGATATTAAAGTCCTATATTAGCGAGTGTTGTTGGGTCTGTCATGTTACCTACTATTGAACCACCCACAAATGTCTCAGTCTTACAAATTTCATGCTTTAGATGTTAATCCCAAAATTAAACTCCGGTGACTATCCTTCAATAAATTTGATTGTAACCGAAGGTCCATAAGATTCACGAAAATATCAGCATCTGAATTATTTTCCTGGAGGAGGTTCACACTTCTTTGGCCAGCATGCCATACATTATATAGCACGAATTGATGTTCTTCCACAGTACATTTGCATATAGGGCACGATTCATCTTGTATAAGGTGTTATGGGTAGGACATTTTAGCAATTTTCCAAAGCAAAAATTTCATTCATTGGGACCACTCCAGCTCTATATGATCGAGAAGTTGCACCTTCTTTATAGTTGGTAAGCGTTGAACGAGAATTTATATGCAAAAGCTACTATTAGGATCCCATCATTTGACCATCTCCAAGCCAAACGATCTTTATCAAGTAACAGAGAGGAAAGCACCATAGCTTGGATTTGGTTGCAAACTAGAATGAGAAGACACTTACCAAAGCTTTGAAAATCCCAATCTCCATTTTGCAGCACAAAATTATTAAGGACCTTATCTTGTTGATACTCATGAAGTTGACCAGTTGCTAAAAGGCAAAAGGTTTAAAAGACCTCTATTTTGCAGCCCAAGGTCAGACTATAACTTATTTTGTCAGCACTGTCCACCTGCAAACTAAATTGGTCTCAACTTTCTCCCATATTCAGCAAATGTAATGCCAAGGATTCGATGTTCTTTTCTCATTATTAATGATTGGTTTTATGCTATTATAGCACTTATACTTTAGCTTTAAGGACATCAACCCAAAAAACTTTGGGTCTAGACCAAGGCTAATCTAAGTTTTTACCAACTGTTCCACAGGACCTACTCCATAAAGGGGGACTAGCAGGCCATGCCCCCTCAACCATCTATGTCGCATCATATTGCTGCTCCGATGCCTCTCCCATTATAGCAACAGCTATAAGGTCTGCTAAAACATCTTCCATATCTCTGCTATGAATAGAAGCTGTCAGTGGTACTCATTCAGCTTGGGATGAACCTGGCTCGTCCTCCATGGAGCCGACTTGTCAATCCTGTCTAATATATCATGTGTGCGGCACACTGTATTGAAAAAATGTTAACTTCATCAACAATTCAAAATCAAACCATTAATTTAAAACAACTACACGGCATCAACTAATTTTCATTGTGGATCTATTTTCAGTTAAGAAAATTACTTAGGAGCTTTTTGGATACAAATATAAGTGTTTTTTTAGAGTTTTTCTACTGAAATATAAAGTTTTTTTCTGTCAAAAGAAATCTTGTATCCAAAGAGACTTTTATTTCAGATAAATAACAAAAAATAGTATTTGTTATATACCTATTTTAAGGTGCATAGCAAAAACTTATTGCAAAAACTTATTTCCATTGTGCGTAAAACACACAACAAAAACAAGTTTGTCATATCTACATAAACGAAAAAGAAAATTGAAAGAGTTCAAGTCACTTGCCAGAACTTCTAATTGGAAAATGAAGATTGTCGAGAGGGAGATGAAGAGGGGGCAAATGAGTGGCTCCAGTGACTAAAACTGGAGGTAAATTATTCGAATCCATTATGTTCAATTCAAAAAATTGACTGCATATTGTGTAACCAAAAATTATTTATTCTACTTCCAACTAATCTGTCACTCGATGAGCCAAACAGATACCTTAAGTCATGAATCCATATTCTATATCAATTCATTTGAATTTACTATTTTTAAAAAATGAACATCGAAAAACATTATTTTTTATTATATAAAACACAAATCATTAAACCCCCTTCAAAAAGGGACAAAGCTCGCGTTTCAAAGTCAAGAAGAGACGCGGGTAGAAAAAGAACGTTTCAAAACCTCGAATGGAGACTTACACTCGCGCACACAAAGCTCAGGATGCCATATGAATCATGCCCGTAAAATCTACAAATTTTCACCATAACATTAGTATTTTTTTTTCCTTCTGTACATCGAATTCAGATCCATTCAAAAATTCCTACATGAGGCTTTTTCAGCATAGCATTGGGGAGAGGACAGCTGCAGAAAAACCAGCCACCACAGATGTGAGTTCATTTGCCCACATCTTGTAAAGTATCCTTAGGAAGGTCAATGATGCAGCAGTTCAGAAAGTGAATTATCTTTTAAAGTGATCTCTCATAAAGAAGGAATGTCTAAGAGCTTCCTTGGCTGTAAGTCTTTCAGAGGGGTCATATCTAAGTAACCCCTGCAAGAGATGTATGAGATCGCCAGCTGAATGATCTACATGCTGCATTACAAGGTTCTGCATATATTTGGGAGGGAAAAGTGTCAACTAAAGTCATATATAAACCATTCAAATTGCTTTATATAGTTAAAATCAGAAAGCAAATAATTAAACCAACCTGAAGCCTAGGAAGCTTCATTACAGCTTTGATACTCTCCCTCGAGGTTGCACCCGCGGGCCAGTCTAATGTACCCCTTCTAACATACTTCTCAGCATGTCGGCTAAACATTTGCACAAACATAATGCTTACTCATTTATCATATTTTAAGGATCAATCAATTGAAATTAAGTTAGCATGGTAAGTCACATACTCGACTCTCTTCAACATGGGCTGTGGTAATGGACCAAGTACCCTTTCCATCATTGCAAGATGCTCTAAATTTTCATGAGTCTGAAACAAAGCTTCACCCTGTAATACAAATTCATGAATTATAGAATAAAATCTATGAGATGGATAAATGTGCTTCATATAAAGGTTTTAAAAGAGCCAAACATACCGTGCATAATTCAACCAATATACATCCCACACTCCATATATCACATGGATAGCTCCAGCCAAGTCCTAAAACACCATTGTAAAAATCAACTTTAGCACACATAGCAAGTCTCATGATTGTCAAGTGTCAACATGCAAAACACAGTTAAGGCAGGCATTCTTTCCACAGCATTTACAGTATGTATATATACCAAGGATAACTTCAGGAGCCCTATAATGACGAGTTGATACAATGTAATTCTGATCTTCTCGCTCATAAGTGGTGCTGCCAAAATCAATAACCTTTATAGCACTTGATTTGGGAACTCTCTTGAAATAGGAACTTGGTGATCTAGATGAACTCTGTAAAATAAAATGGATGTCAACGATTGATCAATCAATGCTAAAGCTAGAAAAAGGTACTTCCAAGTTTCATTTTTATTCTTCCAGGTACGACTACTATTTTTCACATAAAAAAAAGAACATAATTGTCATTACAAATAACCAACTATCATGAATACTTCCTACTAACACCCCTATCAACCAGGAACTGCTCTTAGTATTATGTATACTGCAACAAGTCCAAAACAATAAAGAGTCACAGGTGGGCAAAAAGAAAAGCACCTTGTAGTCAGCAACTTTGACATACTCGGGTGAAACTAGTAGTATGTTTTCAGGCTTCAGGTCAGTATGAATCATGCGCAAATCATGCATGACTGCAAATTCATAAAAAGATACTATTAGAAAGCTAACCCACAGAGACAAAAACAACAGAGTCTGACAGTATATTAGATCTACAAATGTATTGCCATTATCAGTTAATGATAATCCAAAGTGAAATGTGTGGAAGAAATAGCTCAAAAAGAAGCTAGTTCAAGTAAATACTACACACATGCTATACATTCCAATAGTTGTCTGCCAATCTCACGGACAAGATCAATGGGAAATGAGCGATAATTGTTTTTCTGAAGAAAATCGTATAAGCTTGGTCCAAGTTTCTCAAACACCTGTTAAAACCATTTAAATTCACCGTTGTCTTAACCCCCAAATTATTTGTAAATTGGGGAAATGATTCCATTACAAATTAAATACTTACAATACAGATATGATTACGATAGTCAAACCAGTTCCGTATTTGCACAAAACTGCAAGGAATAAGCCCATTTAACCAATGCAATGGAATCAAGGATTTTCATTGTAGTATGTACTAGCATACATGACAAATTTGTTAAATCTACTTACCGATTGCCTCCTTTATCATGTTTACCAAGCTGTTGCAACACCTCAACTTCTATCATGGCTGCTTCTCGATACTTCTTTATACCACGGACAATTTTTACGGCAACCATTTCCTTCCTCTCTCTATCCCAGCATTCTAAGACCTGCCCAAAAGTTCCTTCACCCATTTTGCTATGGATCTTATCTGCAAACATGATATTGAAAAAGTATCAACAATGCAAGCCTAGCCAACACAGTGAATTCTAATGTCCGTTTTGAACATATTCCCAAAATGTTTTTCACCTTACGACGTAAATTAATAATTAAGAAAACAAGAATCTTACAATTGATTTTAATCTTACAATTGATTTTCACCTTAGGACATAAAATTAAGAAAACAAGAATCTTACAATTGAAACAGGAACAGGATTGAATAGTTAAGGTATTAAAATGACATAAAATTAAGCCCACATTTAAAAGTTAAGGGTGTGAGGATGCATGTGAATCTGAATTTTGAAAGCAAATGATTACAGCTCTAAAAATATCAACTAGGATTAGACCATGATGAAATATATGAATGTAAATTTCTTAATGATGGTAAAAGTGTAGTTACAGCGAGAAGTTAAATTTTCTCCAAGCACAAACATGTAATGCCCATCTTTATCATCATCTCGCCAAGGGGGAGAACCATTTCGAGCAACTGGCTTAACAAATAGAGAACTAGTGGTATGTTCTGAGGGACCCCTTGAAGGAGCAAAGCTTGAAATAGTCCCAACATCTTGTCCACAAAACAATCCTACCTGAGCCTACACAACCATCCATTCATGTACCACTCATAGTTAAAAAATAAAACTCCATCCCACTGTCATTAACTCAACCTATGCTCTCACCAACACCTCGGAATATAACAAAAAAAACTGACAATGAAGTAAACAAGGGTGATCCAGTACATACAATAAATTATTGAGAGCATAATAAAAAAATAGTTGAGTATTGAAACAAATTTCCATAATTCACATTAGAGTGTATTAATAGACAGGCAATTCATTCTCCAAATTCAATTAATATAAGGTTTCAAAGACTAGATCTTACATAACAGTTCCCCTCTTTGCAAATGATAACATCAAATATTATTAAACGAAAATGAAAGATCCGGAGATATTAATCATAACATGTATTTTGTGACAAAATCCAGATACATATGCAAACACAATCAGTGATTCATGTCAACAGACTTCATATAGAAAGAACAAAAACTGTAAAGAAGGATCACAAACTCGTTGAAAAACAAACACAGCAATCTAACACAACACCGCAATCTAACGCAGAATAATCACAAAAAATGGAACAAAAGAAACCAGATCAACTAGTTTACCGGTACACAGGTCCGTAATATAAATTAAAAGGTAAAAACCTAATAGAAGCATCAAACAAAACATAAAAAATCGTCACATCAACCCTGAAAGGCAAAAAAACACGTTACCTGAACCAAACATACCCAATCTACATAAATTCCACCAGATCTACAACCAGAAAAGATAAAATCGCCAGAAAAAGAAGGAAAAAAAATATCAGATCTGATTTTAGGATTAAAAAGTTACCTTGGGAACTTCAGGGATGTCCCAGCCCAATCTCGCTCTCTTTCTCGGGCGACGATCCATGTGAGTGTGAGGAAATTCGAAGACGCGTTCCATCTCCATGATTCAGAGAACTACGAAAACTTCAAAGAGATTTGAAGGAAAAGATTTAGATGAAAGAGAAATATATGCTTTTGGGAAACTAGTGCCTCAGCTTCAGGAACCCTAATCTCGATGTTAGCATAATAGAACGAACGGTTGGGATGAAATCTTACTGTCCACATATCGACGCATTGGAGCATCTTGGTCGAGGGGCTGGATTGTGCTGTCTAATGTAGACTATGGTTAAATATTGGTCATCTTTTTAACCATGGTTCGGTTAGGTTTGGTGGAGCTTCTGAATGGAATAAATAATTGCAAATGCTGTCGACTAGCTTTTTTTTTCGTCGATGAGAATGCGAAGAGGCGCGGGATACGATTGTATAATATCCATTCTCACATTGCATTTAAAAAAAAAATATTGTTAATAAGTGTTTTTTAATGTATTTATTAAGTAATTAAAAAAATATTTATTATGTAAATCATAGTAAAACATAAAAAAAGATTATTAGTAGTATAAATTTATGTCTCCTAATAAATACATTTATACTTTTAATTCATTAATTTATGTCATTAGAACATTTTAGTGAGAGATAAAAAATTGAAATCTTAAACCATCACTTTTTGAGATTCAAAAAGTGACGTAAGATTGAAAATCTCTCAAATTTTTTTACATTTGATCCTTTAGTGATAGATTTTATTTTAAAATTTTAAATAATTTTAATAGGTTTCACATAAACTTCATTTTAAATATTTTATTTAAGTATTTATTAACTTCTGTCGTTCTCTATCGACTTTTTTTCCTCTCATCTACATTCATTTTCGTGTCTCTCCTCATTTTTCTTCTTCCTTACTCTTTCTCTTAGAGGTTGCACACCCTTCCACTTCTTCTTCTTCCCCATTCCCCTGACTTCTTTTCATCCGTGTGCGCAACCCCCTTTTCCATGGTATTTTTTTTTTGTTGGTTTGTTTTTTTTCTTCTTCATCTCCTTTTGTTGTTGCATTCCAATTATTCTTCTTCATCCTTAGTTTTACTATTATTGTCACCTAATGATACATTTTTCAAACTGTGTGGATCTACATAGTTCTTTCCCAAAAACTGGATCTACAAAGTGAAGATTTTGAGGAATGTTTTATTGTTGGATCTAGGGAATATCAAATCTTCAACTTAAGATTTATCCCCAAGATCTAGCATTAAAGATGTTCTCAGAGCACTAGTTAGCATTTGCCTAAAAGAATATTTGTACCAATATCATACTTGCCCATGTAGCAACTTTGATCATCATTCTCATATCCATTGGATACCTATTTACTTATACTTGCATCCACTACTCACATTTTATAAATTATTAAGTTAATAATTAATAAAAAATATTGATTAAAAATTATTGCAGTTGAAAAATCACTCTTAAACCATTTAAACATAATATTAAAAGCATACAAACATAACCTTAAGTCATTCAACATATGTCATAACTAAAAAGCAAGAGAAACATTATAAAGCTTTTTGAGGCATACTTCAAAGCTTTCGACCAGGTCATCAACAAAGCTAAATTATCTTTTTTCACAAGATTTATATCTCATAATTGTATCTCTGGTTTATCTAACCTTTTAGGATTCAAACATAGCACCCTTCCTTTCACTTATTAGGGGTTCCATTGTTCCAAGGGAAACCAAGGAGAACCACCTCTAATCCATTGTGGTACCATTAAACACAAACTCTTTGCCTATAAAGGAAAAATGTTATCTATTATCAGAAGAGTTTTACTTGTCAAATCTATCGTCTGTAGCATGCTTACCCCCAACTTCTATGTTTATCTCCAGTCATGATATTATCTAAAAGACATAGACCAATGGATCATGAATTTCATTTGGATTGGAGATGTTGTTAATAATAGGAAGACGGTTATTGTTGCTTGGAGTTCCATCTTCAAGCCTTTTAGTGAAGGAGGGTTTGGGTTGCAATCCTTATCAGCCTTGAACCAAGCTACCATGCTTAAGCTGGGGTGGGAATTGATGTCCTCCAATTTGCAATGGGTAAGGCTTCTTTGTGAGAGAGTGCTAAAAAACAATCAAATTGTTAAAAACCATGTTTACTCATCATCAATCTGGATCAACATTAAACTAATTATAAATATAATTAAGGGAAATTCTTCTTGGCTTATTGGAAATGGTTCCTTAAATTTTTTGTGCGCTAAGTGGTTGGAAACCTCCATTGTGGATTTGACAAACATCCCACCTCATATGAGATCTATGCTTAAAGCTTCTATTAAAGATTTTTGGAAAGATGGCATTTGGGATATTTCTTATACTTTTTATGATCTTTTTTTTTTACTTTGCAAATTTTATAAAGCAAGTTATTATCCCTAAAGTCTCGCATGAGGATCGTCTTATTTGGTGACTAGTACAATCCAGAAACCTTAAATTCAAGGAGGCATACCTTACCATTGCCCCCCTAGAGCAAATGATGTAGGTTGGCCAAAGATGATCTAGAACAAATTCATCACCACATCCAAAACTATGGTCTTTTGGAGAGTTATTGAAAACAAGTTGCCTATCAACAACAACCTCAGGAAAAAAGGTTTCACCATTGTTTCAATATGCTCAAATTGTGATAATCATTATGAAACCACTTAGCATCTTTTCCTTCATTGTACTTCTGCTCAAAAAGTATGGCATTGGTTGGAGTCCTCTTTAGGGAAACAAATTGATCTATCTTTAATCTATCACTCTATCTTGATCTCTAGCAGAAATTGTTGTCCCAGGTGTCGGATATGGTGTTGGTTGCTTATTTTCAGATTTGGAACAGAATAAATAAGATGAGGTTTGAGAACAATGTAGTGGTTGAAGTCATAAGTACTATTTGCACCTCTGTTTGCCTCACAGGGATGACTACAACAGAGACCATGGGGAACTCCATCATTGATTTCTCTGTTCTTAAAAAATTCTCTGATTCTAGTCATTTGAGGAAAACAAAGGTTATCAAACCAAACCTTTGGAAATCCCCTCATCTTTATGGATACAAATTAACATGAATGGGGCAACTAGAGCAATCTGGGTAGAGCAGATAGGCATGGCAGCAGAATTCGACCTCGTAGGGACCGAACCGAACCCGCCCTGACTTTGACGGGGAAAAGCCGCATTGACCGAGTTCGGTGTCGGGGTCGGGTTTTCCTCGTTAACCAAAAGCAGGGGCGGGTATGAGATTACTAATATCCGCCCCGCACCCGCCCCCGAACTCTCCCCGTAATTTCTTAATTTCTTATGCAATACCTAGATTTTATGATTTTAATTGAATTGATTGATTTAATTTGGTAATTTTTTAAATTGTGATCCCATATTTTGAATTTGACTTTGCTACTATTTTTTTGGTTACATAACCAGCTTTTTCGCCCCATTTTTTCAATAAAGAAAAACTACAGTATTTTCTAATTTTTTAAATTTTGATCAATATTAGCAGGGGCGAGGAAACTCGATCCCTAACAAGGACAATGATGCGTATGTATTTTTAACCCCGGTGGAAATTGGGATCGGGATCGAGGATCAATTATACAGTTGGGGGCAGGGGTGAAAAATGCAATACTCGCCCTCGCCCCGTTGTCATACCTAAGAGCAGGCAGTGATGGTTTTTTTGTTAATTTGAGATTAAATTTCATAAAGGTGTTTGCAGCTAGCATTGGCATTGAGAGTGCTTTCATGGTAGAGATTATGGCAGCCATCCTTGTAATTGAAAAGGTGATCTCTAAACACTGGGATTGGGTTTCAATCAAAACAGACTCATCTCTTGTGATCCATGCTTATTATCATCCTACAATGGTGTCTTGGAATATTTTCAATCGTTGGGTTAATTGTATAAATTCTTCTTGCAATTTCAACTTTAAGATAACTCACAACATTTACAGAGAGGGAAATGCTTGTGTTGACAAGCTTGCCTCTTTTGGCATTCTAAACTCAGGTTATACTTGGTGGGATTCACCACCTTCTTTCATTTCTCAAAAGCTCTATAAATATAGAGATGTAGGGATGGAACTACACCCCCTAACAAAAATATTTACACTTAAAAAGAACAATTGCCCCCTTATATATTTGTCCACAATATCAAAACGCATGGCATTTGTGCGAGCTGAGATTTTTTTATCAACAAGAAAGTTCGCGAGTTGTAATTGTGTTGCTATAAGATAGCCCACTAAGTTATATATATATATTTGTTTTTTTATGACAAACAAAAGTTTAATTTTTACTTTAAGCCAATATCTATTACAACTTGTTTGTTCAATGAAAATAATATGGAGTAGATAGAAAGAAGCAGCATTGTTTAAGCAATAATGTGAAAAATGATATTTTACAGGTATAAAAAATATATTTAATTAGTAAAAGTATAATTTTTTGTTACAATAGATGTATCAGAGAAATAAATTTAAAATTAATGGTCCACTTAGGTTATATTATATCTTGTCTATTTTCACTCATCTCTTTATTTCTCTTCTTAACTATTCTTTATTTCTATTCAACCAAACACTTTTATTTCTTCCTTTAATTCTTACCAATTTTCATCATTTCCTTTTTATTTCTATCTACTACATTTATTTTCTCTCTACCAAACAAAGCCTAAAAGATAAAACAATATCCATATATGGATAAAAGATAAAACTAATATATTCAGGGGGGAAGATAAAACAATATAGTTTTTGTATTTTATGTTTAATTTTGCTTTCCCTTTTTCTAGAATCCCTTCATGAATCAAGCCTTAGTGCATGTTGCATTGTTTCTCAGTTTTTTTTAGTCACAATCTCTTACCATGTGATAAATTTTCGTCCCCTACTTTTTCCTGGTTGCTTCCATGCAAAGATGGGCTTCCTTTTTATAGGTTTAGTTAGTTTGGCTTCCTTGGGTATGGTTTGACTCTCCCAAGTGTTTTGTTCATATGTTCATCAATGATATTTTGGGGTGAGCATTTTGGTGTTGATGGGGTTAGGGTGTCATCATATTTGGGATCTCAAACCCATTTGCTTGTCCTCTACTCCTTGTTTCTTTGGAAAAAAATGCCATAACTAAAAAGCATAAACATAATCATCTAACCCAATCCATAAATATAATGTTTTATATAAACAGTTAACAAAATCATTAAAAACTTGGACTTAATGTAATGGTACTCTTCAAGACATGAATAAACAAATAAATTGAAATTAATTAACTTATTATTATATACAAGAAACAAGATTATACATTAATAGTGTAAAATCATTTTACAATCATCTAATCACAAATGATCATATTTGATAAATTTTTTTACTCTTAATAACTTTTTAAAAAGTTATAATAACAATAATTTGTTATTGAGAGTGACAATGTAAAATTGTCTTACATTGTTAGTGCATAATCATTAAACTCATTATATATTTTTGCTGTAACAAAAATGAAATGTTGTATAATATGTCTCCTAATAAGGAAAAGGGTTGAAAGAATCCAAGTCTATAATTTTATCATATAGAAACAATTATAATTGAAGGTAGAAATTAGAAAAGGTATAAACATATATATAACATATAGGAGGAAGCAAAATCAAACATAAAGAAATAGAAAAATTCAAGGAAAACAATAATCCAATAAATAATTTATGAAGCATAGACAATTAATTATTAAGAACATTACACTCAACTATCTATTCTTAAAAGATTTCATGATTAAACCATTAAATCGTAGAGTATATAATATAATTTAATATATAATAGGTGTGGGATTGGATGGATACTTTAATACTTGTACCTGCATCCATTCTCATTAAAAAATTCTGTGGGTAAATGTTTGTCTCAGACCCATCCCCACTAAATGGGTAATTATCTTATCTGTTTGTAAATATTCATAAAATCGATGTATACTTTGTCAACCTTACTTAACATTGCATAATCAATGGGTTTGAAATCCCAACCAAAACAAGGGTTCTTGTTAATGCAAAATCAATAGCAATGGATCCAAGTTGTTGGGAGAATCCAAATGAGTTCTTACCAGAGGTTCCTAGTTAGTCCAATAGATTTTAAAGGACAACACTTGGAGATAGATGTTGCCATTTGGCGTTGGTTGATGGGGTTGCCATGCCACTTGTTGAGTTAGCATTTGCAAATGTTTTGTTTCATTTTGACTGGAAACTGCCTCTTGGACATGAAATAGATGACTTGGATATGGAAGAAGCAATTGCCCTCACCATGCATATATAAGAAAACTCATCTTTGGCTGAAATCTACTCTTGTCCAAGAGTAGTGCTTTTCTTTGGATTCTTTTCTAAAATTGGGTCATGTTGTACGACAGCCGACACAATTACATATGATAAATAAAAGGAAAATATTTTGTAAAACGTGATGTTATAAGACATCTAGATAATGAAAAAAAGAGAGAGAATATAAATATGTATTGTTTTTTAACTTGTAACTTTTAATAGAAAATACGTTAAAATTATATTGACGATTTTTAGTGTTATCCTTTTTTCTTTTTACATAAAAAGAAGATTTTTTAAGAAAATTTAATCATTAATGATACTATGCAGCATTTTCCATTAAGCAGAGTAGTTGTCTTTGAATTGCAGTTTTTGGCAAGTGGTTATGCATAAATTTCAGCTTTTGCTTGAGTTGGTGGTTGAACTTTTGCCCTTTGACTTTTTATTGTTCTAGTCATTGTTTATGCATCTTTCTACTGATGTGGTTTCGGCATTTTTTTTTGCACTTTCCTTTAATTTAATATGCATTTGTATTGTTTTTAATTACTAAATTTGAAATGTTGTAAACACCTAGCTTGTCGGGGCTAGCTATTAGCAATATAAAAAATAAGTTACAAATTAAGAGAAATATAGCAAAATTCTCTCTTTTTCCAACACTTATTTTGTGATTAATAATTTTTTAATTTTTTTATCAATTTTGATAAATTTTGTATTTAAATAAGGAGAGAATCTTTAAATGATAAGTGAGACCCACCAAATTACCAAAATTAGTAATATAACAAATTTGAGTCAATCATTAAAAAAATGTTAAAAAGAGAATAAATATCACTAACCTTTCTCACAAATTAATTATATCATTTAAGAAATTAGCTATATAAACCTTATTGAGTTATTGTACTTAAATATAATAGCCTTTATCTATTGTATAAAATATTTTTTCTTTCAATTATTTTTTCTGAGCCATGTTTAATCTGTTAACAAGAATAAATTAGTATAAATAACTGTATTAATCTAAGATTGCACTGTGTTTTAAAACTATATTTAAAAAAAATATATCTTTGCATAAGTATATGTTTGAATTAAAGTTAAAAGAATTCACAAATATTTTTTATTTTGAAAGCAATAACTAATTTATTCCTTCTTCATTTATATCACACATTGGAAATTACTAATTTTTTTTTAAAGTTTAAATCAAACATAGCTTGAGTATCACTTGACAAATGTGACCTTGCTTTAACAAAATTCTACATTAGACAATTGAAGCGATGCTTTGACTTTCTCCTTACATGCTTTATTTTTATTAATAAAAAAATTACAAAATTATATATATAATGGATCAAATTATATCGATATAACTTTGATAACTTTTACATCATTTTTATAACTTGATATATAATGTGTTTTTTTATTAATCTAACCATTGAATTATATGTATATGTTATCAAGATTGTGTGTCAAATTTTTTTGTCAAAATTGAATAAGAATAAGAAGGTAATCAAATGATCCATATTTTAATATATTTTGAAATATTTATATTACTGCAAACGATTTTGGATAAATATGAAATTTTGCATATATAATTTGTGAAAGAAACTTTCAATCCAAAAGTGAATTCTAAGAAAATATTATTCAGTTGAAAATTATATAATGATATAATAGTTGTCAAATATAATATATATAGAGGATGTATCATGTGAAAATGAAAATGGTTAATCTCAACCGTTGGAATAAAATGAAAGGTCAAGATTAATACTTTTAAAATTCAAATTTAAAACTCATTTAACTATAAAATCTCTATAAGAATAATAAAACAAAAAATCAAATATCTTAAAAAGATCATCACCACCAATAGCCACTATAGCTGCAACCACCAATATCGTGATTGTTGTCATGACTATCGTCATTGTCACCAACATGATTGTCGTTGTTGCTCGCGGTGGTGGCGATGATAGCAACGACAATCAAGTTGGTGGTGACATCAATGATCATGACAACGATCACATTATTGTTGGTGGTGGTGGTGATAATAACGACAACAACAATCGTATTTGTGATGATGATGATGATGATGATGATGATTGGTGACAAATATGAACATAACAATGATGATAGTCATAATGATAACATATTTGATATATTTTAGGACGTCATAAATTAATATTTAAGATATTTGATAAATCTTATAAAGATTTTATGGTTAAATGAATTTTTAATTTAAATTTAAAATATTTTAATCTTAATCTTTCATTTTAATTAAACTGTATTAACTATTCTCATTTTCACATTGATAATCATATTATTCTCTTATGATATGATACATCATTTATATATGTTTGTTAGAATCATGAGAAGTGCCATGATCCAAACAATTATCACCCAGTGCACTGAGCAAACATCCATTAGAAGATACCCCTCACGCTTAAGAAACCACTACTTCACCAAACCTCCCTAGCCTTCAGAATCTTGATATATACCATCAAGATGGCATACAAGAAGATGCCAAGACTTTACAAAGGTCCTTCATCACTTTAATACCTATCCCTTTACACCTTACAATCAACCCTCGTATACGAATCTAAAATATACAAATATCATCACCACCCACACATGCTTGTTTTGACAAAGTTTTTATTAATAGTGAAAAGCGTTGAGAAATATAATTCAATTGCCCTTTTTATGTTTTTCTATGTACTGTTCACTATTAAATTCACCTTTTCCTGACATCTTGATAAACTATAAAAAAAATATTAAGAGCCAAAAGAAAGATATTTCGTTCCCAGCTAGAAACATATCTAGAATTAGAATACAGGTTTCCATTTGCTAGTAAATAAATAAGTATTCCATGTAGGGGTGCATGCATGCCTAATGAACGAGTTATATTGAATTATATATATAATTAGTTTTAAAAATTATAAATGTAAATTTAGTCTGTAGATTATAAAATATTGTTTAATCTACAAATTATTAAAGGTCGATTATTTTATTATAATTTTGAAAGTTAAAATAAACGTTACTAAATAATATGATGAACCAAAAAAACATCATTTTATAATTTTCAAAACTAAAATAATATTTATTATAATTTCAAAAACTATTTAGAAGAAAAAAATATTATTAAAATATAGAGTACTAGATGTACCCTTCAACATTCAACATAGTTACAAGCCGACAGAGTCGCGGTCACACAGCAGCCTCCAGCCACACAATTGTATTTACCATTTCCATATATAGACAGATGAGAACACACAAATATCCCAGCAGCAACCATTGTGCAGCCAAGATTTCCAATTCTAAGCCTCTGCATAATTTGCATACTTCAGTATAAAAACAGTTTACATTAATCGGTCGTACTTTTGTGCTGTCAAATGTCAAGTTCTTTACATTTACAAGGCGGCGTGTACTACTTATTAAATTTTTAAATTACATGGAACATCTTCGTACATTAATAATTAAATAATATTTCTACAGTAGTTAGTCTTCACCTTCATATTATATATATATAATACCAAGTGTTGCTATGAATTTCATTCAAGCGTGTTTGGGTAATGATACAATACCTATACCAGTAGCAATGATCTCTTTCACAGTCTTTGTTTTCCTTACACTCTTGTTCATTTTGTCATTGATTAAACAGCTGAGAAAGCCTACTACAGAAAAGAGAAGACTACTACCTCCAGGGCCAAGGAAACTACCCTTCATCGGCAACCTCCACCAGCTTGGTACATTGCCACATCAATCCCTTCAAAACCTTTCAAATAAGCATGGACCTCTCATGTTCTTGCAACTGGGTTCAATACCTACCTTGGTAGTTTCCTCTGCTGAGATGGCCAGAGAGATTTTCAAAAACCATGACTCAGTTTTCTCTGGCAGGCCTTCGCTACACGCTGCGAATCGATTAGGATACGGTTCAACCGTGAGTTTTGCACCGTACGGTGAGTACTGGAGGGAAATGAGGAAGATCATGATCTTGGAGCTGCTGAGTCCGAAAAGGGTTCAATCGTTTGAAGCTGTGAGATTTGAAGAAGTCAAACTTCTGCTTCAGACCATAGCTCTTTCTCATGGTCCTGTTAACTTGAGTGAACTTACCCTTTCGTTGACCAACAACATTGTGTGTCGGATTGCTCTAGGTAAAAGGGACAGGACCGGGGCAGATAATGCAAATAAGGTTTCTGAAATGCTTAAAGAGACACAGGCGATGCTGGGAGGATTCTTTCCCGTTGATTTTTTTCCACGGTTGGGGTGGCTCAACAAGTTCAGTGGCCTTGAAAATAGACTTGAGAAGAATTTCAGAGAAATGGATAACTTTTATGACCAAGTGATTAAGGAGCATATTGCTGATAACTCTTCTGAAAGGTCAGGAGCAAAACGTGACGATGTGGTCGATGTGCTTCTTCAAGTTCAGAAGGATCCAAATCAAGCAATTGCCATCACTGATGACCAAATCAAGGGTGTACTCGTGGTATCATCTTTATTCTATAACTCTAAACTACGAAGTACTAAGTCATACTTTTCTTCAGTAGTCGTATGTATCTCTATAATAGGCAGGTAATCCTAGAGGGCTAGAGGCACCTATAAGAGCACTAATATTCAACCAAAAAAAAAAAAAAAAACACTATAAGCACTAACACCACTTTAGGAAAGAAAGTGTAAAAGGAAAGAGAAGAAAACTTGAAAAAAGAGAGTGAGATAATTTTTTTAGGTTATTTGGTAGAAAAGAAAATAAGCAAATTAAAAAGATAATTTTTTTCATTTATCATGCTTAATTGTATAAAAAAAAAGAAAAAAAACATGTGTATAAAATTAAATAAATATCTCTAATAAAAAAATACGCATAAGTATTTTAGTATTAAAAAATAGTACGTGGATATGTCCAATTTAGATGATGCTTAAAAATGAGAGAAATAAAGAAAAGTGTGCATATGAAATATGATATAATGTGGTAGAAAAATAAATAGAAAAAACAGTGTTAACGAAATATTTGAAATAAAAAATTGTATACTATCATTATTCTAGTATTTTTACTGTATATATTTTTTTTCTCTTTTACTCTAAAAAGAATGATATCCGAATATTCATATATCATAAATATATATTTGATATATTTTTTCTATCTCTCTTTTTATTAAATCATATATTTTATCATATCTACATTTCTTTCTTTTTCTCTATGTGGATGTCTATGGTGTGTCCAAAGATCTTTATCACTCTCCTTAGTCTAAAATGGATGGATTAAGAAAGTGTTGAGTCTTACTTTTATTTTTCTTGCTTGCTTCCTTCATGGAAAATAATTCCAATGGATTTGATTTTTCATTTTTTCTATCCTTTCATGGTTCCAAGCAGAGCATAAATATGGATATTATTTTTTATCAGCCAAATATAAAATATATTATAGATGGGGTACAAGATACCCAACCCATATACAAAAGCTGTTGTTTACATGCAAAAAGATAAGGCCCTTCCTTACCACCCAATACAGAGCAACATATAAGAGTTCTATCCAAAAATAAAACCCACTATTAGGTCCCTACCTAAATTATTGCTGGTATATGCTAGGGAAAACAACACCAATAGCCATCTTCCAGTTAGATCACGAAGAAAGCAACACATTTTTTCTTTGTAACCACACAGACCAAAGTGCTGACACATCCACACTATCATCCAAATTAACTTTCCTAGCTTTGTTTCCAGTTATGAACCAACAATGCTGCCAAAAGTGTTGGGGAACCAAAACTTGACTACGTCCCCATGAATAGTACGAAGCCAAATATCAGGAGTGAACCTGTAAGAAAAATGTAAATGTGTTGCTGTCTCCTGTTCTTTTTGACAAAACATACACAGGGCATACACCAACGACTTGTCAACTTGCTTTGTCCATACACTTAACATTTTGCCATAACATTTTTTATGCAATAGAAGGATTACTCTCGTTACTCATAATTATTTTGAGATAAATGATTTTTTTTACTGGATATTTGTGTAGGACATCTTTGTAGCGGGAACTGACACTTCTTCGGCCACAATAATATGGATAATGTCTGAGCTTATTAGGAATCCAAAGGCAATGAAAAGAGCACAAGAAGAGGTAAGAGAACTTGTCACAGGAAAAGAGATGGTAGAAGAAATTGATCTCTCAAAGCTCTTGTACATCAAGTCAGTTGTTAAAGAGGCATTAAGACTCCATCCCCCTGCGCCATTACTTGTTCCAAGAGAGACTACAGAGAATTGCACGATCAAAGGGTTTGAAATCCCAGCCAAAACAAGGGTTCTTGTTAATGCAAAATCAATAGCAATGGATCCAAATTGTTGGGAGAATCCAAATGAGTTCTTACCAGAGAGGTTCCTAGGTAGTCCAATAGATTTTAAAGGACAACACTTTGAGATGTTGCCGTTTGGGGTTGGTCGAAGGGGTTGTCCTGGAGTGAACTTTGCGATGCCACTTGTTGAGTTAGCACTTGCAAATCTTCTGTTTCGTTTTGACTGGGAACTGCCTCTTGGACTTGGAATACAAGACTTGGATATGGAAGAAGCAATTGGTATAACCATACACAAAAAAACTCATCTTTGGCTGAAAGCCACTCCCTTTTGCGAGTAGTACTTTTCTTCCTTTTGTTGAATGTTCTATGTTAAAAATGGTCATGTTTATGTTATAATTTAAGAAAATAATAAATATGATTTGGTTATTCAAAATTACAATAAAAATGCACTAATAATGTTTACATTTCCCTCCATAATTCTTTAGTTTTTATCATTATTTTTTCGTATTAAAATTTTAGATTAAAAGAAAGCACACCTTCTTCCAAGATCAATGAAGACCATCAACTTTATTACATACTTTCTTAAGTGTTAAATATAAGCAATAAAAGTTTATTATTTTTTGTTTCATATAAATGGATTTCAATTATGTATGTCTTATTTAATGAAATTATCTTTAAAATATTTTTCATTTAATAAAATCAAAGATTTTGTATTATTGATATCAAGTTTTAATGAAAGATAATTTAAAAATATATATCTTTACTTGCTTTGTTTCTTTTTAAGTGTTGGAATTTTGAAAAAAAAAACTATTTATCTATCATTTATAAAGTTAAAAATCACATTAATTAATTTTTTATCAATTATATTTGTCCTTTTTTTTAATATTTAATTATTTTATCCATGTATTTATTGTGAGATGAGAAGAAAAAAAGGATAAAAAGAAAAATTTCATGACTAATTTTATTAGAATGAAGAAATTATTATCTTTCTTGATTTCTGTATAACAACCTTAAACACATAAAAAGAAATAAAAATAATAATTAAAAATAACACAAAAGTTAACTAATTTTCTTGATTAAATTGGCTTCACCGGTAAACTCCAGCACCATTTATTAGTCCAATTAATTAATTGCACCGAACTAGTTTGCACATGCAATTGCTTTCAGTTGCCTAGCTTATCGAAGGAAAATCATAAAAAGTACACAGCTATTCCCGTGAACATTAACAAACAATTAAAGCATTCTCATCCATCCCAGCTCATAGATTATTTGACCTAGCCATAGTTATACCTCAATGGCTTCATTAGGCAAGCTTCCTTACCAGAGACTGAGAAATGAAGAAGAATTGGACGAAGAAGCACTAGAATTACAAAGAGAAGTGAAAAAAGCAAGGGCGTGGCTTAAGCTTAGGGCTCTAGCGGGTAGAAGAAGGCCAAGGCTTCGTGTTGCAGCCTTGAGGAGATTCGTTAGAAAAAAAACCAAGTTTCTCTCTAGATTCAGAGTCTCGTGGCGCAAGGCCTTGAAGAAATTGAAGAATGGGCAGAGTCATGTGAATGATCTCTTTGGAGGCAATTTTCTTTTAATGCAGGGCAATCTTACTCCTTTTGGATGCGGTAAGAAACCTTATTACATGGCTTATGGCCTTCAAGGATTATCGACAACGATCGCCTAATAAATTTTGCTTTCATGCATGCTATAAGGGAAATTATTATATTCCTATATATTACTCTTTTGTATAGTTATTTCTACGACTAAGATAAAAATAAAATAAATTTGAAATAATGACTGATGTGTAGATGGATATTATAAAAATGTTTGTAAAAATAACATTGAGGAGAGAGGGATTCCAAAGGGGTTTATGTTTCATCCTTTTGTCGTCTGTTTTTGCACCCTTAACTATACATATGGAACCGCAATAGAAAAAAAAACTCACTTTAATATTCATCTAACACAACAATGCATATATATAATTTTAATTTTAATAATTAACTTTTAACTTAGATGCATGTTGTGTGCATGCATCGTATGTAGTTGAGCAGTTACTTTTCATAATTGAACAACACCACACAATAGAAACTATTTATTTATAACATACGGTTATTTATTTCCTTAAAAAGTAAAAATATTTTATAAGAGATCAATCATATTACACTCTTTCCTTACTCTGCAATTTGTTTGTGTGTAACAGAAGAGAATGGACTAGAGAAAAATAGGATAGAAATATCAAATTTCTACATACTATTTGAAACTAGAATCCTAGAATCCTGTATAAAATATCCACACTTTTTACCAATTAACAGACTCTAGAGGGTTGTTTTCTCTGGAATTCACTTGTTTTCACTTTTGATTAAGTATAAAAAAATCAAAATTCTATATTTATATTTAGGCTAAATTGCAATGGTCCTGTTTTGGGAAAGTATTTGGGTTTGCATAATATGCCTGGTATTAATTCGTCTTAATAATTGAGCAAATGCTTCAACAATTGAGAAATTGTTTGTCATATAGAAAATGCCATATGAAGATAGATGAAGGCACCAAACCTTGCCTACTCGACTGGGTTGCGAAAGAAGAATGCCTCCTAGCCATTACAAGTCTTCCCGAGCTTCGCTCCCAAACACCAAAGCTTCACAATGGAGGTTTCTGTGAGGAAGAAACCTGTCCAACCAACCAAAATGCATAAACCTAATCGTTTTTGTCCATAGAACTAGTTTTACCAAATTTTAATAACAAAACGTTGTGTTTAAGTTTTTTCAACAAAAAATAATTTTAAAAACCAAAAATTATGTGGGTTATAGGGACGTGTTCGCTTTAAACCTTAAGTTAACATTACTTGCATAGTTGCATTCAAACATCAGTGACTTGGAAACAACTGTTATGAAAAATTACAACACTTTAGATGAGACAAGAAATAAACTTTATATCAATTATAAGTCGTAGATTAAATAATAGACATAAAAGAATATTTAAGTACCTGATAACATCGTACTTCTAGGAAAATAGATTCTAACATATTTTCGTCCAATGATATCTATATATAGAGGTCTCTTCTCATAAGTAATCAACTATCTAAGCACACATATTTTCTTAATACTTTTTTACGTCATCGTTGGAGTCCTTATAGGTGAAAATCACCTCCATGTGAATTCTCTCTAACCACTAATGCGCCACTTTAGTACCATTGTGCCGTTAATCCTTCCTCTGATCTCCCGATCTCGCATCACAACAGCGTGTAAATTGTCACATGCACTCAACTTGCCAATCCAGAAAGGAAAATGCTTAGTGACACGAATTACTATATATAATTAAAATCCATTATTTCTGCTCATTAAAAATCAATCTCTTTTATTCTTTAATTAACATTTGAATCAAATGAATTAAAACAATTGTTTCGTAAAAATTTTCGTGCAGAAATACTTCGTACCATTTAGCATTGCAAATCCAGAAATGTCACTCACTGTCTGCTAGACAGTTAGCCTTTTATGTAAGGCAATAATAAAATGTTTTGTAATTTAGGTATTAAAAATGCAAAAAAAAAAAAATTACAATAACTAAAAATAGAAAAGAACTAAATTGCAAGGACTTAAGATTTTATTATATTATATAGCTCTTGGCCTAATTTAAACCAAAATTAAGCCATACAGCTGAATGAGATCAGCAATCATGCATCTGCAAAGAAATGATACTTTTGGATGTTGTTGACTATCAACCGGATTGCTGAAATTGTGGTTGCCATTGTGAGCAGAAAAGAAAAAACTATGTTGAACCAGTGCCACGCCTTCTTCTCTATTCTAGCTGTTCTTCCCTTAACCTTAGATTGAAGCAAAATTAATTAAGTCAAATAATAATGATATATGTTGAAATATAAACTTGATTTTGGGCTTAAAATATTTGTTGTACTAGTAATCCATATTTGTAGTACAAGATCTAGAAAGATCTTGTAAGTGGTAGTAGTCAAAGTCTCTAGAATATTGTAGTAAAATATCTAAATCTAGAATGATCCATAACTACAAGATACATGTATAAAATTATCTAGACTATAGGTAAGTTGAGTGGTTTCTAGAATCTTCCATGTACTAGTATAAATAGGAGTCATCCCCTACATTTGTAAGCAAGCAATTATCAATACAAGTTATAAGTTATAAAAATTCTCTCCACTCTTCCATAAATTCTTCTCTCTTATATAAACATAATACCTCTTCCATAATATATAAGCCTCCTATTTCCAACAAATTGGTATCAGAGCTTGGTTCGACAAGATGATGGCCAACAATGTCATCACATTTCCTCGCCTCACAAAAGATAATTATGATCGATGGAGCATCCAAATGAAGACCTTCCTAGGTGGACAAGACCTATGGGCGATTGTGGAGCAAGGTTATGAAGAACCTAAAGAAAAAGGTTCTCTCACCAAGGAGCATAGACAATTGAAAATCAATGATCAAAAGGCTCTTTCCATCATCCAACAAAGTGTAGATGATGGAGCTTTTGAGAAAATTGCAAGTGCAACCACCGCCAAGAAAGCATGGGAGATCTTGGAGAATTCTCACAAAGGAGTTGATAAGGTGAAAAAGGTTCGACTACAAACTCTATGAGGTGAGTTCAAATCCTTAAATAAGAAAGACTCCAAATCAATTTCCGATTATTTTACAAGAGTCTTGGCGATTGTCAATCAATTAAAAAGGAATGGTGAAACTCTAAGCGATGTAAGAGTCATTGAGAAAATTCTTAGATCATTAGATTCAAAATTCGACTATATAGTCGTAGCTATTGAAGAATCTAAAGATCTAGAATCAATGACTATTAATGAACTCATGGGTTCACTACAAGCCCATGAGGAGAGGTTTAACAAGAAAAAGGAGCCTTTGGAGCAAGCTTTACAAGCGAAGCTTTCTTTCGAAGAAGAAAGTGGTGAAAAGACTCATCAAACAAGTCAACGAGGCCGTGGTCAAGTACGTGGTCGAGGACGAGGACGAGGATATATCAAACAGGGAGGCTATAAGTCTTACAAAAATGAAGAAAGGAGTCAAGATTTTCACTCAACAAGAGGTCGTGGGAGAGGCTACACAAGTAGAAGGCCAAGGTATGACAACTCTCAAACTAAATGTTATAATTGTCATAAATTTGGCCACTATGCTTCGGAATATGAGAAGTCAAACAATTATGTCCAAGAAAGAGCAAATTTTGTGTAAGAAGATTCCGAATCGATGGAGAATACTTTGTTACTAGCATGCAAAGGTGGAGATAATGGAGGATCGAATTTGTGGTATCTCGACACTGTGCAAGCAACCACATGTGCGGAGACAAAAGCATGTTCGTGGAGTTAAACGAGGCGATAAGTGGTAGTATCACCTTTGGAGATTCCTCTAAAGTCCCGGTGAAAGGCAAAGGTAAGATCCTCATCCGCTTGAAAAATGGAAGGCATCAATTTATCTCCAGCGTGGATTATGTGCTTAATATGAAGACCAATATATTGAGTGTTGGACAACTCTTAGAGAAAGGTTATGATATTCACATGATAAATCGTAGTCTTTCTATAAGAGACCAAAGAGGAGGTTTGATTGCTCAAGTGCCAATGTCAACGAATAGGATGTTTTTGCTAAATATTCAACATGACATTCCAAGATGTTTAAAAGCATGTTTCAAAGATAATTCTTGGCTTTGGCACATGAGATACGAGCACTTGAATTTTGGAGGCTTAAAGTTATTATCAAGTAAAGGAATGGTGAAGGGTTTGCCTCCAATTAATCACCCGGATCAAATATGTGAGGGATGCCTTCTAAGAAAACACTTCCGAAACAGTTTTCCACTAGAAGCTTCTAGTAGAGCGAAGAAACCTCTAGAACTTATTCACACGGATGTGTGTGGACCCATCCATCCACTATCTTTCGGTAAAAACAAATATTTTCTTCTATTCATTGACGATTTTAGTCGAAAGACATGGGTCTATTTCCTAAAAGAAAAAACAAAAGTCTTTGGAATGTTCAAGAAGTTCAAAGCTTTTGTGGAGAATCAAAGTGGCCTTACCATAAAGGCAATAAGATCGGATAGAGGAGGAGAATTCACATCAAATGAATTCAAGGAGTATTGTGAGATAAACGGACTTCGTCGTCCTCTAGCGCTTCCGTATTCCCCACAACAAAATGGCGTGGCAGAGAGAAAGAACCGGACGATTCTAGACATGGCTAGAAGCATGTTGAAAAGCAAGAGAATGCCTAAGGAGTTTTGGGCTGAAGCCGTTGATTGTGCGGTTTATCTACTAAACCGCTCTCCCACAAGGAGTGTTCGAGACAAGACACCCATTGAAGCCTGGAATGGAAGAAAACCGGGCATCTCACATCTACGAGTATTTGGAAGCATGGCGTATACACATGTGCCGGATCAAAAGAGGTCAAAACTTGATGACAAGAGCGAGAAACTAATTTTTGTAGGATATGACTCAAGCTCAAAGGGTTACAAGCTTTACAATCCTCAAACTCACAAAGTTATCTCAAGTAGAGACATGGTGTTCGATGAAGAAGCAACTTGGGATTGGAATACAAAGGAGGAAAATTATAATTTTATTCCTTATCCATATGAAGATATCTCAAGGAATGAAGAAAACTTGGAAACTCCAGAACCTTCTACACCACTATCATCACTGACACGTAAAGGACAAGAAACGCCACCTTCAGAAGGAGAGTCAAGCAGAGTTCAACATCATACAAAGAGCATTGATGAGCTATATGAGGTAACCCAACCTTTGGATAATCTAACACTATATTGTCTCCTAGCAGATAGTGAGCCTATAAGCTATGAAGATGCGGCGGAAAATGAGAAGTGGAGACACGCGATGGACAAAGAGATCCATGCAATCAAAAAGAATGATACATGGGAACTCCTTATTCTTCCAAAGGGTCATAAAGCTATTGGTGTGAAAAGGGTGTACAAGGCCAAGAAGAACTCTAAAGGAGAAGTGGAAAGATACAAGGCCAGATTAGTGGCTAAGGGATATAGCCAATGAGAGGGGATCGACTATGACGAAGTGTTTGCACTTGTTGCTCGTCTTGAAACTATAAGGTTGATGATCTCATTAGCCGCTCAAAACAATTGGAGGATTTATCAGATGGATGTCAAGTCTGCTTTCCTAAATGGCTATCTTGAAGAAGATGTCTACATCGAGCAACCTTTGGGATACATTACGAAAGGACAAGAGCATAAAGTTTTGAGATTAAAGAAGGCATTATACGGATTGAAGCAAGCACCGAGGGCATGGAATAGCAGGATTGACAAGTATTTCCAGCATAATGGCTTCACGAAATGTTCTCACGAGCACGCGTTATACACCAAGGTGAGTAAGAATGGAGATCTTATGCTCGTATGCCTGTACGTGGACGACTTGATATTCACATGTAGCAATCCAGTAATGTTCGAGGAGTTCAAGAAAGCCATGGTTCGAGAGTTTGAGATGACAGACATTGGGCTCATGTCATACTATCTTGGGATCGAGGTAAAACAAAAGAAGGATGAAATATTCATATCTCAAGAAGGCTATGCAAAGGAAGTGTTAAAGAAATTCAAGATGTTTGATTGCAAGCCCATGAACACACCAGTGGATTGCAATCTCAAGATGTCAAAAGATGATGAAGGATACTTGGTGGATCCAACGCAATACAAGAGTTTGGTTGGAAGTTTGCGGTATCTAACCTGCACAAGGCCAGATATTCTCTACGGAGTTGGACTAGTAAGTCGATATATGGAAGCACCTACAATAAATCACTTGAAGGCAGCAAAGAGGATACTTTGCTACATCAAAGGTACGATTAACTATGGTCTGTTTTATTCACCTTTTGATCACTTCAAGCTAGTTGGATACAGTGATAGTGATTGGGCCGGAGACATTGATGACCGTAAGAGTACAAGTGGGTTCGTGTTCTACATGAGAGATACAACATTCACGTGGAGTTCTAAGAAGCAACCTATTGTTACTCTCTCAACATGGGAAGCTGAATATGTAGCTGCTACAGCATGTACGTGTCACGCGATATAGCTAAGGAGATTACTAAATGATCTCAAGTTATTTCAGAAGGAAGCAACAGAGATATATGTAGACAACAAGTCAGCTATTGCTTTAGCAAAAAATCCGGTCCACCATGATCGAAGTAAGCACATCGACACGAGATTTCATTACATTAAAGAATGTGTGGCTAAGAAGGAGGTCCAGATACGATACACGAAGTCACTTGATCAAGTTGCAGACATCTTCACAAAGCCCCTCAAGTATGAGACGTTTCAGAGATTAGGAAATATGCTTGGCATCACTAAATCAAGTTTAAGGGGGGCTGTTGAAATATAAACTTGATTTTGGACTTAAAATATTTATTGTACTAGTAGTTCATATTTGTAGTCCAAGACCTAGAAAGATCTTGTAAGTGGTAGTAGTCAAAGTATCTAAAATATTGTAGTAAAATATCTAAATCTAGAATGATCCATAACTACAAAATACATGTATAGAATTATCTAGACTATAGGTAAGTTGAGTGGTTTCTAGAATCTTCCATGTACTAGTATAAATAGGGGTCATCCCCTACATTTGTAAGCAAGCAATTATCAATACAAGTTCTAAGTTATAAAAATTATCTTCACTCTTCCATAAATTCTCCTCTCTTATATAAACATAATACCTCTTCCATAATATATAAGCCTCCTATTTCCAACAATATATGTATCCAAATTTGACAAACTCTAATTGGGTTGATTAATTCGTCAGTTAAACCTTCGTTTTCTGTAGTGTAATTGTAAAATAACCTTGATGAAGACCATGCTGGGGAACATGAAGGTTAGAGGAACGAGTGAAAATGAGCCAAGAAAGTTTACAAAGTCATCCATAAAAGGAAATGCTG
Organism: Glycine latifolia; assembly: GCA_013407115.1. Classification (NCBI taxonomy): domain Eukaryota; kingdom Viridiplantae; phylum Streptophyta; class Magnoliopsida; order Fabales; family Fabaceae; genus Glycine; species Glycine latifolia. The sequence continues at coordinate 26,082,122 of CM023947.1, read as the reverse complement.
CAGCAACGAATGTGTTCCCTGTAAAGAAAAACGCACGTAGGAGAAATAAGCGTTTCAAGTTCTCCCCCGAATGCATGGCCTTGTCAATTTCTAGGAATTTAGTGTCCAATGCCTCAAGAATTGGTGCTACAAACATCTGCAATTTTAAGAGAAAAACAAAAAGACACCCTTCAATTGGTTAGATGTTTTATTTTTCCTTATCAATTAGTAAAATCTAAAACTGCATATTCTTTTACTGAATATTCAAATGTAACATTAACTATGATAACATAATGCACCTATATATGCTAACATATCTTACATGTTGGGTGACTATGGACTGCAAAAAGACGATGGCATTAATGAGGACATTAATCCATTTGGGACCACTCAAGTTTTCTGGAAGGTATGCGGATACCATTGATCCATAAGCCCAATATCCCATTACGGTAACACCATAATAGAACAGAACTCCCACTGTATATTGTAAATACAGGGCCTTCCTCATGTTCTTCATTGCTGGTTTACGTAGAGTGGACTACATTCACATTGCAAACGACAACTTTCCTCATTATCAAATTATATACAATATCAAAACTCTATACATGTATTCGGATTAAGAAAACAAAATTAAAATTATTTATGACGTTAAAGACAAAAAAATACTTAATATTTATTTTAAAATATTCAAGATAACATATATATATATATATATATTTGTTTGGGCTTAAATTTAATCTATATAATAATCTTTCCAAACCAAAATATTAGCTCAGCCCAAATTTGAAAATGTTAAATGTACGGAAGTCAAACTAACAACAGAAAAAATTATTCTATGCCTTAAATTTAGTCAAGTAAAGTTGTGTTTATTAATGTTTGGTCTTGGTAAGCTTTTTTTTTCATTTTAATCTTTCTAAATTTTTATTTTTAAAACACAAATTTATAAATATTAAAAGTGAAAAAATTAAAATATTTGAATGACTAAAATTAAAAGAGATTTTCTATCTATGTAACTTTCCTCGGGTTAAGTGGCATAAATTATCCACTTTCGAAAAACTTGACTAGTTAATTTATTATGTTTTCTTGAGAAAAAAAACAATATTTTTCCTTCCCTATTTATGTAAGAGGCATTGAGATCAGTGCCAACGCAATTAATTTGTGTAAGAAAAAGAAGAATAGAAATATGACCTGTATCTCGGGGAGCAAGCCACTAGTGTTGCAAACAATGATCGCGGAAATTGCACCAAAAGCATTGAACACCTTGCTCACTTCACTTCCGCCAATATCGTAATCCCTATTCGAATTTGATCTCCCTTCCAACCGCAATAATTTAACGCTAGTTATCATTATGGTCTGAGGGCAAGTTTGGTGAAAACAGTTAATTAATGTAATAGTATTTTGAAAGTGAATGCTTAATTACCATCTTTGATTAAAACAATCAGAAGAAATATAATATATGTAAAAGTGACCACCGCAGAAGCTCGCAACCAATTTTTCATCGCAGATATTGTTGGAAAAAAGAATGAATAAAAAAAGTAAGCAGCTCCTGTGATGACTATGTAATATTGGAGCCTCAAGGGAGAATCACTAAATTCTGAGTTTATTGCCTGCAGTAAATAACCACTTTCTCTCAAATTACCTCAACACAAGTTGATACATAAAGAGTTTAATTTTCATTTTACATATTATTACACACGGCCAATTAATTAAAAAAGACTGTAAATATGATTTTTGAAGTAATTGTTACAAATATCAAGCAATTAATGTGATTATGTTTGATAAAACAAGTTGATAAACCAGTTTTAAAAACTTAAAACTAATAAGCTAACTAATTTTATCTTATATGATTGGATGATAGTAAAAATATTTTATTCTTAGTTTTTGGTTTAGATGATAAAAAATATAAAAAATAAAATAAAAATTATTTTTAAATTAATGTAGAACGTAAGAGATTTAAATCTCATATGATATCTAAAAAAAATCGCCTATTTCCCCTCATTTCCTAACTCAAACACAACCTTAAATTATTTCTCTGCTCTAAATAAACTCTATTTATAATATAAATTAAACTTTACCTTAAGTGCCTTGCCTCCAAGGAGGATCAAACCCATATTTCCAAGAAGAAGGGTCAAAAACTGTAAAACCCAGGTGAGGTGGTACATACTCTTGCCTTGTGAAATTAAGGAATGCTTCAGTTAATAACCTCCTTCAGTTAAAATGTAATTAAAAAATTATAAAACTATGTCAAGCAAAGGAAAGTATCATGCAAAGAATGAAAAATTCACCGTAAACATATCCCATAAGATCTCTGTATCTAATGAATCTGCGGTCATCGATGAAGTGAAATGCTGCCAAGAGCCAGTTTGCATAGGCAGTGTAGAATCCTACAACAGTAAGGCATATGATACCCCATGTCCAACCCAGTGGCCACATGACCAAATTAGAAAAACTTAATATCCACCCGCAATTGAAGCTTGTCACCAGCATCAACCCCACTTGATGCCATGAATCTGCAAATTTTAATCAATTTCATCATGAAAAGGAGAATCTATCAAACTCAAGTAAATTGCTTTATAGTGGATGAATCATTTTTATTTTATTTTATTTACATTGACGGGGACAGAGCTCAAATTTAAATTTTCATGCATCTACTCTAATCTTTCATCACTAGGGCGATCTTAATGGGTTAGTGGACGCATCATATGTAGAGACTAGACAGTTTTATGAATTTAAACACCCCCAAAGAATGGTCAAAACAGAATTTAGCATAGTATATATAGATGAAGTATTAGTGTATTACCGCGGTCAGTGATATGAGCAGAAGCTCGACCATAACCATCATTTTGGGTACCCTTTTCTTGACCTTGTTCGAGGTTCATAGTGAGAGACTTCCCCTTGCTCCCTCTCCCTTCTACATGCATGACGAATCCCAGATGTCTGAAAAAGAACAAGTTTTTGCACCACTTTAACGGTGTGTTTGGTACCGCAGAAAAGGAAGAGAACAAAAGTGGGATGAGTTTTGGATCATTAAGTAGTTTTGGTAAATTAAAAAAAAGAAAGAAATATTAGAAAAGAATGATGGGATATGCATAAAAAAAATTCCACGCAAGGAAATACAAAATTGCGTTAAAATGCTGCTAGCATATGGCCATATGCCATAATGGATTATTTTAAACTTTAAAAAGTCATTCCAAAAAAAGTTATTTTAAAAAACAGATGGGGATTAGTTCGTAAAAAAAGAGAACTACTTTTTTTTTTATAAATAAAACACTTTAATAAACATATCAAAAAAGCAAAAAATTACTAACCTATTCTATTATTCTTTTATAATCTAAAGAAAGTAAATTTTGACACATTTTTTCCTGCACATGATAAGGGTATTCTAGACAATTGTTTTTTAATTAATTTATTTTTGATTGTTTTATATATCATATCAATTAATGAGTTATTTAACACAAGTGAGTTTTAAATGCAAAGTTTTTGTTATTTATTGTGAGAAAGATAATAGATTTTAGTGACATTATTAATGAGTACTTGGATTCATGCCTTTATTAATTTTTTATTCCTAGAAATTAAGGGCAACATTAAAGATTTATAAAAACTCATATATATCATCTTTAATCAATTAAGTTAGTCTCTTTTAGTTATTAATTGATCATTATATATCCATTTATTATATTTATAAATATTAATTTTTAAAATAAAATTTTTATTTATTTATTTTAAAATCATAGAGTATTAATTAGTAAGTTATTTAATACGAAGTGAATATTTAACCAAAAATTGTTAGCAAAGGTGATTCGACACTTGAGTGCCTTCATCAAGATTTGTGGTTTAATTCCTGACTTGGATATGAAATTGTAATTGAAAGTATCACTTTACCTAAAATGGGCTAACCTGATGGAAAGAGATTAGTTGGAAGCCAAATAAAAAATCTCATATACCTCCATCCGTCCCAAAATAGATTATTTTACACAAATTAAAAAATGTTAATAAATAAGTAAAAGAAAATAATAATTATATAAAATGAATCACATGAAAGAGAATAATATTAATATTAAATTCAAAAATTAAAGTAAATTTTATTAAAAGTATCGATGAAAAACAATAATTAATATTATATTGAAAATATAAATGTGATATGATAATGTCTTCAACTTTAATATAATATGAGATAAAAATAAATACTTCCTTATATAAAAAAATTATTAAAAATTTACAAATATATAATACTTTTATGATACATTATATATCTTTAAAAATATACATTTAATATCTTTAGAGTATATATATTGTAAATCAACCTTTTCATAGAGGTGGATCAATACGATTTATATTACTATCATTTATACCATTAATTGTTATGTGTTTTTAATAATAATAATAATAATAATAATAACAAATTCTCTATATAAAGATATTAATACTATATTTCACTTATAATAATAAAAATAATCTCCTTGTGATTAAGATGATTTTGAAAATAAATAAGTTGGTTATTTGTTTAATTATTTCGTAATAATTTATACTTTACTTACAATATTTTTATTTAACAATTTCATTTGAATAATATTAACTTTTTTTTGTTAAATTTTCAATTACATGTAATTAACAATACCTCCAATGTTTCGCTCCGTCTTATTTGAATGCAAGGTGCAAAAAAATGTTACAAGCCAATGTAGTACCAGAGGAAAACATAAAAAGTTTAAATGAGTAACCTGTTGAATCGAACCGAAACGATCAAATATGATTTGGTTGGATCCTAAATTTGGTCAAAATCGATCTGAACTGACCCGCAAACACCCCTAAATGCAACTCTATTTCGGTGGACAAAATATATAAATCATTAAAATATTAACCCACCAGCCAACCCGTATGTATAAAAACCACGTAATCCCATTGTCCGGAGGCTTCACGCTATGCGTAGGTAAGGGAGAGGGATATTGTACGCAACCTTACCCTTGCATATGCAAAGAGGTTATTTCCGAATTCGAACCCATGACCAACAGATCACCAAGGCACAACTTTACCACTGTGTCAGGACTCGCCCTCAGCCAACCCGTATGTATAATGTGGTCAAATCTTAAATAACAACAAACTTTATTTTCTTAATGCTCACTTCTACTTCTAGTAGAGTTTTAGTAGTTTGCATGAGATATTATGTTCATTCAAATTTCATTATTGTCATTGTACCAACAATATAAATTAAGTTATTTTATTTTATAAAACTAAATGTTTGTATATAGATATATTTATATCATGCATTTATGTAAATTAAAATGCTAGTATATATGTATATTGTTTATAGCAAAAGAAGATCGAGTGAAATGAAGCAGTTGTGTTTGTGAAATTCATAGCTAGCCATGTTAAGTAAACAACTCCGTGATTCACGTGTGGACTCGTAATGCAACTTGAATAATTCAATACGCGTAAACAAGATTATAAATAAATGAATAAATAACAAGGATTGTTAATAAAACAAAAAAAGAAGATATACTACCATGAAAAGAATCATGGGGGCAAACGGAAAACAGAAAGAAAAAGAAATGTATTAGAACGAATTAGGTGACCCACTGATGGTAACAAAAGGAAAAGGTATGTATAAAAAAGTAATCCCCAATTCCATTTTTTAATTAATATTGTGATTTGACATTTGAGCATAAGTGGAAAACATAAGTGTGTTCAATTGGGTGGAAAAAACGTCATCGTTTTTTAACATTGCAACTTGAGTGCTTTCTATCCACCATGATGGCGTTTTTTCTACCTAATTGAGCTTGTGTTTTCCAACACTGTAACTTGAGTGCTTTCTAGCTATAAAGTTGGAATATGTGATTTAAGATTTGTTTAGGAAGCAAAAGCTGGTTCTAGTCTGGACAAATTCAAAAATAGTAATGATGTCCAAAATATAAACTCCTAGCAAAATCTTTGGCCGCCAAAATAGTGAAACTTTTCTATAAGACAGTAAACTTAGGGGGACCCACACAACCTTTGCTAATGGGGAAAAAAATGTAAATAATAATTTTTTAATAATTAATTATGAATTTGGTTCATTTTTAAAACATATTATCAATCTAGGGGGGTAATGCGCCTAAAATGAGCGTGACTGGTCACGCTCAGATTAGGCGTAACTAGGGGGGTAGTCATGTCCAAATTGGGCGTGTTTCACCTGGTAGCGACACGTGTTACGCATACAGTAAGTGATGTGTATATAAATTTTAGAAGGTCATAACTTTTGACTGAAATGTTTGATTGAGACAAAATTGGTGGCAAAATGCTTGAAATTGAGAGGAGAAGGCCTGGGCAAATCCCAAAGGGAATTTGGTCAACTATTTGTTTTCCAAAAAACGCTTCTAAGTGCCTCAAAATTAGGATTTAAGATTCAATCATTCAAAAATTTTCTTTTTGTCTACTTTCTTGATTATTTAATTAGTTAATTTAATATTATTTTTTTTAATTACTTCTTTGAATTTCGAACGTTTTGACATATCGTACACCTCAATCGGACATTTCTATCAAAAGTTATGACCGTTCGAAGTTTATACACATATTTAATGCTATTCTTTTTTTAATGATTACAAAATAAATAAATTTTATTTAATTTAAATATCTAGTTACCAATAATATTTACTGACCATAGTGATACACTGACACGTAACGTTACTTAACAGTCAACGTTTTTCTTTAACGATTAACTTAATCAATTTATTAAAGCAAAAAGAATTAATATAATAATTATCCGAAAACGAAAGTTGCTTTTATAAATTGTTATTTAATATTATTAATTATTATTTTTATCTAATTTTAAAGTATATTTAGACCTTTATTTAGTATATTTTTTAATTTTATATTATTTTATTTAATATATTTTCTATATTTTTTAATATTATTTTATTTAATATAATTTCTAAATTTTTATATGGCTTTGTTTAATATTTTTGGATTTTTTATATAACTAATTTTTAATATAATATTTTATTTAAAATGCTTTCTATATTAAAAAATTATTTACAATTTAAAAAAATATAAATTTTCAATTTTTTACAAATCGGTCTCTATTTCAGTCGTTAACACTTTTTGCGACTAAATATTATTTCAAAACGTGTTAGTGACGGAATTATAAACAGAATAGGTCACGCCCATTTTGGGCGTGACTACCTTGCCCAGATTGGCAATATATTTCAAAAATGGACTAAATTCGTAATTAATTATTAAAAAATTTACTAGAATTCTATCTCCAATTTGAAAGTATAGGGTTTCTATCTCCTCCCCTCCTTGGGTGCTTCCCTGTGGATTGTTCCACCGGGGTGGGGTAGGTGGTATCCATTATAGTGCTTTTATTATCCTTGGTAATTTCTCCTGCTTGATTGGTGATTCACAAAGCTTCACATTCATTGTGCTCACGGGTTTGGTGGAAGGGGAACGGGTGTTGGCTCCTCCTTTTGTGAGCTGATGCGTGGAAGTCACTAGCGATGGTCCAATCATCTCCAACGAAGCTATTGAAGAAACCCATTTCTTTTCATTTTGTGTTTTGAAAGGGGTCTTCTCCTTTGCAGAAGCGGCGCCTCCAGGGTTCGCGAAGAGTTTCAGACGCAACAAGGACTAGGTGGCCCCTTTACTTCTTTCGATCTCCATTGTTGGCTGACTGAAGCGATTCCCTCTCTTTGTGGCGATTTCCTTTGAGGTGGCACTGTACCTTTATCGCATTTACTGTGGAAGACCTCCTGAAGTCTAGCGCACCTGACCAAGCTGGAGTTTTATCTCTCTATTTTCCTTTGTAATCGCTTTTCGCGAATTGATATTGGTCTGTAATATTTATTTTTTCTGCTTGGTCTCTTCTTCTTTGGAGGAACAGCTTCCCGGCCTGTTCTTCTTCTTTTTTTCGAGCTGTTTGCAGGTGCCTGTTACCTTCTTTGACCCTCGTCCATGTTCTCCTGTGCTTGAGTTTATGGGGAAGGGCAAGAAAAAACTTGGGAAGAAGGGTATAGAAGTACTGGTTCCGGAAGTGGAAGTGGGAGCTAGTTCACATGACTCTATTGAATCTTCAAGTCTGGTCGCACACTAGGTGCTCGATTTATTGCCTGAGAGAATACCCAAAGTAATTCCACCCTCTCGTGCATCTTCTAGCCAGGTTGCTCGCCAAGTGCTCGATATAATGCCTGAAAAGGAACCGAATAATGACTTTTCCTCGAATGTTTCTATAACTCTGGGAAATGATGATACCAATTCCGTGAATGTTGAAGACTACGCATCTTCAGTAGGTTATGATGAAGACTGCCTTGCTTTGGTGGATGATCAACCTCTCAAAAAGGTAGCCACAAAGCCTGCTTGGTCCAGCCTTTTTGAGAATAGTAGAGACCCATCACATGGTATGGTGCTTGCAAACCAGCCTGATTGTATTGACCAAAGCTTCCAGCTTTCCCTTGATGATTGTGCTCCTCTCCAAAAATCTTATGGATTTAGTGCTATAGGGTACGTTGCTGGCCGGTTCCCTGGGAAAAAAACCTTGTTGGAGGAATGCAAAAAGTGGGGAGTGCCCTTCAAGTACTCAATCCATCCGAGTGGTTGGTTGATCTTCAAGTTTGATAGCAAAGAAAACTTGGAGAAAGTGCTTTATGGAGGCCCATATTTCATCTTTCAAAGGCCACTGCTCTTGAAGATGATGCCTGAGTTTTTTGCTTTTGGAAATGAGGAGATAAGTCGGATCCCAGTATGGGTCAAACTACATAATTTGCCTCTGCAGCTTTGGACACAGAGTGCCTTGAGCAAAATTCTATCCCCTGTTGGTAACCCAATTAGAACTGACAAAATCACTGCAGAATTTGGCTCCTACACTTATGCCCGAGTCTTGGTGGAGGTAGATGTTTCCAAAGAGTTGGTTAGGAAGGTGAAGTTCTTCCTCCAGGATGGGTCACCATTTGAGCAAAACATTGATTATGAGAATTTACCCAAGTTCTGTAAGAGTTGCAACACGATTGGTCATGCCACTAGCAGCTGCAAAGTCCTTAGTTCCAAAGGCATTCCAGCAAAGACCCCTTCGAAGGAAAAATATGAAAGACCAACTAAGCAGGATGATCTGAATAAGATAGGAGCTGACATATCTACCAATGACATCTACCCATCTCCTAATGTTAAGGAAGCCTCAGTACATGTGGACAAGGCTGGTAAAGAAGTTGAAGGTGATGTTAATGTGACTACTCAAAATCCACCTAGTGTGGTAGTGAGGACAAACCATAATATGGAAGGGGTGAAGGGTGACTCAGTCATAGCTAATTTGCCTCAAATTAGCCATGATAACCGTATCAAACAAAATTCTCCAGCTAAGCAAGCTGTAGTTGAAGATGAAGAGGGCTTCATTAAGAGGAAAACCAGAAATCGCAACAGGGATACTAAAAGCCCTCCTAAGAACAGAATTTCAGGCAAAGGAGAAGCTGTTGTGTTGCAAGGGAAGAAAAGCCATGCTGGTGGGTTTGTCGAGGAGTCTTCTTCCCGTCATAAACCATGATTTTAGCTTCATGGAACATAAGGGGTTTCAACATGTCCCTTAAGCATCGGGTGATGCTTAGCTTTTTGAGATCCAAGGATGTAGATGTTGTTGCCATCCTAGAATCTAAGTTAAACATTTGGTCTATTGATGGGTTGATGCGGGCTAAATTCAATTGCTGGAAATTTGTTCATAACTTTGCAGTGCACAATGCTGGGCGTATTCTCCTCATGTGGAAAGGTGATAGAGTATCAATTGATGGTTTTGACACCTCTCCTCAAGCTATTAATTGCAAGGTCACCTGTAAGATTACTGGCAGGATTTTCTGGGCTTCCTTTGTGTATGGTCTCCACTCTATTAGCGCCCGTAAACAGCTTTGGGAATCTCTAATAGCTTTTGAGACTTTGGTAGATGGGCCTTGGATAATTCTGGGTGAATTCAATAGTGTGCTCAACCCCCTGGACTGTGCCAATGGGTCTGCTATTTCGGACTATGAGATGAGTGACTTTATTCATTGTTGTTCTAAATTGGATTTACAAGAGTTGAAAGTGAGTGGTCAGTAGTTTACTTGGTCTAACGGGAAAGTTTGGAGTAAACTTGATAGAGCTATTTGCAACTTGGACTGGGTCAACACTTTCCAGCATTCTTTTTCCCTTGTTTCCAAGATGGAAACTGTTTCGGACCATGCTTCTTTGGTCATAAATACTGAGCCCACCAGCCTACAAGGCAAAACAATGTTCCGTTTCAATAACGCCATTGTGGATAGCAATGAGTTCCTACCCGTTGTTAGTTGGTACTGGTCTAAGCCTGTGGTTGGTTGCAAGATGTATCAAGTGTGTAAAAAACTTAAAGCTATGAAAGGTGATCTGAAGAACATTTTCAAGAGGGACTTCAACTCCCTAGCTACGCGGATTGAGAAGTCTGAGTTGGAATACCATAATTTATTGAGTCAGATTCAGATTAACCCTTCAAACAGGGAGCTTGTTTTGAGAGTGGCTGATCTGCGAAATCATACTTGTGCCCTTCGTAAGGTTGAAGCCAGAAATCTTGCTCAACTTTCCAAGAACAAGTATTTATTGAACTCTGATAGAAGTAGTAAATTTTTCTATACTCTCTTAAACAAGGAGAGAAACTCCTTCTCAAGCAATTACAAAAGAAAATGGCCAGACAACTTCTTCTTAAGCAGAAATTGGTGTTGAATTTGTGAACCATTTCAAGGCTTTGTTGGGCCCCAGTGTGTTTACTAGTCTGCCTTCAACCTCAATTTGTTCTAAAGGTCCGTTAGTCATTGAGGATAGGCATGCAGATCTTCTCAAGCCCGTGTCCAAAGATGAAGTGTGGGATATTGTTTCTCACATGGACAATAACAAGGCACCCAATCCGGATGGCTACAACGCCTTATTCTTCAAAAAGACTTGGCAAATTGTTGGTGAAGATGTGTTTCGCACAGTTGAAGAATTCTTTGTCAATGGTAAAATGCTGAAGCAAATTAATCATGCATTTGTGGCATTGATCCCCAAATCCGAAAATGCTGATAGGGTGAACCAATTCCGCCCCATTTCGTGTTGTAATATTATTTACAAGGTCATTTCAAAGATCCTTGCAAATAGGCTGGCTCCTGTTCTGGACTCTATCATTGATGTTGCCCAAGCGGCGTTTGTTAAATCTAGAAGTATAGCGGACAATGTGTTTCTTGTGCAAGAGCTTTTAAGGAAATATTCTAGGAAGAGATGTTCCCCTAGATGCATGCTCAAGATTGATCTTCATAAGGCCTATGACTCGATTTCTTGGGAGTTTTTAGGATGGATGATGAAATCTCTAGGCTTCCCTCTGCAGTTCAATAGCTGGATTATGGAGTGTGTGTCTTCCACTTCTTTCAGTATGTCGGTTAATGGGAGAATTCATGGCCACTTTGGGGGAAAGCGAGGATTAAGACAAGGAGACCCTCTTTCGCCATACTTGTTTGTTCTTTGTCTAGAGTATCTCTTGCGGGACCTCAAGGATTTGAAAGACAATATTCTGTTCAACTATCACCTGACTTGTTCAGTTCACAACATTACTCATCTAACCTTTGCGGATGATATAATGTTATTTTCGAGAGGTGATTTTGTCCCAGTTGCCACCATCTTCAAGAAACTTCAAAGTTTTTGCGATGTCTCAGGTTTGGCCATTAGTGCAGGGAAATCTGTTATTTTTGCTGCTAGAATTGATGAGTGTGCTCTCTCTGATATCCGTTTGTTGACTGGGTTTGGTTTGGGAGCCTTTCCAATTCGGTATTTGGGCATCCCCCTCATGGCTTCTAAATTGAATGTGTGCCATTATTCCCCTCTTCTCAACAGAATAAGAGGGCTTATTCATAACTGGCTGAAGAAAACCTTATCATTTGCGGGCCGTCTAGAGTTGATCAAGTCGGTCATTGGTGGTATTGTGAATTTTTGGATGGCCATGTTTCCCCTTCCTATTGCTGTGGTGGACAAAATTGATGCCTTTTGTAGGAGATTCCTTTGGGGGAAAGCGAAATCAGGGAAGATAAAACCGCATGTGGCTTGGAGGGTGGTTTGTTTGCCTAAAGTAGAAGGGGGGCTTAGGCTTCATTGTCTTAGGAGCTGGAATAATGCTCTCTTGGCGCGCTCCCTTTGGGATATTTCCAGCAGCAAAGAGTCCATGTGAGTACAATGGGTTCATCATTTTTATATGAAAGGTGACCCGACATGGTAGTTTGTTAATTCCAAGTCTGATTCGACCCTCATTAAGAGATTTTTCTCTATCCGGGACATTATGAATGTTAGAGAAGGTAACCCTCATCAGGCCGAGCTGGTCCTTAATTCCTGGATGAGCACGGGTTCCTTTGATGTAGCTAAATCCTATGAGTACTTTTTTTTTGCAAGGGAGTGGCACAGCCCGGCATGGGCATCTCGGATTTACCTTGACTGGCCAGCCAGGATATCCTGCAATTAGGCATCTCGGTCCTCCTTTGCTTCCATAGCCGGGATCCTCTTTGCTTATGCAGACAGGCATTTCCAATCATAGACAATCCGGAGCTGTGGTTTTTGGGCTAAAGTGGTGTAGAGCACGGGCATTCCCCCTAAGGAAGCCTTTATTTTGTGGCTTGCAGCAAGGAAGAGATGCCTCACTTTGGATCGAGCTCCCTTTCTCAATAAAGGGACTATATGTCAGTTTTGTAACACTAAGTTGGAGACTAATGATCATCTCTTTTTCAAGTGCAGGGTCATTCTTCGAGTATGGGCAGATATCCGTGATTGGGTGTCTTTTCCAAGGAGGAACATTTCTCTCCACGGGACCATGAATAGCCTTGTTCACTATAGGGCAACTTCGCGAATTAAAGGAAGAATTCGTTGCTTGGCATTGGCTACATCCGTGTATTGTATTTGGTCTTTAAGGAATTGTATTATCTTTGATGGTCATACTTTTCACCATTTAAATTTAGTGGACAAAATTAAATTTCGTGTTCTTAGGCTAGCTCATTTGATGCACTTGTATTAGCAAATATTTGCTCATTGGTAGCGTTTAGCTTTTGTGTAGCTTTTATTTGCTTCTTTTGACAAATGTATTGTTGTGTTGTTATTTCAGTGGGGTATGCCCCACTTTTGGCATGTATATTGGACTCTTTTGTTTTGATTATCCAGGGAATGCCCTGAGAATTTTGTAAGTACCTTTGGAATTTATACATTTACATATTTTCAAAAAAAAAAAAAAAGAACATATAAGACAAGGTAAGTTTAAGATGTGGAGAGACAAAATTTGAGGTTGCATGAGGGAAGAGGGAAACTTTGAATTTGCAACTTGCAACTTGCAAATGCATGGATTCATGAATATGAAAATTTGGGGGAAAAGCAAAGGTAACACCACCTTAGGCTTTAGCTAACTTGTGAATTACACCGATCCTACAAATAAATGATCAATCAGCCAATCGCATGGCTTTCACAAAAGTGATTTTGATTAGTTCCAATGCTTTAGAAAGTAAGAAAGAGAGAGGCCTTTTTGGTTTGGTAAGGACCTACTACCAGTTACTGTAATTGGTGACGTATAGAGTATATGTGTGGATGAAGATCTACACTATAACTTGATAGGGAGTACGCATGACATCGCATCACACACACAATGTTTTGTACATCTTTATATACATCTTTTCAAGAAACATAAAAGTTTGTCTAGTGTAAAGTTTAAAATAATTGAGAAGATGGAGGGATGAAAATTCTGTAACAAAATTATATTAACACATAAATTAAAAAGGGATTAATTTCTTGTATAACAATCATAATTTATTAGTTCGAGCACTAGACTCGATCTCTCATAAATAAAAAATTTTATTCAAATTTTATAGATGAAAAAACTAAAATTAGGAGGAGAAATTCCATCAAATATAATTAATCAAATTTCTTGATAAAAATTAATTATTATTAAAATTAATAAATACTTCGTATTAATATCCTGTTTAAAATAAACAGTTGCAGTCTCATAAAAGAATTAATTCTTTCAATGTTGAAAGTTTGAGTTGGATATTTGTCAGAAAGGATGGTATAATGAACATATAGCTTTCTAGCACTCAGCAAAAAGTGCGTCGTCGTCATAAATTGTGAAAATGAGCCAAGAAAGTTTACAAAGTCACCCATAAAAGGAAATGCTGCAGCAACGAATGTGTTCCCTGTAAAGAAAAATGCCCGTAGGAGAAATAAGCGTTTCAAGTTCTCCCCTGAATGCATGGCCTTGTCAATTTCTAGGAATTTAGTGTCCAATGCCTCATGAATTGGTGCTACAATCATCTGCAATTTTAAGAGACAAAAATAAGACCCCCTTCAATTGGTTAGATATTTTATTCTCTTCGTACTCAAATTCAATGAACCATCTAAAAACTGCATATTCTTTTAACAAGGACATAAAAAACCTATGTAAAATATCGTACATACATGTTGGGAGACTATGGACTGCAAAAAGACGATGGCATTAATGAGGACATTAATCCATTTAGGACCACTCAAGTTTTCTGGAAGGTATGCCGACAGCATTGTTCGATAAGCCCAATATCCCATTACGGTAACGCCATAATAAAACAGGACTCCCACTGTATATTGCAAATACAGGGCCTTCCTCATGTTCTTCACCGCTGGCTTACGTAGAGTGGACTACATTCATATTGCAAAAGACAACTTCACATAATCAAATTATTTATAATATGTAGACATACAAATAACAAATCCGATTTTTCTGTTCTATACATTTACTTGATAGTGATTTTTTTTTATCTGTAGTGAGGTTTATAATAAATCACATGTCTTACCCAATCAATCAATCGAGTTAGATATTATTGGATAGTGATGTAGAAAATATTTTTTATTTTTAATTCCTTGAACAAATACTTAAGTCACTGGTTAACCACACCCAATAGGATATTATTGTTCATGAGAAGTCTTTAGCCCTATGACACTAGAATTAAGTTGTTTAAAGAAAATAAAATTAGAAATATGACCTGACACCGTTACAAAAGGCATTTTTTTACGGTGGTTGTATACCCCTTTCTAAGACGGTTGTAAGATTGTCTTTACATTGAATGTCGTTGAAAGTCATCATTTTCGACGAAGGTTATAAAATCGTCTTTGTAGTACTCACTTTCTAAGATAGTTCCTCAATAAACCATCTTAAAAAATGAGTTTTTTTTAAAAAAAATTAACATGTATTTCTAAGACGGTTTTATGGAAAAACGTCTTACAATGTAACCATTCTAAGACAGTTCTCCTAAGAAAGATCAGATCTTAAATCACTATTGATGTCAAATTTATAATTGTGTATACCACAACAAAAATATAAGGAGAAATAAAAATCACTTTGACAATTGTTATGCTTTAAAGTATTAGATCCAAGCTATCAATTAAGAAATATTATTCATTAACATCATATTAAGCCTTGACAAAATTACACCTTTAATAATTTTGTAAGTCATTCAATTTTATTTATATTTAATATAACAAAATATTCATTAACAATAATGATATATGTTATTCTCTTTAGTTTATTTATATTCATTGATTTATTTAAATTAGAAATACATCAAACAATACACTAAGCATACTAATATCTTTTTTTATTTAGTACGTTGAATTCAAAACCTTATTTTAATAAAAAATCCCTACCATACATTGGTATAATTAACAAATTAGTATTATAAGTAAACTTACCATTCCGGTGAAGAAAATAAACATTCTGACGATGCGTGTATTTTTGTCATGTTTTATTGTCTTGTATATATGCCATACTTATAAATTATTCAAAGGGTCATATAATATATTTTTTCGGCAATTCATATATTTTGTGATATATTGTTTTTTCTCTTAAGAGTGATATTACGGGGTCAAGCAGAATGGCAA
>CM023947.1:25972498-26066269 GCA_013407115.1 Glycine latifolia | reverse complement strand
ATATATATATATATATATATATATATATATATATATATATATATATATAAAAGTGGCATTTTACTTCATCTCAGTTATTATTATTGTATAAATTGTTTTTACTAGTTTTTTTACCATTAAATTCCTTATTTTTTTTAATGAAAATAGTATAAATTTTCATGTGACTATCTTGTGTGTTGGCTGCCTACTTGTTGCTCTTCAGGATCGGTCCACATGCAAGAAATAACCATGGGGTATTGATGCCTTGTGTTTTTAAATATTTTTTTTGCCATGGATGTATGAGATTTTTTATTGCATGCAATTTAATCCAAAATCTTAATGCTCAAGTTTATGGAAAGTCTTTCTTTTATTTATATGATGTTCAACATTCTCATTCCTACATGGTGTGAGACTTCACACCTTACACTTGTATTTCAACAATCTCCTCCTCAAGCGTGAGTCTCTTTTACATGATAGTTTTCACCTCCAACAAAAATCAATTTCATCCACGAGTATTTTCATGGTGGCCATGAGAACACACATGCTCTAGATACTTGCACCATCGTTCCACTTATAGGACACTTCCTTAAAACCACCGTCAGGAAGACTTTTGATACAATGAATTCTTAGGCCAAGGATCCACCACCTCCGTCATACTTGTATGAGTCTCTGAATAAGTTGAATCAGACTCTGATACCAACTGTTGTGCATCTAAGGGAGGATAAACATTGAGAACATTTACACCAATAGACTATGAGTAATCATATAAGTGAATCTGACACTACACATTAACACAAAACCTTAAGGTTAAAGTTTATAGATCTTATCGTCACTCATATGGTGCTCAACTTTTCAATTTCTATCTGATATAGGATTTCATCTCACACTTGTATTCCAACACATACAATTAACATGACTATTGTGTAAGGATCTTTACATCTCTCCTATATATTGTAACTTTTATATTCTTTTTTTTTATGTGATTTTTGAGTGGATAAGTCATGATATTCAAGCCATGCTAAATCTATAGAAAATGGTCCTTGGCACCGACGCTTATGTGGATGTAAGGCAAATATTAAGGCAAACATAAGTGGGCACTTCAGGAAGATGCAAACATAAGTGGGCACTTCAGGAAGATGCACACATTGAAGGGATAAGATTGTTGATGATTTTATGTTTTTATTTTGTTGTTGAACCTTGAGTTATGTATATTTAGAGACTAGTGTTTTTATCCTAGTTTGATTTCTTACTTATTCTCACCTCATCTATAATTATCAAGTTGTTTCACTAATCAAATTATTCGAAATAACTGAAATTAAAAACCAAAACTCACTAATTAAGTTCAAAATGCATTTGACACTAAATGAGTAAAGAGAAAGCAAATCCCCCCACAACACCACAAAAATTTGTTTCCATTGTATAGTTTGTACAAATTATACAAAGAAACTTGTTTTCAGTTATGAGAGTGTCAAACGTTTAAGAATATTTTTGAAAAAAAACATTTTTTGTCTTCAGGAAAAACATGAGGGTGAGTTCTGACACAACGACTGCATATAATATCCTTCCCCCTTACCTACACATAGCATATAATTTTTTTTTGTCTTCAGGAAAAACATATTTATAGAAGGTGGAGAGCTTGAACAACAATTTGGATAATACCAACATCCTCGGTTACGAAGCCCACGCTGAAACAAAAAACACAAGGAGAAGCAGCACAATAAAACAGGTGAATTCTACTGTGAAGTTTAAAATATTCTCCCTCACGGGTGAGGGAGGAAAATTACCTATGATTAGAGGTTGCTGGATAAAAAATAAAACAAATAGTTTTATTTTAAAAAAATAAAAAAGCATTTTAAACAAATAGCTCTCCCTGCTTGTTGCCCTTCGTCTTCTCCGCCGCGAACCCTTCTCACGGACTCCGAGAGCGTGGCCCAACTCCTCGGCCACATTAAGTTCCCCCTCTTTCATCGCACTGCCGCACTCGCAGCCCTCGACACCGGTCTCTACTCCGAGGCCATTCGCCACTTCTCGAAAATTGTAGACAGTCGGTGCAGCGCGCCGTAGAGTTTCCTCGTCGAATGCTACATGCACCATGCCTTCGTGCACCGTTTTGCCGGGCAAATCACCGAGTCAATCGCACCCTTGCATTGGACCCCACTCGACGAGTCAATCGCCATTTCTGGGTTTTTTAGATTTTTTTGCAGATCCACTCCACTCCTCCGCACCATCTTCTCTTGCTCCTTGCCACTAATGCCCCTTCCCCACTTCACGCGAATCGTTTGATAGCAAAAAGGTCCTCTTCTCCAACAACGACCATGTGAACTTCTTCTTCAGTGATGCAACGAATAGATGAATCAACAATGAAATAATTGTTATGTGGACGACGTGGTTGGTGACACTTCGATGGTGGAAGTTAGTGACAAAAAAAAAAACTCAGTCAATAATCAGTCATGAATTTAGACAATTTATTTTTTAACAATATATCATGCGATTAAAAACACTGCTTCACGAGTGTATATAAAAAAACTAACTTCATATTAGAATCCGTCGATAAAACATAGTAAACTTTCTCTTCTGTTTGACCTAAAAAAAAAATCTGGTATTGTTTATTTTGGTTGTACCTGCGTGCCACCAAACCCTCCACTTGTTTGTTATGTTCAATTATACCCCTTATCCTCTTGTGAATCTCCGCGTTGTGTTGTGAAACTGTGATGTCCTCCTAAAAAACTCTATCCATGTCTCTGATGTCTCTCACAACCTTGCCTGCATTCAAGTCCCTCACAATGGCGGAATCGTGCCTTCTATCTCTCCCTTCCCTCTTCTACGCCAAAAACAAAATCCTTTCTCTCTCAATCCCCACCAAGCCCCTCAACCTCCATCTTCCATGCTCAAACTCTTCGCTCTTTCCCCTCACCACCAAAACAACGCGCCACTCTTCTCTCCTCACATTCGTGGCTCAGACATCGGATTGGGCCAAAGAAGAGGAGGAAGAAGAAGCCCCGTGGGAGAACCAAGGCGACACCGCGTGGGGAACTGAAGAACGTGGCGACGAAGAAGGGGGTTTCGCTGAAGAAGCTGAGGAAATTAAGATCTTCGTTGGGAACTTGCCTTTCGACGTCGACAGCGAGAAATTGGCCTCGCTCTTCGAGCAGGCTGGCACCGTTGAGGTTGCTGAGGTGAGTGTGTCTCCTTAGTTATAATGGTGTTTTGTTTGAGGTTTCGATCTTTGGTTTTAAATAATGTGGGCTGTTGTTTCAGGTTATTTATAATAGGGCCACTGACCGGAGTCGTGGGTTTGGCTTTGTTACCATGAGTACACTTGAAGAGCTTGAGAAGGCTGTCCAGATGTTCAGTGGTTACGTAAGTTGTTGTTGTTGTTGTTGTTGTTAGTTCATATATTTTGTTTTGTGTGACTTCGGTGAGAATGGTCCTCGTTATGGTCTAATGTTCAAGTGTAAAACTGTGTTTGGATTTGAATGTTTAATGGTGACTGAGTGGAATGGAACAAAGTTGTTATTACTCTGGTGTTTGGGTACTTTTGTGACATAATTGACAGATTGTCATGCTCCTTAAAACGATTCCCAGGTCAATGTGTATGGAATATCAAATGGATTTCAATACCTCGAGGGATTAGTTTCTGACTTTTGGCCGGAGGATACCCTAGGTTTGAAAAATAAGCTAAGTATGAAATGCTTTATATAGTGGTAGATGGCAGGAAAGGTAGTTAAGTAATTACTGTAGACCTTGGACCACATGGCCAGGCCCAAAGTAGCTCAAGAACAATTCTAATTCTCAATGTTAAAATCCCTGTGTAAAAGTGTAAATGAATGTGTCCAGGGTTGTCAAATTATCGATCCTAAATTGATGTGCATTTCTAACTCCCCTTCTTCCCCTCCATTTTCTCCAACTGAGAAAACTTAGGGACAAACTATGATGATAGACTATGTAGACAAGGGGAAAGTATTATTATTATATTTGCTTCTCTTTGATTATCTTCAAGGTCTATGACTAAGACTATGAGGCTCACTAAACATGCTGGCTGGTGTAAATGCTATGCCTTTCTTGTTCATTGTTCTAATGATGCTTTGCTCTTTTTGATAATAAATTTCTTTGAGATTTAAATGGTGGCAAGGAATTAGTAAAAATGTTCAGACTGAAACTTGTAATTCATAGTTTTCTCCTTATGACATGTGAATATCTTCATACTTATGTGTCTACATACATCTTAAAATTGGAACCTCCATGCAATTATATTTGGAATATTATTGTTTGTAATTATAGACTTTTATTTTTCTGAACAAAATAAAACTAAATCTTTGAAATTTAATTTTGCTCTCATCATACTTTGTATGAGTATGGAAACTTTTCTGCGCATACAAAGATGTTTAGACTTGGCTGTTTTCCCCAGTTGAAATGTTTCTTATGTGTGACATGCCCTTTACTGGAATAACCATTCCTATTAATTTGCTTCTCTAATTACTTTTATTGTGGTTTCTTGAACTTTTTTTTTGGATCTTATCCATCTTTTCTGTGACAGGAACTAAACGGAAGAGTGTTGACTGTTAATAAGGCTGCTCCAAAAGGAGCACAGCCTGAACGCCCACCTCGCCCACCACGTTCCTTTAGTTCTGGTTTAAGAGTCTATGTTGGCAACTTGCCATGGGATGTTGACAATGCTCGGCTGGAGCAAATTTTCAGTGAACATGGTAAGGTTGAGGATGCTCGGGTGGTCTATGACAGAGAGACTGGTCGATCACGTGGTTTTGGCTTTGTCACAATGTCTAGTGAGACTGATATGAATGATGCAATTGCTGCACTTGATGGTCAGGTAACAAAGAAGTTCTTTATTACTTGATCCTTGGTAACATTACAAGGACTACTTGTGTGGTTAATTCTTTGGGATGAAATTCTGATATGGTGGTTCTGATAATGCAGAGTTTGGACGGGAGGGCAATCAGAGTGAATGTTGCAGAGGAAAGGCCTAGACGCAGCTCTTTTTGAGTGGTAACTTGAGTGGTCTTCCATGTCCGGCTGATTGAGTTTCCTTTTAATGGCTAAGTATACAGTGGCGTTTTTTTTATCTTCTTTGGGAGCTGGTTCCAGATTAGATTTGCATGCTGTAATTTTATTAATTTTGTGTCCAGATGAAAATGATTAAAGTTACAATTCCTTTTCTAGGGATTTTGAAGAAACTCTTTAGATTTTTTTAACCATTTTGTTTGCTATTGTTGTGCGAAAATATAGATATTGTCTTTTAGCTTTTAAATCTTCTGATACATTATCTGGCTACTTAAATGCCATGGAAGTTCAAATGAAACTAGGGGAAAAAATGTGTTTTTAGTCTTTATAACTTCAGTCAAATATGGTCTAGGTCGTTATACTTTCATATTGATGAATTCGGTTTAAAAATCTGTCTTTATAACTTCAGTCTTCTCGGTAAGTACTCAATTTTAAAGTTAGGAGATATTTAATCCTCATGTTTTTTTTAATAATTTCAAGACTAAATTCATCAATATAAAAGTAGATGGACTTTGATCACGTTTAACTGAAAGTGTGGGGATTAAAAACACATTTTTCTTATAAAAACTATTACTATTAAAGTCACCTGGTATAGTAGTATTGTAGTCGACAAGTAATTTGGGGTGATATTACCTATTGAAGTGGTTTGAACTGTATAACATGATCTCATTCCATTATCTCCTACTATAGAAGGGCAAGCCAATGATACGTGTTAGTTCAACAACTATACCTGCTGCAAAATCTTCAAAATCCACGTAAACCTCTACATGAGAATTTCATATGCCACTCATTCAATTAATGACACGAGTTATTTAAGTTTTGGTTCATTTTTACCTTAATAATTTATTTTCTCAGTGAGTTTCATATATAATTTATTAATTTATATTGTTTTGGCTTTTAGTTAAATTTAAAAAATAAAGGTGAAAGAATGTTTTACTGATTAGCTCCTTACTAAAACAATCTCAAATAGATACAAATAAAATTGACCCGGGTATTTTTTAGACTGACTTGATGTCATGGCTTGATCTTTTGTCATGTCATCTATTAGCTTTCTTATTTGTAAGCTTGCACTTCTGGTGTAAAGAAAAGAAATCGGCTACTTATCTGAGATGAGTGGAGATTTTTGTCAATACTTATCCCTTTGCTTAGGGGATCAGGATTCTCTTTTGCCTCTGCAGCATATTGTTTTCTGGCGTTAAAATCTAGACCATTATTATATTCTTTCTCTTAATTTAATTACCATGCAACAACTGATTTGCTGGATATTGATTGCACAAAAAATTGGTTGGAGAAGACCAGATTTTCGATAGACTCTCCATTAGAAATTGTGTATAGTTGACCTAAAAATTATTGCTTTAATGTGTATCTCATAATAACCATCTTAGCAAGTGATTAAATAAGTGCTTAAATCAATTTATCGTAAATCAATCTCGCGTACTCACGTAATATATGCACGGATAGTCTATTCTAATGGGTGAGTACCGTTTCTTTTTGGGTGAAAAGTATCGTTTCTCTAAAAAGGATTAAAAATTATTACAAAATATTTGGAGAACTTTAGACAATGTTATGTTTTACGTAATATAAAATAGAGTTCAATAATTACGTAGTTTAGAATAAATTTGTTTATGTAATTGACCGATCAAAAATCATTATTAATATGACTTTAAAGATAAATATTATAAAAATTAATATTCTTGTCACACATAATGATTTATAATTAGATAATAATATAAAATTATTTTACATTCATCCATAACCTATTTTCTCTATTTTTTATAATAATAATTTCAATCCAATAACAATCATCCTAAATTATCACCCTTAACTCAAAGTTATAACTTAATTTGTCGTTTTATCTTTTATCCTAAGAAAGTCCGTAAAAAATATTATTTCATGAAAGATTTAAACCAATAATCATAATTTTAATTTTCATATTTCACTCTATTGTTTATTTAAAATAATCACAAACCAACCTTCTACAATTATCTAAATTATCATCGAAATAAAAATTTCAAATTATCCATCAACATAAAATGATAGATTCAGATTTCATACAGCGGACGACAATGTTTATGGTGTAATTATTAGTATTAATCTGTATGATCAATATGATTCATGAATCATTTGTTTTAGGGTAAGAAAAGAAGAGCAACTTGAACTATACAAATTCTTACAGCACGTGGTACAGACAACCACAGCCTTCCCAGTCATCCACTTCACTAACCTCGCAGTTGAGCTTCTTTGCTAGTGAGAGGAACATATCGAACAGAAGTCTCAGTCCGGATACTGATAGAACCATCGGAGTTCTTATCCACGACCTTTAAATCTTGAAATATGTTTCCAACAGGAATAACCATCCTACCACCCGGCTTCAACTGGTCAATAAGTGGTTGGGGGATTTCAGGTGCCGCTGCTCCAACGTGAATGGCATCATAAGGAGCAAACTCAGGCCAACCTTGCCTTCCATCTGTCAACACAGCAATTACTCAAAACATTTGAAATATTTGATCCACCAACTTGACATAGCAAATTATTTTACTTCTCAAGAAACATTAATATAACGATGCAGTTATCACCGCAGAGCAGAGGGAAGAGTTCATGAAAGTGAATATGGACACTCACAATCCACAAAATCATGGATGGCCATAATATGAAATGCTTATGGATCAACTCTAGTTTCAGATTAAGTTGACTCAATCACTTCAAACAAATCTCAAATCCTGACCATCGAGTTATGATTTTCTGTTTAATGGAAGGACTGTAAAAATTAAAATTATCCAACCCCTCACCTCACATTAAGCCTTTGATGCTCATCCGACAAATGGACTAGATAAAACAGTCGCAGTCAATTATATCAAATGGAGTTGTATTTTTGTTGTGCAAAATTTTTTTATAAAGAGTTTAAATGTTGCAGATCTACATAGAAACTTACCACCAGCATGCACAGAAAGGGAGCCATCTTTCAATGGTTGAGCTGCAGCACTTTTTTGAATATTCTCGATTGAAAAAGAAACCAACTCAGGAATATGTTCCACACCAATAGCACGGCCTTGGGGTCCAACCATCAAGGCAAAGCATGCAGTCAGGTATCCCGTTCCTGTAAAGGGGTCCAAAGTATGAATATTGTGCATCAAATGCAGAGAATTCAGAGAAAAAATGCATTGAAATTCCAGTCCTGTTAAATCTGTATAGTAGAACATCATGGAACGCAAAACATTTCCAGGTTGAATTGGGATTATGCAGATCTATGAGAGAAACCTAATTGTCACAGACAAGGTTTTACATTATAAAATCTTCACGTCATTCTTCTATAACTCCATTGAGGAAGGAAATGAACCATCCATTCTTTTCTGCACACCCTAATTACTGCAGCTGCTATCAACATTTTATCTAGTATATCTATGATTCATATACAACAAAGTGAACAAACACAATAGTAGTAGAATGAAATTCATTCCTAATTAATAAGCTTTTTGGGTTTCTCTTTAATACATTAGAATAAATCAGAAAAGAAAAAGTAATTATAGATAGCTCATTGGCTCTGGCAATAATTACAGAAAATAGTTCATGAACTATACCGGAGCCAACATCAAGAACACGCATTCCAGGTTGCAAATTCTTCTCCAGCAACTGAAGGCAGGTGGCATGCATATGCGGCGCAGAGATGGTGGCATTGTAGCCAATCGGCATAGGACTGTCCACATAAGGTTGGAGTCCACCGCCGCTGGGTACAAACAAAGCTCTATCAATGGTTTCCATTACTTCAGCTACCTTTTTAGATGTGATTACTCCATAACGATGCAAATTATCTACCATTCCTTTGTTTTCATTGATGGCACTCCCAGACCAGTATTGCTGTATTTTTTTGCAAAAAATATAGTATTTAGTTATACTTATTAGAGATAACAAGAGGACAATATAACAAAACACAAGCAAGTAACGTTCCATTCTTCCTTTCATCTGAACTTCATTCACTAAGGTAAGCAAGCATAGAGAAACAAAGACTAATTTTATGATCAACGCATAAAGAGAGTGCGATACCCACTGTAGGTTACAAGTAAAGAAGACGATGTTCAAATTCCTAGAAGAGAATTACTACCATTTATGAGAAGAACCAAATAGAATAAGTTTACACACCACTCAAAGTGCATCTCCTCAAGTAATGTAGTTGAATGATGAAAACAAGTTCATAATCTCCCTATCTATTAAGTTGCTAAATTTTAATTATGAGGGAGCAAGTGATAAGGGAGGTGTTTCCGTCGGTGAACAACTATAGACCACGATCGGTGGCAGTGATAAAGAATGAAGAAAGAGAAAGGGGTTACCTCCATATTAGAGAAAATAGCGTTTCCAGTGAGGAAATTAGGGTTCAGTTAGGAGGATGAGACAAATACAGAGCGATACTGGTGTAGAAAATGGAAGAGGTAAAGATGCTGTTCTGTGTTAAGCGTAGACAATTTTGGGTGTTGTCAGTGCTGCACTTTCGTGTAATTGGTACTATCGCATCTTTCTTTTTCACACTTCCTTCACACGCTCGCTCTACACTCGTGCACGTATCCTTCCCGTTGAATCGGGTCCCTGGGCTTATTGAGATATTGGGCCTTCTCACTCAACCTTTCTCTTCTTGTGTTTAGGTGCATTTGGTTGCAATATATTTCTGTGGGTCATTATTTTTCATTTCTTTTTATTCGTCCGTAGAGTATAGGACTTTTTCTTTAATAATTTACATTAATTTTTAGTTAGTTCTATGGCTTTTTGGTCTTTTTGTTTTTATTATAAAAAGAAATATTAACCCTTAGATAAGATGGGGCTAATTGGGATTAAATGGATGCAGGAAATAATAAGTTAGTAATCTCTACATCACAGAATAGAGGGGAGGAGGGGGAGTTAGTAATGTACAGCAATCTAGAATTGAGTTAATATATGAATTGACTTAGTAATATATCAACTGTAAGAAACCACGGATTCTTGTTTAGGTACTGGCTGACTCGGTGACTGTTAATATACGCTGAATCCATATTTGCAATCTAGAATTCCTTCTCTTCTAGACACAGTGGTTTAGGGTGCTCAAGAATATCGTGGATGACTAGATGGTGAGTGTTGGTTCAAAATGTAAATGAACCAATATATAATTGTTTCCTTCATCACATAACGGTCAATTCCCTGCTCCACAACCAAAAAAATAAAGAACACTGTCGTTATTTATGTCTAATTGAATATAGAACCGCTAACTTGCACTATGACCAGGTATTTGATCCTAAAAATCATGTGAGTATTATCATCGTCATAGATGAGCATGAGAAAATCTTTAAATTCTTAATTGCTGTAGCTTCATTAATCGAACAGAACAAGTTAGAAAGCAATTTTAAGAAACGAGTAAAGGTACTCCACAGTTTTCCCTTTTCCCCCCAGCCCTTTTCTCTTTCAATGGTATAGCTTCGGACCCACAAATCTTAATGACTTTTCTACTACATTGATGATAGGGAGAAGTAGAAGCTACATTTAAGTATTTCAAATGCTTTAGAAATCTAAAAGTAACTGAGGGAGAATAATCTCCAAATGAGTAGGTTCTATTTGACAAGCACCCTCTGCTTCTGCAATAGTAGCAGCACGTTGAACAGCCTCTGCATCAGCAGAAAAGTTTTTGTCAAGATTATAAAGATTATATGCAAAGTTATAGTCATGACCAAAGAATCCCAAATGTGTTTCTCTTTTAAGATGTATGAACCTGTGATAAAAATCCGGAGAAGTTCAGAAGTAAGCTTCAGAGCATTGGCATTAGCTGGATCAGAAAAGATGCAGAAATCAGTAAAACATGCAAATGTTCAATTTGCAATACCAACACAACTATAGCATGACTTGATCACCGAACCTCCATCAAATAAGAAATTTGTCAATAGAATGAAATAATGGAAACATGGCATAAATACCAGAAGTTGACCGATTCTTCTTGGATGTTCCAACTCCTACCTGTGGCAGTAAAACCCATTCGCAGGTTATTGGCACACAATGCAACGGTTAAGCATGAGATATTATGCAGTTGAAGAGAATAGATAAAAATTAGAGGATGCAGGTCGTACTTAAGATGCTTTTGCCATTGATGGCACCCAGACAGTTATATATTACAAAATTTACTTTGAAAAACAAGTTATGTGCTTGAAAGAGATTGATAGCCATCTTAAACTGAAGACAAATGTAGCAAAACCTAAATAGTGAATATAAGAAATTGAAAGGGAAACAATCAGGGCCAATTCCCTTACCAAACATTTGGAGAACAAAGGATTATATATTAATATCATATATTGTAAAAAATTATGCACTCCATGTATTTCATGTTTGCTACACAGATCTCTCATCTATTACAAAAACCAACACAAAGCTCCCTAGCATTAATTAAAAAGTACTACAATTAACTCTAAATGCTTTGAGACCACAAAAATTTCTTAATAACATAGCACATGGTCTACATGGAAATTTTGAGGTCATTCAGATTGATATGTTCAAACTTTCAAGTTGAAGGTTCTTCAAGGATGTGGTTAAAACCCAAAAGTAACAATTGAATAAGATTTTGTGAAATGCGTATTCTTATGCACCAAATCAATAGAGTGAGACTGAAAGACGATATGTAAGGACCTTGAAGCTCATAATGTGATTGAAATTGAAAGACCTCCCAAGCAAGACTTACAAAACAACAAATGAACACAGCGTGCGATAAGATAGAAGGAAGGAAAGTTCACAATTTTGCACTGCTAATAATTGGATCACTCGTGAAGAAAAGAAAAATTTATAAAAATGCAAGCAGGAGAGCAATCTGATGTTAGGCCCGAACCATATGTTAATAAGGGCAATAAGCCATGGGATTAACCAAACTACAAAATGACCCTATGTCACTTCACACTTGTGCCAATAAGAACATGGACAAAAACACAGATAGAAATGTAAATGGCAAGGTTTATACTTCCAAAAAAGCTTTAGAAACGTGGTATTAAATATAAATCCAATGCTGTAAGCAGAACAGAATCCTAATTCATGAGCAGATCTATATCTTTTTGTTTTGTGCCTTATCCTGTTCCAATTGCAAAGATTGACAAGCACCAGTGACAAGTGAAGTGAAGTAATTGTTGGATATAACAGCGCAAAAACAATTCAAATGTTCCAAACTCCCACAATTTAACAATTGGAATTCAGAAATTATATCATTGTCAAGAAACAAACACAGACAAAAGACATAAAAGCTCAATCAACGAAAAATAGAAAAGGGTTAGAAATGAAATGAGAGGAATTTGCGAAGAACCTCGGAGTCCGGAGGGTCATTAGCTTCAACGTTTTCGCGCTCTAAAAATGGGAACAGAAAAAAAAAAAAAGTTAGTGATAGGCGAAGGAGGAATAATTAGGAGGGTAAGAGAGGGAAAGTGTGAGACCAAGGGCTCGCAGTGTCCAAAAGCGCTTCAAAATGGAATGAATCAGATCCTGTGAACCCAATTTGAACGAAGAAGTAGTCAGGTGGGTATTTAGAAAATAAAAATTGTGGTGGAAAGAGAAAAGAGGGAGGAAAAGGTTATAGGACTGTACACAGTCGAAGGTGACCTCTTCCATGATACAGCAATTCTTTATGTGCTTCTTCGCCGATCACCGCCACAACCTTCGCCACCACACAGTTCGGCCACACTCGTTTGGAGGGAAATATAATAAAAGAAGTTGGGTGCGAAATAAAAAGCTACTCCAAAGTGTTATGTTACAAAATAAAATATATAATAGTAGGGAAGTTGGAGAAATTTTCCTGAAACAACAAAAAAATAAAAAATAAAAGAGAGACAGAGAGAAAGTCAGAAAAATAGCAGAGAATGTGTAGAGAAGTTGGTTTATATTCTTTCAATTTGTTGTGAGGTAGTTAATTACCAATGTGCATATGGGTGGTTGTGTGTGTTTCATATAAAAACTAATTTGTTGTATTAGTGTAATTGAGATAGTGTGTCATCAATAATATTCATTCTATTTTCTGGCTCTCATTTATTTCTAATATTCAATGTGTGAGTGTCTTTTTTTCAACAGTGATATCTAGAGTTATTGACTAGAGACCTGTGTGAGAATAGGTGAAGACCAATTTTTTGTGCGATACTCTGAGCTTTGGTGACTGCGAAACATGGTGGCTTCAAGTGGTTATGTTCTAGGATATCTACCTATGTTTGATGGTAAGAATTTTGATGACTACTGTGTGAAGATGAACGTGATTTGAGCTTCCAAGATGTGGAAGAAGTCGTCAAGAATGGATTTCAAGAACCAGGATAAAGTGCAACAGAGGATCAAAAGGAAGAATACAAAGAATTTAAGATGGATTGTGAAGCACTCTTCTTGCTTCATCAATGCGTTGGTTCTGCCAAAAAATTTCCAAAGCCAAATCAACAAAATAAGCCTGGGATATCTTGAACAAAGCGTACAGAGGTCCTGACAAGAGAAAGAAGGTAAAGCTCCAAGCTCTTCGAAGGCAATAAGAATTATTGTCTATGACTAACCAAGAATACATTGTTGATTATTCCAACCGAATTATTGACAAGGTGCTGAGAACCTTGACTCCACATTTTGATCACATTGTTGTGACTATCAAGGAATCCAAGGTTTTCGATTCAATGAAGGTGGAGGAGTTGCAGAATTCCCTTGAAGCACATGAACAACGAATCAATGAGAGGCAAAAAGGTGAAAAGGTGAAAACTAGTCACAAGAATATAGGTGCAGGTGGCTGGAAGAAGAAAGGAAAAGGTAAATGGAATGGGGGAAGAAGTGGAGGAGCTGGCATATCATCAAATGGTCAAGATTAATATCACAATGATCATGATCAAGATGAATATTCAAATAGAAGAAGTGGGGGGCAAGTTCAAAATAAAGAAGGAAAGAAAAAGTTTGATAAGAGAAAAGTTCAATGTTATAACTGCAATAAGTGGGGACACTGCAAATGAATACTAGGGTAAGAAAGGAGGAAAGGTAAAACAAAATGATGAAGTGAACCTTGCTCAAGATGAAGGGTCAGATTCGGATCAAGTGTTGTTAATGGTAAGCTGAAACTCTGAAAATGATAACTCTTCATCTTGGTATCTTGACACTGGTTGTTCAAATCATATGATTGGACATAGGGACTGGTTAATTGATTTTGATGCAAATGTCAAGAATAAGGTGAGATTTTTTTTATAATAGAACCATTTTAGCAGAAGGAATTGGAAAGGTTATGATCAGAAGAAAGGATGGAAAGTCTGCATTTATGAATGATGTACTGTATGTGCCTACGACGAAGACAAGTTTACTAAGTCTTGGACAATTGCTTGAAAAGGGATTCTCAAAGGAGATGCAGCAAAATCACATTGAGATATTTGATTCTAAACATCAATTGGTGTTGAAGGCTCCCTTGTCGAAGAACAGAACCTTCAGAGTGAATCTAAGTGCAGTTGAGGTTCAATGCTTCTCAACCGCAAATGCTGAAGAAGAAAAGTGGTTGTGGCATTACAATTTGGCCATTTGAATTTCAAAAGTCTAAACCACCACATAAGGTTTTTGAAGGGTGCCTTGTGAGCAAGCAACCAAGGAAAGCATTTAAGTCATATGCACCTCAGAGAGCAAAACAACCCTTGGGAATGGTTCATTCAGACGTGTGTGGTCCAATTAAGACTCCATCATTGGGGGGAAACAGGTATTTCACAACCTTTGTTGATGAATTAACTAGAAAGGTGTGGTTGTACTTGCTTAATGAAAAGAGTGAAGTGTTTTCAGTATTTGTGAATTTATGTGTACTGGTTGAAAGACAAAGTGGTCATGAATTAAAGATTCTAAGGACTGATGGAGGGGGTGAATATAATTCTAAGGAGTTTCATGAGTTTTGTAAGAGAAAGGACATTGAACATGAAGTGACAACCCCATATACTCCTCAACACAATGGGTTAGCAGAGAGGAGAAACAGAACTTTGCTTGATATGGCAAGATGTATGTTGAAAGGAATAGGACTGCCTTATTGTTACTAAGGAGAGGCAATATCCACTAATGTATATGTGTTGAACAGATGTCTTACAAGAAGAATGAAGATTGTGACTCCTGAGGAAGCTTTGACTAAATGCAAACCAAGTGTCAATCATCTAAGCATTTTTGGTTCCCTGTGTTATAGGCACATACCTGATGAGAAAAGGAAAAAGTTAGATGATAAGAGTGAAGCATTTATGTTAGTTGGATATCATCCAACAAGAGCATACAAGCTCTATAATCCAAGTCAGAAAAGAGTTGTCATTCGTAAGGATGTAATTGTGGATGAGACAACATCATGGAGTTTGGAGAGAAATCAAATTCTGGTGTTCTTCTCCTATTTGAAGGAACTGAACAAGCTAAACCAGATTGCACAAATAACACAGTACAACAGCAAGTCAAAAGATCTTAGAGGGCTAGACTTCCATCAGTCAGGCTTGTTGGTCATGAAGTGTTTTCAAATAATGTTATTTATGTTTATCGTGAGCTAGTTCATTTTTATTTCATGGTAGATTCTAAACCATTGAATTGGGAACAAGCCCTTGAGCAAAAGGAATAGAGAGAGGCTATGAATGAAGAAATTAATGCCATAGAAAGGAATCAAACATGGGAACTTGTAGATCCTCCAACCTCAAAGTAGCCAATTGATGTAAAATGGGTTTTAAGTTGAAACTGAAACCAGATGGCTCAATTGCAAAGTATAAGGCAAGGCTGGTGGCTAGAGTCTTTCTTCAAAGGGCTGGAGTGGACTACACTGAAGTATATGCACCAGTTGCAAGAATGGAAACCATCCGACTAGTAATTGCTATTGCTAGTTCTAAAGGTTGGCCCTTGTTCCAACTAGATCCGAAATTTGCTTTCCTCATTGGCCCATTGGAGGAAGAGGTTTATGTGTTGCAACCCCCAGGTTTTGAGGTGAAAGGAAGAGAAAATAAAGTGTATAAGCTGAGAAAAGCTTTGTATGGCTTGAAGCAAGGGCTTGGAATAAATGAATAGATGTTTTCCTATATCAGCAGGGATTTTCAAAGTGTTCAGTGGAATTTGGAGTATATGTGAAATCAAAGAATAATGTAGATTCAACTTTGGTCTGTCTATATGTGGATGATCTCCTCGTTACAAGCAGTGATCACTTGGAAATTGAGGAATTCAAGGGGAGAATGAAGTTGGAATTTGAGATGACTGACTTAGGAATTCTCAATTATTTCCTTGGTCTAGAGTGTGTTTATACCAAGACAGGTTTTTTCCTTCACCAGAAAAGGTATACCCAAGAAGTGTTGAGGAGATTTCAAATGGAGAATTGCAATGAAGCAGTGACACTAGTGGAAGCAAAACTGAAACTGATAAAAGGAGAAGATGAAAAAGCAGTAGATGGAAATTTGTTCAAGCAGATAGTAGGATCGCTGAGATTTTTGTGCAATAACAGACCTGACATTAGTTTTGGAGTAGGTTTGGTTAGCAGATTCATGAATGATCCAAGAGTTTCACGCATCGTTGCAGCAAAGCGTATTCTAAGGTATTTAAAGGAAGATAGAGTTTTGGTCTGTTATTTCCAAAAGGGAATGAGCAATGTGCAACAATGATTGAAGCTTTCTCTGATTCAAATTGGTGTGGAGATAAAAGGGAAAGAAAGAGTATACATGGTTACCTATTTCAATTTTTGAATGCACCAATCTCTTGGTGTTCAAAGAAGCAAGATGTAGTTGCTCTTTCTTTATGTGAGGCAGAATATATAGCTTCTTCACAAGCAACCTGTTAAATTTTATGGTTGGAATCATTGCTTGAAGAGTTGAAGGTTGAGTATAAGAAACTGGTGCAGTTGTATGTTGATAACAAATCTTCTATAAGCTTGGCAACGAATTTAATTGCACATGGAAGAAGCTAGCTCATAAAGACTTAAGTTTCACTTCCTGAGGGACCAAGTGAGCAAAGAAAAATTTGAGTTGGTGTACTGTAACCTAGAGTTACAAGTTGTAGATGTTTTTACAAAATCCTCGAAGATAGAATGATTCAAAGAACTAAGGGAAATGTTAGGAGTTGTTTCATTAGATCATTTGAATTAAAGGGGAGTATTGTGAGATAATTCAAATGACAGTTATTTTATGTTATTAGAGTTAGGTAGTTCTATTGTGAGGTAGTTATATACCTATATGCATATGGGTTGTTGTGTGTGTGTGTGTTGCATATAAAAAGCAACTTGTTCTATTAGTGTAATTGAGATAGTGTGTGATAAATAATATTCATTTATTTTCTATCTCTCATCTATCTTTAATACTTAATGTGTGAGTGTTTTCTTCTCAACAAAGTGTACGATTACTTTAGCATGTTGGGATTGGGCTCTGTTTTTAGGTTTTTGCTCTTGTACGTAGGGGTGGAAATAGGCTAGGCCAGGCTTGGTTAGGCATGTCTTTAGCCTGATTTAAAAACATAAAGCTTGGCCTGACCTATTTACCTGTCATAGGCTTCTTTTTTAGGCTTGGCCTAGCCTATTTAAAAGTCTGGTTTGGCCTGCGAGCCTATTAAAAAGCCTATTTTAATAGAAATTTTAATTTTACAAAATACTTTAAATCAATTTAAGAAAATTAAAGAAACAATTTTTAAACAGAAAATGTCTCAACATCTGACTTATATTTCAAAATAAGTAATAATCATTTTTGAGATTTTCAAGGCGATTTTTTGAAGTGGTTGATCATCCACTTTCATAATAAGGAAAAATATTTTTAGAAAATAAATATATTATTTTTAAGTTTTAATATATATATATATATATATATATATATATATATATATTAAATAGGCCAGCCTAATAGGCCTAATAGGTTTTTTTTAAAGCTTGAGCCTAACCTTTTTATTTAAACAGACTTTTTAAAAAGCCTTAGCCTAACCTTTATAATAAACAAGCTAGGCCAGGCCTTAAACAGACCAGGCCAAAGGCTCCTGATAGGTGGCCTGGCTCATTTCCATCCCTACTTGTAAGGCCATTGATAAAATAAATCATTTCAATTTTTGGTAAAAATTATTAATTAACATTTTAATATATCTATAATTTATTATTTTCTTTATTATGTATGTTATATAATATATAATACTACTTATCAAATTTCTTATTAACAAATGTAATGAGTTACTTTATTTTCTATGACAGAATGGACACACCAAATACTATTGAGTACATGTTAATGGCATGAGGAAAGTTCTACTTAGAAGATTAATGCACAAGTCTAAATCTCAAATAGTTGCACCTAATTGTAATACATGTTCAAACCAACTAAGTTGTTCATTTAAAAATAATGCATATATGATTTTATAACAAAAGTTGGCATTATCTATTGATAATTTAGGATTTATTTGAGGTAATTGTGAGTTTTTTGTTTTTAATTTTAAAATGCAAATTTAAAAAAATATGTATGATAAAAATGGAGTTGAAATGATTTTTAACTCATTTTTAAAACATTTTTATATTCATTTTCAAAACAAAAATAAGTTTTATGAATTTGGTTTTTAGTTATAATATTTTCCTCTCCCACCACCACTACCATCGCCATCAGCAAGCTATCACCTCCACACCCCATCGCCACCAACAATGTTATTATCACCATCGTCGTCATTGTCACTACTACCATCAACATTGTTACTTTTATTACTATCACCACCAATATTACTGTCACTAATATCATTATCATTATTGTCATCACTATCATCATTATCATTACCACTATTGTTGCCATCGTAATCACCATTAGTGGTATCTCTATTGTTGTCACTGCCATAGTCATCAACACTTGGGCTACCATTGCCATATTATTATCATTATCATTGTCATTACCAAACAAAAACGCTCTTAAACTATTTTCTTTGTGATACTCTTAAACTAATTTTAATACACTATAAAACTTTTAAAATGAGTTTATTTAAAAATTAAAAATTGGTGAAAAAACTAAAATTAATCATATTTTAAGAATTGGTTTTAAAAAAAATTCAAAACTAAAACTAAAAATTGGTTGTTGCTTTTTAAATAAATACAAATATTTTTTTATGAATCAAATTTTAGAAGTTATGAACTTATGATTATAAGATAAAATATACTTAGAACATATTGACAGTAATAGTGTTTTATTTTATTATCTAATCACAAAATATTATATATAATTATTTTTTAATTTCTATATAATTACTTTTAAAATAATGTTTATAATTATTTCTGATTAACTAATAGTATAAAAATCCTCACATTATATCGTGTAGAAAATTAAACTCTTAAAATTTAATAAATT
Source organism: Glycine latifolia (assembly GCA_013407115.1). Classification (NCBI taxonomy): domain Eukaryota; kingdom Viridiplantae; phylum Streptophyta; class Magnoliopsida; order Fabales; family Fabaceae; genus Glycine; species Glycine latifolia. The sequence goes on along the minus strand of CM023947.1, from coordinate 26,046,998 downwards.
ATTTTTATTGTTTTATCTTTAATAATTGATAATGATAAATTTAAATTTAATTGTTATAAATAACTTCATTAAGTTTAATCTTACCATGGACAAAACGGTTGTTTTAAACAATTAATATCCAAAGTAAGTAGACTGTTTTAAAATAATCTTTTTTAGATAAAAAATCACTTTTAATATTACATACTTAAATATAGAACTGATTTCATATAATCAATTTCTATAAACAATTGATTATATGTAAAATCAATAGCTGAAACTGTTTTTAGAATAATTTAATCTAAATACACACTGAATTTGGATATAAAGTTTAAAAATTATAAATAAAAATATTTTCAAACTATTTTAAATGAAAGAAAAAACATATGTATAAATTAACTTTCTCGATCGATTCAATAAAAGGATAAATCTTATTTATAATTTTATATTATAGGTGCTACTTGTATCCTTAAGCAATTAAAATTAAAGTTTCATTTCAAGAATATCCTAAAAAATGGAAACATTTATTTTTCCCAGGCCTAAGAAGATGTGCAAACACCTCTATCTATAAGAACTGTAAGTTTCAAGATGTGAAGTGAGAGATAGAGTGTGAAGTGAGAGATAGAGGATTTTATAACTAGTTGAGATTTTGAATAACGTGTGTTAAGTTTTTATCATCTGACGCCGATTTATTTTTTCCTAGGATCTCCTTTGAAGTATCATTACCGTTGTAGATTTTAACCACCAAATTCGGGATGGATTGGTGTAGTTCATCTACACCTAATCTACAAAATAAAAGGTTTGTATGAAAATTTATTATAAATTATTAAAGTAAAACTCCTATTTTAATCGGATAACAGTATAAACAACACTTGATCATAAAATTGTATGTAATTAAATTTTGTCCCAATTCAAATTCATGACAGACACTAATTATTTTTCCAAGAAAATTTACAAAATCTACATGAGTAAGAGCTTCTCAATTCAGTGCAGTGGCGCGCAACATCTGGTATATATCGTTGAGCTGAAAACAAATCAAAGCAAAAGCTTTTGATTCCCAAGAAGGTTTGGAACTATATATATATATATATATATATATATATATATATATATATATATATCGTGCGAGGATTAGAAAATGGATCACGTCGGCAAGTTGTTCCCTCAAGGGATCACTACGGACATGCTAATTTGTTGCGCACTGCATCAAGTTTGAACAAAGCTCCTTTTTTTTATCACTTTAGATATATTATAATTTTAATGTACGCATGATTTGTGATGCATAACTTATTTGAAAAAGTGGTAAAGACACACTCATATTTAACAGTTAGAGAATTATTAAACGAAAAAATTTCTGAGGTTATGACGACTATCTTTTTCAGACAATAAAATATTTTAGTCTTTCAGATTGTGTAGCTTAATTTTCAGACTGTAACCTTTAAGTGTTATGGTGGGTTGACAGGGTTGTGGTGATTTCCTGTTGGCTTTCGTTTTGATGGCGGATCACGAAGGTTCATATGGTGGCTGAAGATGGTTGCTTTTATATATATTTTTTAGATGAATTTCCCGTACTCAAACTCACTTTTTTCTTCTTATGACAGTATTTTGTCCTGCCACCAAGTTTTGCAATGGCTGCTTAATGGCAAAAAGTAATAAGCAACCTCGGACGTCCGTTAAACTTGCTCTTAGGCTGATACTCAATGATCTTAATATTCCTGCACTAGTCATGCTAAGGTTGAGAATAGGTAAGTTTTTTTTAACAAAGTCAAACTTAAACTCAACTTCCTTTGAAGTCAATTATTAATTTACACTGTTAAGAGTGTACATACAAGTCTTGCGTAATAACAAAACATAAGGAACAAAAAAAATTGTGAAAAGATGTACACAAATTATTTCTCATTAATTAATAATTTATTCTTGTGTGATTAATTTACTAGTACAGTTCCTGTGAAGTTCACAAGGTTTAAGTTTTGAAAGGAAAATTATATATATCATTGACAAACCTTAATTAGCACAGAATGAACTTTAGGAATCTGGTTTGGAGATCCTGCTCTTACACAAACCAGAAAAGCATACATATACTATATGTTATGGTCTGCATTTCAGCCTATATATTATTGCAATATTAGTGTCAGTTTTAATTAACCTAGCCAACGTACGTTTTAAAATTTTAATCAGTGAACTTGGCATGCAGAACGCAGATTCAAACCAATACAATTACACCCTCCACACCCTAATCTCCCCGTCAAAGCTTCCACTGAAGAGCGTAACGACGCCGTTTGAGTCTCCCTCACCGTCCGAAAATGCCACCAACGACTTCACCGGTTTCTCGTGCCCTTCCAACACACCCCTGCAACAATACCCACCACCACCGCCACTGCTCCCTCTCTCCCGTCGCCAGATCCTAACCGTTAGATCTGCTGACGCACTCGCCAACAAACCCGCCACGTGGATCAGACACAGTATGGCCCCACCATGACCCCTCAGCATCTCCATCTTCATCACGCCGTTCTTCCCACACTCCCACCTGCAGATCTCGCCGTCGCAACCGCCGGAAAAAAACCCCGCGCCACCACCGCCGTCTAACGCAAGCGCGTTGACCGTTGAATTCCCCCTCCCTATGGTGTTCACCAACTTGTGCCGTTTCGCCTCGCCTTCCCTCCTCCAAATCTTAATGCTCCCGTCCGCGGACGCCGTGTAAACTGTGCCGTCGCCGTTAACGGCAACGGCATTAATGGCGTCCTCATGCGCCTTAACGGACTCCAAACACCGGTAACTCAACAAGTCCCACACCTTAAAGCTTCTATCCCACGAAACCGAATACATAAACCTCTGGTTAACCGCCAAACCCGAAACGGTGTCGCAATGCTGAATCCAGAGCCTGGTCTTGTGGCGGCGAACGGCAACGTAGTTTCGGGGAACTATGCAGCGGCGCAACCGGTCCGTTACGGTGGGGAGGGATGAGAGGAGACGGTGTCGTTTTGAGGGAGTGATGAGCCAGACGCGAATCTTGCGGTCTTGGTGAGCGGTGAAGACTTTTGAATTGGTGAAGGTGATGGACTTGACGAAGCCTGAGGTGGAACTTTGGTTGAAGGCGTCGATGTGGGAGTAATGGGAAATCAGGTCGAAGACGTTGATGAGGTTGAGGGATGCGGCGTAGAGGAGGTTACGGTGGACCGCCAGGCAAGTGATGTGGGGTGTTATGGTTTTGAGGGAAGCGACGCAGTGGTGTTTGAGATTGAGGGTTGTGGAATCCTTCATTATGGAATGAGTATTAACATGGAGTGTAGCAAAAGGGAGTTGCTGAAGCGGGAATATAAGTAGTTGTTGGGATTTGCTGTTGGAGAGGCACGTGGCATATGTGAAAGGGTAAACACTTGGCAGATGGAGAATGCTCAAAGGAGTAGCTTTGTGGGGTATTAAAGGAAGTGGCGGGCTCCACCCGAGATTTGTTGGACCCAAAGAATCAGATTGGTCAACGTGATGCTTCTGCATAATAATAATATTAATAAAGACATGGATAAATTTTATATGCAGTTACATTAATTTTTTATGTAATATTTTGTGGTTTAAAAATTTCATTAATTTGCTTATAGTTGAAGAAAATTAAACAAAAAATACTTTTTAACTTCTTAAATAAATCTCAATGTATTGAGAGACTAGTTCTTAGTTTTAGATGACAGATACTTTGGATTCACTCTCTTGTTTTGACCGTATTGTAGAATCATAAATTAAATTATTATTCAATTATATATTTAATTACTCAATAAACATGATAATTAATTTAAAGAATCATGAGTATGATTACAAAATAAAATGCATAATCGATTCAACAATAATATGAAAATACTTTTAATTACTATCAACATGGTGTAATATAATTAATAAATAATTTTGTTGAAAAATGTTAACTTCTTGAATGAATGTTTATATTTCGAGATATTAGTTTTTGAATCTCAAGGATTACTAGGTTAAAAAAAATTCTTACTTATAACATATTATTAATATATATTAAACTAATTAGCTGCTAGTTATAATTATAGCTTCGCTTGTCTGTTATTGGTAGTTGATTGATTATTGATTAAATTTATATGCATATAATTCCTTTTTTGTGTGTGAAATTTATGCATATAATTCAGTAATAAAATTCGAAAAATACTGTATATGTGGGGGTGAAAAAGGACTAGAAATGCTAATACATACATTAGGATAGCTCCATGGATGCTTATTCGATCTAGCTGGCTAGGCCGTCCATTATTACATCAAACAATGGAGACACACACATGATAGTGAGTTAAATTCTATTCTTTTTTAAAGTGTGATGATTAGTTCTATTTGTATACTATTTTACGTTTTATATAATTAAAAATTGAAGCAATTGTAACTTTATTATTGATCCACTTTAATTTAACCTTTTCCATGGTTTACTATTTCCAAATCTTTCTCTTTCTCACGTACTTATGCTCATTTTCTCCTCGTTTGTGAAGCCTTTTTTAATGTGATATTTCTTTTATCAACGTTCGTTTTCACTCAAATCACATTATTCCAAACAGTGGACTCAAACATGATACTCAGCTATATTTATTTGTTTCTTAAGTATGAGGACCTTTTTTTTTTTATAGGTTTTCCTTATTTTGTATTCTTCAGTATGATCATATATACCAAAGGCAAATATCATTTTTATAACATTTTCTTACATGCGTAAATCTTCTAATTAAGTTAAAAGCTGCATGTGTAAGAAATTTGAGTCCTTTTCGCTGCATCAATACAATTTATATAAAAGTATCACGATATATATTCTTTTATTGTTTTAATTTTTAAAGAAAGACATCACACTTACATCTTTTAATTTCTTCCCTTTTTTAAAAGAATTTAAGTATGACATATTTTTGGTGTAAGGATTTTCACATCTAGATATGAGTTTTAAAATAATTAGATAGCATACAAAAATTTTAGGAGCATAATCTACCCCCTCCCCCCCCCCCCCTCCCAAATTTCATCTACCATAAATTCTTGTTTTAAATCTTTCTCATTTTTTCCCATGAAGAATATCTTTCTTCACATTTTGGGGGTTTTTTTTAATTTAGTATCACAAGATGTTAGCTAGTTTGCGCACCGTAAGAGTGAATACAACTTCTGCTCATATATATAACTTGTGTCATATTTCAGAATGCGTTTTTTCTGTGAGAGTGATCAAATGTTTTTTTTTTTTTGGCAGTTAGTCCTTCCATCGTTAGTGTTTTTATATATATAAAAAAGAAATACTTGATTAAATCGACTAATTGATTAAAGGGGAAGAGACACGAACATGCATTTCAGAGGTGAAGAGAAAGAAGCATGTGTGAAAGGTAAGTCAAGAACTACCCCTAACGTTAAAAGAAGAAAGGAATTACCAACCAGCATATCAAAGGTGAAGAAAAGGTAACATATATATATATATATATGTGTGTGTGTGTGTGTGTGTTGTGTGAAAGTTAAGTGGGGAACAATTCCCAACATTGAAAGAAGCAAGAATTGACAAACCTTTTGTGGATTTGCAACTAAAAATATCATTTGATAACATTTTATTTAACATGTTCAGAAAATGTTGCGGATATTAATAAAATAGTATCATTTGGTAACATTTATACAATGAAATGTTACAATTGACTCCTTTTCTTTTGTTTCTTACATAAATTATCATTATTTATTTCGGGTTAACCAAGTTTTAATTCCTAAAATTTCCAAATTTTGAATTTTATTAGTTCCTGGACAAAAAATTAACTGATTAAGGGTTTAAAAAAAAATTCATTAAGATTTTTAGTCTTGAATAAAAAGTTTAATCAATGAAAATTTATGAACTTTCTTAAAAAATTGTTTTTTAGTCCTTAAATGAACATTTAAATTTTATTATTTTTTAGAGATTAAAATTAAATTTCAAATAATATTGAGACTAAAAACCTAGTTAATTTTTTGGAAATATAAATTATATAATAATAATAATTTTAACAAATAAATTAAATTTTATGATTTATATTTTATATAAAAATTTGTTCGTTTTCAATAAATTATAGTTCGTTTGTTGGGAGACATTATTAAGATACCTAAGCAAGAAACATGAGTTTGATGCAATATAGAGTAGAATCCCACCAAAGAGGAATATAATATATGTTATGTGGCCCTAGAATATAACATAACATGTAAATGGAAATGTCAAAACATTAAACAATGGTGATCATCAGTGTATACTAGGGCTGCATTTATTTGTGCTTACGTGCCTGCATAGAATCATATCATTGCTATAAGGACCGGTCTAGCTTAGCTATGAAACGTGTCCTTAATTCTATGTCGCATTATTCCTTTTCTTGGACAAAACTTCACTCCAATGGGGTTGCATTGAAAATTATATTCTTTTGGGTTCATGGAATGTAGCACAAGCTTATGCATATTTTATATTGGGATCAAAATCAAACTGACACTTCTTAATTAATGATTATGTGCATATGTAACACCACTTAGGTTGATTTTAATAATTCGAAATATAGGGCAAAACGCATGTATATCGTTGATTCCAATGGAGGGACAATAGGGGGGATCGATACGATCCTTCGGTGCCTTTTTTCTTTCCTGAGTGAACAAAAAGGTCATTGAGATATAAACTAGTGCGCTGACTTAAGTGCTGACCACATCTATAGGGAACCAGTACAGTTCAGTAAGCAGAGTTCTTAGGCAATATTCTACGTGTTTGAGAGTTTTGAAACCTCTCTTCTTTTCATCTTATGGTTGGGAAGAAAAAAGCTGTCAACTTTTTAATTTTCGTTTTGTCGAATGTATGAGTTGGTGTATAATTGAAACAATTGATGTTTTATATATGTATGATATTTCATATTTGGTGGAACAGGCAAAGCTTGAGTGCAGCTTTGTGTGTCTCCATTATCAGGCTACCCGCTCAATTAGAAGTTGACAAATATATATAATTAACTGTTCCTTCTCATGCATGTGCCAATTTATAAATTTTTTAATTTCTCTGCATGTTTCTTCCTCCCCTTAATTAAAAAGTGAAAGTGAGAGATTGGAGATCCATGCTAGCTTTCACTCACCTCTATAATTTGACCATGGAGCGCAACCATCGTGTGGGAACTTAATTGGCACACAGAGAAACAACAATCATATGAAGAAAGACAATAGGAAAGAGAAACAACAATCCAATGAAGGACGGTTAAGAAAAATCATGAAGAGATTATATATTCTGGGAAGAGTAAAGCAACTCATCAAGACTTCTAGCTAGTTTGAATATAGTAGGCAAACGGATGGTTTTAGTGTATAATTAGGTTATGTTTACTAAAATTAGTTGATAAATTAGTTAAAATTTTATAAGTCAGCTGAAAATTTATAAATTATGAGTTATTAAGTTAGGAGTTAAAAAATTAGAAATTATCTTATTGAATTAAAAGTATTTGATAAGATTAGTTAATAAATGTTAAATAACATAAGAACATATTTAATAATTTTTACATTTGAATTTATTTTTAATAATCAACTTATATTCTTCAAAAGTAGGATAATAATTTTTAAATTTTGTATTATAAGAAAATGATGAAAATTTGGTGATTTATTATTTAAACTCAAAATTTTTGTTTTATTTCAAAAAATTAACATTAATTGAAATAAACTTTATCAGAATTATATTCTTTAAAAAAATTCACAATTAAATACTTTATTAATGATATTATTTAAAAATAAAAGTGTTTTTTCTTTATAATTTTCTTAAACATTTATTTTTTTATTTATACAAAAATAATTTATATATACATTTCTCACTTGTATAACTATAAAATATTATACATTTTTTATTTAAAACTAATCACATATATTTAAATTTATCTTAAATTAGGTCATATAATTAAAAAAAAATAGAAGAAAATTCAGCAAAACATTCTAAAGTTGATATAATTTAAATAATTTTTAACCTCAAGGAACACTATGACGATGGCAATTTAATGAGTTGGATGTCATATGCTTATAAAAATGATAAACTAGAGAAATTTTATAAACAGTAAAAAAAATATAAGAGAATTTTTAAATTGAATAAAAAGGTAAAACATAATTTAAAATAAAATTAGTAAGGATAAAGTTGAAAAAAAAAGGCTAGTAACTTTTAAGTTCACTTATTTTTCATAAATTTTTTTAAGTACCTTATCAACATAAGTTACTTGAGATAGCTTATGAAAAATAAACTAGCTTATGAAAAATAAACTTGTGTATCAAATAAACTTATTTTAGTCAAAATAATAAGTTAATCAAATGAACTTATAAGTTACTCAAAATTCTTACCAAGTGACTTTATTAATTATTCAACTATTTGAACATTAATATGCAGTTATATATAATTATCTTTATCATTCTAAAAAAAATCATAATTATTTTTTTCTTTCACTTTTTTTTATTCGTAAACATGTATCCTTAAAACACATCGCAAAAATCAAAGGATGACTTTTATTATCCCAGTTTTATGTTAATGAAACATTTTCCTTAATTTAGAGGTGGAAAGGAATCAGTTTTGATAAGTGTATTTTTCTAGTATAATTAATTCTGGGTGTATAGTTTATAATTTATTTAAAAAACATGTATACTTATATTTATAAATTAAAATTATTCCACCTTGTTATTTAAACAAAATTATTTTTTAATTCAAATTAAAAATATCATTTTAAAATGATATTTTAAATCTGAATTAAAAAATAATTTTACTTTGAAACATGTATACAGTAAATTGTTAATATTAATTCGTCAACAGTCAATTCATTCTTACATTACAAATTTGAAGTGTATATTCATTCTTATATGACTCAGTAAATTATTTCAAATTATTTATTTTACTTTGAAGTGTAGAATCACTTGATGATCTACTATATGTACAAGAAGTAACAAATTTTAAATGATTCTTAAAAAAAACTCTACAAATTTTTTACAACATTCTCACCAAATTATTTATTTCTATGAAAATACGTTTTTCATGAAGTCTTTTTTATATGTGATATAGTAACATTTTTTCAATTGTTTTACCATTAATCAATTTTACAAAAAATACCAGAAATATAATTCAACGTTGTCTCCAAGAATCCAGATCATTAGTGTTGGGCGACGAGTGATAAGTCAGGCGTTTTCTTAAGAGCGTCATGTCCTGAGAGATCAGAATCTATCATTTTTTAACGTTCATCAACACCTGTATTTTAGCATTTAGCGACATATATAGTTTAAAATTTTCTAACGAACATGGGTACGAGAAGCGGCATTAGGAGCTTTGACAACATGATTAGGGTTTTAATTGGAATCTTTTGATAAAAAGAAAGAGACTTCCACATTTTGGAGAGGCAAAGCACTAAAGACTCGAAGAGAACATTCTAGATCAAAGAGTTTTGAAGCATTCTTAATGCTCTGGGGTTCTTGAAAAACGATCTAATTAATAACACGTTACTCCTCTTATTTTCTTTTTAGGTTAAGGTTGATGAACTTGGATTGAATCTCTATGTATATATACTGGTAAATTCTTTTATCCAATGCAAGTTTAATTCTTGATATTTGTGCACATTTCTCTATGTTCCAGCTATTTGTTTAATTAAATCTTAAATTTGCACACTTAAGAAATTAGGCATATATACATATATATAGAGAGAAGCTAGAATTTATTTACGTTAGTATTATTAAATTTTAAATATTATATAAACATGTTAATCTTAAATTATATAAACACGATCTAATTGTTTTGTTTTTCTTTTCTCTCTCAGCTTTCAGATAAATTACTTCTCTTATCTTACATGTCCATGTAACGAATATCCGACACGGATGACGTCAAAGTTTAAAATTCGCAACTTCTTTCATTATATGTTGTTTTTTTAGTAGATCGTTTTCGCTATTTTTTTTTTGTTTCATTTGATATTAGAGAATTAATTTTGAATTTCGAATTGATTTTAAATATATTTTTACATTATTTAATTCAGAATTAAAATAATTTTAAATAGTTTCTACATTAAATTTAAAATTTTATACTAAATTTTACTCATAACTATTTATAATAAAATATTCAAACATAAATTAAATCATTTTCAAATCAATTTTAACCAAAATTAATTTTATCAATATCTATCAAAATAGACATTACATCGTGACTCTGTGTCATCTAGCCTGCCACACTCACATAGGCATAGCCTTCAACAAATGAAAAAGCAAAATGACGACTAGAGAAAGAATTGAAATAGCTCAAGAGTTAACCTTACTTTTCATTAAAAGGGAGCGAATCGGGTTCAAATTCCTCATCCCTTGTCCAATTGTAGTTAGGGTGTGTTTGATAATTTAAATATTAAGTGTAAAGAAATAAGACACGAGAATGTAAAGGAAAATATAAGTAATAGAAAAGTGAAAGAAAAACAACAATAAAATCTCATCTCATCTAGTAAGGTCAACCTACATGTATTACACAATTTATTTGATAAGGTTAAAAATTAAATTTTGAGAACTACTATTTAGTTTATTTATTTTTTAACAATTTTCTTCAACGTCTTTTTTGTCTCCCTTAAAATTAAAATTTTACTTAACAATTTTCCTCTTGCGGCCTTAGGAAACTAAAAGGAAAAATCAAAATAATTTAAAGATGTTCATATTTATTATTTTAGAAATTCAAGACGATATTACTATTTAAAATATTTCCAAATCCACTCATGTCAAATAAGTTTTTAACATTTTTAAACAGAAAATAAATTTTAAAAATAAGAAACAAACAGGTCTTAAAATTCTCCCCTTTCCTATCTTTAACGTTTTTTTTTACAGAGTTATCTTTAAAGTTACTTTCAATAAAATCTTTAAAACTAAAATTAAAGTTTTTTGATAATTTTTTTTAACTTTAATGTTACTTTTAGGTGATGTTTATACTAAAATCTAGCATCTCTCTAGAATTTTTCAACTAAATAAATAAACCTAACTTCAATCCTACATGGCTCGAAAGGTTAGAGCTAAGATAAACAAAGAAATCTTAGAAAAAATCCTCCCAAAAAAAAGAAATTAGAGCAACTTTAGTGTTGGATCTTGGAGAGGGATCAAGATTTCTCTTTTTTTAGATTCATCACTAAAAGGGAAATAAAGATCTCCACGTAGAGATTCGGGTCTTTCTCAAGAACCTGAAAATCTACACGAAATTAAAAAAAAAATTATGTGACAGGACAAAAAAAATAAATGAAAAAAATAAAAACAAAATTAAAAGTTAAAATTAATTATATATTTTATTAATATTCATATATTTTTTTCATGTTTTATTAATTAAAACTAATTATTTAATTTAATTTTAAATATTTAAAAGTATTATCTATGTGAGATCCATTAAAATTATCTAAAACCTCAAGTTGGGATCTACCACTAAAGAAAAAAAATGTCATAGATCTTAATAGATCTTCAATCTTACGTGACACTATAAGGTCGACAAAAAAGTGATATAAGATCTCAATTTAACATCTACCACTAAAATAAAATGTGAGAAAGAGGTCATTTACACTGAACAGTGAACACCTATGTAAAAGAGGATCCACCGTCCACGGACACAATATGATGATACCAGAACAACAAAGTGGAGTGTTAAATTCGAATATGGGCTCTACTAGAATGGAAAACATGTGTCTGGATCTGCCCAAAATCAACTTGGGTCAAATCCTAATAATTGCATGAAGACATATATTTTTGTAGCATATAACGGGCTTAAAAGACCTAAGATTTAGTTTATTTTTATATATAAGCAAAATGTATTTATTAAAGAATAAATAGCTACACTTTCTTCACTAAGAAATGCAAAAGAATAGATACATATAAACCAGAACAAATAACAGGAAATTCTGACAGGAAATTCCAGCATATTCCAGCTCCAAATCCACCTTAACAGTTCTAACAATCTTTGTCCCACTTGAATGGACAACTATGTAGACCTTCAAATAATTGAAAACATGTCCTTTGTCTCACCCGCGACACACCTTAACAGAAAAGACCTGAGAGACAAGTCTCGTGTAGCCCTGAGACACACTAGCTCTGAGTTAATTTGTTCAGATAATTTGGGGAAGAGAGATTTAGGAAAGAAATTTTTGGGAGGAAAAGATTTAGTAGAGATGTTATAAGTATTTTTTTTGGTCGGAGAGAAATTAGAAATGATAAGTTATAAAAATGTGATTAGGTATTATCATACCACAAAAATGTGATTAGGTATTATCATACCACATTTTTTTCTCAATAAATTATTGATTTGAGTGATTTGATTGATTTCTTTATATAAAATTTTGGATTTGAGTTTTTAATGAAAAAAACATAGCTTAAAGATTAAATCCATCAAAATTGATCAATCAAATTTTCTAATAGAGAAATTAATCATTAACAAAATTAGTAAATTACTTATATTTTTTAGGAATTCTATTTTTTTAAATATCACCTACCACATATTTACAATTAATAAATTTGATTTACATTATAGTGTATTGAATTTTATTTTTAATTTTGAGAACTCTTCTAAATACATGTGTGTATGTGTGAATTTTCTTTCCATTATTCTTAAATTTCAAAATCAAGCTCATGAACAAATGTGTAATAAATGTTAGCCTTTTATGACATAATTATGCTATGGATTTTGTTAATCATTATTTTTAGGATATTGATTAAAAAACTAAAAAAGTATTTACTGTGAAAATTATAAAAGAGCATAAAAAATTAATGAAAAACATAATTTTGTACATCCTAATAAAAAATATTTTTATTTGAGTTTTTTAATCAATATCCTAAAATAGTTGTTATTCTTATACAAAGTATATCATCAATGAATTTAATTGCTTGAAAAAATTACTGATTTTATTTACTATCTTTCTTTTCTTTTGGACTTTTACTTTCATTTTTTCCCAATGTCTCTTTTAAAAAAAAATTGTATATTTAAGTGCATTAGTTAACTTTAGCGGTGTTTTAAAAAAGATAATACTGGTAGCACTATTATTTATATTTGCAATCAATGCAACTGAGATACTAGTATCTCATTATTTTCAGTTTCTTGAGTATTTACTTATCACATGACCTTAATAATGGAAAATGGTTATTGAAATCACTGCAAAAACGTAAGAATTCTGCATATGGAAAGTTACATGCATGTACGAAAACTTTAACTTGATTGATTTTATTTAATTTTTCCTTGATAGGAAACTTCAACAGATTTTTAATTTGTATTGTTTTGTCTTCATTATTTGTCGCTAGCTTCCAAAGCAGAATTGCCGGTTGAATCTTAGCGAAAACAAGCAATGATGGACACAAATGCATTTTGAATCCAATTATTGATAGCTTTATAGAGGTCATAGTTGTCTCGATTCCTTGATAATTTTTTATTAAATTCTTTTAAAAATCTCTTAAAATTTTATATTTTTATTATAATTCATTAAAAGTGTGATGAAAGATAATCTATTATACTAAAATTATATTACACCATGATATGTATTTTTGCCTTAATCGATTGAATGTTAATATGATGCATCATATTTTTAATTAAGTAAAGCTTATAATAACAATTTGTTTTTATTAATTAAATAAAGATTATACTAACAAAACAAATACAACGTTACACGCATATAACATTCTTTGTGTGATACATTTTCGTATGACAATATATAATGTATGCGACAATTTTTCTTTTATGAAAGATGAATTATCATTAGGTGAAGCTTGTGTGTGTATTGTTTGTCATAATAGTTGTTATTTTTGTAATCATGTTAACCACAAAAATACTGATTAAAGAATCCATAAATAATTTTAATAAAATTATAAAATTGTATTGAAAATTATAAGAACGTGTTCATATATAATTTTTATAAAAATATTCGTTAGCATTTTCATTTTACCAAAATTGTGAGTATATTTTTTGATGCAATGGAAAAAACCAAAATTGTGAGTATAGTATTGTTGCATTATTATTTGAATAATTTCAATTGATGATAAAAAGTATGATTGATCAATTCATGATAAAAGTGAGTTTCGATTATGCAGTGATGAATAATAAGTGTTACATCACTATTCTGCAGTGTTAGGTTCACTAAAAATATATATGCTGATCGTATACTATCTTATAAATCTTATGTATAAATAATATGCACTCATAATATAAAGCGATTTCATACAATCATTTAATTATAAATTATTATTATAATAAATTTGATAACAATTACCTTAAAAATTATATTAATAATAATTTTTATTTGTTGACAGTCAAAAAATTTATACTGAGACTGTATGTTAGATAGCCATTAAACTCAAACCTTATACTGTTGAACCTTTGATAAACTTGTATTCTGGTTTTAATTTATTGAGATGCTTGTTAGGTTCACCAAAAAATATGTGCTGGTCTTCACTACGTATTCATTATTGTGTGAATTGGAGCAAAGAAAATTAGGGAAAAAAAGATTTAAAATCTTGCTTCTTTCATTTTTTATTTTTCCTTTCAACAAGTAATATAATTTTTATTTTAAAAAAATTATTTCCTCTCTATCATTATTGTTTTTATTATTAATGTTTTCAAACCATACATACCTCATCTTTTAAAAAGGCAACATATTATATTCACCTGAAAGACAAAAAATGAGGAAATTTGTTGTCATCTTAAAAAAATGACTAAGGAAAGACAATCTATATAAGACAAAAGAGTTTTAAATAGACATGAATGATATAATTAATTCTTATATTATAATTTTTTTTATTTTTAAAAGGTTTAAATATTTTTTAGTCCTTTAAATTTGAGTAATTATTTTTAATCCTTAAAAAAACTATTTTTATTAGTCTCTCAAATTTTTGAAAAATTATTTTTAGTCCTCCTCTCATCGTTGTATTTATAATTTCAAAATTTATAACAATTTTTAACGATCAAATTTTTTTAATTTAATTTTTTTAAAATGATTTCTAACAATTTTAAACCCTCAAATAAAGAAAAAAAACATGAATGTGAATTTTTTGCAGTTATTTATTTATTTATTTATTTATTTACATATTTTAACAATTTTATAATGTCATAAGTCAATTTTAAAGAAATTAATTTTTTTTAAAAAAATATGATGGCAAAAACCTGTTATAAATTATGATATTATTAACACAATTAAAAATAGGGATTAAATTTATTTTTCATTAATTAAATCTATTTTAATTGTTTTAAATATGAAAATTTTAAATATTCTTGTCGTTAATATTTTTAATATTGATTTTATAATCATTAAAATCATTTACACTACTTTTCAATTTTATATTTTTTATAATCAATAAAATGATTTTAGGAGGTTGGTAACATATTTCCGCTCACTTAAGTGATTAGTTATACTACTTTTCAAGAGTTATAAACTATTTTCTTTATGAATATCACCTACCACAATTAATAATTTTGATTTACCTTACATAAGTATTGATTTTCTCTAATTTCGCTTTATGTAATTTAAAAAATATTTTTCGTATTTCCTCTAACTGTCTTCTCACTTTTCTTAATTGTATCACTAAAATAAAATTAAAATATATTTTTAATCTTTTAAGTTAAGAGCTTATTTTTTTTAGTTCTCCAAATTTAATGTTTACATTTTTTAGTTCTTTAAACTTAAAAAATGTTCTTATTAGTTCTTCGATCCAAATGTCAATAACGTGTGTCAAACAAAAAATGTTAAATTCATAATTTGTAGTGATTTTTAACCATCAAAATTTAATTTTGTAATTTAAATTTTAAAATTTAATTTCTAACCACCACAAATTAAAAAAAAAAAATCAAATCCCCTAAGATCTCCACCTAAGAAGCTCTTCGCAAGGAGATCATCAAATACTACTTTCAAGGTACATGCTTTAGTATTTATCACGAATAGTTGAATACAGAATCTTACTTTTTTTTTTCGATGTTTATGGTGCAGATTGCAGAGGGAGTTTTTAATTTGGCGAAGCACCTAGAGATTGACGTGCTAAATCTGTAGGTTAGCTGATGCAGATTTTCAAGTCTTGCAAGTACATGAAGGAGACTTTTGCTTGAATATGGTATTACTGGAATTAGAATCACATTTTAAAATTGAATTTTAAAATTTTCAACGGCTAATAATCATCACAAATCACATTTTAAAATTAAAAATTAAATTCTTGTAATAAAAAACCATCACAAATTGTGATTTTATTATTTTTGGCAACACTGTAAAGAATGACTAAAAATAACATTTTTCTAATTACTGAGACTAAAAAAAAACATATTTAACTTTGGAGGACAAAAAAAAAATTTATATTGAAGGGCTAAAAATACATTTAGGCCTTAAAATAATTTTTTCTTCTCACTTGATGGTGAATTTTTTTTCAAGATATAAAAGCAAAATTCTTCTTTTTTTAATCATTATGATATTGGTGTAAAATATTTATTAATTTTATAAATAATTAATCTCTACTTTTATTATAAATTTTCCTTCCAATCACATTCTCTCCGCTCACAAAATTTAAATTTCAAAACATTACTTAAGATATCAATGTAATATTTTTTTTTATCCATACGAATCAAAAATATATCAAAAGATTTATTATACTTACAAATATTATTTAACTGACTAAGTTAAACTCCAAGCAATAATTCTTCTAAATGCATGTGTTTAATATTTGTGATCTCTCTTTTATCTTAACTTTCTTGAATATTATTTATACCATGACCTTGATAATGCATAGTGTTAACCTCTCTTTCTCGAGATCACTACAGAAACGCTAGAATTCTGCATCTGGAAAGTTTAAACACATACGCAAAACTATAACTATAATTGATTTGTATTAATTTTTTGTTGGTAAGAAACTTCAATAGATTTTTAATTTGTACATCGATGTGTCTTAATTATTGGTCCCGAACTAGCTTCCTCAGCAGAATTGCAGGTTGACACTTAGCGAAAACATTGAGTGATGGACCCAAGATATATTGTTTCCTGCAAGATGGGTCCCTTGTTGAGTCCGAACCCAAAGTTATGTGTTTGAATTCTGAGACCAAAGACAATTGAAGCCATTGATGTGTCCTAATTTCCATAAAACATTATCCATCTTAATTACCCCCAAAACAGGGTTTTCTGTTGAAAGAACCCTGGGGAGAAAAAAGTTCCTGGACGATTAATCAATGGTTAATTAGGGTGACATTAACATATACTACAAGTGCATTGAAAATCATGGACATTCCTATGCCCATGTCAATGTGAGTTCCCATTTGAAAAACGAAGCCAAAAGACATTTTCCTTCGTTAGGAGGCAAAGTCATGGTCACGGTCTCATTGAGAAGCAACCATCACTTTGAAAAATAAGAAATCATATCTCACTTTGCCGTTTCTATGTCCCTTTATATATTTTATTATTATCATTATTATTATTCCCTTTCTTCAATTAAAAAATAATAGTAACATTCTAATAATAAATTAATGACCAAAGAATAAAAATATTACAATTTAGTAAAAGAATTCAATGTGGTCAATTTTTTCAATGTAAAAAAGATTTTTTTTTAGCATTAACGGTTTTCCCCCATTTAGTAATATTTTGCTTATCTAGTTCCCTCTCCAATGAATACCTGCAATAAATCAAGAATAAAACAGTCAAAGAATTTATTATGACTCCATTACTGCTCTTAAAATTTAAAATACAACCACCTTCATATAAATTCTTAAAATCTTTACTAATAAAAGTAAATATCATGAAATAAGAAAGATGAAAGGATAACGTAAAAATTGCAAAAAGCAAAAGGGGACCACACTCAGCTGAGGGTTAAAAGTAAAAAAGAAACTCCAGGTCAGTAACGTCCCACGTGAGCGTCAGCTAAAGACAACGCGGCATCCTTAAAAAAGTTTAATGAGCTGAGCCTGAGGGAAAATAAACACACAATATATTCATTATTTTCAATTTTTCATTAAATAAAAAATAAAAATCCGTGTCTGGGTTACACGCTCGACACTTTATATAGAACCGAGAAGTTACGTGCATCTCAAAAAGTGGCAGTGGCAGTGTGAGAATTAAGAAGAAGAAGAAAGGAATGTGAAGTTTGTTTGTTGGACTTGGTTGGTGTGAAGAGATAGAGAGGGAGATGGGTGGCGTAACTTCTTCTATGGCGGCGAAGATGGCGTTTTTTCCGCCGAACCCGGCGTCGTACAAGGTGGTGGAGGAGGCGGCGACGGGGGCGTTGGTGTTTGAGGCATTTCCTCGGCGCGAGAACGTGCGGGTTGTGAAATTCGGTACTAGGCGTGGAACTGAGATAGTGGGGGTGTATATTGCGCACCCCATGGCCAAATCCACCATCCTTTACTCGCATGGGAATGCGGCTGATATCGGACACATGTTTGAGCTCTATGTGGATCTCAGCACCCACTTGCGTGTTAATCTTTTCGGGTAATTCAAGATTTCTTCTTTCTTTCATCTTTCAATTGTCATCTTTATGTACATACATACATGTATACAAGCTACATGCATCACAATTTATCTTATTTTGATGAAAGTCTAGTGAAGAGGGATACCCTCGAATTGGGTCGGTGACAGGGTAACTTTTGTAGTGTATGTTGAGTTTTCGTAGCAATTTACTTAGCTTGGATTGGTTTTACTAGGTTCTGACTTTGATAGATTGGGTGATATGAAAGAATCGATTGATTTTTGTTTTTTGTTATGGTTTGATGAATGAAAATGCCATGAGGTCGGTATGTCTTGAACTCAGTGTTATCTGCTGGCATGGGGGTTAGGGGGGAAATATCTAAGTGATGATTTCTGGTTAGTCTGTGTATAGATCTGCTTTGCTTTGAGCCATGTCTTTTCTCTTTTCTGTGGTTCTTCCATGAATGGAAGATAAATATTTGAAGGTGGACGTGACATTCCATTGTTTTTTTAGTAATCTACAAATATAAGCTATATTTGATTATTGTTGATAAAGTTTGAATTTGTTTATGGGAAGGAAGTTGGAATTTAATTATTTGACTCTGACAAATGTAATCAGAGGGTGTATGGTTAAGTTAGTGGTGATCATTTACTGGATAGGTTTCAGTGCAGCTTGTGCTGTTGTGAAGTGATAACAGGATTGGATTTGCAATTAAGTTAGTTATGGCCTATGAAGCACGGACTTGGACATGGACACCGGACATGGGACACAACACGGCTAAAATCTAAAACATACGACACAGGGACACAACATTATATAATCAACATGACAAAAATGTAAGATAATTAAGATTTATATCAAGACAACAAAGGGTGTACCAAAAACACATGAAAGGAGAGGAAAGTCAGCAAACTAGAAAAGAAAAACAAGACGAAGTGATGAACAAAGGGTCCTCTAATGCGAAGTCAGCCAAGCAAGACGACCGGACGTCGACAAAGCAATGATGAATGGAAAATAACCAGTGATAATGATGTACTCGAGAATGTGAACAAATGGTGTCGTGCAAAAGGCACAAATCGCAAATGTGCATAAAAGAGAAGAAGGCAAAACGTTAGGTGAAAGAGGTTATCAAAATAGGCTATATTTAAAATATATATATAACCTAATTTTTTAGGTTGATTTTTAAAAATTTTGATAAAAAAATCAGAGAAGTGTCCATTGTGTGTCTAGAGAAGTGTCTACTGCGTGTTCAGCTGTTTAGAGAAGTGTCCGCGGCGTGTCCAAGCTCAAAATAAAATTAAATTGGTCACTGCAAAAACATGTCCGCCACGTGTCCGAGGAGTGTCGGTGTCGGAAACATGTCCAACACGTGGACATGGCATTCATCAGAAGTGTCCGTGCTTCCTAGGTTATGGCCATCTCCTGGGCAAGTATTAATGCAGTCCCTGTAGTCATGAAGCAATAACAGGGTTGGATTCATGGTAAGTTAGCTCTGTCCATCTACCAGATAGGTTTCAATGCAGTTAGTGATGGTGTTGTCGTGAAGTGATGAGCGGGGTGAGGTGCAATTAAGATTTATATGATTCACATATCAACAAATGATCGCATAAATAAGACTTAAATGCATATTAAGTCACGACAATGCAATAAAAACATAAAGTAATCCAGATACGCAATACTGGAAACATGAAAACATTTAAGTACACAACCAACTAACTACAGGTCAAGTCAGAAGACACGACAATGTTCGCAGACAGCCTTCTTGCTTTCTTTATTCTCTCATGCATGCAACCTAGGTCAGTTGACAATCTAAGGGTGGATTTCTCGGTCATATTTGGTTTGGATGATTGTATTTGACTGAAAAATCTCTTTGGATTAGATCTGTTGAGTGTTTTAAGGATAAGAGTCAAATTGCCAAAATTTCATAAAGTGCCATCAGCTACTTTTCTGCATCAACGAGAAGTAGCTCTTCACAGACGAGTCGTACCAACTACTTGCCTCAGTAGATAGGCAGCCAAATCAGCCACCTTGTGACAGCATTAATGTAACACAATTTAGGCCTTTATATTCCTTTTGTTCCCAGATAGGCATTTCCTTTTCCTTCTATGTTTTTTCCCAGAAATGATTAGTTATATAATCAACACACTGAAAACTCACATATGTTTGCTCTATTACTTTTTTACTCCATATATGTCGAGTGCCACATTAAATCTTTTCTGTAGAAGTGAAATTGTAAAAGTAGATGGGTTAGTGTAGTTTTTAGATTGCTCATCCCTATGATGATAGTTGTCTAATTTATTAAAGAACACATTTATAAGTCTCATGTTAATGATGTTTTGAAGCATGTTGGTTTAATGTATGCAGATATGATTACTCTGGTTATGGGCAGTCATCAGGGAAGGTAATTACTCTACTTTTCTTTCTGGGTTTATTCGATTCTTTTGATCCCAGCATGATACTTATCCGGATATCATTGCACAGCCAAGTGAGAATAATACTTATGCGGACATTGAAGCTGCATATAAGTATCTTGAAGAGAACTATGGTACTAAGCAGGAAGACATAATCCTTTATGGTCAATCAGTTGGAAGTGGTCCTACCTTGGATCTTGCCACTCGTTTACCCCGACTAAGGGCTGTTGTTCTCCACAGTCCTATACTATCGGGATTGAGAGTCATGTACCCTGTGAAACGGACATACTGGTTTGACATTTACAAGGTCAGATACTTTGTCATTGTCCTATTTGCTTTGGTTTCCTTTTTCTCATAAGAAAACTATTTACATGGACCTGAACATAGTTGTGTGTTAATCTTGTGCAGAACATTGACAAAATTCCATTGGTGAAGTGTCCAGTGCTGATAATTCATGTAAGCACTCAATATTTATTACATTGAATATCCACTGTCTATTGTTATCATATGGATGTTATCATATTTTCTGTGGTTACTGTAAGTTGTAACTTTTATCCAATCAACAATGCCTGTAGTTGTTGCAGTCCTTAACTCATAGTGCTTGCCTTGGAGCTTTGTGTTCAAAATGATAAATCTGCCTCTTTTTAATTCAAGTATGTATCTTTTTTTTTTCCTGTTGACCATTGCAATGAAAACCAAGAGAAGTGGAGAATGATACTTTTCATTAGCATGAACTTCTTAATTTAATAGAGTAGAGTCTCTTCATTGAAGCTGACTTAACTGGCATTGAGGTTAAACAGACATTGGAGTGTTGTGGATACAAGAGACATCAGTGTGTTGCAGATATAAGCTTGTTAAATTGCTTTCTTGTAAATATTGTGACTTTACACTTATGGCTTTCTTATCTTTATTTTTTGGGTACAAGTATTACTTAACTAATTTACAATCATTCTTATACTTTATTCAGGGAACCGATGATGAGGTTGTCGATTGCTCTCATGGCAAGCAGTTGTGGGAACTTTGTAAAGAGAAATATGAACCTTTATGGCTCAAAGGAGGGAACCACTGTAATCTGGAACTCTATCCAGAATACCTTCGACATCTCAGAAAATTCATATCAATAATAGAAAAGTCAGCATCGCAGGGGAAAACTTTGTGGAAAAGCATAGGTGGAGTTGAAGAAGCCAGAAGAAGTGTTGATTGTTTTGAAGCTCCGAGGATGAGTGCTGATCTAAGGGACAAACCAAGGAAAAGCACTGATAAACAAGAACAACTGAAATTTCAAGGGCACAAGTTGAGTAATGTTGAAACAGTTGAGAAATCAAGGATCTCTTTTGATCATGTGGCAAGATCCCAAAGAAACAAAGAGAACCATGATAAATCCCGGAAAAGTGTTGATGTTCATTTTGGGAGGGCGAGGAAGAGCTTTGACTGGCTGGATAAAATTCGAGCTCGCTGAAGCTCTTGAAGAAGCATCTGAATAATTGGTAATGGGATTGGTATAGGGAGAGAGATAGAACAAATACATAGTTACTCACATTGGAGGTTGGGGGGTAAGTTTAACTTATGTGTTACAGAATGCTAATGTTGTTTTTTTTTGGGGGGGGGGGGGGTTTCTTGCATTGTTCTTGTAGATTTGGATATGTTGGGATTTCAAGAGATTCTAACCTTGTTTTAGTGTTAGTCTTAGAAATGAAACTAGTGGTTAAAGGCTGAAGGGGGCGATTTATTATGACTTGTAAAAATTAACATGATAAAATCTTCCTTGTTCTTATCCCAACTAATTTAAAATTAGCTTCTCTTGATATTATTGCTTGTAGCTTCTTCACATTGTTACAAATTGGTTGAATTTTGCAAATGAGGTAACTTGCCTGAATTGGGGCAGCCATTTTTTTAACAGAACTTATTAATACTAGATCAGATACAAATTTCGAATACCAAGTTTCATATAAGTTGGTTTGTTACTTGCAATTTATTGATGTAGTAACAAAAATTAGTAAATTGTACGTGAAATTTGTGTAAGAATATGCATCATTTACTTACTACTCATATTTTGATGATTGGGAAAGAATAACTACTCATATTGGAGTAAATGTGAATTTTGATTATTTCTTTCTTATACTGGCTTTCTGGAAAGTTATTGTCTCATTGAATACACATTTTTTTGTGGGATTTTTCCTTTTCCTTTTTTTTTATTGTGGGAGTCTCGTTGGATACATATTTTTTTTATACATATTTGACTATTATAAACAAGAAGAAACAATGTTTTTCCTTATTACTGTTTTATCATAGTATTTAAGGTTTGAATACCTAATAATGTTAATCACGCTATTATTTCACAATTTACAATTTTTATATTTTTAATATGTAAAAAATATCTATTATTTTTCAAGATCAAAATTTATAAAAATAAAAAAAATTATAATGTTATGATTAATAATTAATTGTTAGTAGTATAATTATAATACAAAGGAATTGTATTTAGTGTTAGGTTTAATGTCACTTTTGGTCCATTATGTTTTTAGTTATTTTGTTTTAATACATTAAACTTTAAAAGTTTTATCCTGATTCTTTATGTTTTTGAAATGTATCATTTTGATTATTTTTTTCAATTTTATGTCAAAAAATGTTAATTAATATTTTGTTAACTTTTAAATTTTAGAAAAAAGGACCAACGTGATATTTCAAAAAAAAAATGAAACTTTTAAAACTTAATGTACTAAAACGAAACAACGATGAAACATAGTGGACCAAAAATGACATTTAGTCTTTTAAAATAATTAATTTTACATTGTGGCGGAAAATCGCCACTCTATTTTAATTTTTAGGCTTAATTATCAATTTAGTCCCCAAATTATTGTAAAAGATTCAATTTGATTTCCAAATTTTCAAAAGATTCAATTTGATCCCCAAATTTTTTAAAGATTCAATTTGGTTGTCATGTTTTTTTTAAATGTATTGATTTTATCATTTTAAAAAATTCAATTTGGTCCTCTAAGTTTTTTAAAATGCATTCAATTTGGTCCTCGAGATTACAACCCAATTCAACGGAAATGACTAAAATGATGCCTTTAAAAAGCTTGTGGACTAAATTGATAATTAAGACTATTTTTTAAAAATAAATAACTAAAAAATCATCATCTCCTCCAACCTCTTCTAGATCTGAACAGGTAAAAAATGTAACACCACATAGATCGAAGGTGTCAACACATAATCTCACTGGAATCACCTAAAATTCTTTTACTCCTCACCAGAAAACCAAAATCTTTCATACAACTATGCTATTGAAAATTGAAGCAAGGGAGGTCAGAGCAAGAGTCGTCTTTGATGAAAGATAAAAGCATGACCCTAACTTGTCAATTAACTCATATCTGAATGAGGAAGTCACAATGTGGTTCTTTGTGAGGTCTACGAGCAAGGTCTTCACTTTTTCACATGATTGGATCAAACAAGTAGAAGATTTTCTATCTGACATCTACAATCGGGTTGGATGAAGACGAGCAATGCAAAGAGGGACAAAACGATGTGTTTCATTGGAAGATGATTCTGACCAGCCCGACTGATCAATCCTCATATACAATTGGACATTGTCAATCTTTTTGTTTGCCTTTGTTAACGTGTTGTTGTTGAGGGCGACGATGAGACAAGTGTTGTTGTTAGGTTAGGTTGCAAATTTGATCACGTAGGGAGGTTGTAGTGCAAACAGAAGCAAGGGTGGGACAACGGTCTTTCTAGGTTAGAGGCGAAAGGCATATTAGTAGAAGGAGAAAAAACCCTTACCCATTGTGATTGACAATAATTGGTGAATGAAATTATTATCGTTATTAAATGATTAAATTGAATAAAGAGAATAATAATAATAATAATAATAATATGAGAGTGAAGATATTGTTCGTGATTTTCTATCCATCTTTTTATTTATTTATTTAGTGATTTTTAATTTTTAAATAAAAAATAATGGGAGTTTGTGTTAATTTAACTATTTTAAAATTTAAAACATTGATGGTCTAAAAAAATTGAAAAATGATCAAAACGATACATTTCTAAAATATAAAGAATTAAAATAAATTTTTTAAAACATAATGTACTAAAGTGAAACAATTTCAGAATATAATAAATTAAAAATAACATTAAAACATTTTAAAATTTAAAAGTTAACATAACACTAAAGTTTCTAATAAAAAATTGAAAAAAAATGATACATTGAAACTTTTAAAATTTAAATCTACTAAAGCGAAATAATTACAAAATATAAAAATCTAAAAAAAAGCTTTATTATTATTGATATTATTATTTTTCAAATTTTGATTAAGCTACCCTACTACCCTAGGACCTAGGTTGCGTCTTTTCTTCTATTTCAAAATTCATTCCCGTGCCTTGCATGCGTTTTCACTTTTTCAGCGCTACACCTTTTTATCCGCAATCTAAGAGCTGGGGAGGAGGTCGATTACGTTTTGGTGATTATTGATATGCTTAATTCTTGTTTGGAGGTTTAACTATGAAATAAACGCTTTTCTGAAAAATATTATGTTGAATGGTTGTTTTGTGCCGTGCCAAAAAATATATGTTTCCCATATACGTATATATGGGAGAGAGGAAGAGACATGGGGAGTGTGTTTAGGAGTAAGGAGGGTGGTTTATGTGGAAGAGGGAGTGAGTAAGTAAAAGGGGACGTGTAAATAGCAAATGCCAAATGGTCTGGGGGTATGTAGTCCCAAGATTTTGATGGTAGAGATTTGGCAAAATGCCCCTGAAAGAAATTATTGTTTTCAAGAACCCTATTTCATCCAATTTTCATCTTTTTTGTGGATCCTGAATTGCAATTTCAGTTTACATTTGCACTAATTTTTAAAATTTCAGGAAATCAAAAGTTTGGGTTGGATTCTGTTTTTTTGGCAGCCATGGTGAAAGCATGGAAGTCGCAAGAAGAAATTGCCAGTGAAGCTATCAAGCATGCTTTGAAGGCTCTGCGGAAGCGCCATTTGCTTGAGGAAGCTGCTCATGCTCCCGCTGTTCTAGCTCTTTCTAGACCCATCGTTTCTCAGGTCCTCTCTCTATAATTCGCTATCAACCATATTCATGCTTCTTAGGAATTACCTAATTTGTATCTGATTTCTATCCCTAATTATGTCTTAGAAATTTGGTTAATCATCGGTTCCAATAGAATAGTTCATGTCTACAATTTTGCCCATCTTCATGGGGTGGAGATAATGGGTATTAATGTTGTTGCTTGGATCATGGTCTGGGTCTAGCAGTTTATCAACTGGAATGCCGTCATTGAGTTTAATGTTGTGTGTATTTATGTCTTTGAAGGGCTCTGAGTGGAAAGAGAAAGAAGAGAATCTTCAAGTGGAACTTCGGCAATGCTACAAAGCTCAATCTCGCCTGTCTGAGCAACTTGTTGTGGAAGTAGCTGAGTCCAGAGCTTCAAAAGCGTTGCTTCAAGAGAAAGAAAATGCATTGGCTGATCTGCAGAAGGAGTTGACTGAATTGAGGTTGCTCAATGTTTCTTATGTGTTTAATGGCCTTCCAATTCCATACTCTTATTTCTTTTTCTTTTTTTTTGAGTTTGTGGCAAATGATTGAGTTACATTATCATTGCAGGGATGAGTGCTCTCAATTGAAGGTGGACTTGGAAGAAAAGATTAAATCTCTGGAAGTTGTTGTCAGTGAGAATTCTGAACTTAAAGTACAACTGGAGCAGATGACTATTAAAGCCAATAAAGCTGAAGCTGAAAATAAGATGTTGATTGACCGCTGGATGTTAGAAAAGATGAAGGATGCTGAACGCCTTAATGAGGTACAATATCTTACTTTTGGAATTAGATATTTAGTATGGGTGTGTGTTATCAATGGAGGATGGTGGAATATGGCAGAAAGTCCAAATTCCATCATATAAACACGTCATTCTGGCCTATGGCACCGCCATCACAAATTGCCTATGGTGGTTGGCAAAAAAAATCCGCCACGCATTCCACCATTGCTGCCATGGTGATGCCATTTGACAACATTGGTATTGGTACCGATTCTCTGTATTATTCGAACTAAGTGCTGCTGAATGCTGATCTTCACCTGCTTCTGATGCTTAAATTTCATTTTGCTTGATTAAACAATTTAAGCCAATATTGCCATGTACTTCTGAACTAACTTTTTGATAGTTTGACATCTGAAACTTGTCTGTTAGTGGTTTATCTATTTAAAAGTCAGTGCATGATAGAAGTGAATCACCAATAGTTACATTAGCAGTGCAAGTTTCTTATGTGTAGAATCCCACAAAACTGTGATGCCACTTGCTAATTCTTGTTACATATGCTACTTAATTAATAATTTAGTTCCTATCACTTTAGGCCAACGCACTGTATGAAGAGATGGTCGAGAAACTAAGGGCCAGTGGGTTAGAACAACTTGCAAGGCAGCAGGTGGATGGTATAGTTCGCCAAAGTGAAGAAGGTGCTGAATTCTTTTTAGAGACAAACATCCCTTCCACATGTAAGTACAGGCTTCGTGCACATGAAGGTGGTTGTGCTTCCATGTTGTTCGAATACAATTCAAGTAAATTGATTACTGGGGGACAAGATCGGTTAGTTAAAATGTGGGATGCAAACACAGGATCCTTAAGTTCTACTCTTCAAGGCTGCCTTGGCTCAGTATTGGATCTCACAATCACCCACGATAATCGATCTGTCATTGCTGCAAGCAGCTCAAACAACTTGTATGTATTGGATGTCAACTCAGGTCGTGTCCGTCATACCCTTACTGGCCACACAGATAAAGTTTGTGCTGTTGATGTCAGCAAGATTTCAAGTCGTCATGTTGTCAGTGCTGCCTATGATCGTACCATAAAAGTTTGGGACTTAGTGAAAGGTTACTGCACAAACACAATAATTTTTCACAGCAACTGCAATGCTCTTTCCTTCAGCATGGATGGTCAGACCATATTTTCAGGACATGTTGATGGTAACCTTCGGCTATGGGACATTCAAAGTGGAAAGTTACTTAGTGAGGTTGCTGCACATTCACTTGCAGTCACATCACTATCCCTTTCTCGAAATGGAAATGTTGTACTGACCAGTGGAAGGGACAATTTACACAATTTGTTTGATGTGCGATCTCTGGAAGTTTGTGGCACATTAAAAGCCATGGGAAACAGAGTGGCTTCTAATTGGAGTCGCTCCTGTATCAGCCCAGATGACAATCACGTTGCTGCGGGGTCTGCCGATGGATCTGTCTATATTTGGTCAATATCTAAAGGTGATATAGTCAGTACTCTGAAGGAACACACTTCCTCTGTTCTGTGTTGTAGGTGGAGCGGAATTGGAAAACCCCTAGCCTCAGCTGATAAGAATGGGATTGTTTGCATCTGGACATAATGGGCTTTCATTTCTTTGGATACGCTCAGAGGTTTGACAATACTAAAATAGATAAAGGTTTGCATATATACAAGGGGTGTGGTACTACTCATTTGTACAGTTTTCAGATTGGGTGGCTAAATTCTTTTTTATGGTTTTATGTTCATACAAGGTATAATATACCATTCAAATCAGGAACCATGTATATATTGTTTTTTAACGATGTTTCATCTAAATAAACTAGTCTCAGTCTCAAGTGAAACATGAGTAGACTAATTTGGGATGAAGGCATGAAGCCTTTCTGTTTTACTAAATACAAATGTTGAATTGGCAAAATTTGATGACATATCACCGGCAGGCTGTCACTGATGTAAATTATAGTGTCCAATTAACATGCAACAAGTAACTTGTTCACATGACCTGCTGTTTCAAGTTGTCATATTTTTAATGAGTAATGTTAACTACATGGATACATATATGCTCCATTTTTTGGTATTTGTTTCTTCCAAGAATATCCATTTCTGGAAATTAATTTTCAGAAAGTATCCAAGACTTCTGGCAATTAGTTTCCAGAATGTGTCAAGTTCTGGAATTTATTGGAAATTTATGTATCTTGCCATTGCAAACCTACTCAGGATGCAAAGACCTTGCCAAACCCTCTCATGCCTGGGCTTGTGTTACTGGTTTGTTGTGATCATGGTCTGGATTATGCTATTAACTGCTGCAGTGTGGACAGGCAAGAATGAGGCTCCTGACTGATTTACTGTTTTCATATCTTGCTGTGTGGTCTTTCCAGGAATGCTGCAAAAAGAATCCACGCAGGAATGTTGTAGCGATGTCTTTGTATCATGTTCCAGCACCGATTCTTTAATGAGAAAAGATGTTAGTTTTTTCCCCCCAAAGGATTGTGCTGAGTTTTTATAGCAGGAGAGGATGATGTTGTTTTTTAACAAGGCAAAAAGAACTTATTTTATTAACATTAGAAAATTCAACCAATCTGGTACAAGATGTACCAGAACAAAATCAAAGATGATATTGTCGTGCGTAGTAAGGTTGTGATTTTTTTTTCTTTTCAGTTTGCCGTGTTTGTGTATTTATGGAGCGAAGAGATCTTACGAATAAAAAGGGTGCGATCATGTGAACGAGAGGAAGTGAGAATAAATTCTCTATGGGCTCAATGACGAGAAGGAAAAAAATCAGAGATTATTAGAGATTGTGATGAGCATGTGCGTGGCTTTTTTCCATGGGAAGAGAGTGGACTAGTTACCGAAAATATCACTTCTCTACTGGATTACCGTTTTTACGTGTTGGCTATGTAGATGGAATTCATGCTGAGGATTTTCATTTTACATTCAGTTTTGATTGTTGCTTCTGAACACATCATTCATCGAGTTACTACCAACAATTTCTTTCATATTAAGAGACTACCAAAAGGTCCTTTCTTGATGATACCATGGATTGGAAATTGAGCATGCCCTCATTAACTAGTCGTTTATTTTAAAATTACTTTTTTAAGTTTAAATAATCTCCTACATTATGATTTCTAGGTGACTTCCGGAAGATCTTCACCTTTTCCATGTAGAAGAACGTTCTCCGGGTGTATGCTCTTTCGATCCGTCATTTTAGTATTCCAATACAAGTGCAGAATGTTACATTTAGGAAATGGGTACTTTATTTAGATTATAACCTCACTTATTATTTTAATCAAGTGAGTCTAATTCAGTTAATTGAGTAAACTGTATGAGTATTATAAATTCTATGGTATTGTTGGAGGGTATATTTAGCAATACTTCTTAATCTTGATTGATTTTAATTTATTTAGATTATCACCTCACTTATTATTTGTATCGAGTGAGTCTAATTCGGTTAATTGAATAAACTGTATGAGTATTATAAATTTTATGGTATTGTCTTTGATTTCAAGGATTAAAAAATACTTTGATTATTTTTTATTAATTTTTTGAACTATTTAAATTTTATTAATTTAGTATTTAATAAAAGTTTGCGTTAGAATATGAAGTTAAAGTATCCTTAAATAAGAAATTTAGGTAATTATAATTTTTTATATAAAGTTAGGATTTATTATATGATTTTTTTCTATTTTAAATTAACATTTTTATTTCTATTCTTATCATACACCCAAACATATAGTCGCTTAAATTATTCATGATCTTTATATGTCAAGCATATCAAGTTCTTTTGGTTTTCTTGTGAGATTCCTATAATGTTTTCAAGTTTAACTCATTTAACTTGCTTATTTAGTAAAAGAAAAGTTTGATTCAATGTACAATAAGCAAGTTTTTTTCCGCTAAGAGAAAGCAAGTCCTTTTTTTTTTCTTTAGAGGAAATAAGCTTTGATAAATTCACAAATGAAATGCTCAAACTACCCCCCGGGTTCGTATTTGCTCCTTCTACAAAACGTATAGTGATTTCTACACAGAGTGTGGTTATAATATACAAATAATATAATTAATCAGTAATTTTATGTAGAAATATACGCTTTTGATCATTAAGGTAATTTTCATAATTATTTTTCAGGAGGCATGTACGTATGACTAGTTCTTACAAGATAATGACAATTGCCTTAATTATGCACGATTATTCAGTAAGAGAGAAAAAAAAACACATAAAATAAATGGATTACACATGTAAGAGTCTTGAATCTTGATAAACAAAAGAGCTTCTTTTTTCTTGTGGGGTGGGGGGGTGGCAGAAGGAAAAAAAAACAACTCTTTCAAAGCAATTAAGGCACGCGACTACTATCTCATAGGATCACTTAGTTGACCACAATCCGTGAACATGACCTATTTATTAGTGTATTTTGATTTGGTAGAGTCCAATGTATTACGTCAATGTGTTTCTTTGCAACAAGGAATTAGCAAGCGCGTCACATTGGAGTCAAATGATAATCACGAAGACTACAGACTTTTTTTTTTTTCAGATACCGCAAGGGGAATGAAACATTTTCAAGTATATCTTCATTACTTAAATTTCAAATAATTAATATTAAATAATCATTTTTTCATATTTATGCATGTAAAAAAATACTCTTAAAATCAAAAGAGACAATAAAAATTGTCCTAATTTAATTGTACAAAATAAAATTTCCTTTTACCTAAAAAGATCTAGAAATCAAAGCCTCCGGAAAATTAGCTAACCAACTCATGATCAAGTAACCACGAAATATAAAATAACAATTTCAACAAGAATAAAACTGAAATTTTGAAGTTCTAGACTTACCCACCAATTAATTACAAATTTATTTGCATGAGAACAGAATTTTAGAACATCTCAAATGGAGCTCCTTCAACTCAATCTTGCGTTTATTATATCATTTTAATCAACAGACAACCTATAACAATTTTATCTTAATGGTAATACTGTTGTTTTTACACAAACTGTGTATGAAAAGCTGGTCACCAAATACATTTGAGTCGTTAGGTGTTGAGAAAACAAGGAAAAGGAAGTGATACAAGATTACAAGTGTGCTAGCTGAGATAATTAAATTTTCTTTTTTTATTTCTAATAGAATAATCAAAATTTAAAATCTCATTACCAATAAGTCATTGATTCGATTAATATTTGATTCTATCCCTTTAAACAATGTCTTAAGTTCAATATGAAAAAATATAACTATAAAAGAAAATTTCTAATAAAGATAATCAACTAAAGTTTCCTAATAAATATTAGTCATAGATAAATTTAATAGATATTTCATACTAATAGTATGATAAGAATTTTTTTTTAAAATCTCATTATCTTCCCCGCATATATGTAATTTCAAATTGTCCATTACCAGATTCCAACCGTAACCATTGCTATTTTCAGGCAAATAAAAGGTATAATTAATGACATCAGTTTTTGCTACATATCACTTTTACCATGTTACTCCACATGCACTGTAAAGAGGTATAATTGATTGCACTTTTGTTGCTTTGTACATGTTACTGCACTGCTTTTACAAGCGATCACGTAGGCTCGGATAAAAACAGTTATCATTACGTTGCACTCTACACATAGTGGGTCAAAACAAGAAGCAACCATGCTCAAAACCATCGTTAAGGTTACGTAATAGCGTGATCACCATGCAACCGAAAAATTATATCCTTCAAGCACTCAATATATAGTAGTTTGATATAAATCTTTAAATTAGGAACCTATATACCAAATTATTTTCCCCCAATAAGAAAATTCTCTTTTAAGTTTCCTTCTATATATTATCTTAGATCCACAGAAATGTACTAAAGAATAATCAAATTAGTGTCACTATAACAACCTCCCATGTTCATCATTATTGTTTGTTGATGCCCATCAGAAACTTGTAACTTCATTTGGTTTCTGATTTTTTTTTCTTTCTGCCTAATTGGTTTTCATTTCTCTATATAAAGCACCTCCTTGCTCTCTCTATTCCCCATCTTCCATTGAATTGATATTAACTAAAGCAATATGGAAGTAAAGAAAATTCTAATTGTTGCTCTATCCTTTGCTTTGGTTCTCAGAGTGGCCGAGAGTGTTGATTTCACGGTTTCTCGAAGCCTCGATGAGAAGCAAAACCGCTTCAACGTGTTCAAAGGCAACGTGATGCATGTCCATAATTCCAATAAAATGGACAAGCCTTACAAGCTGAAGTTGAACAGGTTCGCTGACATGACCAACCATGAATTCAGGAGCATCTATGCTGGCTCCAAGGTTAATCATCATAGAATGTTCCTAGGCACGCCACGTGGAAATGGTACTTTCATGTATGAGAACGTTCACAAGGTTCCTTCTTCGGTGGATGAAGAAAGGGGTTGTCACTAATGTAAAGGATCAAGGTCAATGCGGTAAGTAAAAATATTAACATTTTTCTGCATAGTTACGTAAGTTATATCTAACTTCTCTTAGATGAAATGATAATGGACTAGTTTATTTAATATTATTATTAAAATAAACGTTTATTTTAATAAAATAAATATTTTTTAAATATATTTATCTAAACTATTTATACTTAAAAAAAAATTTGTTATTTTAGGAAACAAATTCTATCTACTTAAAAAAATATTTATTTTAAAGTTATTTTTATTAAATTTAAACAAACTCACTTAATTTTCAGTAAAAGAAGCAATATTTTAGAAGAGTCACTTTTATTTGTCAAGTACTCCTCATTATTATTTTTTTAAATTGGTGCATATTTCTTTAATATGAGAAAGAAGGTTCGAATTATTCCTAACATTATGTTTGTTGTTTACCAACAAAATCTGATGCAAACTGAGATCAGATTCTTGATCGTGTGTATAAAATAGGTTTTTTTTTTCTAAAGAGATAAAGTTCATTTCAGGAATCTATAAACCTCAAAAGAAATTAATTGGTCTCTTATTAATAATCAGCTTCTGTATATCATTGATGCATACCAAACATTTTGTTTGTTTTGATCACCACTACGGTTGTAATTAATGGAAGTTAAGTCTTCTTGTTTTCCAATGTCTTATTATAGGTAATTGTTGGGCGTTTTCAACTATTGTAGCTGTTGAAGGTATTAACCAAATCAAGACACATAAGCTAGTGTCATTGTCTGAGCAAGAACTTGTAGATTGTGACACTACACAGAATCAAGGATGCAATGGTGGGTTAATGGAATCTGCATTCGAGTTTATCAAGCAACATGGTATAAATACAACGAGCAATTACCCTTATGAAGCAAAAGATGGAACTTGTGATGCATCAAAGGTGCACACTGTGCTTAATGTATTAAACAAAATTAGTTGATTTTGATTGATTGGGAATTTCAAGATGGATAAAAACCATTTCATATTGCAGGAGAATGAACCTGCAGTGTCAATTGATGGCCATGAGAATGTACCCGTGAACAATGAGGCTGCATTGCTCAAATCTGTTTTTCATCAACCGGTTTCGGTAGCCATTGAAGCTGGGGAGGAATTGACTTCCAGTTTTATTCAGAGGTGAATTTTTAATTTTTATTTGGCTTATATTTTTTATTCCTAATAAATATCTAATTTTTACATTTATTTTCTAATATATTTTTGTTTCATCTTGAGTCTCTAATAAAATAATAATTTTATTTTTATTCTTGATATTTTATTTTAGTTTATGATAAATTAACTAATTTTATATTTGTTCTATGATAAGTTAATGATTTTTTTTAGTTTTAACTAATAATAAATTAAAATAATTTAATAAATACAAAATTCGTTAATTTATCATGAACTATAAAATGTATTAAGGATAAAAAATAAATTTATTATTTTATTAAAAATTTAATACAAAATTTTAGAGAATAAACACACAAATTAAATATTTATTAAGAATAAAAAATATATTTAAATTTTTGTATTTACTCATCCTCCGGGTAAACATCCGATAAAATTAGAAGATTAGCATGACCCTGCACAAGTATGACACAATTTCAATCTACTTTTTCTGTGAATACTTCTTAAAAACAAAATGTAATCACCACCAAACATTTTTTTGTGAATAGTTTTTATAATCAAAGTGTCACCAACAAACATTGTTCTTGATTATCTAATTTTCTAAATAAATGGTTTGTGGGGATCTTAACTTGGCTTACAAAAAATTAATTACAGGGAGTATTTACGGGTACATGTGACACTGCTCTGGATCACGGGGTAGCAATTGTGGGTTATGGAACAACTCAAGATGGAACCAAATATTGGACTGTGAAGAACTCATGGGGATCCGAATGGGGAGAAAAGGGTTACATTAGAATGCAAAGGAGCATATCTGACAAGAAAGGTTTATGTGGCATAGCAATGGAGGCTTCCTATCCAATCAAAAATTCCTCTAGCAAACCAATGGAACACTCATCATTTCCTAAAGACGAGCTTTAAATATTTCACATGAATATAAAACCTTTGATCTACGTTGATTGTTGTTTAATTTGCTTGTGGGCAAGGGATTGACTGGTGGTCCGTGGCCCCTAATAATATTTGTATGTCCAGTTATCCATCCAAATGGTTAGGTTTGTGTCACAGAAATATATATAAATCTTTTAATTTGATTGCTTGCATACTACTGAAACATATTTGCGTTCCTACTTTTTTGGGTCAAATGTCCTGATTTTTCTATTAAAGATATATAAATCACACTGATTTGTTTTTCCCTCGATATATATAAATAAAAAAAACACTGATTTGCCTCACTCTCCGGTCTCTCCCTTTTGGACCAGCGTTAGTGTAGCTTAAATTGTTTCATCGTCAACAATATAGTTTCACGGTTCAATAAATAAAAAAAGCAACATATATTATTTGTTAATTTATCATGAAATATATTTTCATATTCTCAATTTTTTGTTCAATAATTTAATTATTCACTAAAATCAATTTAGTAACCAAAATTTAACCATTTAACTGTTTTCTGCAATACTATTATTCATATAAACTAAAACAAAACTCAATAACACGATCTATCTTCAAATTTTGCTTTTCTTTTTTAATTTATTACTATTAATATTTCCATATCCTACATCAGATCCAGCTAAGTGACAAACTCCATTGCAAGAAGCAATAGAACTGTGTTCAATCATCATGTCGTCATGTTGACCCGAAAATGATATGCATAGTTGAACCCAAAGCCCAAAAACAACCTCTTGCTCGATAAAAGTACTCAATTCAGTTTTAAAGATCCAAAAGAAACAGGTTGGCGTAACAGTGTACCCAAAAAAAATGGCGAGCTTTCAGGTTTATATTGGGTGTCTTAAACAACCAATAACAGAGTCTTCCAATTCTCCAATGTCGAAAAATATATTGGGTTCACATACCATATAAACATTTTTGGGTTCACGCGTCTAAAATGCAACTAATAAGCCCGACATGTCTCAGTTATGGGCAAAACATATTTTGGATTTAACCTAGGTCCGGCTTGAATATGTAGTCCAAAATATTATTTAACTCAATTCTGTCACGCAATCTTGTTTTGAAATCGCTTAATAATAAGATTTAAAGGTACAATTCGCTACTTTGTAAAACATTTATTTATTAAAAAAATATTTAAATCCTTTCACTAGATTCAACTTAATATTTGATCCCGAGGCTTAAAAAAGTCAGAGAAAATATGCATTTCAATAGTAGTAACTTAATATTCAAGACATAACAGAGCGTGGAGACTGGAGGGAGTAGGAGGCCATATTTTTCATTTTGCTCCCTATCATTATTACTCCCTCCGTATTCAGAGAAAATAATACTAATTTTGTAGTAAACTTATTCATTTCTTTTTTTTATTTATTATTTTTTTTAGTTTGTATAAAACAACCTTAATGATTTTTTTTATTACCAGTTACATTGAAAATATAAAAATCACGATAGGCATATTAATAATATTTTCGAGTAAAATATTTTTATATTTAATTTCTTAACCAACACCACACTTGTTAGCATTTCCCACGTTATTATCATATTTTGATTATATTAAATCAAACGTGACCCATGTCATGTTGTCAGAAGCAGTGAGAACGAAATCGACTACATTTGCCGTATTATTATTATTATTATTTTTTACTACAGTAAATCAATGGTGACCCATGCCATGACGTAAGCAGCACTAGTGAGATTTTTTTTTAAATGCATAGTGAGAATGAAAGTGTATGCATACTATCTATGGCAGAATGAAAAAAAAGAAAAAAAATGAAATTTAAATCAAATAAAAATAATAATAAATAAAAATTATAAGATATTTTATTTTCAAACAAATAAAACAAAATATATTATTATTTGTATTTTCTTTTCTTTCATTCTAACAATATTTGCGAAATGTCAAACTACCATAAAAAAGAGATCTTTTATAATAATTTATTTAAAATTTTTATAATATTATATTTTATTATAACCTAATTTTTTTAAAAAAATTGTTTCAGTTTTAGAGGAAAGACGTCGGACACAGTATATAAGATGTTAAAAACTGTTTTCTGTTTGTTAAAAGACAAAAAAAAAAAAACATCTTTAAGTTATATTAATTTTT
Source organism: Glycine latifolia (assembly GCA_013407115.1). Classification (NCBI taxonomy): domain Eukaryota; kingdom Viridiplantae; phylum Streptophyta; class Magnoliopsida; order Fabales; family Fabaceae; genus Glycine; species Glycine latifolia. The sequence continues at coordinate 26,009,923 of CM023947.1, read as the reverse complement.
TATTACTCATTGTTATGTACTATTTCATCTTCCTTTTCTATTTCTACTATCTAAAAAACAGTGTTTGAAAAATATTTTATAAAATCATTTTTTTAATTTATCTCTTTTTTTTCCACTTTTAAAATTAGAAGAAAACATATTTTTACTAAAAAAACTCGCTAAAATTATTTTTTTTAGAAACCAAATAAAAATCACTTTCTTTTCATTCTTTTGTTTTTAGTGGATCCCACTATAAACCACTTGATGTAAATCTAATGTTTACAAGTTTTACTAATAATTCTGATTCATCCAAGTGGGACAATGTATGACTTCATTATTACTTTCCTAAACAAGTAGAGGTGATATTAGTCATAGTCACCTTCCAAAAAAAAATTTGATGAGTCATATATATGACGTTTTTAATATAATCCGTTTACAAACCTTTTGTGACACAAAAATATTTCCACATTGATCAAGTTTGTGGAACCCTGGTTAATGCTTGCTTCAAATTGAAAACACATTTCCACAATGACGGACTTCCAAATAGTCAATGGTATTACAATGTTCTTTCGACAGTGCCTCTCAATTTAAATTCATGCACTTAACTTTGTCTAGGACAACGGCCTGTACGTGGTAATGGCACATACTAAAGCAAATGTTGAGTTGCTTGCTCAATGGGTTCCTGAAGAACATCACTAAAGCTAATGTGACACTCTTCGGCTATTTCATAGGATTAATGTTTGTCAGTCTGTGCCATTGTGGACTAACATGCAGGCCAATACCTACTGTTTTGACTCCGAAATTAAGGACACTAATCATCATTCACACTATTCTGTTCTTTTTAGATATTAGGAATTTTCTATTCTATGCAAATTTGCACAGGTTAAGCATCTTTAAATGTCAACTTTTAACCAAATTTGAATAGTTAATCAATTATGTTTTATTGGAAAAAGTAATTATTTTTCTTTTCTATTTATTCTACTACGTACTTTATTGATAGATCTTAAATTGAGATTTTAAATCACTTTTTAGTAGATCTCATAGTATCACATAGGATTAAAGATGTTTCAAGATCTATCCCATTTTATCCTTTAATGATAAATCTCATTTTGAAATCTTAGGGAGAAAGAAAGAGTGAAAAAATTTATTCTTTTTTAAACAATTTTAAAAATTCTTCTACAAAAACTTATTTATCACATTAAAAATCTCTCTATCTCTTTTGAAAAATCTAATAAAAATCAAATCTTAAAATCAAAATCTTTACTCAAAATCCTGTACTAAAAATTCTATGCACGTTTCTTTATATTCTCTATTTACCAGTATTAATGACAAAACAAAAATCAGTTGTTTGCATTTAAACGGATAGATATTAAACTAAAAAATATTTACGTAAAAGAAAGAAAAAAGGTAACGGAATTGACGAAAATTAAGCAAGGCTTCATATGCAATTTTCCAAGCTAAGACACAATTTGCCATTTCCTCAAGTCAAAGAGAGCCAGGTACAAGAAGAAGTTCACACTATCGAAAACCCTGCTTTTACATAGAACAAAACAGTAAGCAGAATGTTCTCTCCCTATAGAAACTGCTCTATCAAGTATCTAACACGAAACACACCGTCCTTCCTATACATCATTATACATTACAATATTCAAAGTAATTTAAAACTTCTAATCCCGGGATTGTTTATATTCACTCCTGTTTCTTCATCTCGCTTCCTCTTTGGCAGAGACAACGAAGACATGACTTTGGCTGAGGCCACCTTCCTCGCTAGTAGTTTCCACTTAGCATCATCTTTCCGTTTCTCTTGCTGCATTCTCAATTGAAATTGCCTGTCACATTCACCCCAAAAAGCAATGTTAATTCTTAACCGTGAGTGAGACGCCGAGCAATTTTCAAAATAGATAAGACAACACAATCATGATAAGATCAGAAGAAAACAAGAACAGCGACATGGGCTTTGGGGTGCACCACCAACTGAAAATGGACGTTATATTAGACAACTTCAACTTGGGAATTTAAGATAAGAGAAAAGCAATTTGGTTCGAAAAGTTTCGTACATGAATAAAAAATTGGTTTTTGAGATAAGCATGGGAATATTAATATTTGTTAATGTTTTTAAGTAATGTTCGTTGACGCACAATATCTTGCGAATATAAGAAGAATTAGATGGTTGAAGGGAAAAAAAAGTTATAAATTTGATTTTCTGCTAACAAAACTAATATTTCTAACAACTAACATTTTTTTAAAAGAAAAAAAAGGTGATGCTCATTGGTTTGTAAATCTACCAATCAATTAGAGGAATGATTGATAAAAAAATCAAGGCCCAATTTATGTCACTAGCTTAGTACGCTTTTTTCTTTTTTTCATAATAAAGAAAGTAGATATACATCACCAACCACGGATATTTTATTTCGTAGGGGTCCCATGATCCCACCACTGATAAATATTTGGCATGTTTTGACTCATGATCCTCAAAGGGAAGGTAGATCTAATAACTATCACCACGTTAGTCTTATGGATCGCACAAGTGAATTTGGTTTATGAAATGTATCAAAACCGTGACTAGGACTTGACTAGGCACTAACTGGTGGTGGTGAAGAATGGCAGAGTGATAAATAATGAGTTGGTGACAACTCCTATGGACCAATGGAATGAAGATACGAGCCGGCCAACTACATATAGCCCTGAAAAATATCAAGAACAGGCTAGAGAGCACGAAAACTAATCCGTTGATGAACATGAACCAATTTATGATGGGACCCCAAATCTAATAATTTCTTTTTTTGATTCATACCCCAGATCTAATAACAGAGTAACCACACAAGGTAATCAGATATAATATCACAACCAGATTAAATTATTTCTTGCATGAAAACGATTTATGCTCCCCTCTGCTAAATTATCTGATTCCTTTGGAAACTAAACAGCAATTTCCAAACTAATCATGGACTAATTACTTAACAAAATAATAAGAGAAAAAAATAAAAAGCAATTCTCAATCTCAGGTTCCAATCTCTTATTCATTAATAATTAATAAAACTAAATCCGATTAACTAGGTTTGTTTGCAAGAAACAGTTTTGTTCCTTCAAAGACGGGGAAAGGGTAAGAAAAAGTAAATTAAGAAAAGTCGGGACCAAATACTTTTCCTTAATATAGTCTAGTCGCCAAATATCTTTGACAAATCCCATGATTCTAAAGTCATAAAAACCATAATTATATAATATTCCTCGTGGCATTTTTTCTTTTTCCCTTCTTATTAATTTATTAGTAATATTATATTAATATTATACTACACGCAAAGAAAGTCAGAACTCACACGAGTGTAGATTTCAATTTAAAATTGGAAATTACCTGCAAAAAGGAACCTTGCAGGAGGAATCGGTGTAGTGACAAACATAGGAATGTAGTCGAAAGAGCTGCCACATTCGCTTGCACCGCAAGCAGCCGCCACGCACCTTCTTGTCGCACGTGGCAAAGTGGCGGATCAGAACCTGAAGACCCTGGCACGTGGCGAATCTCCCACACGGCGTCCTCTCCCTCTTCACCTCCGCGGCATCGTACGGTCCAACGTGGGTACACCCCTCATGGCATATGTGCTCCAAACACTCCATCGCCTCGCTCAGCTCCGCGTATAGCCTCTGCTCCATCCTATACTTCCTCGATTTCTTTTTCCTCTGTCAAACAAATAATAAATAAATAAATAAACAAAAAAACAAACTATCCCGTTTAATACTTTAATTGTAATTAATTTCATTCAATTTAATTGAGGCAACACTGTAAGTTGCCCTGCGTTTACACATTTAGATGTGTGAAAATATTTTATTTGGCGGATTGGAAGAATCATGTTTGATTCTTTCATGTGAAAAATTCCTTTGGAGTAATATGTTTCGCGAGTGAGATTATTTTCTAATAGAGTCATGCTCTCTAACCCATGAAAGAAAATCAAATTTCATTCGATTTGAAAATAGATCAATTACGGTTTCGTGTTCGTCGATGAACTGGAGAATGTCGAGTTCGAGCCAGGGGTCGTGTTTGACGAGGAACTTCCACCCCTCCGTTACTTCCACCGCTTTGAAATTGTTGGCGAGGAGCTTCATGCAGCGAAGATGGAGATCCGGGGCGTCGCAGAGACGCGCGAGTTGCAGCACGTCCACTACGTTCTCCGTGGTCAAGCGGTGGGTCAAACCCTTGATGCACCTCTGCTTCAGCTGCGGCACCATGTAAACGTGCGACAATGCGAGAAGGTGCATCCCGTACTTGTCCATCTCCTCCTCCGTGCACCTGCAGCGGGGGGTATCTCCGTCACTTCACATTCGCCGCAAATTCTAATCGAATGAATATATAGTACTGATTGATTAATGTTTTGTGTGTATAAACTAACCTGGAGGAGTAGAGGAATCCGACGAAGGCGGTGACGGCATCGCAGGGGACGCCGTGGATTTGGATTATTCTCTCGGAGCTCCGATGCTTACGTGGCCGATCTATAAAGTTCTCCAAAACAGGGGACATCGAAGCCTTTTGGGGATGATTAATTTCAGAACCAAATGGAAAGAACGTAATTAGGCACTAAGAAATAAGAAGAGAAGATTAAAATATAAATAGGGATGATTAGAAATTGAAGAGAAAGCACTAACCAGAATGCCAGCGTGGGCTGGAATGCGTGTTCCGTGGGAAGTGTGAATGAAGACATCGGGTTCAGGTAAGAAGCTGGTGGTGTGGTAGTGAATGGAAATGGTTTGGGGAGCCATTGATTTGGAATGAATAATTGAGGGGAGTTGGGGGGAAGTAGAGAAGCAGAGATGGGGGATGAATGTGAAGTATATATAGTTGCAAATGGTTGTTAGGTTGGGGCGTGGCACAGAACCTTCTGCTTGAGCAATGAACAACGTGGCGCATTGCTGTCTCATTTTATTCACACGCGCCATTATTGCCCACCGCCTAGCCTTCGAATTAGTCAATAAAGCAACCTTCTAGTAGTACTAGTCTACCTTTCTTCTTTGTCTCTCTGTCTTTCACTGTCCAAACAACTCAGGTTTTTTACCCTACTTAACTGTACCCAAAAAGAAAAACAACCATTATGAATGATTATGAAAACAGAATCCAAAAAATACTTTAAAAAGAAAAAATAATACTGTTTTCGTTAAAATTTAAAGTTCAATTTCTTTTTCTATTAAAGAGTTAAAAGTTTAATTTTAATTTCTTTTAATTTTTTTATTTGCATAAATCAAATATAATATTAAAAAATTTATAATATTTATATATTCTATTCAACTAACTGAATTAATTTTCCATTTTTTTATTGAATGAGCCAAAAATCTAAAAGAATTTTTTTTTATAAATTACAAACATATTTTATCCTAAAAAATAGTTGAGTTAGGATTTTATTGAAGGAAGAAAATTCACATAATTTAAAAACATTTATAGAAATATTTTCTATGATTTTTCAAATAGTCCAAAACAATTTTCACTCAAAGGCATAGTTTTAAAACCAATCCGATGATTGACTCGGTCATGACACTGAATCATTGGGTTAGTGGTCGAATCGGTAGGTCACTAATTAATCCGCATGATCCAGTCTGTAATAAAAAATATATAAAATTTTTATACATGTCTTAAAATCATCAATACAAAAGTATAAAAAAAAACTCTAAAATATGAAAGTCCACTCACATTTTCAAGACAACTCTTTTGACTAGCTAAAAACCAATAACATTCATCATTATGTTACCATAAAAATTGAACATAGTATATTAATATGAGCATAGCTAGTTAGGATATATTAATATTCACACAATGTCATCCATTCCATGATTATTATTGTAGATAATCTAATATAAAATCTAACAATAATATGCTAATAGAAATAAGAATCATGAAAAAACTATCATACTATAAATTATAGTGGGATAATCCCTTATAATATCTTAGTTGCATTTAAAACATTTTGCAACTTCAATTTATTTGAAAGGATTAGTTTTACTTACTTTGAAGTTTGATCCATATTTTTTGTTATAAAAAGATGCAATATGCAGAGTTTACACCTTTTAATTAGTCAATTGTTGGCAAAATTAAATTTGATTACTGAATTAACAATACATTCAATTAAGAAAATCTAGTTCCTGATTTTGAAATGCAACTTAGTAAATCATGGTCAAGTGCATAGAGACAAAATCAGAAAGGAAAAAAACAATAAAAAGACTCATGGAATCTTTATTTGCAACTCCATCATCGCAAGAACCCGAATCAGAAGGAAAACTTTGAAGTTTCCTATGTCTATGAACCTACTTGCTTCCTGAAAATTAATTCAACCATGCTTTTCTTTGTATACAGATCCTTTCAAGTTTGATGTTCCATCCCCAGATGATGTGGTTTATACTGGCCTACATTCTTCCAAAACGGGTTTGAAAGGTATCCTTCCCTCAACAAATCTAATTTGCCTCTAAAGCACAAGTTGGAGAAAATGTGTTTAACAGTTGAGAGAGCTACTAACCATCATTTAATAGTGGACGACGACGTCACGAGACCATGAGTACGAGGAGACGACAACGTCGCGGGACCGTTAGAACGAGGAGATGATGGTGCCACAAGACCTCGAAGTTGTGCGAAGTGGCGACCTACAAGCGGCGACACTGTGATTGCAGGAAGCGACGTTGCATCTACGAGAGGAGAGAAGCGTGAAATTGAAGGTTGAACAGCGAAGTGCGAAGTTGAATATGGATCTCAAGGTTTCAGCAAAACCTAAAAATCAAAGTATCAAACAACGATGTTTATGCATTCTTAAGAGAAAAAAAATTAAACAACCCGGTCCGAGTTGACGGGTCGTTAGTTTTGACCAAAAATCCGACCGAATCAAGTTGGATTACACCGAATCAATAGCATGACTGATCCATCAATATACTCGACCCAATTTTTAAAACATTGTGAAGAAGATATTTATTTAGCAGACTCGGATTGATCCAATTTTTTTAACACTGCTCGAAGAAAAATAATGTTAGTAATGTCGTAGATTAATACTGTGAAGAAGATATTTATTTAGCAAAATAAACATCCATCCATTACTATCGTAGTATCGTGTCAATTCATGATAGGTTTTTTGATTGAAAGACGAAGATTGAAAATTTTCATATCAGACAACCTTTAGTGGTTTGTCAATGTTGGTTTGCAAATATCTTCGTTGATGTGTGTATTAGGGAGAGAGTTATTGTTTTCGTAAAAAATAAAAAGAAACGAGACAGTTATTGGCACTTCAATTAGTTTTTTTTTTTTTACTTTCTAATCTTATCTTTGTTTGAGTATTTCTAAAAGGTTAAAATCATTTTAGTTATATATAATTTAAAATAATTAAAATAAAATAGAATGAACATAAATATATTTTAGTAAAAAGAATTTATAATTATGATAATATAATTTTATTAATGAAATTTTCAATAATAGGTATAATAAATGAATTAAATATTATATTTAATTAAAATTACACTTGAGGGAATTTTTTTTAATAAATACATTGAATATATATGTTAAAAAATAAAATCATAATATAATAAACAATAAAAAAACAAAAAGGAGAGAATATCATTAATTTCCTCTGTTTTTGGTCTACATATTAATAAAATACAAAAAAACTGAATTTAAACTTAGAATTAACCAGGGAAAAGTTTGGATAAGTGAATACCAGTGTTAACAATCATTGTCCCAAGTCATTTAGAATGCTGAGTTTATAAATGTAAAAAAATTAAGTTTAAGTTGTTACATTATTACCAGCTAGTTTTTATTAACAGAAATATTACAAGCTAGTTACTATTGAAATTAAAAGTTGTAACTTACAACTTTTAAGATAACAATTAATCATTGACTATTTTTTTATGTTATAAAAACAGATAAATATAAATAATATCTTTATTCAGAGGCAATTCCATTCAATAATCAAATAGTAAATATAATTTTTTTTTAAAAGATTCAAAACTTAATTATACTAGTTTCTTCCACAAAACTTATTTTTGTTGGTAATATAAATAATATTTAAAAAAAAACGTTAACAAATATTCTTAACACACAAGTCAATAATAGAATGCTGGCACAATTTTTATAAAAATATTACCAATATTCTTATTATACTTTCAAATTGTACTTATTAGTTATTACAACTTTTAATAAAAAAACATATTTATTAATTTTTTAACTAACACTTGCCAAGTGGATCTAGTACTATTTAAAAAGGACAAATAAAAAAATACAAAAAGTGTCACGGTTTCCGCTTTGGATACACACATGGATTGCTGCAACAAAAAAGGAGATTACGTGGATTGTATTGTAATAATGATTTGACGTGGAAATGGTTATCCATTATTAAACCAGCTCACCTCATAGGCTCATAGGGAATGCTTAAGCTTATACGTGGAATGGATAAACCAGCTCATAGGGACTACTTAAGGACGTGGAATGGATAGGACAAACCACCTCATTCCTTAAAAACGCCCCTTGGAGCACGGAAACGTTAATAAACTCATCCTTTCCATGATGAGTGAGAGAAATAACATGTCATTTTATGTAAATTATATATAACTAAAAATAATTATTTTTATATATATTAAGAAAGTTAGTCAAAATTATTAAATTTATTAATTTATATAAAAATAAGATTATTTTTAAAATATTATTTATTGAAATTTAATATCAAGAAGAAAATAAATTATTAAAATTAGAGTTATAATAAATAAATGATATTTTATGTAATTAGTTAAATTTGTTTATATTTAAGTTGAAGATATGATTAATTTTTTTACATATATATATATATATATATATATATATATATATATAAATATAGAGGATAAATGAACGACAAAAAAACTAAAGGAAGAAAAAAGAAATTAATTGAACAATGAGAGGAAAAATTTTAAATTTTTATTTTAAAAAATTAATTTAATATTTTTATTTTATCTTTATTTAATTAATATAAAATTATTTATATTTCTTCTTGCCTTTATTTAATATTCTCTCATTTGATATCCTTTTTATATTTTTTGTCATATTATTAATACAAAATATTTATTAATTTTATCGATAAAATCATCTTTATTATGATAACTCAGTTCTTTATTTTTTATAATTTAAGCAACTTATTTATCCAATCTAATAATTTTAATGTTTATCCTAAGTAAGTCTCACTCCTATATTTTATCGATATTTACTTTTTCATTAATATAACTTTAATAATAGTCATACTAAAATTTGAATATATAATTCCATACATACTACTTCAATCTCTCGCCTTTAGACTACTCCTAGTGGTTACATAATTTTTTTTGTTTTATACGTTAAGGGCTCACACAAAGTTACAAGTCCGATACTTATTTAAGCACCCGATGCTGGACAATTGCTTAATAAAAACTGTCTCTAACCATTTAATGCTTTAAAAGATACGTTGTTTAATTGAAAAGATGGACTTTAAGAAAAAGAAAGAAAAAAAAACATGGATGGATGGAGATAGCCTAATGAGCACGTTATTATCAAGGTGAAACAAGTTCTCATCCATTCCCACTCATCAGGAAAGAACAATGAGAAAATATATTTGGAAACCCGAAATAATAATTTATACCTAATGAGTGAAAGAGAAAAGTAAAACATAGATATAATAATTCAACGATAAATAAGATTTAAAATAAATTTTAAGAGGATTTTGTTTAAATGAGAGAATTATATAATAAGCTTTTTTTACTAAAAATATATAATTTTTCAGTTAACATATGTAATATTTTTTGCTTTACAAAAATTAATAACAATTTTTTATCAATTCCTATACGTTAAATAAATAAAAATATATAAATATCTCATTATTTCAAATATTTCACCAATACCTATTATTTTTTATCACTTTTTCAATTACAACATAAACCTTATTAATTATATATATTTGTCTCTTTTTAACTGGTGGAAGGATGCTGATGTAGCATTTTTTAATAAAAAATTGACCATATAGCTTATCCGTGCATCCTATGCGGACTCGGTCGGATTATTTATCCTTTAATATATTCTTAATATAGATAATATTTGATTTTAGGGTAAATAACCATTTTCGTCCCTGAATGTGTAAAGCGCTGACAAATTCGTCTCTGAAAGATGAAAATTTAAATTTTTGTCCCGGAAAGTGTAAAAAGTGCGACAAATTCATCCTCCCGTTAACTTTTGTCCGTTATCGTTAATGAAAGCGCCTACGTGGCATAGAGGGACGGAAATGTCATACGATTGATTGCCAACATGGTTGCTGACTAGATTTTGGATAAAAATGTCAGTAAGTTACCATTGGACTAAAATGTCAGTGATTTTCTATTGGACCTAAATGTCAGTAAGTTACCATTGGATCCAAATGTCAGTAATTTTCATTGGACCAAAATGTCAGTAATTTTTTGTTGAATGAAAATGTCAATACTTTTTTATTAGACTAATTTGTCGGACCCCAAATTTCATTTAATTTAAGGGTAAAATATAACTTAAGGATAAATATTCCATTTTTTATGTTACAAGCATAATAATAACAATACAATAATTACTTAAAAAAAGGAAAACAAGCATAAGTTAAAAGAAACATAATAATAACAACCATAATATTGATTAATAATCATAATTTGTCTGTTACAATAAAAATTATCCAAAATAAATATTCTACCGGTATATTAAAATAAATATTATAACAATGTATTAATCATTACAAATTTATCAAAGTTATAATAATTAATCGCAATCTATTATAAATTAACAAACTTAACTTATACTTGATAATTTGTAATTAAATTATAATCTAAAAACTCTTTATATTATATATAGACTATATACTTATTTTAAAAAAATTATAAAATAATTAATTTCAGTCTTAAATAATCAATTCATTACTATTTAAAAAAGACTCATGAAAACATCAAAACCTTACAGTATTCTTAATATAAGATATTATTTAGAAGAAATATATAATCATTTTTATAAGACATTTTACAGTTTCTTTAAAACGTTTTTTTTTTCTTATTAAATCTCTACGTAAGTATATGTGTTTTTTTATTGATGTGTTCTATTATTTTATAATGTTCTTAAACTTTAATATTTTTATATCACCCATAGTAAATTAATAATTATTGATAAGGATAAGATTGATATATTAGTAATATTTTAAAAAAATCAAGCAAACTTATGTACATATTTTTGTAGGTGTTTTATGTACCTAACTTTAAAAAAATAATTTATAGTAAATTAATAATTTCAATATAAATTATTATTTTTATTTTTTTAAATAATCTTCTTTTTCTTGCGATAGAAAATTAGGATTGATTAAATTTTTAATCTTTGTACTTTTTTAACTTTTAATTTTTATTCCTTAATTTTTTTACAATTTTCAATCATTTATTATTTTTTGTCATCACTTCTAGTTCTTTTAAAAAAAATTGTCCAGTTTAGTTTCTAATTTATTTTTATTATTTAAAATTAATCTCAAATAAAATAAATAAGGGATTAAAAATGGATAAAACATAAACTAATTTTGAGTAATAAAATAAAAACAAAGATTAAAAATGGAAAAAAAATTTAGAAGGGCTAAAAATATTATCCTAAAATTTAATGAAAGACTAAAAATTATAAATTTTTTGAAGGATTAAAAATTGAAATTTATATGAATAATAAAAATTTAATTAATCATAAAAATTATATTTTGTAAATAATCTTCTTAGTTTGTGACATTCGCATGACTAAGTTGCATCTTCAATTGCTTCCAACTTTTAAGTCCTTTTAAGTCAAATCAAAATATTGATGTTTGTTAAACAATATTATGGTTGTTATTATTATGTTTCTTTTAACTTATATTTGTTTTTCTATTTTTTAAATGATTATTATATTGTTATTATTATGCTTGTAACATAAAAAAGGGAAGATTTATTCTTAAGTTATATTTTACCCTTAAATTAAATGAAATTTAGGGTCCAACAAATTAGTACAATAAAAATGTATTGATATTTTATTAAACAAAAAATTATTGACATTTTGGTCCAATAAAAAATTACTGACATTTTGATCCAATGGTAACTTACTGATATGTCCAATAGAAAATTACTGACATTTTAGTCCAATGATAATTTACTGACATATTGGCAATCAATTGTATGACATTTACGTCTCTCTGTACCACATATGCACTTTCATTAACAGTAACGGACAAAATTTAACAGAAGGATGAATTTGTCGCACTTTTTATACTTTCGGGGACAAAAATTTGAATTTTCATTTTTGAAAGACAAATTTATTAACGCTTTACATATTTAGGGACGAAAATGATTATTTACACATTATTTTATCATAGAATTAGATCTATTGAATTGTGTATGGTAGTATACTAGTCCTCTAATAAAAAATTGACCACTGACCTGTACACAGGACACGGTCCACCTCCGAAAAATATTGCCATTTGTGATTTGTGTCGGAGCCGACGCTGCTAAGATTTTGTGAACGTAATCAGTCCTACGGTGGTGCGCCGCTGCCTCTGCCACATAATTTTCTACACCTTTCCCTTTTTGCGTGCACATATTATTATATTCTTTTAGGATGTATATGCATGTTATTAATTAATGTTAATAAATTGGAGGTTATATCATATATGCACTTTTTGGTAGAAGACGCGAAATAACAATGCTCAATTTGATTGATTAATTACTTCCTTTTGGCTTCTTTTTTTCAAGTTCATATATGAAATTTTAATATGTTTCTTTAATTTCTTTTTGTTAATTTTCCGACTCTTTGTGGAAAATAGACCCTGACTAGTTTGAAATATGATAAAAAAAATAAGTAAAATTTAATTAAAAATTATTTCTTTTAAGAATCGAATTCAAATATTATTCAAATAATTTAATTTTAATTTTAATGCATTAATTATTTGTATCTGATGACTTTATTATATACTTTTTAATTAAGTTGTCGTTGGATGTATTAATGAAATGATTTATTTTGCTTGTTGTGTTTTTCCCTATATTTTATCAAACTGGTAATTTTAATTAATCCAGTTTTAATTGTTTAAATAAAGTTTTCCTACTTTAAATTTAATAAAATTTAGTTCAGCACTTACTTTACTATCAGATTTCTCACGGTCAAAATCAAAAGGAGACAATAAATGGAGTGTTTAGTAGGAAAAAAAAAAGATAGGTAGGGAGAGAAATAAAAATATATTAATCTTACGCCTTTCTATTTCTCCACAAAAGTAAGAGAAAATGAACAGTAGCCAATTCATTGCTCGCAGTCACAGTAGAAGCATGAAATGCTTTTTTTTCCCCTCTTAAATTAAACTTTCCAATTTCTACTTATTGTCACTTATTTTATTTCTCTTTTCTCTATTTCAATTCACCTTATTTCTCTTCTATTTTTTATTCCTACCAAATACACCTGTTACATGAAAAATATAATACACAAAATAAGAAACTTTTTGACACTTGTGTAAATTTTCACGGTATAGAATTTATCTTTTTATATATTGATAGTGAAACATTAAAAATAATTAATTATAAAACTTTGATCACTAATACAATAGTTAATAAAAAATAGATTTGATAAATTACATTAAGTAAAATATTGAATATAACTTTAGATTTTTTTGTCACCCTTTGCATTTAAAGAAAGTATGGGTAAGTATATAGATATGCAAGTGTATGAAAATGGAGATTAAAATTATTATCTACATCAATATGAGATTGAGTACAAATATTTTTTTTCAAATGCATATACTAGATAATCAGATAAGTATTATCTTTGTTCCTTTTCAATTATTGGATTTTGAAAAAATATTTTTTTATTTGTCATTTTTAAAGTTTAAAATTATATCAATTACTCTTTTATTAATTATACTCTTAGTTTCTTCCTAATTTTTAATTAAGTTACCTATAATTCCATAAACATTTATTATGAAATAGAAATGAAAAAATAAAATAGAAAACTTCACAACTAGTGTATAACTTAAAAAGACTTTTTTAACTTGATTGTTGAAATGTCATCGTAGACAGTAGATACTACTTTCACCCTGAGAGAGGATTCGTAGATCTACGGATAGCATATCAGAGAAGTCAAGTCAACCTACTCGGAGTACCTCATATTCCAGCAGTTACACCATACTTTCACTACCTACCTACCTCAGGCGTTACTTCTGTTGCTGCTACTTAAACTTCGACATCAACTTGTCCTTTCAATTTGATATTGCATGAGTTTTTTGCTTGCTTTATTCGCAACAGTGCTACACGTTATCAAATATTAAAATAAATTTAACTACACATTATTTTTACATTAATACTTTTAATTTTATTTTTTCATTCACAAAAATTGAAATCAAGACCTAACTTTAAAACAAAAATTGAATTTGAGAATTTACTTAATAAGATAAGATTGAATCAAATATCACTCAAACTAATTATTTGTTGATAACTATACATTTGTTTCATGTCTATTTTTATTTTTGTGATTTCTTATGATCTTATTTGTTTTCTTTAAATATAATTATGTTCATTTTTCTATTATAAAATTATCTTCAATTTACTCGTAGAAAATTAAGCTTCATAAATAAAATAAAATAATAACTTTTACACATTTAATTGTTAATAATGTTGAATAATTTTGGATTATACATTGAGGAAAAAAATCTTCTATATCGTTTAATTGATGTAATCATCTATAAAATAAGAGAATGTGCTTAAACAATTAAGAACAATAATATGAATATTTTGAGTAAATAGCCATTTTTATCCATAAATTTATAAGGAGCTGACAAATATGTCTTTGAAAGATGGAAATTCAAATTTTTATCCCTGGAAGTGAAAAAAGTGTGACAAATTTATCCATTCGTTAACTTTCGCCCATTACCGTTAATATCAAAGACGAATTTGTCAGCGTACTATACATTCAGGAACAAATTTATCAGCTCTCTACCCAAAATATAATTTAATCTTCATACTCTCTCTTTTTTAATCATTGCAAGCATAACATTACAATAAACAATTAAAAATTAGGAAAACAAGTATAAGTTAAAACAAATATAATAATAAGCATAATATTGATTAATAAGTATAATTTGTTTGTTGTTATGAAATTTTTATATTAACAACATTAGATAATGACAAAATCAAGTTGGGTGTTTCATTTGTTTTGTAAGAATTGATGTAATGACTGTACATTTTAATTTGTTTGAGTCTCATATTTTGGGTAAGTATTATAAGTTAAAACAAACATAATAATAAGCATAATATTGATTAATAAGCATAATTTATTTGTTATTCTGAAATTTCTATTATAGCAACATTAGGTAATGGCAAAATCAAGTTAGGTCTCATTTTTTTGGTAAGAATTAATTTAATGGATGTGCATTTTTGTTTGCATGGGTCTCATATTTTTTATAAGGTATTGTCACATTAGAAATTTCAAAGCAAAAATATGCGATAATACTTACCCAAAATATGAGGCTCAAAGAAATTAAAATATACAGTCATTATATTAATCCTTACAAAAAATGATACTCAACTTGATTCTGTCATTATATAATGTTGTTATAATAGAAATTTAAGAATAACAAATAATTATACTCACTAATTAATATTATACTTATTATTATGTTTGTTTTAACTTATGTTTGTTTTTCTAATTTTTAAGTATTTATTGTAATGTTATGCTTGTAATGATTAAAAAAGAGAGAATATAAAAATTAAATTATATTTTGGGTAAAGAGCTGACAAATTTGTCTCTGAATGTGTAATGCGCTGACAAATTCATCCTTGATATTAACAGTAACGGACGAAAGTTAAAAGATGAATAATTTGTTACACTTTTTTCACTTTCAAGGATAAAAATTTAAATTTTCATTTTCAAATGACAAATTTGTCGACGCTTTACATATTCAGGAATGAAAATGACTATTTACTCTTTTATAATACTCATGTTAATACACATGTATTATTAATTATTAATATGATAGTATTTATAATACTTATCAATAAATTTTATATGTCCTCGTTCCTTGCACGGATACACTTATTGACTTATATTTCGTGTCTGTGAGTTATGAAAAGGCGAAAGGAAAGTCTCATTGATGGATGGTCATGGGCCCAGGCCCAGATTTTCTTTTGCACATGTAGATGGATCCAAAACAACTGAATTGCCACTGAAAGTCTCTTTTTCCGAAGACAGTCGCTACCCTCAGTTGACATTTGGGCTTGGGCTTGGTCCATATTTCGAACATTCCAATTTTATTACTTGAGCATAAAAAGTTAATAGTGTATATATTATCATCTTTTTCTTTATTTTTATACATAAAATTTTAAAAATACATTCTAAAATTAAAATAGACATTTTTTGTTATCTTATCTTATCTTATTGTTCATGACACTTTTCTAAAGATAAAAAGGACAAGAATTCACAGGTTCTTCTAATGTGATTTATGCATGATTTTATTTTTTCAATTTTTTTTAAATCACTTAATTTTAATTGTTCAAATAAATATTTTTTTATTCAAATGATTAAGAGTTTGGGAAAGCTTTGGGATACACAACGCTTAGAAGTTACAAATTTAGACCATGTTAAAAAATGTAGAATAAGGTTGAGGTTTTCAAGGTGGAAAAGTTTCAATTTTTTTACTTTGATATAGAATATGTTAATTACAAATATCGAACAAAAAAGTATATTAGAATAATTTAATAGATTCAATTCATCCAAAACTGGAAAACAGAAATGAGAATATGAAAGTTGAGTTAGCAAAAATTGATAAAGGAGTTGATTTGTAACAATTGAAAAAAATAAAAGACTTGATTGTAATAACTAATAAAAAAAAGATTGAGGAACTAAATATGATTAACAAGTTTGAGAGACAAAAATCAGAGACAAAATTTGAGGGACGAAACATTAATAATGTGGATCAAGTTAGGCGTTCGTTTATTGGTCTCGGATGCAATTGGGGAATTTCTTCCTGCACCCACAAAAATGATTGAATGGACACAACTACCCCTCTCCGCCATCAAACGCTCCCAGTCCAACCAGCGCCCTCACCCACAGCAATTTCCACTTCTACCACCACTAACACAACAACACCAAAACCAACAACGGTGATAAACTCCTAGCTCCGACATCAAACTTGCCATCCTCTGCCCTCATGGAGTTGTCGGTGGAATTGTTGGGGCTGCACGTGGTTTGCATTGCGGGGGAGATGGCGAGTGGGGATGCGGAGGTGGTGAGTAGATGCGTGAGGGAGATTGGGAATTTGATGGAGTAATAATATGAAAATTATATTCCAATACATGGTTGCATATAAACAATATTATAAAGTTGAGGGTGCCAATATTGGATATGTGTTGGATCTTATAAAATTCGGATCTCATTTTGGTAAAAATGCAAAAGTGAAGGGATTCTAGTTTTCACTTATACTCTTATTAATATATAGAATAAATTACACTCGCACCCCTGTGTTTTCCTCAAATTTTACCTAATATCCTCTCTTTTTTCACATTACTTTTACCCCCTCTCGTTAACGCCGTTAATTAACGTTAATTAAAATATGTGAGCAAATGAAATTGTCTGTATATTTTAATTGTAAAATCCAAATTATCTCTTTCCAATTAGTTTTAGAATTTAGGGTTCACGTTTCATTCCTCTTCCCATCCATGAGAACTGTTCATCTTCCTCTTATTGACAAATTCTTCTTTATCATCCATGGGGTGTGAGTTCTTCTTCCTCTTACAACGTTCACGTTCCATTCATCTTCACCATTCGCGAGTTCTTCACCGTTCTTCTTCCAGTTCACGAGTTCTCCATTGTTCCTTTTTCAGTTCACGAGTTCTCCACTGTTCCTCTGTTTCTCTTCCTGTTCCACGATTTCTGTTCATACTAGGGTTCTGCTTGTAAGTGATCATTTGACCTTGTATATAGGTTACTTTTTAAGAATATTTATTTAATTTTGATTGTTTATTGTTGCCTATTTCTGAATGGGTTTCAATGGGGGATCAGTTTGGGGCCACTTATGATATTTAAAATCATTTGTATATTATTGTTGATTAAAATAATGTTGATATTTGGGACCATATGAAACACAATGGATGAACTGAAAATTATTTGTTTATTATTGTTGATTAAATAGTATTGATGTTTGGGACCACAAGAACACGATGGATGAACTGAAATACATGAGTCATAAACCAGGTAACGTGGATATTTTGGTTCACTTTATGGACCAATGGGACAAACCAAGTGAGATATGCAATATTGATCCTGATAAGTTTGGAATGTTTGATGCACATGACTGTGTGAACAACATTGCTAATGACTTAGACTTGCCACCATGTCACATTTTTATTTTGTGGTTTCGCTCAACTGTTAGTGGTAAAATTCTTCCCCTTAAGACTGATAATGATGTGCTGAAAATGTTTGCTGAGAATCAAAATTCAGTTTATATTCATATGTATGTTAGCAGAACAAATGATGAGTTTTGAAACCTACCTGTGATAGAAAATGTGAATGAACCTATGAGTCAAAATGTGAATGAACTTGTGAGCCAAAATGCGAATAAACTTGTGAGTCAAAATGTGAATGAATGTATGAATGAATCTGTGAATGTTAATGGAAAATTCCATGAGGATGACGTGTATGCAAGTGATAATGACAAGAGTTACGAAATGGATGAGAGTGATAATCAACCTTCTGAGAGTGAGTATGATCTTATTGGTGAGTATGGAGATTGGAGTGATGAAAATCAAAGTGATTATGTTAGTGATTTTGAGGAAACCTGAGATGTGATTGAGAATCTACATTTATACGATGATATGAGTGACATTTATGTTGAGAGAGGATTTTTAGGGAAACCATATGAGAAGGAGAAGGGGAGAAGGATGGATAAAACTTGAAGTCAATCAATTGTTTCTGAATGTGAACAAATTTAGAGAAGTGCTTAAAGATTTTTCTATACAAGAAGGATTTGAGTTGAGAAGGGAAAAAATGAAAAGACAAGGGTGACTTGTGAATATGCAGATTTAAAGTGTACTTGGAGGATTCATGCATCTCTAACTCCAGATGGAGTTACATTTAAGATAAAGACATATAAGGAGTTACTTTTTGGAGCAACATTTTATGAATTTAATATGAAATTGTTACGTTTATTATTGTTGTTACCTTTATCATTCGATTGTGTACAAGGTCTATATTTGAGACTTTAGACACTTCAAAATGTCAACAGACAAAATTTTCAAGAGTATTGTGATTAGTTATATTTTTCCAGCAAATCAACGAGACTTAAGCAATTAAAAAGAAATTATTTAAAAAGAGATTAAGCTAATTGAATCAATCTATTCAAACTATTTAGCCCTTTGAGTCCTCAGTACACTTAGTTTGAATTCCAACCAGTGTTTTGCGCAATTTTTGCAACAATGTTTCTGGTCCTGTTTTATACTTAGTTTTGCATTGTAAATATTATTGACAATTTATTAGTATAATAATATTTAGGTGCAAAGAATTTTCAAGAACACAAGGAGATATAATGGACCAATAACCAAATTCATAATGAAATATAATTTTGACTATGTTCTCGAATGAAAATAACATTTTTCTTACTGTCTACTGTTTGGGTTATTATCAATCTCCATTTAAAGAAGCATCTCATGGGTAACTATCCAACAAAACTGATTTTGAAATTAAAATTAATGTGTCAAAGCAATTTAATTATGTCTGCTAGTATAAATAGTCGTGTCTCTATCACATCATTAAGGAAAATGAAATGTATAATTTCCCATATGAAATTGGACGAGTGATAAATAAATTGAACTAAATTACTCAATATTTTCAGTTTAACATTATAATATGCCTTACAGCTCTTGATTGAAACATTATATTAAACACTTTGCCATAAAAAATATTTAAAAGAAAGGAGTTAAAAACACAAATGTAGGAGCACAACACTAATTTTGAAGCAAAGGACTATATTCAATCAAAGAAAAAAAATTGAACTAAAAAATTGAAGAAGAATAAGGAAGGGTGTTAACATAACGTACTAAGAAGGTGAGTTCACGTCCAATAAGAGAAAAAATAAAAAGAAACAAGAGTCTTAAAATATTTTCAAGTTGAGAGGAAGAATATAAGGGTATTTTAGACATAAAATTTCATTAAAAGTCATATGATTAACATGTGTCTACTTTCTGTTAAATTATTTACCGGTGTTTAGGACATAGGAGGTCTGGGTGGTGTAATATGAGTCAAACAATTAAGTGATTTTTTGTAAAGTGTAAAAAGAAAAGAGTATCAGGTAAAAATTAAGCAAAACACAAAGAATACGGATGTAATTTACTCCAATATATATGTTGGCAGTGATAGCTTGACTCCAATTTGAGCAATTATTGATAGGTCTTATTATAATTTTTACCCTCAACCTTCCAATTTATAGCAAATTTTATAATAAATTAATTAATCTGACGTATTTTATTTTAAACTTTTAAAAAATTTGTAAATTTTGTTCTCTATTTATTTTCTCTTAAGATAATTCTACTTTTTACTCTTAACTTTTTCTTTTTGATAATTTTGCTTCCAATTTTTTTTAATTTTTTTGACAAATTTTACTCTTAACTTTTTATTTTTTAGTAAATTTTATTGTTAAGTTTTTATTTATTAATGGATAAATGATGGAGGGTAAAATTTACAAATTTATTAAAAATTAAAAGTAAAATGTATCAAATTAATTTATTGAAATAAAATTTTAAAAAATTTAAAAATTAATAATAAAAAATGCAATTAATCCTTATTCATATATGGTTGAACACTTAAACTCACGGGA
Source organism: Glycine latifolia (assembly GCA_013407115.1). NCBI lineage: Eukaryota > Viridiplantae > Streptophyta > Magnoliopsida > Fabales > Fabaceae > Glycine > Glycine latifolia. Next base: position 25,989,131 of record CM023947.1, on the reverse strand, counting down.
TAAGTTTTTTTTTTTTTTTTCCAAAAGGGTTTAAGGGCCAAAGAAGAAAATTTATTAAGTACCACTACGGGAATGAAAAGCAGAAACATCAGTTTGTACAAAGAAATGAAACCAAGCATGGCACAAAAAAGTCTACCATCCACATCTAGAGAAAACTCCTCTGCAAGCAGCTTGCACATCTTCAGAAACTGCCCCATCACAATTCAATTTTAAAGCTCCAGCGTTGGGAGGCTCCCATCAGGTTTTAGCCAATCTCCTCTCTGAATTCTCATTATACAGAAGAACTCTGGAAGCTCGTTTATTCTGCATAATGTTCACCACCATCCCCTCAACTATGGCAGAATATAAAGAGAACACAACATCATTTCGGTTTATGCACAGGTAGTAGAGAGTGACCCCAAACACGATGTCCCAGTTGTTATGATCCTCCCTTGCGTGCGAACGAAGGTTTCGATGCATCCATGTCTTTTAACTCCTTAGAAAAGAAAGAGTGACACGTCCTATCCCATCTGTACTAACTCACGGGATAAGTTGCCAAATGACCAAATACACCCTAGATATTCTTGCCCACATCATGGAAGTTTCAAGTTTAACATAACACCATGAATCAATTGTAAAGTGTATTCACGTCTTTTAGAGAAATTCTTTTTAATAATACTCAATCATATGTCATATACATATTAATTGGGATCATAATAATTTTGAATCACTTAATAATTTCTCGTAAATCAAGATCTACAACATAAATACACAAACTCAAAACACATTTTTCGATTTAATGATTGTCAAGTTTCAAACCAATCCCAAGTGAAATTAGAAAGATCAATTATTATTATTAGGTCATTTTTACCAACTCCATGTAGAATTAGAAAGATCGTTTATTATTATTTGGTCATTCTTCTTTTTATATATACAATAGTCATAGTAAAATTTAAACCTATGATCTTATGTATTCTACCTCAATCCCATAACTTGGCCAACTCCATGGGATTATTAGGCTCTCTTATTAACTTATACAACATTTAAATAAGACAAATTTTAATTGAAACTAAAAAATCATGAAATGTGTGCAATAAATGTCGCACTAATATATTCAAATGAATGTTTTGTTTTCTTACAAAAGTAATCTAAAGCCAAACCCCTAATTTAAATTTCCACCCGCAATCACATACATCAAAATCAAATACGTCCATGAAAAGAAGTTCCACTTAAGAGGCTCAACCCATGTGCATTTTTATCTTTTTTCCTCCACATCCACCTGCTCTTTGCCCAAAGTTGAATCCGGCGTGGCTGGGTCACCCATCTACGCTATTCCCCCAAACTCATGGAAGGGAGTTGTAACTGTCGAGGATTCTGTCAGGACACCATTTTTTTTTCTCTTCAAATTATTAATTATTAATGTTCTACATTCACGCTTCACATGCTTGCTGGTTGAAAGAGAAACATTTATCTTGGTCAAAAAATAAATAAAGTATATAAAGTGTCCAGTGTCCTCATATAAATCTACCTACCACTATGCTTATATATATGTTAGGTAGCTTTTTACATCCCGCTCAATCCTTTTAATTATTTCTACGGATCTTTTATTAAAAAAAATAGTTTGAGGGAGTGATAATAACAAAAGGAAAGTTAAACACATAGAAAATGAATTTCAAATTTCTATTTGAACACTACATAATGTGGAGAAACGAAATTGTAATGAAAAACATGTTTAAGATACATAGCACTTTTCCCCCATTTTCGCCTTAGAGTTCATAGTTAGTTCCACGTCCAACACCCAGAACGTGCCTAAGAATGTGAAAACCACAAGCTATCATATAAATTTCCACATTGATAGTGAAAGTGACGCGATTTGAAACGAATTCAAACACGTCCAGAATCTATTTTTACCTCTCGTTTTCATCTTAGAATTTTTTCCCCCCATGAAATTCTTAATTCTTCTTTCCAAACCTTTTTTTTCATTTTTTATTAGTTCAAAATTATTGAAAAAAATTTATTCACAATCAAGCCTTGTTTTCTTATATAAAAAAAATCTCCCCAAGATACGTAGGTTCAAACTAAAAACACACCAATGCTTAGTACTAGTAGTTACACAGAAAATGGTATTCTACTCGGTCTGTAGTTGTACCTTCTTTTGTCGTTAGTTAACAGTTATTTCGGTCGTTGAACTTTTTGGATTGCTCCGCTAATACACCTATCATTTTAGCTTGATTGGTGGGATTAGAATATCTTCTTTTAAATTCACTTGCCCTTCACTTTTATTTTTCTGGTCTTAGTCAACACTCTGCACTTGTGTGTCTGCACAGGTGTCGGTGATAGAGAGAGAGAGAGAGCGATAGAGAAAGAGAAAGAGAGAGTTCAATATTCAACATAGAAACATGTAATAATCATCATATATATCAACTCTTCTGCACTTGCTTTCTCACAGACCAGATTCACAAATTTGGTTCTATGAGGTTTACTGGCGGAGGTTGTAAATTGTAATCATACAAAAGTAGACCAAATCGGAAACTCAAAAGTAAAAAAAAGAAAAAAAGAAAAAAGGCAAATGGTAGAAAACAATGGTAAAAAAAACTAAAGAAAAGAAAAGAATGCAGGAAGGAAATGATAGGCAAATATACATCCTAACTATAAAGAAATGACCGAAGTTAATTTAATAAGGTCATTCTCTTTCTCCTTCCCTCCCCTCTTGATTTTTGTTTTGTTTTAATAATTTTGTTTCCATTCCATTTTTTTGGAATTAATGGACCGACCTGCAGAGACAGTTGCTTGCTCGAGGGGTCATAATCAGCAGCGGGAACCCTTCCTACAGGTGAGTGCACCCGCACCAGTGGTTATGGGCCCCACCAGTGAAGATGGCCTTGCACTCAAGCTAGAAGCTCTTGCATAGCTAGAGGAGGCTCCAGCCCCCGATGCCGTGAAAAACGCACCGTTTACTAACATGTCCCCTTCTGACCTCCAATTCCACCCCTTCCATTCACTCTCTGGTGCATCCTCATGCTTTGTCACCTGCACAATTTCACATAAATAATATAATATAATTTCATTATTAAAAATATTACTTTTATTTAAATATTTAATTATTTACCTCTTTGCTGAATCTGTCATTAGGTGCAACAAACCTGTTGCCTTGGCTATTGATGGTAGGATTAGCACTTCCCCCAATGGCATACATTTCCCAGTGAGTATAGTCATTGTTCACCACGTGAAAATATCCATGCCTACACCTGCACCCATCACCAACATTTTTTTTTTTCAATTTTCATCACTAGTGGCCCCACATAGTAATAGCTATTAGCACAGTAATCTTTTTCACTTTTGACTCTTTTTCCCTCCCTTTTTTTTTTCTTTCTCAAATTTCACAAGTAAAGCAATTTTTGAAAACGGAAACAAGATTTTAGTACTTTATTATTACTTTACCTTGGCATTCTTTGAACAAGGCCTTCACCAAAGTGGTTGAAAGCAATAGTAACCTGCATGTTCTTGTCCTGAGTGTAGGAATCACTATGGCCCAAAAGCATGACCTTGTCATGGTGAGTCATGTAATTGTTGGAGATGGTAATCGCGGAAGACCCATGAATGGCATCGATCAACCCATCATTGCAGTTAGACAAAGAGCAATGGTCAACCCACACGTGGCTTCCTCCAAAGATCGAGACGCCATCACCATCCGACACGGTCCTCCACCCGTAGTGCCGTGGGGAGTCCCGCACCATAGCATTCCCACCTTGCTTACAGTCATGAATGTTTATCCCATGGATTATAACGTTGGTCACATACTGTATCGTTATGCATGGACCACCCGCAATGTGCACGCTGGCGCCTCTTCCGTCGATGGTCTTGAAGGAGTTCATGATTAGCTCCTCCTTCAGCTTGATCACCATGTCTCTTGCGAAGATGATCCAGAGAGGCTCGTCTTGAATAACTGCGTACCGGAGGGTTCCCGGCTTCGGTGTCACCGGATCGTCGTCGCCGGAATCGGTCACCACGTAGATTTTTCCGTTCTTTCCTCCGATAGCGTTTTTACCGAAACCAATCGCACAATCCGCTAGCCTCTGGCGGTTCTTCTCCCAGTTCGGGTCACACCTCCAACAATCGTCAATGGGGTTCCCTGTCGCACAGGACAAGTACCCCAGATTCCTTCTAGCTACGGAAGCATTGATTTTCCTGCACCAAATAAATACATTTAAAAAAACATTAATTTCATTAATGTGTCTCATGCTTATACACCTAACGTGCACCAAAGAAGTCTAGCTCGGTTGGTTTAACAATATGCGTGAGTGTTGTAATCCTCATTGATTCTCATACATCAAACAAATATGGTGACATTTAATAACTAGAAGGACATTGTATTAAGATGTGTGTTGTACAATTAGGAAGTGGGGGGCTTGAGTAAAAGAGAATGTGGGTTTACCTGTTAACTTCTTGGGCCACAAATTCAGGATCTTGGACAGGGGAAGAGAAAATGAAGGTTGGGGTGAGGAGAGAGAAGAGGAGGAAGAGGAGAGAGAGAAAAGTGGTGGCCATGTTTGATTTGGTGTTTGTGTTGTGTGAGGAGGCTAGGGATGAGAAGAAAGTACGTAGTTGGGGTAGTATATAAAGGAATTAAAGCCGGGCTAAATGGCGTGATTAAACTGAACATGTAGGACCCAAATGCTTCGTGATTTCTGGTTTTACGGGATACCAGTTGGGCAGTTTTGTCCGTTAAGCAATCCCCAAATGATGGGGGAAGCTCCTAACACTCTTGCATTGTAAATAAGGCTCTCAGAAAAACATAAAAAAAGAGGAATGTGCTCACTGCACGACAATCAAATATTGTTACCTTCTTTTACCACATCTCCACTGTTTATTAAATAATGCAACTCTCACTTACTATCACTGATTAAATGTTACTCTCAGTGATTTAATGTTGCTCTTTCTTATAAAAAAAACCTTTTTGGTTTTGATTCATTAATAAGTGTCTTTAAGAAAATGTTAGCGTTTTCCTTTTTCTTTTCATTATACTGTTGGTTTTAACTTTTAACATTGGGTTACCACTTACCACAATATAACATGAGAGTTTAGTAGAAACTATATCTGAATTATTACAGTGTTACTATTACTGGTTACTGCCTCCGTTTCTTTAATAGAGGGGTACCATTATGGTCCCAACTAGAGACGTTCTTAGAAAAAGTTTCTTACTTCTCCTTGCCACATTAATTTGCATAAGCGTTGAGAATAATTAAATTAAGGAGGCATGGCGTAACGAGTAATGGGCACTTTGATTAATTGAGCTATTCAATGGGCCTGTGAAAGTAAAAAGCCACCTAAAAAGCAGGGAATATGTGATGTAATGAAGTACTCAGCACTACTTCAGTTAACTATGTTCATATTGGCTGTGAAAAATAAACTCTTCATCCCATTTTTGGTACATCTAGGCAGCAAATTATTTACATCTTGACTTTTGTTTCCTATAAACGACTGAGGTCGTGAAAAAATGGAAACGTTACGGGGTGCAAGAGATTGACTTACTTGCTCCTATGGTGGGTCCATATGTTACTTTAATTAAAGAGGCATCTTGCAAAATCTTGAGCTTGATACCATATATCCTACGTTCTTAATTGCAATTAGGATATTAGAGAAGCTCATTTATTAACAATACACTGTAAGACGATAGGAGAAGAGAAAGAAACACAAAAGGACGTTTAATAAAATGATAAGTAATTTTTTTTATTTGCAATTAATTTTTAAATTGTTTATTTTTATCATAATGGGTGTCAAATTTATCTTTCTTCGTTTTGTTTTCTTGTATGCCAATACTAATATATCATACAACTGGTTATTAATTAATATCCATATGCAATAACATTATTGAATTAATATACACTTGAAGAGGAAGTGTACGCAGGTAAAATGATACGACGATGAAAACATACACCGACACCGAAAGAGCTTTAATCAAGGCGTGGATAACAACCCATAGCTTTTTTTTTGTTTGATATTGAACTTTTCATCTAATCATATTGCCCACACATGCTTGCTGTTAAGCATATTGGCATATAGATATTATATAGGTTCCCAGAAAAAGAAAAACAATACTATTTAAGGTGCTTTCGACTTGAGAAATTGTAAGAATTTAAATTGATAATAAGATGGAGACGCCTAAAACGACATGAGAGAATTTTTTTACTCTAGCTAACTTATAATTGCTTGCTCAATGATATCCTTGGATTATATGGGGTCCCGAAGTACTCCTGCTTTGCTTGCGTGACAAGGGAAAACAATTGCGTTTAATTGTGTTAGTAAAAAGGAAAAAAAATTAACTTTTATTTTGGTACAGGCCAGAAAAGTTAAAACCGGGTGCCTGTTTGAATTGGATTAATTTTAGGACGATGGCTAGGATGCACCATTGTCTCATGTGGTCTATGATAACATCATTAATAATAACATTTAGATTAATTTTAACACGCAATCTTATCATAAATTAAGTCTTCTCCATCTCGGAGCTAGAGATTTTATAGCCTCGCGAACCATGATTCCTCTTTCTTCTTTTTTTTTTTGGTAAGAGTATTGACTGGTTCCGTGACTGTTAGTTCCATCGCACCCATAGTTTCACAGGTTCTCCCGATGCACACCCTTCTTCATATATATATAAAGAAAATCATTCCTGGAGTTGACAAATTGAGTCGATCTAATCTAACTCAACTTGTCTTCGACTAGTTAAAAAATTTGGTTGGATTGAACCTCTTATAGAAATGGGTTGAAAATCTCGGTTCAACTCAATCATAGATGGATTACCGATTGGATTAAGATTACTTGTTAAAATTAAAATACTAAAGAAATCAATAATCAATAATATATTATATAAAAAAAAGTTTGTTACATAGCTAGATAGCATGTAATAATATCACATTCATTTTTTCTCCTTTAAAATACCATTGAATTTCTTCATTTTATTTTTAATTCATAAAAGTATATGTTTATAGTAGTTAAAGTAATTATTTGATTATGAATACACAATCAATGTTTCAACATGAAATATTTTTCCAATTTTTAATTTATAAAATACATAATCAATTATTATTATTATTATAAAAGAATATTTTTCTATGGGAACAAATCGCAAATGTCACGTGACATTATTATATTCATTTTTAACATAAATTTTATTATTATTTTTACTTCATAAAACACATTATTATATTTATTTATAGTAAATAAGATTATTATAAATAATATATATTATGATTAAATAATGTTTGTGATAGGAGTGAAATAAGATTATAAAATATAAGAATGACAGTAACAAATGATGGCAAAAAGAAGGCTTAAAAGTTCAAAAGCCAATACATTTTATATTAAAAAATTAGCAAAGCGGCTGAAGTATGTACATAGCAACAACACAAAAATGCTAAAATTTGTAGTGTGAGTGAAGTAATATATATATATATATATATATATATATATATGGGAGGATCTAGCTTGTAAGTTGGAGGGAAGTCTCCCCTTAAATTTTCCCATTAAAATATTAATATATTATTAGCACTTGTTTGCTTGCAGTGTTTGTTAATTATTTCCAGTGCTTATTATATAGTTTGCGGTGCTTGTTAATTATTTTTATTTGTAATTCATGCATTAGCACTTATTTATAAGGTGATTAAAGTCCTTACTCTTCATTGAAATAAGAAGTACATATGCATTTTGTAAAAATATTTTAATCTATATTGTAACAGCTCATATTCAAATATCTCAAACTCAATACTTATATCTAAACTAACTCTCATATTGTCATCATGATCTTTTGAAATCTTATCGCAAGTTACAATAAACTTCTTTCATTGTTTTATTTAATCCAGAACGGTAATTTGGTTTGACTATTTATTTATTCCTTTAGATTATGATTTACAATTGTTTATTCTTTTAAATTTTTTTTACAAATTTTTTTTCAAAGGCAATGCTCCCATACCCCCGCCATTAAATATGCGGACATAAATAAATTTTCCTAGATCTACTACTAGTGTCCCTTCTTGATTATTTTTCTAGATCCGCCAATCTATATATATATATATATATATAAAAGAAATGTTTGTATTCATAACAAACATTATAAAATTGTCATATTCCATCAACGGGCACAAAAACCTAATGTATATAACTTATAAAATTGTTATCATATAGGTAAATTTGGATATAACTGAATCTTAATCCCATCCAAATTTTAAGATATTATAATTTTAAGAGGATAAAAAATGAACCAAATTATTTATAGATATAAAATTCAATTTTTATTTATTTTACACAGACTAAAAGCATATCTTAGCTTAAAGATTACAAATAAATAAAAAATTTGTCCTTTTTGTTCTTATAAAATTGAAATGTTAGTTTATAATTCTTGAAAAAAAGTATAAGTTTTAAGTATCTCATAATTAAAATATGTTATTGTTTAGTTTGAAGATAAGTTCACTTAACTCAATCATAATTTTGAGTCAAACTATCACATAGTTAAATTTCAGGATGATTAAAAACGTAAAAAAAAATTTGTAGGAACAAAAATTAAACTTTTTCAATCTAGGGACGAGAAAAACATTTTAATCTAAATAAGATAAAAACTTCCAAATATAAACATAATAAGTTAATAATCATTAATTAGTCTATCAAAACATTTAAAAAATTAAAATATCAAACATATCCACCAATAATCATAAAAAGTAAAAAATAGAAATATTAATATAATAACAATATCAAATATTTATTTTCTTAAAGTTAACTCAACAAAAAAAAAAAGTTAAAATGAATTGAATCCATTTTGAAAATGAGTTGAAAATATCAATATAATAAATATTGTTTAACAAATTAAATAGAGTAGATGGTTAGTTTAGTTATTGAATTTTTACCGTACTATCATTTTACATCTTCAAATTAAAGAAAACTCAAATAATTTTTAAATTTTTTAAGTTTTTATTTAATTCCTTGCAAATAAACTTTTTTTTCTTTCATTTTGGTGCCTAATCCAGAAACTTAATTGATTATTATAACATAAGTTCATATACCAAAATGAGAGGGAAAAAAAGGTTTATTTCAAGGCTTAAATGAAATCCTAAAAAATTTATGGAATATATTTGAGTTTCCTTTGGCTTAATTTTAGCGACTAAAATGATAACGAAATATAAATTTAAGGATTAAATTGAACGCTTACTCAATCAAATAAGTTAATTTAATAAATTAAACCCATTTTACCATCCAGACGTCATGAATCGATCCTCTCATCAAGTACAACTTCAAAAGATTACCCCATCCTTGAAGGTTCATCTCTCTCTATAGTATATAAATTATTTGCATGACTAAAATGTGGAGCATTGACGAAGGAGTAGGAAATATATTTTTGTCATTTATTTAAGAGGAGTGGAACGAAAAATCTGCCGTAGTTTCATTTTAATTGGAAATTAAGCCGTATTTATTACTCTAACACTTAGGATAATACTTTCTTCTTCCGTAACATTGAAGACAATACATTCAAGTAATCAAAAGATGCTATTAAATATTAATGCAAGAACTTTATTTGGCAACGTGAATTTAAGTTGTTCGGCTTCCTCACGCACGAAACTGAGAGAATCCTAATATTTGTTTAAGTTCAATTGTTGTCTTGTTTTTTTTTTGTTTTTTCTTTCAGTATGTGGGAGTAATTAAACAGCATTTAAAATTACACCCTTGGTGACATGAGCACATGCTTTGCACTCAAAAATCAAACTCGTGAGGCTTTTTGTAGGGTCAAACGTATCCCCATCTCCCCCTTTTCTTTTCTTTTCTTTTATGCTTTGATTCTCTCCCCCGTTATATTAAATTTTCCCAACCGCAAACTTCGCCGTAATTTCACACCAATACCGTATACGAGGCTGACGTGGCACCGCGGGAACCTCTTACGATGACACACGGGACCGATGCTTTGTCGTTTTGAAAAACGAAAACGCAGTGGACACTTGGTCCTACCCGATAGGTCCATGCTGATGACTTGCGTGACTGTTTCTAGCTGTGTGCGTTGTGACGTTTGTGGATTTTGTTCTTCACGAGTGATACGCTTGTCGTTTTGAGCGATCCCAGCCGTTGCGCATGGATTTAAAGAAAAAAAGGGAAAATCGTTGATTCATAGGATGTGGGGATTGAAACTTGAAAGAGGGAATAAGAATGAGAATTCAACTTCAAAATTTGTTGGCACAAATACGATACATAAGTCTTTTAATTAAAGTCTGAAATTCAATGATTAACTTGAAATGAAATTGTGATTAGAAATATTATTTACTTTAAAATAGTCGTTTCAATAGGAAAAAACTAATTTAATGTCAAATAAAAATCAAATACATGCGGATTATATATAAAAAAGAATGAGAATCCGATTAATCAAACGTTATTCAAAAGTGATTTAAGGGACAAAACCAACGTGAGGGTCTTTGTTAAGCAGTTGTTAAGGCAGGGTTTGATTAAAAGCACAGCCATGTTAGTTGGCATGGGATGAAGACTACTGAAGAGTGAAGAAGTGGTGGTTTAGAAAGGGTACCTGTGACAATTACATAGCAACCTCTACTTATACACACTCAATCACCTGGTGCTTATTGCTCCTTGCCATGTGGCAGTCTCTCTCATATCAACAATAATTTCTCCCTTGAGCACATGCAAGAGCACATGCCGCTTCACATCAAAGCCCCCTTCGTTTTCCAATTCTTTGTTATTTTGGTCAGAAATTCATAAAATTATTCCTTGATTACGACTCAATCCCCTCCCACTCCCGCCAATACACATGAATTCATGAACTTACCACTTCTAAAGTAGTCAATAATTTCTTGTGTGCACAATAAATTGCATATAATTTCGGGTACAATATCTACCAACGATTATTTTGTTTAGAAGATAATTAAATTGCGTTTTGAACTCTGCCCCAAAGACACTATTAATGTATTATGTCATTACATGTCAATGGAAGGACACTAGACCCTTAAATGCACAACAATAATAGGAATTACGTACTCCATTTGGGTCAGGAAAAGGGGATAAGGATTCTAACGTGGAGTACATATACCATCATCATCATTTATAAGAAAAGACTCAATTAGTATTTATGTTTAACAAACATCATTTATTGACCGAATAATTAGAATAGAAAGGCATTTGGGTGGAGCTAATAGTGAACAAAAAGTGCCTCAACCGACGATTCTCAACCATATTTTTTTGTAAGGGGAGGGGCCAAATGAGGCCCTTGTGTTAACTGGTTCAGTAGCAATTACCAAATAGCTTCCAAAGAAATGTATCAATGCATCGTATGGGTACCATTCTGTCCTGCACCAAATTGGATAAGAGAGATATATACCAACCAAGTTGTCAAAAGACTAATGAATCATAGCTTGAAACTCCAATGCTTTATTATTGGACACTATTCGTATTCTCCCCCCTCTTCTTCCACTTAATACCTAGTATCACATGGCTCATGTTCACACATGCACTAGCTAGTATTAGCCAGAACCCGCATGAATCATGCTAGCTAATATAATACATGAAATCAGAGAATTTCTTGGAATTTATGTTTCGACTTACTCCCTAATAATTCAGAGAGTAAGAATTATCTTTTACTTATGTACACTATTATGATCACAGATCAATATGGAATCTCCAACAGAATTCGCTAAGACAAACTTTTTAATCAAAAGCTGAAATACTATAGCTAGGCAATATTATTGTATATAAGTTTGATGACAAGACTAAATTATTTTCCCAAAGATTGATTGAGTTCCCTTTTCATCTTTCTCTAATGATACCTTTTCTTTCATGTTTATTTTTGTCTTGTTTATTAAAATCCATCCCCATCAACCGGACTTCAATTATTTTTCTGTTGAAACGTGACCGTTATCTGTTAAGTATTATCATGATATCACTTCAGCATTACCAAGCATCAATTATTTATTTGCTTGGCCTGGCTGTTCTCAATTAAGCTATATATTCTCATATAAGTCAAAGATAAGGCCGTGTGTGTGTTTCCCAGCTTTCCAATGCATATATCCTAGCAACATTAAGGTTGAATAATTAAATTAGAGAGGGTTCACTTGTGGGCGTAACAACGTGTGCCTTTTTTAGTAGAACCAATGTAACGCACTGGTGAGCAACATGTCAGAATATAATGCAAGATGTAATTTCCACTAAATTCATGTGTGATGTTTCACCCTTCTTGGTCCTTGTTATTTTCAGGACATATTCAATATATCAATATTGGTTCTCTTAGCCTGCCTTGTGCAGATATGGCTAACTGTTCATTGATGTGGACCAAAAGAAAACGGAATTAAGGTGCTAATTGATAGTACTTAATTAGAAGTGTGTTATCTAGAAGAGACTGATTAGGAGGATCACATAGTTACACAATCATTTGAAGTCATGTGCTATGGTTATTATATCAAACACGATTAACTCCATTTGGCTGATTTAAGTAATCCTAATTATATGCTGTGATCAAGGTGTTTCTGCTTCATTAATCATGTGCTGGCATGACCTGTTGTTTAGAAGTCAAAAACGTTCCATAATTACATGCAATCTTTTTTTTTGGGTAGTGGATAGACACGTATCCTGTTTCTTTCTGTTCTCTTCTCTGCTTTCATTATACCTTTCTCACTTTTAATTACAATTTTTTTATTTGTCATTTCGTTACCTTTCTTTTCTTTTCATAATGTTTTTTTATTCCAGTCGCAGGCATGATACGCAACAAGGATTACCGTATCCCTCCCTTTGCAAACTGATGAATTATTATAGTAAAAGATATTATCATAAACAAATCACATAAGATTTAACATGATTCGGTGTAATATATTTAATATTTACAGTTACAGATGAAAAGAAATAAAATCAGAAAAGATAATTTCATATAACTTAAAAAAATACGTAAGCAAACATTCTTTTACCACTATCATTATTTTTATTATTTTATGGATAGAGTTTCAGATTCTTTTTTAATGCAACATTTTAGAAACAAACTTGCAACCGGTAAACAATTCAAAGTTGTACAGACACACTCACAACTGACAAACCTTCTGTTATTACAATTTCTTTCTCTTTTATTGTCGTACGCCAAACAATTATTTTAATATAAGTTTTTATAACTGACAATAATTTGTTTGACAAGCAACCACACCAACATTCTTGTTCTTAAACGGAGACTAGGTTATTTAAAAATAAATTACTCACACGATTTGTTAGAAATTTACTAATGGAAGTGCTTATGATAGTAATTCAAGAAATAAAAACAGCAAAATGTAAATAGCCTGTTTATTTTTTGTTTTATTTTCTCTGCTTTCACTTTAATTACAAAACTCTCTTTATTTCCAATTTTTGAATATGTATAAGCGAAACAGAGAAAATAAAAAATAAAAAATAAGTTGTTCCCATTGTTTTCTGTATAAATATTTCAAAACACCAAACAAATTGAAAATAAAATGATACTTTTGTAATTAAAAGTAAAAAAATACAAAATATTTTCTCAACATAAACAAGCCATTAGGGGTGTAAGTGACTCATTGAATTTTATTATTTTTCAACTTAATCTAATTAAACTTAATTGGGTTGGATGTATCTTCCAACTCAATCCAACTTTAATTGGATTAGATTCATTATTGGGTTTGACTATTAAAAGGTTATCACCTTTTAAGTCTCAATTTTTTTTTTAAAGAGTCTTCAAACTCAAGAAAAGGTAAGGGATAATTTTAAAAATCAATATTCATAAAAACATTGTATATTCATTGTTGTAAGTTAATTTGGTAGATGTAAGAGTGTCGTCCAGTCTAAGACTTAGGTCATCCAGTCTAAGGCCTGCACCTATACAATGAGTCTTATCCATTGTGTGTCATCTAGTCAATTAGTGTTTCTTTTATAATCAAATGGTTAGTTAGATAAATGCGTTTATATGTGTGATGTATAAAAGCATGCTTGTGTGTGAAGTGTTGTATGAGATTGAAAGTAAATGTATGTGCATTAGAGTAATCAATACAAAACTACTTTTTTTTTGCTTACTATGTGTGTGTGAGTGATTTCTTCCCCAACATTCATATGGTAGATAGAAAAAGATAAAACACAAATATATTGTTTTAAAACTAAAAATATAACAATATTTATACAAAAAGATAAGCCAATAAACTTTATCCTTTGCTCATTGCCTCCTTCAATTATGATTTTACAACTATGGTGGCAATGACAAGCCACTAAGACAATGTTAAGGTTTTAGGGAGAAACTCTATTGTGACATGCAAGAGTGAGTGACAAAGTGACTTTAGTCTTTAGGGATTTTTAATTTCTATATTAGTAATTTACTATTTAGTTTTATGAGAAAAAAGATTATGTAGAGTGACACTGTAAAGAGTCTTACACAATTATATAATTATAATTCATCATGTATGTTATGTTTGTTGATTTTTAAAATAATTATTTAAAATAATTCAAACTATGATTTATGATTGGATGATAATGTAAAACTATTTTACATTGTGAGTGCATAACTATTAAACTCTAATTTTATTATATAATATATAATTAGTACTTTATTATGATTTTTTAGTATACGTATGTGAATTGTGTTAGATTTTAGTTGGATCCAAAACTCCAAACTCACCATTCAATCCAACTACAATTAGATTCATAAAAATAAAATCAATCAAATCCAATAATCCAATTCAAACTACAAAATTCTAATTGGGTTGGATTGAATTGGAAAGTTTATTTTTGCACTTTTTAAGTGTAATAAATATTTTCTTTTATCACTTTTATATGCTTAAAAAATCCTAAAAATTAATAGTCATGTTGATAAAATTGACAAAATTATGAAATAATTATTTCTTTTCTTTCTGTTTGTCGTTTTTGGATAAATTTTTATTTGTCATTTAATACTATTGTGCATTAAGAAAAATATAAATTTCCATTTTATTGAATTGTTTGTGATTTTTCGGGATGCCAATTAGTTCTCTAATTTATTACTTTGATATTTAGTAGTAGCATCTATTTTTTATTGTTTTAGCATTTTATTTTTATTTCAAATTTTTTGTTGTCTTAGAATTCTTATATATTCCCTAAAAATATAATTGTAGATTATTTCAATTATACCCTTAAATATAGTGGAGTAATTAAGGCTATTTCTTAGTGAAGTGTTAATAATTTTAATATTTAAAAGGTACCTAGTGTGAAACATTAATACATTAATATTTCTCTGTGAAGTTGTACTGAAAAGGAAAATTATCTCATTCAAGAGCTGCATAAAAAAAAGGATCACTCATAGAAATGCCCACCATAAAAAAAGGATCACTCATAGAAGTTTACCAAAAAATAGAAATGGGGAGTATATTGATATAACTTTAAAAAATAGGTATGCGAACACTCTTTTATGGATAGAGTTGCCGATTCTTTTCCAATGCAACATTTTATAAACAAAGTTGCAACCCTTAAACAACTCAATGCTGAATAGATAAGGTAACAAACCTTTTGTTATTATGCATTACAAAAAAAAAAAACCCTTCTGTTATTACAATTTATTTCTCTTTTATTGTCGTAAGCAAAACATTTATTTCAATTCAGGAATGATCTAATAGTAAATAATACTTAAAATAAATTTAAAGAAAAAAAATATTTTATTTAAATGTGAAACTATATATTGAATATTTTTTTCCAAGATTCGTGATTTTCTTTATCATCATAGGGATATTTTTGCTTTATAAAAAATAATTAATTTTTTTTTAACTTAAAACTTTAAAACTTAAAATTTAGTTGTTTTATCCTTTGGGGAACCTATTTCAATGTTAACAATTTGTTTGACAAACTACCACATCAACATTTTTGTTCTTAAATAAAGACTTTATTGGAAAAAAAAGGGCAAAAAAATTAAAATATTGCAGTTTTAAAAAAAATTACAAGAATATTGCAGTTTCAAAGGTATTTACAAATCTATGGTAGTCAATCACGTCGATATAGGACGTGACTGGAGCTGAATCACATCGATATAGGACGTGTTTGGAGCTGAATCACGTCGATATAGGACGTGACTCACCAGGTGGTGACACGTGTCATTTTGATACACGTGTCATTTTGCGGAACGATGTATATAAACTTCGGAAGGTCATAACTTTTGACTGGAATGTCCGATTGAGTCGAAACTGGTGGCCATGCGCTCGAAATTGAGAGGAGAAGCTCTCAATTATGTCAATTTTTTTTTCAAAAGATGTCTCTAAGTACCTCAAAATTACGATTTAATCTTCGAACCTTCAAAAAATTTTATTGGTTTCTAATTTTTTATTTATTCAATTAGTGAATTGCATGCTATTTTTTATTTTTCTAATTACTTCTCTCAATTTCGAATTCCTTATGTTTAGCTAGCGTTTCTCTCTCTCACTCTCTTTTTTCGTGATATGTGTGGAAACTGTTTATTGATGATTAATTTCATGCTTTGCAGAACTAAGATGAACAACGATTACGCTTTTGTGAACTTCACTAAGCCCCAGGCAGCTTGGAAGTTTCTTAACACAGCCTCCAATTTGAAATGGGAGTTGTTCCAATCTAACAAGATACGTGATGTGGTTTTTCTGTACGTTTGCAAGTATGGTCACATAGATAATGATTAGACTTAATCATCAATGTTTCTATT
>CM023947.1:25931490-25971888 GCA_013407115.1 Glycine latifolia | reverse complement strand
CGAAGTTTATATACATCGTTCCGCAAAATGACACGTGTCTCAAAATGACACGTGTCACCACCTGGTGAGTCACGTCCTATATCGACATGATTCAGCTCCAGTCACGTCCTATATCAACGTGATTCAGCTCCAGACACGTCTTATATCGACGTGATTCAGCTCCAGTCACGTTCTATATCGACGTGATTGACTACCATAGATTTGTAAATACCTTTGAAACTGAAATATTTTTATAATTTTTTTTTAAAACTGCAATATTTTAATTTTTTTCCCAAAAAAAAGTTAGTACTTATTGGAAAAAAAATAAAATAAAAATTGAAAAGTTTTAACATGTCTTGTTTCTTTATTGAAAAAGAATATTTATTGCACTTTTCAGTGTGATAAATGCTTTCTTTCTCAATTAAAAATTATTGCTTTTATATTCTTAAAAATTAGAATCAATCCATAAACTTAAGAGTCAATGTTAATAAAATTGAGAAAAATATGAAATATTTGCTCCATTTTTTTCATCTGTCATTCAATATTATAGTACATTAAAAAATAATTAATTATATTTTTATTAAATTAATTGTATTTTTCTCATATATCTCATTTATCTCTTTTATTTATAACTTGACAAATATAATATTATTTATTTCTCTTTTTTATAAGGTATAATTGAGAAAATACTCAAAATAGTGCCAATCTTCTCTTGTTTTTGTATTTTGCCTATATCTTCTCAAATTATTAAATTGATAAAATAGTAATTAGTATAATATTGAAACTTTAAAATGATAAAATAAATTAGAAAAAAATTCTTAAAAACTACAGATAAAAAACACGTAGTATTCAATATATTAAAATTAGTATAAAATATTTAATATTTATTTTAAAATGATCATTAACATTAAATGAAGATTTTAACTATTCCTTAACTAAAGAGATATAACTCTTTTGATAACATTCACGCATAATTGTGAAACTCATTCCAGTTATTAACCTGGCCAAAATAGTGGTCAGTGATTCAATCGGTAGATTAATAATTGGCCTGATTTGATCTGATATATATTAAAAATTAAAGATTATATAGTATTTATTATATATAAGTATGTAACTAACATTATTTGAGTAAAAAAAGTTCATCCATACTCTAAAATCCAAATTAAAAAAATCATTTATTCAAATCGGTTAGGTAGGATTGATCCAACCAAGATCTGGTGATCGACCTGGTCGGATTCGACTAGGTCAACTCGAGTCAATTGCATAACCAGTCAGAAAATAAAATCGACTAAGTTAGATCATCAGATATTATAGCATTGCATTCACCATCAAATTAATTCACTAGGTTAGTGGAAATAATATATATATTCACCTAGTATGATCTAACTAATTTGGAGTTTGAATGTGAGGTAATTAAAGTTTGATCAAAAATAGTTTTTCCAATGATCAAGTTAATATTATCCAAACAAATCGGTATTAACTTTAACATATTAATCATTTGTATCCAATCATTTTGTTTAAACTTCAACTATTGTACAAAGAAAAAAAAACTTAGTAATAATTAAAAACTAGAAAAACTAACAATAATTTTCTAATTAAAATCTGAGTGAAAGCCAAGAAATTCTTGAAGGAAATTCCGTCTGCAACAAACAATCTTGAACTAGGATATTTAGTTCGTACCCAGCGTTTTTATAAATTAGATAGTGACAACAACCGTTTTGATGAACACTTCACAATCATTTCGTTTAACACGTGTGAATATTTGAGTTTTCTTTATGGACGTTGTACAATGGTGTGGTGAGCCCACAAACTATCTCAATAAATCGAGCCCACAAACTATCTCGATAAACCAATAGGGTGTCTGTTGGATCAAAAACCAATTGGGCTTCTTTTTGAAAGTCCATTATTAAAATTTATTCTTCTTGCCGAAATAGGCTCCATTAATGATTTGTAAGAATTAGAAGAAAAAAAATATGAATTTTTTTCATGACAACTGCTTCATTCCAAAATGAATCCATCGTATATATAACATATTTGTAGTGCTATGCAAGAATATATCCCAACGTAAACCCTATCAGATATATGTTAATGGTAATAGGACGGCAGCAGAAGAAATTAAAGGTAAAGTTTTGTAGCGATGGTTAGCATCCATATAGATGTTTTGCCTTCCGTATTAGCAATCTTTTGAGGATATATACACCCAAGATATGTTCATCCACGAATAAGGATTCAATAACAAGGATTACAGAAAAAAAGAGAGTTGGCAATATCTCAATAGACATTAACCCAAAAATTGGAATGTTGAATTTCGTATCCATCAACTATGAACAACCATGGTCATATAGTAAAAATTGTTGCAATTGGTTCTAATTAATTGCGGTCGTCACTGGGGACTTCTAGACACCAAGAAACGTGTTATTATCGAGTTGTTGTAAAGGATTTTTTTTTTCCTTTGAAAATATTGTTTTGGACTTAGTATGTTTGAAAACACTTCAAAACCACGTTCAATGACAAAATTTGACTTTTCCAAACAAAAATAAAAAAGCAACCTGAGAAAAACTTTTTTTTAACGTCAGTTGCATTTAGTGTCAACTTGTACACAAATACACCCTTAGTCAAAAGCCAAACACAAAATACTCACCCAAAAAAAAGACTTGGATCCTCTCCATTAACTTTTCTTCAGTTCTTGTCCAACCCTTCTATCTCTCAACTTTTTTTCTTTTCATCTTCTCTCTTCACTTCATTCTTTCTCTCTCTTTCTTTGGGTCATTTTTTTCCCCTGCAGAAGCAGTACCGGGAGAGACATTCTGCTTTGAAATAAAGAAGGGAGGATAGCGATAGTTATAAAGGTAGATTCGTATATGATAGATATTCAATACAAATAAATAAAAAGTTTGTGATTAGTCGAGCATTAAAAAAGCTCATCATATATATATATATATATATATATATATATATAATAAATGAGAAGTAAATAAATAACTTCCCGTTTGTTGCAAGGGCTCAAACACCAGGGTGTACAAATTTATTATGCAACGTCGTTTTATATGTGATGATGAGTGATGGTATAGTGTAGTAAAATTGATTAACGATGTGTTTGGTAGCTAGAAAGAAAAAAATGATAAGAAAAATAGTGGATGAAAATATGGAATAGAGAAAATAAAATGAATGAAAATAAGTAAAAATATAGATATTTGATTTCAGAAAAAAAAAACAATTTTTAATCGATTAATCAAATTGATAATTGTTTGTTTTCCCTCAAAGTCTAAAATAATCAATTATATAGGTGTTACAACTAAATTAGTAAATTACAAAACACCCTATTCTTGTTCTTGATGAAATAATACATGCATGACCAAATGTTGGTAGGTGTGAACACCGAACTGTTCACAGGATGTCTCTGTGGTGTCTACTCTCTTCTTTTTTGTTTCATAATAAAAGCCTGAATTTAAATATTTTCAACACCGTACCCTTCTTTCCTTAGATTTATTTCGTGTCTTCTTTTTTCTTATTTTCTTATCACATTATTTATTATACTCATTTTTCATTCCAGTCCATCAGAGGCCTCGTCAAATGAATCCTGTCCACAAAATTTATTTTAAATTGGTTCCCATGTTTATATATATATATATATATTGATCTGTAGGAATTGAAGATTGTGGGAGGAGGTGGGAGGAGATTTACAATACTTATCTTTTTTAACCAATTAAACTAAATTTTCTTGATAGATATATATATTTAGTTTAATGCATATTTTATTCATTGAAATCAGGATTTAAATAACGTTAATGTTACCCTATTTTTAATCATCTGTGTATGTGTATACATACTGGTACACAATGGTTCATTTCTCATTGGTGTTAGAGGTACATGTATACATTGCAGATCGATCATCGATGCATGAAATTGAAAATATCAGGGCCAGCGAAGATTGCTTGTGTTCTGTGCACTCATGTCATGGAAATAATGGCACAACTGCAGTCTGCGTTATGTGGGGCTGTGGCTGGTTCTGTCTGTGGTCACAAATAACCTGCACAGAGTCTTTTCCAAGTTGTAATTTGCAGAGTGCCTATCCAATTGAAGATTTCTTAATCACCCAATTCTTTTACAGTGTCTATAGTGTAGCATGTTCAAATGCTGCTCCCATCATAATAATATAACCATGCAGTAAATGGAAATGCCAGTGTATATTTCTTGATATAGGCTTGTTCCTTTGCACCCTCTCTGTCTACGACTACGACAACTCTTCAAGCGTGAAACTGGAATCTGTAATTCTAGATCTTATCCACAAACCCTCATTTTTTTTTTCAAAATCAAATTAATTTATCCAATGTTAATTTACTTATTCATTTATATAGAGAATCGAGTTTTTTTTTTCTTTTGTTAAATATATTGTTGGTACGATTAATAGTTTTTTTTTACTTATGGATTTTAATTAATGAACTACATTCAGGTAAGAGAACAAAGTTCGTCCATTAAATAAATTAATACACTCAAAATGGTAACAAGCAGCAAAAACAAACTTAGTAGATAATATTTATTAAATAATTTTTATTAGAAATTAAATATTTAAATAATGTAAAAGATAAAAAATCCTCTTTTAATATACTTTTGAATTTATTCATAGTCAAACTCAAAACCTAATTTAAGATGACTTAATCTAATTTTATTCAGATGAATAACTTATTGATTGATAAAAAATAGATTTAGTTTATTATTTATATATTTCAGTATAATTTTTATACGGCATCTAAAAGTTTATCTTACGATTACATTGTACTAATTAAAAGATAAGAAGACCCCATAATAAAAAATATTTTTTTTATTAAATATATGTGTAAAACAAAATTATAGTAACATTGTTTAATATTCAACTGGGCCTAGCCCAAAGATTATATAACATTTGTTCACACTAGAGGATCCACAGAAAGCCGTAAGCTTGCTGAGGGCATAGGGATGCCTCTTAAGATATTTCCTTTGTTGGCAAAACGTAGCATATGAGACAGCAAGCTTATTTAGGGTATGTTTGAATTTTTAGTGGAATAATTTTTAAAATATGTTTGAGATCATATTTTGTTGCCCTAAAAAATACATGTTTAAAAATAAATTTTTTGTAAAAATAAAATATGAAATACTTTTATAAATTCAGTTTGTAAATTTAAGTATAACCAAAACTTAAGTTTACAAATTATAATCCATACATAATTTTGTCCAACAAAATTAATTTACGTGAAAAATATGAATAAATAATATACATTCACAAAATTCTATAACATTTATAACGAACTAAATTATTTATATTTTATTTATCTTTTATTTTATCTTATTTCCCTAGAATAATATATTTGTTTTGAGTTAAATTACAAAAAATTGTTAAATAATTATTATTTTGTTTTTATTGTATAAATCTTATTAATAAATTCTTAAAACATATAAATTATATAAGTTATAACGGATATATATATATATATATATTCATATATTTTTTTTCTTGATTCCATGAAAAATTCCATAGACCTTAAAATACATACTAGTAATTATACATACATACTATTATTTATTTACAACATTCACAACCTATATCCCTTTTTCAGACAATTTTTTCAGTACTCTCCTCTTCGCTGACCACGACTATGGGATCCGTGGCCGGGTTCAGGTACACGAGAGCAAATTGTAAGAAGGGGTTGTGTGGATTAAAAGCTTCACTAAAAACAGAGACCGAAAAGTGAGCTTCGAAATATATGTGTGCACGCAGGACGGGTTGCATAGTTATGACATAGCAATTTTTGTCCTCATCTATATACCATGCTATTTCTAGTGCATCAAGGGAACAAGATGATTGATGCCATCTAAAATGAAACATCGGACAAATCTAGTGAGAAATAAATTTCTCAGTAGGCAAAACTAAACCATCAAACACGTTAGTACATTAGTAAATCATCAATATAATCAAATGAATCCATAAAATAATTATGCAACTATATGAATGCATGAAATGAATTTGTCACAGGTGCACATGGCCTCTACATATGTATAGTATGTAGGAATGTTGCGGCCGTCTTACGCTAATCATGTATGTATTTCCATGTATTTGCACATGATCTCTCTACATCTTGTACTAGATGTAGTATCATAGGTCTGATTCCACAAATCTTGTACTGGACTTGGAAACACGAATCAATCACATAAAAATCCATTAGTCACATATAATCTTATGGAAAATATTTCCATCATCTCATCATACGTATCAAAAGGATGGTTAAACCGCCATAACTTATTCAAGCAAAATCCTACCAATTTGGGCAGACTAATTTAATATTCTCAAGATACAAATATTCCTGTTAGTAATCCATAATACATCTTGTCTTCCTTTAGGATATATGGTATCTATAATCCGAGTTGAGTGTAATGCATAACTGGGATAAGTATAGCAAGGATTGAGTAGCTTGTAACCGGGATATCCGAGATGGCTGGGATAAGTTCTTGGATAGATTGGTTATTTATATCCGGGATGAATATATCTTGCGTAATATATAGCTATCCGAGGTAAGTTAACCAGAATGGCTCTATCATAGGTAGTCGGGATGAGGTTCAACTCAGATGTTTATAAACAGGATAGAAAGGTCCGGGATAGCCGGGGTATGTGTACTCGGGATAGTTGCAACTTATATAACTGTTCCGAGTTGGTGGGGGTGTATGCATCTGGGATAGAGTATCATTAATTATGACTGGATATTCAGAGTAGGTGCACTCGGGGTGGTTATAATTTATATAGCTGTTTTGAGTTGGTCAGGGTATGTACATCCAGGACGGAATATCATTAGTTGTGACCGGGATGATTCCAATCAGATTATTATATCCGGGTTGGGTAGTATTACCGGGATGGTTATCATTTATATAGCTAAGTCTGGGTTGACCGGGTTGTATACATTCTGGATGGGGTATCATAAGTAATTATAACTGAGATGGGCAGGGCGTGTGGAAACCGGGAAGAAGGTAACTTGGATAATTTTCAACTGGTTTGCCTGAGTTTCGCTAGTTTCGTACATAAATCATCACTTATCATCAATCTTCACGTATTTGAACCATCTGTCTCCATACCATTCAACCTCTACTTCCAAAAGTTAATATTAACAATTCCTATAGATTATCAAAGTACTTCTAAAAAAATCATCACGTATAACTTCCCATAACGCTAATAATTCAGATTATAAATCCTTACCTATTATGGGTTAAAATCACCGTATTCTCATCATAAAATAACCTTCAAAACATAGATTTTTCAGCTTAAATAAAAATTAAGTCCAACCAACTAAGCACATAAATTAATCTTAAACAAAATTCTGAATTAGAGATTGAAGCCTAACCTACCTGCAGTGATTTCGTGTTTTGAGAAATGATGAAGTAAGGGCTGTCTTCCTTGTGGAATACTCTAGGAAATAAGGTTTTAAAGCAAAAACTGACTGATTGGTGAAATGGTAGCAGAAATAGTAGAGAATAGTAAACTTGGTGCAGGAGTAAGTGGTTTTATGATATATGTTGAGACTGAGAATTTCGTGCAGAAAGTTTGAATACCCAGGCTATTTATACTACTTAAACTAGTTCAGATTTAAAGATTTTGGTTGGATTAAAACTGATTTTAGAAGTTAATTTAGTTTTATTTTAGCTAAGTAATCATTACCTTAGAAGATATTTTAATTTTATATAATAAGTACAAATGACTAAGCAAAAGCAAAGATGCTGGAAATAAATAACTATGTTACGTGGAAGGTTGCTTAAATGCTTGAACTTCAATTGTCTATATCCACATGACTGAAACCAAATAAAGCAAGATTCTTCATTTAATGCTTGTTACCTTCGTTGAAAACACCTAGAGATTGTCCCATAAACACTTGTTTTAATTCTTTGTCTTATTCCCTTCGTATTGACTTCCTATTAACTTTTCTTTCATATGCTCATGCATAATTCTTGGGCTACATAAATTTCCATATTCAATTATAACTAAAAATAAAATTTTAAAGATGTTACAATAATTATGTATGTTCACATAAATTTTTATATTTTTGTAACCAATTATTATTATATCTCCATAATTTAATTATAAATAAAATCTAAAAATATAATATTTGAAGATGTTTCAACATTTATCACAAAGTGTAATATAAAATAACTTTATATTATTTTCTAATCACAAAACATGTATAATTTCATTAACTTTTTTTGTGCTCTTAACTTTTATCATAATTAATTTAAAAATCATATTAAAAATTATTTTTTATTGTTTGACATTGGAAAACAATTTACATTAACAATACATGTCAATTAAACTAAAATAACAGACAAAAACATCTTAATTCTTAAGCATATTTGTTGAATAAATAGAATAGTTTAATTTTTATATATTATTGACATAATTTTTTTTACATTATCGATAAATTAGAAATTATACTCAATATCGATAGCTTAGTTCACAATACATACTAAATTTATGGAGGAGAACATGAGTTCAATTCCCCTAAATTATATTCTTAGGAATAGAAAAAAAAACTTTTAAGTGTGAACATAGAGTGATAATTAATCTCGTAATTGATCCAAAAAATTGAAACTTATGAGATATTTAAGAATAATAAGTGAATCAAAAATCCTAATTAGGTTAATTATACAAATTATTTTATAACTTTTAATTAAATAATATTAAAATCAATATTTTCAATTATATAATTTCTATAGAAGATACATTCTAAATAATTGTAATTAAATTCTCATCAATGCTTCATAATTAAATTTTAAATTAAATACATGTTCAATAAGAATTTCACTGTCAATAACAATAACAAATAGTACTGATTACAGGTAACTATATAAGGTTTTTAATTCTGAAACTCAAGAATGTGTTTGAATTCCTCTTGATGGCTTAACAATTATGACTCTGAACAAATTATTAAGAAATCCATTTTAATTAAGTTGCAGGGTGAACAGTAAATCAGTAATATATGACGGATAGCAATGGGGCGTGGTGAATTTAGTCACGGGTAGTCTTCGGCACCTCTTCTTGCAGGTATATCTCGTTCTGTGTCGTACGTACCTGCATGGATATTAATGGTTCAGATTTTAAATGGATTTGATGTATATATATAAGCAAATTTATTGAATGTTTATAAGTTTTTTTTTTTTTTTGTTTTGCTGAATTGAATGTTTATGTATTTATAATATCTATTAGATTAAAAGAATTTAAAATGTAAAAAATATAGCAACATTTAAAATAATTTATGCAATATAATTGACATAATTCACACACAGCAAAATACTTAAAATTTAAATGAAAATAATGTAATATTATTTTTGAAAATTAATGATAAAACTAACACGATAATTGAAAAAAATTAGTTCAAAATTTATACTTAGTATATTTAATCTTATATATCTAGATAGAAGTTATTAAATCACATTCAATACAAATCAAAATTATGATAAATTTGCTTATATAAATATACATAATAATAATAATTATTATGTCATTTTCATAAGAGGTGACTAACATGTCTCGTTCCTAAAAAAAAATTAATTGTTTAGTTAAGAGAATCTCTCATACAAATATTTTAGCTTTTGACAATGAAATATCTTACTTTAAAAAAAAAACCTTTGAATTTTTTTTTGGTATAGTTATAATTATAAAAATATATTTTATTTAAAAAATAATTATAATTGTTAATATTTTAGAAATTACTCACGGTAATTACTTATAATAATTAAAATTTTGAATTTTTAGGTAGTTTTGAGGCAAACACACTAAAAATCATTAAAAATTATTATTATTTTAAACAAAAGTGATTTTGTGTAAAAATTAACTGAAATAAGTAGTTTATTATTTTAAAATAATTAGAATACTCTTTTTTTAATTCATAGAATACTCTGCTTTTGAAATACATGTAATAATTAATTAATATTATCTCAATTGATTCACCACAAAAACTACTATGCATTCAATGATTAATATTTTTTGAACATATAAAAACACATAATTTCTTTAAAATAAGAAACAAAAAATGATCGGATGCAATTAATTTGATTAATATGTATTTCAATTTAAATCCTAAATATTAAATGATAAAATTCATTTTATATTATTCCATCATATTTTAAATGAAAAAAAATCATTTAAAAATCATTCAATAATGATTTTCCCGTACCATCACAAAATTCGTTTCATAGACATGGCATTGCATTTTATTCCTCTTTTCTTCGTGTATCCGTATATTTTTGTCGATTATCCCCAACCTCCATAGTTTTCGGTGAATTCTTCTCTATATAGGCACCTTTTTTGTGTACAAATAATAATAAGATTATTGCTCCTCAAAGTGAAATGGAAAGAACCATAGTTACAGCTTTTCTCCTTCTTCAACTGAAATTAACCGAACTGTTACAAACTCGACTCAAATTACAAAAACACCCTATGCTATGCTATCCCCACTCTGATCCTTCATCACATTGCACTGCCACAGCACCTGCCACTGCCATAAAGGGAACAAAAAACCTTCTGAATCCCCAAAAGTTCTCTCTTTAATCCCCTCTCTCTGTTCACTCCTCAGAACCTAACACTTGACACTTGTTCACACCTCTGTCTCACCATGCTCTTCCTAACACCCCCTCGCATTTATTGCTTTTTACTACTTTGCCACTTTTGCCTTCTACTTCTCTGTCTCCCTTTTTTTCTCTTTCTCTTCTTCTATGCTCATCACACCACCATTCATTATTGTTTCAACAACCCATTTTCAAGGGATTTCTCTTTGTCACTTTCCAAGATTCTGCTTGTTTTCATTTGCTCAGGTTCCTTTTCTTTTTCTTTTTTGGTGTTCCCAGCTTTGTCGTTTCGCACGCATTGCATTGTGTGTGTCCATCATCAATATACATTTCTTTTTCATATGTTAAATGTTAAACGTTAAAATTTGAACTGAAGATTCTCTCCTTTCCGTATCCTTTTTTCTTTCTAATACTGACGGAATGGAAACAGTACATCTTGCTGTTGAGATAAGAACCAACCTTAATGCCTTAATGGGGTTGCTTTTGGTTCTTGTCTGATGAAAGGTGCATTTCTTTTCCTATTCTTCTCTTTGTTCAATTTATGATGATGTTCATTTCCCCGCTACAACAGTGCTGTAAAGCTCTCAGTGAGAAACTAGTTAGCTTTTATCGCCATTTAATCACCATCAGTGCTATTTAATTTGTTAAATTTGCTTTTGGTTTTGAACCCTTCAGAGATTTTGTGCTTTTCTTCTGGAATAATGTGGTTTATTACTTTATTGGCTTTTCTTTTCATTTCATTCTTTGTTTCCTCTTTTTTTGTGCCAACTGTGCTCTTTGATGAATTTTTTTATGGCTTTTATTTTTCTTCTAGGTTGGTTTGCACTGTTTCATGTGGGTTCTGGTTATGCAAGAGGGAGGCAGTGATGGATGGTAGGAGGCATTCTGTTGATATTCCTATTTCCAAAACTCTTGTGGCACTGAGGAGAGTAAGATCATTGAGGGATCCTTCTACTAATGGTGTTAGCAGACTCTCTCCTTTGGTTGATGATGGAGATTGGGAAGATGGTTCTAGTAATGGGGTTTCTCTGAGTTTGAGGTTCCTGAATGGTTCTCATGTATGTGATTCTAATGGTAATGGTATTTTAAGATCAAGTAGTTTAGATTTTAAGGGACAAAAAGAGCAGGACACGGCTGAGTTTGAATTAGAAATGTGGAACTCTAAGATGAACTATTGTGGGATCTCATGTCAGAAAGGGCTACAAGATGATGGACTAGTTTACTCTAATCCTAAGCAACAAGGTATTTCTGGAGATAAATCTCCAAATGAAAGCTGTTGTAGCAACCATGAAGGTAGAGGATTGGATTTGGTTTCCATCATGCCTTCATCTAATCATTTGAAGGATGGAGAGTCATGCTATTTGTCAACTTCAACAAGAGTAGAACACTCAAAGTCCACAAGAAAATCCCTACGCAAGAATCAAGTGAAACCATCGGAAGTGATTGGTGATATTTCGAGCCATGTAGGAAGTCAACAATGCCTTTCTGTTTTTGATGCTCGCTCAGCTCGTAGTGCCTCGGAACATATTGCTCAAGAGGTTGATGTTTTAGATAGTCACCATGGATGTGGATTAAGGAGTTGTTGGTCAAAGTCACCAAGGTTTAGAGAATCAAATCGTTATTCTGAAATAGAAGGCCTTCCCTTGATATTGCAGCACGTAAATGAGACGGATCTCAATGGATATAGCATGAGACACATTGGTGGTGAAATTAGTCCAACTTTAGAAACTCCTAGAAGTTTATCTATGAAATTCAGGCCAAAATCTTTCAGTGATTTGGTTGGGCAAAATGTGATAGGAAAGTCTCTTTTGGGTGCTATCTCTACGGGAAGGATATCATCATTTTATATCTTCCATGGACCACGTGGCACAGGCAAGACCTCTGCTTCTAGGATATTTGCCGCTGCACTGAATTGCCTCTCCCCTCTGGAGCAAAAGCCGTGTGGTCTGTGTAGAGAATGTGTTTTGTTCTTTTTGGGAAGAAGTAAAAATGTCAAGGAAGTTGATTCTTTGAGAATCAACCGTGCAGACAAGGTTAAGTCCCTTGTTAAGAGTGCATGCATTCCTCCAGCTTCCTCACGTTTTAAGGTGTTCATTGTTGATGAGTGCCAGTTGTTGCATGGAGAAACATGGCCATGTCTTTTGAATTGCCTAGAGAATGTTTTTCTGCATGTGGTTTTTGTGATGATCACTCCTGATTTGGATAAGCTTCCTCGGAGTGCAGTTTCCCGGGCTCAGAGGTATCACTTTGCAAAGATTAAAGATGCTGACATTGCAAGAAGATTGGAAAAGATTTGTGTTGAAGAAGGTCTTGAATCTGAACAAGTTGCTTTGGACTTCATTGCTGCCAGATCCTGTGGTTCTCTTAGGGATGCTGAGACTATGCTTGATCAACTGAGTTTGCTTGGTAAAAAAATTACTATTTCCTTAGTCCACGAGCTTGTAAGTGTTGTGCTTTGTTCTGTGCGTGTATGTCCTTGAAATCGTCTTCATTTTTTTCTTCTGAGCATTATGTTTTGCCCTTTGTTATTCTGCAGACTGGGGTCATTTCTGATGATGAATTGCTTGATTTGCTGGATTTGGCTTTATCATCTGACACTTCAAATACAGTTATAAGAGCCCGCAAACTTGTCAGAACAAGGATAGATCCTTTACAACTTATATCACAGTTGGCAAATCTTATTATGGACATTCTTGCAGGGAAATGTGAACTTGGTGCTTCTGAAACCAGAACAAGATTTTGTAATAGATATACCTGTAAGTGTTTTAAAATGTATTATATCATTTTGAGCTTTGATCACATTAGCCCTTCTTTGTGTTTGCAGCCCATACTTGTGCTGCTTTTACCTTATATCTGTTGTCTGAATTTGGTTATTCTCTCTATCATAGCGGAAGCAGACATGCAGAAACTAAGTCATGCATTAAGAATACTGTCTGAAACAGAGAAGCAGTTGAGAATTTCCAAGAATCAAACAACATGGTTCACTGCAGCTCTTCTGCAGTTGAGCTCCGTAGAATATTCATCTGTGGATACAAATGATGCAAAGTTGTGTGCACGAGCTGCATCCAATAAAGGTGGGATTGATTTTTTTTTCTCCACTTGTTATGTTTTTATTTTCTTCCTTAGTGTGTCTGTGGGATGGAGCTGGCAGAATTGGAGTGCTTTTGATCAGATTGAACCATTCTAAGCTTGTCTATTAATGGATACAGATGGTGATATCTGCAGTACATCTCCTAAAGGGGACAGCTTGAAGCATCTTGCTACAACAGATCAATGTGATGACAAGCCATATACATTAGGATTAGGAGTACAGGAGGATCACAAAGCAACATTGGATTCTATATGGTATAAAGCCACTGAGATGTGTCAATCTAGCAGGCTCAAAACTTTTCTCAGGAAACAAGGGAAGTTGTCTTCAGTTTGTATTAGTCAAGGTATACATATTGTACTTTATTTACACTGTTTTTTTTGTCCAGAGACTAAATTTGCTTTCTTCAAAATTACTGGCATCATTATGTAATATAATCTTGTCCCACAGTTATGGTCAGTTCTTTTTGTGCTTGTTCTTGTCAACAGAAATGCTTGCAACATATTCTTTGACACTTTCCTTCTAATACTCTTTATTATTGGGTTAAATCCCATGTAGGTCCCACTACTAGAGAGTGGGAATAAGTTGTTTAGGTTTTGTTTGGATAAACAACTTAATTAAGGTCTCATTAAGTATTTATTATACAAGTAATTATGTATAAGTTGTTTTTTTTAACCACAGGGGAAATGGAGTTAAATTGTTTTTATATAAGGTATAAGTTGTTTTTATAAGCAAGCTATCCTAGAGAGCTTTGAAATAAGCTGAAAACAACTTATGAACATATCATAATAAGATATTTTCACAAGCTCTTCTAAATGCATACACAAGTGCTTATTCACAAATCTAAGTAAGTTGTACATAAGCTCTTCCAAACAGGGCTTAGTCAGACCTAGATGGAATTTCTTACCATAATAATGTTGAAAAGAGAGTATCAAAAACATGTATTGCTAACTTTTTTTTTAAAAGGTTTTTGCTTATAATTTTTCATATTATTATTATTATTATTTAAATTGATTTCTTTTGAAAGAGCTGCAGGTACTCTAAGTGGGGGTATGGAAATTGTTTACAACATAAAGCATGGTTTTACAGCAATAATATTTACGATGGCATGAGTATAATGTGCTATTAAAGTTGGCTTCCTTTTGATAATCATGATCAGTCATTTTTATATTCTTTGACCTGGTATTTTATGTGAATTACATATTGCACTATATACCAAGTATTTTTTTACGTAGTAGTATGTATGAAATGATTTTACATATTGCAGTATGTATTTTTTATGGTTTTACATAGTATTTTGTCGTCATTAATTCTACTTCTTCCCTTTTGTTTTTAGAGAAGAAAAAATATGCTTTATATTTATGAAATGTATATTCCTAAGAACAGTGAGTACTATATACTAAGTAATTGAATGAAAAATACTCCAATTTTCAGGCCGTGCAGTTGCTGAGTTAGAGTTCCACCACCGTAACTATGTAAGTACGGCTGAGAAGTCATGGAAGCTAATTGCAAGTTCTCTGCAGTTCATATTGGGTTGTAACCTTGAGCTCAGAATCAATTATGTACCTTCCTGTACTTCAGATTCTATATATGCTAAATTGAAGAGGACATCTTTCAATTTCTTCGGTTGTTCTCGTAGAATTCGTTGGAAATCTTTGCCATCTAATGAACAAGGAAGTGAATCAGACTATGCTGATTACACTTCTCAAAAGCCCACGATGAAGGATCAAACTCTAACTTGTTCCTCTGATTGTGAACCTCCGGTGCCACCATTTGAGTCCTATAATGGAATGCAGGTCGTGACAACTTTGAGAAGTAATGAAGGAAATTTGCTAAGCTCAGGGAAAATGTTATTGAATAGGCAAGATCCAGAGACTCCAAGAATTTCTTGTTCTAGAGTTGATTCTCTCAAGGAAGAGGGATGCAATTATGAGCATCTAGCTCCATCAACCCTTGATTTAGATAATCAGACCGACTGTTTTCCCCGAACCCGCTGGCTTCATAAAAAGTTATCTTCTGCATCACAACAGAAGAATTTTGTTTTATCTATCCCCAAGTTCAAATGTTCTGAGACTTATAGATATGATCTGGAACCCTGTATATTTTCCCACAGCTCTAACAACTGCACCAAAGCCATTGAGGAAAAGTAGGTGTTTTTGCATCTTGATCATTATCTTTGTTTATGACTTTATATCATGCATCTTTTTGTCAGCGCATAGTGTATGTTAACTTCATAGAGCCAGAGTCCAGAGACACTGTTTGCTTTGTTAAATTTTTTTGACACTGAAGTTGTATTATATACCTAGGATAATTGGATGAAATCAGCTGAAATCTACAATGCAGTTATTCCAGAACTTCCTGCACATCTTTTGCAGGGAGTTGGAATAATTTGCTGCTAGGGAGGATGGTGGCCTGCTGTATGTTGTGGTCAATCATCCTCGCAGTGTAGACATTTTAGTTGTACTCTAGCTGTTAGGACTTAAATATATTTTGCGGATCCTTTGTTAAAGAAAATAGCAAAAATCACATTAACTGTTTTTTTTTTTCATTTTCGAATCGCTCGGATTTGGACCAATTATTTAGAAGAACAAGACAAAATTTCCTCAATATTCTTTATAACCTTCTTGGTTCCAAAATGATATGGGATGAGAATTTCCAAATAACTACTCCTGTCCTGAATACGAGAGATTTGTTTATTAATGTGGACTTAAAAAAGAAAGTTACTTGAAATTACTTATGTATGCCGACAAATTATTTTGTTCTAGACCATATCTAGGCTCAGTTGAGGGCTAAGAAAACTACGTATCCCAACCTAACAGAAGCCCAATCCTTTAGAAATTTAGTAGCTTTTGGGTATCTGAGATTTGGTTGCCGTGCTGGTCCTGATACAACAACAGCATCAACAACCAACCTATGATGGTGGAGTGGAGGTGGTATAATGTTTGAACTTTGATGATAAGGTTTCTCCTCTTTTTTATGTCTTACAAAAGGCTTTTTATGCAACACCTAATATGCTAATGACAAACAATGTCAGTGCAATTTCATTGATTATTTCGGTTTGACAGACTTAATTACCTTATCCCTACTCCTTAGGGTGTGTTTATTTTACCGTTTCAATCGGTCGTGCTCGGATGCACTGTTTTGTGAGGAGCAACAAATTGTTACTTATGCTTGAACGTACGTTTGGAGCTTTCCCAACGGAAAAACAAACATACACTTAGTCCATGTTTATTTTATTTAGTATAAGAGCTTACTTTTTTTAGCTGTTATAATCTTATAGGTTTTAGTTCTTTCTAAGTGTGTAGATATTTAAGAATGTGAACATTTTTCTTTAATATGAACAAAAGTTATAATTCTTCCCACATAATTCATATTCATGACATCAAGTATTTCTGTAAGCAAAGTTTTGTTAATTTGTACGGAGAGTGATAAGAACTGTGATTTAAAATTGATATTCATGCCATTAAGATTGAAAATAGAAATTTAGATGCTTATAAATTAGTTTTGATAGAAATTTATGATTCTTGACAACTCCACCGTCAAACATGCTACATTGTTATATTCCTCTCATTAAACTATACCAAAATATACATTTGCTACATTAACAGTGTATCTGGTTGACCTGATTTGTTGGGAAAAGAAAGAGAAAGGCAAGGACAAGAGTGGCAAGATGAAAAACATGTGTTTGGTTAAGCTAATTTATCAAGGAATTTTTCAAAAAAATTAGGTGCCCCACAGCTTTAGCTTTCCATGCAAAACTAAGTAGAAAGCTACAGTGTAGGGAGATAACGTTGCCTTGGATTCCGTTTTACAAAAATAGCCTCACCTCGTGCTACTAGTGCAAATCAGGCCTGTGAGTTTTTTTTTTGTCCATTTGCATGTGCAAAGTTGTCTCCTTGCTGATATTTCATTATTTCCTTCTTACAACCGGTTATATGCCTTTAAAAAAGATGTTTTTGTCTTGAAAAAAATGGGACAAATTTGTTTTAATCAGAGGTAAAATAGAAATTATCGTAATAGTAAAAAAAAATTTCCTTATCCAATCATTTTAATTCAGATATTTCTCTTTCATTCTACTCTTTTTTACTTCAATCAAATAATCATACTTTTATTCATTTTCTTTTCACACAATCAAATACATGTAAATGTGTGTTTAAACGTAGAAGTCATTTTTGCTGAAAATTAATAACATCATTTTTTTCCTCCCTTCCTTCAACCTTAAAGTGTCACGAAATTATCAACCATTGCAGTTTTCTCCCTTCCTCCCCCTAGCATAGTATGCTCTTTAAGTCATGAAATGAAATGCACGGCTTTACAACGTTAGGGGAATAAAAGGCTTGCTTAGACAAACAGGCTACGTAACTTAATTTAAAAATTCCAAATTGAACCAAATGAAATAGTTCAATTTACTTTGTTCAACTGCATTATTAAAATTATCGGATAAGTGAGATGATGAAAGCCCTTAGCTAGCTGTAATGTATTTTTAATATAAACAAAGTAAGATGCCTTTTGTATATAAAAAGATTGTTAAGTCTTTTACTCTCCAAGTTTATCTTTTACTAGACAAAAATAAAAAGTACTCCAGAGGATCTTATCCACATTTTATTTTTGGTAAGGATGAAAAACATTTATGCTTATATCTCTTTTTATACTTAAAATTTCTCTGACTAAGAACTATAGACGAATCTATTGAGATATGAAGATATATTCAAGGAATTTATATATTTTAATAGGTACTGCACCTTTTATATAGGTAAAATTTGAATATTACATTTTAAAAAAAATGGAGTCGATTACACAAATCATCCTTAAGTCTTATGAAATATTTATACGATTTTTTCTTTTTTTTTTTAATCCTTACAATAATCTTCTTTAATTATTTAAAAAATATCATACTAATTTCTCTTAATTGTTTAAAAGACATTAATCGGTCTCCCTGTAAACAAGGTTACTTGAACAAAGGAAGGAAGTTATATAACACCTAAGCATGTCACAACAAGATTCCTTACAAAAACGGCATGAATAAATTTATGCGTATACTACTACAGCACGAGTCTCTGAGAGCAAAGAATGCATAACATAAAATGGATGTTCTCGATCAGACCACAGTGTGATGGTCCATAGGAGGCCACTAGATTGATTAGGGTTAATTATGTAGTAAGAGTGCAATGCAACACTCGCCAAGAAAAGAGTGAGGGCACATAATTGAAAATTGGCATTAGCCTATAGCGCTAACGCCACGTGTAAACAGAAACACTAATTGAATAGAATAGGCCCAAACCCAAAAACCTCGCCCAGTGGTGACGTGTACAGGTAACCATAGCCTCCCTATATAAACGTTCTCTTTTCAGAACCATTCTTTTTCATTCTCATCCATTTCTCTTCTCGCGTCTCACTCTACCACCGATTCAGTTTCGGACACTCACTCCCTCTCTCTCCGATTACCGCACCATACCGCGTCGCCGTTTAGGGTTTCTTCGCTCCTCTTTGTTGGATCTTCCTCACTTCGCATAGTTTGCTTCGATTCGTAAAATTTTTCTTGCTTCTCCTGTCTTGGCTCGAGATCCGGGCCAAGCACAGAAGAATCCGTTTCTGATTTGCATTTTGTACTCACTGGTTCGTATTCTTCACTTTTTCTCTTTTGCGTTTACTATTTTCATTTTTTTAATTTTTTTTTCATTTGATTTGGTGATGTGATTTATTAGCATGCTATTATATTTTGTGTTGAAAGTAAAACGGGGAGTTGTGTTTGGTGCTCATGGAGTTAAGTGACATGTGGCGAAGGCGGAAATTCTTAAGGCTTTTAGATGTGTTTTTTTTTGTTAAATGTTTTCTGGTGTTATTATTTATTGCAGTTTGTAATAATCAACGTGGTGGAGTTAAAGGATATTTCGTATTTGGTTATGTGCATTGGTTTCGTTTGTATTTGAGGGTGTTATTGTTTTTAATTTATCGCCAGATTCAAGTAGTTTTTTAAACTTGAGCGCGCTTGATGTATGTGTTTTGAGTTGCGCTGTTATTAATAAGTAAATGGGATTAACTGGTGAATATGTCTATAGGTTTGGCTTTTTTTTTTTCTCTTTGTATAAATGGCTTCGAGCGAGGGGTTTCTGACCGATGGCCAGAGGGAACTGCTAAAAATTGCAAGTCAAAATGCGGAGAATCTGTCTTCGTCGCCGAAGTCTCAGTCGTCCTTGCTGTCTGACCATCATGTGAAAGCCCCTGCTGGTGGTAAGGCACAAACCGCTGGAATAGCTGTGAGGCACGTGCGTCGGTCACACTCGGGAAAGTATGGGAAGGTGAAGAAGGGTGAGTTGATGTCCTTCTTATGTTTTGGTTTGAATGGATTGCTATGCTATGTGTATCACTTCTGTGTTGCTCTGATGAGCAAATTACATGATAGACTATGTTTGGCTAAACTAGCTGAAAAGTTAGTTGGAAGCTGAAAATTTGCCGGAAGCTTAAAAACTAGTTGGTAGTTGAAAACTAGCCTGGAGCTGAAAGACTATATTATTGAATCACAAGAGTTTGGTAAAAATTATCTGTTAAAAGTATCTGAAAAATATAAAATTAGACAAATAGACATAAAATTTTGACCTTAAATAGAAAATGTTAGAAAGGAAATTCAATAAATGTTCAAGGACAACAGGGGAATAAATATAGAAAAGCTAGAAGCTAGTGTTTTGTAAAACATTACTTGAAGTAGTGTTTCAAAAATGCTAAAAGCTACTAAAAGAAGCTCGTTTATCAAACTACAAAATCATGAGACAGGTATTAAGCTTTTTGATCTAAGAGGAATGCTAGCAACATTCTCCTAATGCACTCTACTATTGGATGAAATTTATTGGAAACTACAAAATCATGATTGAGGGCTCATTAAATATGGTGTGAAACTTGCTCAATTTTGTAATTTCAAATACATTGCAGCCAATAATAAAGTGTTTAAAATAGTGTTAAAGGGTGTGCTCCTAGCATTTCTCTTTATCAAATACTACCTTCGTCCCTATATATATGACCCTTTTTACTTTATTGTTTGCCCCTTTTTATATGTCCCTCTTCTAATTGTTTGGTGCATTAAATATTTGTTTCCTATAATACCCATAATTAATTATACTCTCTCTTATTAGGGTTGGAAAATAGAAGAAGCAACATTAATTAATTAGGTGATAAGCAATTAAGTGGAGAGAGAAATGAAGGGTAATCTTGGAAGAGTGGTCTAAATTATTGACAAAGTTAATGTGATTAACTACTTTTTTTTTTAAGGGTGTGAATTAGTTGAAAGAGTCTTATATATAGGGATGGAGGTAGTATTTCTTCCTCCAAAATTTTTTGGCTAATCTGATTGTTCTCCATTTCATTAATTTTAATTTCATACAGCACTGGCTTTCGGACTCAACTATCTTGCTTACTTTGAGAAATTAATTATTTTTCCCAGCTTTCTTAAGGAAGTTTTTTGGGGGGGGAAAAGATTATTTTCCCAAGACATGTTCAGTAATCTGTTTTGTATGCATATCATGCAAGATTCCTATCTTGACTTTCATAAACTAATCAAAAGGAAACTGGCTGGATCAAATAACCAAGTAAATTTTTCAGTGTTTCTGACTGTTGGTTTTAGTTTTTTCTATTTTGGGTGGAAGATCATGATAGAAGTTGGTGATGCTGAGCTTTACTTGCTTGCAGCTTTCTTTTGCAATATCAATATCTGATGATAGAATTTGCTTTTGGGATTATAATGGTCTTCATACGGTAATTTGATGTTCTTTATCTTGGGGATGCAGATGGTGCTGGTGGTAAGGGTACTTGGGGAAAATTGCTTGATACAGATATTGTTTCTCACATAGACCGGAATGATCCAAATTATGACAGTGGCGAGGTAAATTCTATTCCCTGTTTGTGTTACTAGTTTACGTTGATTATGTAACACTAAAACCACGTAACCCCATTGCCCGGAGGCTCCACGCTATGCGCAGGTAAGGGGGGGGGGGATATTGTACGCAACCTTATCCTTGCATATGCAAAGAGGTTGTTTCCGGATTCGAACCCATGACCAACAGGTCACCAAGACACAACTTTACCGCTGTGTCAGGGCTCAAGACATAACATTGATTATGTAACACTAGCTGCTTGAATTTTTTTTAAATGCTTGTAGTAGCAGTGTAGACTGTAGTTCTTTCTTTTCATTTAATTTCTTCTAAACTGTATTTGTTGCCTGCTTTATTTATTTACTTTTTTTTTCCCTGCATCTATTGCAATTGGACTACATTAAAGCACATAACACATACTTGTTTACATACTCTTGCTATTTACAGGAACCCTATCAGCTGGTTGGAACTACAGTCACTGACCCCTTGGATGAATTCAAGAAAGCAGTGGTATCCATCATAGAGGAATATTTCAGTAATGGGGATGTCGAATTGGCATCATCTGACCTCAGAGAACTTGGCTCAAGTGAATATTATCCATACTTCATTAAACGCCTTGTGTCCATGGCAATGGACAGGCACGATAAGGAGAAAGAGATGGCTTCTGTTCTGCTTTCAGCACTGTATGCTGATGTCATCAGCCCTGCACAGATTAGGGATGGGTTTTTTATACTTCTTGAATCTGCTGATGATCTTGCTGTGGATATACTGGATGCAGTTGACATCCTTGCATTATTCTTAGCTCGAGCTGTTGTTGATGACATTCTTCCTCCAGCCTTTCTTGCCAGGGCTAGGAAGGCTCTTCCAGAATCTTCCAAGGGAGTTCAGGTAATCCAGACTGCTGAAAAGAGTTATCTCTCAGCTCCACACCATGCAGAACTTGTGGAAAGGCGATGGGGTGGTAGCACTCACATAACTGTTGAAGAAGTGAAGAAGAAGATAGCTGATTTACTTAGAGAATATGTGGATAGTGGTGACACATTGGAAGCCTGTAGGTGTATACGTGAGTTGGGGGTTTCATTCTTCCATCATGAGGTTGTTAAGAGGGCTCTGATACTTGCCATGGAGATACGTTCAGCAGAACCTCTAATGTTGAAGCTATTAAAAGAAGCAGCAGAAGAAGGACTGGTTAGTTCCAGCCAAATGGTGAAAGGGTTTTCTCGTTTGGCAGAATCCCTAGATGATCTTGCTCTTGATATTCCATCAGCTAAGGCATTGTTTCAGTCATTTGTCCCCAAGGCAATATCTGAAGGATGGCTTGATGCTTCACTTACCAAACCTGCAACTGAAGATGGGGAAATCCAAGAAGATGAGAAGGTGAGGAAGTACAAAAAGGAATCTGTAACTATAATTCATGAGTATTTTCTTTCTGATGACATTCCTGAACTGATTCGAAGTCTTGAAGATCTTGGAGCACCTGAGTATAACCCAATATTTTTGAAGAAGCTAATCACTCTTGCTATGGACCGAAAGAACAGAGAAAAGGAAATGGCATCTGTACTGCTATCTGCTCTTCATATAGAGATCTTCTCAACAGAGGATATAGTTAATGGTTTTGTCATGCTTCTGGAAAGTGCTGATGATACAGCATTGGATATATTGGATGCTTCAAATGAGCTGGCTCTGTTCGTAGCTCGGGCTGTTATTGATGATGTATTGGCTCCCCTGAATTTGGAAGAAATTGGCAGCAGGTTACCACCAAAATGCAGTGGTAGTGAAACTGTGCGTATGGCTCGGTCACTCATTGCTGCTCGTCATGCTGGTGAGAGGCTATTGAGATGCTGGGGTGGAGGCACTGGATGGGCTGTGGAGGATGCCAAGGACAAGATCATGAAGCTCTTGGAAGAGTACGAAAGTGGCGGGGTTGTGAGTGAAGCTTGCCAATGCATCCGTGACCTGGGAATGCCTTTCTTTAACCATGAGGTAGTGAAGAAAGCTTTGATTATGGCGATGGAGAAAAAGAATGATCGTATGCTAGATCTACTGCAGGAGTGCTTCAGTGAAGGCCTGATCACCATTAATCAGATGACTAAAGGTTTCACCCGAATAAAGGATGGACTTGATGATCTGGCTCTGGACATTCCAAACGCAAAGGAGAAATTTGGCTTCTATTTGGAGCATGCTCAGTCGAAGGGCTGGCTTCTACCCTTATTTGATTCATCTGACACAGATGCCTAATTACCCCCGGCAGCAGCTTTTTGAGGACGTTTGTGTCTTATTGTTTCTCTCGTGTGTTGTCCTTTAGCTCCCACTGAATGGTTAATATGGATAATGGATAAATCTGGGACCTTTGGACTACTTCTAAGGATCCTTTTTTTTTTGTTCCTTTTACTTGCTCTTTTTTCCCTGAATCATCTCACCGACAGAGTTTCCTTTTATCTCAGCCATTGTATAAAGTTAAGTTGGTCGCATTCCATTAACAGCTTTTTAGGATGATATGTTGCTCCAAGAGGTCTTTCAGAAGGGCATATATTGTATTTTTCAGTATCGACTCGTTTTTCATTTTGTCAAATCTTCGGCTATGGCATCGTGGCCGCTGCTTTATTCTTTTTCTACATTTATAGCTTGTGTGGTTTTGCGTTTGGCCAGAAAAAAATACGCGTCTGGTTAACGCAACTAGGTAGAAAATGTTTGGTTGAGCATTTATAGAATTGATTTTGACCAACATGATTGTGGAATTGTTTGAGTAAACAAGAGTTTAAAATAATGTGATTTTTCGATAAAAGATATTAGAAAAGTCGTTTTCACAGTTCAATCAAAAGTTAATTTTGTATATGTAATTATCAAAAGAGATTTGTAATGATGCACACGTATTTGTAAGCAACTCTACCAATGTAGTAATGTTGTTATTAACTCTATTGAAAACATCAAAAGGATCGGAATCTCTGACATATGACCAACTTAAAAATAATACTAATCACTGTCAGTTTTACAATATCACAACACTTCACAACACTTTCTAATATCATTGTCGGTCCACAATAATTGAAAGGAGAATTTCTTTGGGTTTTACAATATCACAACACTTTCCGAAACAGGAGATTTCTTTACTTAGACCTTAAACATGGAAGGAATTCTAAAGTATTCAGCTCTATAAAAAAAACTATGGAACACACCTTAAAACATTCTTAGAAGTTGAACCTTTTTCTTTAAAATAGTCTAAACCAATGTGCATGATTAACATTTCAAATCATATCAAAGAATTATGAGTAAAGTGGCACCAAATTTCTTAGAAAATTGTTTAATTTCATCAAATCAAATTAGTGTTCTATACCCCAAAAACATGTAGATAAACTTATATGAATTTGTTTTAGTTTAATCAATGATTTTGAGTTCAAATACTAAATACAATTATTTTAAACATTTAGAATGAAAGTTTTATCATTTATAATAATTTTATCCACCTTAAATATAATTCTTTTGTGAAAATACTTGTGGTCTATAAAAAAAATTAATATTCAGAGTCCATCACGTTTCATTAACCTAATTCAACTCAACTAATATTTGATAAGTTCAAAATTTTAAAAAGTATAGTCGATAAGTTATACTTTATGTTTTCTCAACTCTATTTAGTTCATACTGTTTTAAAATTTATATATTTTTATTAATTATACATCATTAATAAAGCTCTTTTCTTAATAATATTTTGTTTAATAGGACATTATGCTTATGTTAGCAAATTAAGGCCATAAAGGCAGTTTTAGATGGACTTGACTTTATCACGAAGACATGAACTGTTTCCATAACTGAAAATCATAAGTATTTTATTTTTGGAAAAGAAAAATATTGACATGCACAAATACCCACTCAACCACTAGAATGCTCTCACCTACAATCGTTACAGTTATTAATATTATTGTTTTGAAAAAAAAAATCATATAATTTAATGATGACATGCTTGACTGCATAACAGAAAGAAGCTGAGTATTCAAAAATCATGAGCTGGATGTTGCAATTATAACAACGGCCAACTTGTTTAAGCCACTTTTGAATTTAGAGCATAAATCGATCGACCCACGGATTCTTGCATCCTTTCTGTTATTCACAAATTGCAATGGCCAGGTTGAAAGATTCTTCCCTAGCTTATTAGCTTTGGATGGTAAATTCCATACACCATTTACTTTATATTTGACCCAACACATAAAAAAAACATAAAACATATAGTAATGTTGTAGCACAGGATGATACACTGTCACATTTTTCATTCAGAAAGATACAAATTCCACGTTGGCAGAGTCTAGTCCAATGCGCATACACCCAATTATTTATTAACAAAGACCCTTTGGATGGGAGCAAAAACATTTTCATTTTTCTTTTACTATATCACTCATCGTTATCCTCTTAACGCATTTCTCCAAACTAGGGCTTAAGCTATAATTAACGCTTGTTTTGGTCCAAAGATGTACAATGGGCGATAGCAACCACTTATGTTATGGTTACACCAACGCACGTATGCAGGATGCAATGTCATAAGAAATAAACGTTCATTTAACGCGTAAGAGCAGAGGCGGAACTAGGGGGGGCTAGGGTGGGCCACCGCCCCCCTAAAAAAATTAATAAAAAAAACTAAAACGAAAGAAAAAAAAAGGAAAGAAAAAATATTAAAAAAAGGTAAAAGAAGAAAGAAAAAATATATAAAGAAAATGTAATAAAAAAATATTAAAACAATAAAAAGGAAAGAAAATATAATAAAAATAAAATGGGAAAGAGAGATAACAGAAAAAGAAAAAAGTAAAGGAAGATAATAAAACAGAAAAAAATAATAATAAAAAGGAAAAGAATAAAAAAGAAGAGGGAGAAAGAATATTATAAAAGTGAGAGGTCTGGACACAAAGGAGAAAAAGGAAACACAAATATCAAATGAACAAAAGGAGTCAAAAAAGTTATTTCATTTGGTAAACCAGTGAAAGATAAGAGTTTCAGGTATCCCCTTATTCATTTCTTTTTCCCTCTTTTTCTCTTTCTTCTTCATGTTGTTATTCTTCTAAAATAAAATAAATTGCTATTTGCACCCCTTATTTTGACACATGTACCCTCTACCATGTTGGGTTGAACTCGTTTTTGTTAAATCTGAAACGAAATAAAAAAAATATAAACTATTGTTTCAGTTGTTAATGTTGTGCAATGTACTGTATGCATGTCATTCAAAATGTAACAGTGATTTACTTTGAAAAATAAATTGTTTTGAATTTTAACACGAATTCAATTATAGATGATTATAATATGAAAACAGGTAGAGTAAAAGTCAAGTGAAGTGATTTTAATTTCTGTAATAATTTTTTTTATATTAGGTTTGTATTGTCATCGGAGTACTTTTATTTATGA
Source organism: Glycine latifolia (assembly GCA_013407115.1). Lineage (NCBI taxonomy): Eukaryota > Viridiplantae > Streptophyta > Magnoliopsida > Fabales > Fabaceae > Glycine > Glycine latifolia. The sequence goes on along the minus strand of CM023947.1, from coordinate 25,944,993 downwards.
TATAGTTTTTTTTATGTTTGCCCCCTCTCAATAAAATTTCTGCTTAAGAGAGATAGGAAATAATAAATATTGAATAAAATTAAATTAAATTAAAATTAGTATAAGAATTTAATTTACATTATGCTGCAGGATAAATTCCTAACTAGTGCCTATGCAAAAAATTTACACTAGAAAATATAAATGCATATAAATTACACTCTATTATTACATGAGTTTGATAGACATATTGTTATCCAAAATTTATTTTAAATTTTTATATTGATAATTAATCAAGAGTTATTTTTATACAATTTTTAAAATGATTATTATAAATCTCAGCAAATTTATTAGATAACATTTTATGATTGAATACCAATATTTTTTTTTTGAAAAAATATCATATAAAATAATTTATTAAGTTTTATAATGATTATATTTTTTTAAAAAAATTATAATGATTATCTTAAAAGTCATATAAAAATACTTTTTCAGTAATTATGAGTATATATTTTTTTAACCTTTACAATAGTTTAATTATTCTAAAAACTATTTAAGAATTTTTTTTCTATACCACAATTATCTTTTATTAGTGATAAATTATTGTAAGAATTTAATTATTTTATAATTCCATCTCAATTATTCCATGCGTTTGATAATAAATTATCTAAAAGTTGTTAGTGTTTACAATGTCAATGATACATGATATATGTGACTTTTTATGTAATTAATTTTTTGGTGTGAATTATTCTAATTAGATTTAATGTATCATTAGATTCTTTAACTATTTAATTTTTTTTAATTATGTTAGTAAACTAAAAAAGTTATAATTAAGTTATAACTTTTGTAATTGGGTTCCTGGAATTAGTTAAACCGTCACGATTTTTTTTTTCTTTTATGGTTTCAAGCCTCTAAAAACTTAGTCCAAAGACTTAATTATAAAAATAATAGAAAATCAAAGACTCACATATATATTTTTGAATTTAAGATCTAATTAAAAATTTCCCAAAAAAATTCAAGGAGCGGCAAATATATTAAATATTCTTTTAGTGAATGAAAATTACAGTAATAAAATACTTAGAGCATCTCCAATTGGAGGTGCTTCGTGCATTTCTTAGCCTAAAGAACGATTTATTTCAAGAAACTTTTCATTGGAGACAATCTATGTGGCATAGGATTTGCTTCCCTGTAAATTCGGGTTTCTAATATAAGAAACCATTTCTCTAAATAATTTATTATTTTCCGAACATCACCAACTGAAATCAAAAGTCAAAACCAAAACAGAAACACCAATTGAAAGGGGAAAGGGAAGAAGGAGAAATACCAGAGAGGTAAACGTTGCTTAGTGCCGTTGGAGATGATGAAGAATCAAGCTGAACGCATATCGTCGTAGAAGAGGAAAAAGGGGAGCGTGAGACAAGAGAAAGGGAAAGGGAAGCGTGAGAAAAGAGTGGGGGAAGATATGGAGAAGTGTGAGAAAAGAGAGTTTGTGAAAAATATTAATAACTAGTGTGAGAAAAGAGAGTTTGTGAAAAATATTAATAATTGAAACAAGATAATCATTGGATGGGGAGTGGGTAAATATATATTAATCATAATAAAAACTGAAAAATATTAATATTTTATTTATCTTCAATTATCAATATTTTTTATTTGTATTTATAAAAATTGAAAAAATGTTAAATTTTATTAAAAATATATAAATATGTATATTTTTTTAATTTTCTTGTGATTTTTTACATTTGAATAAGAGTGACATGACATTATCACAAAAAATAACGAGGAAGTCAAAAAAATTATTTAAAAAACCCAATTGGATATCTCTCGTCATTGAAGATACTCTTATAGAAGGCAAAATAATATACTCTCTAAAACACTGCACAGTACACAGCACATCAACAACACAAAGGAGCACACTTTATTTCTCCTTTTTATGATCACACTCACACACACTGGTTCTGGTTTCTGATTCCCCTCATATAAAAACGCAACCTTTTTGTCTCCTCCTTTCTATTCTTTATACTCTCTCCGTGCGTATCTTTTCTCTTGAACAAAAAAATCACCTTTCCCTTATTAGGGTTTTGAAATGTGGAGGGAGAATGGAAGGCTCTGAATCCGATTCTGCGCCACTTTCCATTTCCAATGGCGAAGAGCCCCAATTGGGGGGACCTTCTTCCCCCGCCGCTCCTCCTGAGTCGTCAGATCTCAATCATGCGGCGGAGGAAGAGACACTCTCTGGGGAGCTTCAGAGCAAGTTGGATTTGAAGGATGTGGATGAAAGTGAGGAGAAAGTTTCTGACTTTAACGATGGTGGAGGAGTTTGTGATGAAGAAGCTGGTAAGGGTGATGGAGATAGTAGGGGTTGGGAGACCAATAGTTGGAATGAGGAAGTGGGTGTTGATGTTGATGGTGATGTTGATGGTGATGGTGATGATGCAGTGGAGAAGAAGGAAGGGAGAAACAGTGGTGGAACTCACCACTACCCTTTGAGGCCTGAAGCTGAGGATTGTGCATTTTATATGAAAACTGGGAATTGCAAGTTTGGGTTTAATTGCAAGTTCAATCACCCCATTAGGAGGAAAAGTCAGGTATTTCTTTTGCCTTTTTATAGATGCTATGTTTGTTAGTGATGCATAGGTTTAGATATGGTCGGTTGCATTGATTTATATTAGTGATCCACGTATCGGCTTTGGTTTTGATATTGCATTGTTGAGAGTTAAGCTTTGGAATGATTGACTTGTGTAAAAGGTTATCTTTTGGTCTGAGATTTCCTTTGTGTATGGTGACATTGTATTATTAGTGGAATTGCTGGATTGAGAAGAAGGGTATTTTGCCTTTGTTGAAGTTATACTTTTGATTAGGGGGACTGGTAATTGGTAATAACTGTTACATCATGGCTGGTACTTGATATTGAATTTTAATTTTTTGAAGGAATTGGTATCTTTGGTAATGTGCTTATCGATTTTTATATTGTGTCTGTTTTGGTCGGTCTTTTGGTTCTACGGCATTGCCAAATGACTTATTAAGACTTCAAAAATTTGCCTATTTTTGTGAGGTCTCTTGTATTACTTCTTCAGACTTTATAAGGTGTGAGGTGATTGAGTATATCAATGAGGTTCTCTTGACCATTTTATGACTGGAATTATATTATACAATGTTCACTTCTTAAAATGTTCTTTGTCTTCATGTTTTAACGATGAACTAAGGCTGTTAAAGAGAAGGCAGGAGAAAGAGAAGAAACCACAGAAAGACCAGGCACGACAGAATGCAAGGTTATTGTCAGAATTATTCTTCTAAACAAATTATTTTGTAAATTTTAATTTCCATGTTGTGTTATTTCAGCATATTATCACTTTGGCATTAATGTTCATGTTATAATCATTAAAATATAACTAAGTTCCTCCAGCTATGTGATTTGCCATGGAAGATTGTGTGTAAGCCTCTGTAAGGTTAATTCAAGGTGGTTCAACATAACATATAATTTTATATTTTTCATTTCCTTCTATAACAGTGAGATCATAGATCATTTATATGCTTTATGTTCAATTTTGGGTGATGTCATATTCTGTCTTTTCTAGACTAATGGGGTGTGGGTTTGGCAAAGTAATATAAATACAATGCATTCTATATTAGAACTTCTTGATCAATAATAGTTGCCTGTGGCTGAGAATTAATATATGTCTCTTTTTATTACTCTTGTTTGCATTATGTGTTGATCTATGCTATCTACATAGTGTACATTAGATATGGACACGGGAAACAGAGTGAAATTTCTGTCATGGTGATTTGGTTTTTGTCATGGAAAATTTGTTGGCTGAGTTCTTTCTGTTTTGCTATATCATGCTTCCCTAGCAAGGATAATGATGACAATGATATGAATTATTATAAATTGAATAGATGAAAAAAAATTATAAGTAAATGCTTTTGAACTACACTATCAATTGTTAGGTTGAAAAATTATTGGACCTCCAAAACAACTTATGGGGAAAGCAAGTTTGTATGATTTTTTCTCTTGCCCAAACCATGTAATCGGCATATGTCACTATTCATAACAACTTTTTCCTGATGTTATGGCAGTATTATGAAAGGTCTGGAGGTTGTAAATTTGGTAAATCTTGTAAATATAACCACACAAGAGGAAAAATTTCAACAGCACCAGCACCACTTTTGGAACTTAACTTTCTTGGCCTGCCTATTCGTCCGGTATGACCTTATTTACTTACCTCTCTCTCTATATATATAATTTCTTCCTCTTTCTGCAGTCTTCTAAAATAGTTGTTTCCGAGTTATTTAAGGTCATTTTTCATGATAGGGGGAGAGAGAGTGCCCCTATTACATGCGCACTGGCTCTTGTAAGTTTGGAGCAAACTGCAAGTTCAACCATCCTGATCCTACAGCTGTTGGAGGAGGAGGAGGAGGTAATCCTCCTTCAGGGTATGGTAATGGAGGGTCTATTTCATTACAAGTTGTATCACAAACATCTGTACCCTCCTGGTCTTCTCCAAGAACATTAAATGAAGCATCTCCTTTTGTGCCAATGATGCTTTCACCTACTCAAGGAGTTTCTACCCAAAGTTCTGATTGGAATGGATATCAGGTAAACAGAGTCAATGCCAATAACCACATGGCAAGGAAGAATTTATTATATAATTAGTACAAGATAACATTTAGTCTGCCGGTTTTCTATCATGCAACGTTAATGCTCTCTTCACCTGGTGGGATAAGGCTTTGTTGTTGTTGTAATATTAATGCTCTCTGTTGCTGCACATACATTGGCATTGCCATGTCCTCATTTTTTCTTTTTGCAACTTCATATTGTCCTGCCATTGCTTTCCATTTTTTTTAAATGACTTTCTAGATTGTGCGATAATTTCATTATGTCACCTGTTGACTTCCAGACTTGTCATTAATCCTATGTGTTTTGTTACAGGTACATTGGAACTGTAGCAAAATGAGTATTAGGATATTTGAGGTTTGAGTGTTATATGCCCAAATCAATTACTTAAAAGTAACAAGAAAAAATTCTTAGGAATTATGAGGCTCAATTTTGTTTATATGGTGTGTGATCCATTTTGTTGAACTAGCAGGCATATTAAAGAATCATGCAGATTAAGCAATGCACATTGGCTTTATGCCTGGGAGTGAATTTTAAATTGCACCTTTTATGGATCCCTAAAAGTAAATATATGATGTGTGGTATCTAATGTTGTGAATTTGTGATCATTCTGAAGCTCCCTTACCTTCCTCCCTAGTATTTGTTATTTTTTGTTTCCTCTGCCTTGATTTTTATGGGGCAGTATTTGACTCATTGGTATGTGATGCAATACAGCGAGTGGTTTTTTTCTTGTTCCTTTACTGGAGTAAACTATTCTTCCAGTTGAACTCTTGTAAATGATTATTTTCCCATCAAATTGTGACGCATCTGTGGTTTGTAAAGGCATCTGTCTACTTACCTGAGAGGAGCATTCATCCACCTTCTACATTTGTCATGAACAACCCAGCGATTGATACAAATGTTTACATGCACCATCAAAAGCAGATGCCTGTTGATGAGTTTCCAGAAAGGCCTGGTGAACCTGAATGCAGCTTCTTCTTAAAAACTGGGGATTGCAAGTTCAAATCTAATTGTAAATTTCACCATCCCAAGGATCGGGTTGCAAGATTACCTCCATGCAACCTCAGTGACAAGGGTCTGCCTTTGAGACCTGTAAGGCTTTATTATTCTTAACAGCTTGAAATTTATTTTCTTTTGTTTAACTTAACATGGCATTGAAACCTAGAGATGATTGAGTTTCTGATTTTGGAAAGCTATTTTCTTTAGTTTGCTTAGCCATAAGGGACTACAAGCTTGGTTGGCTAGTTTCTCTTATTTGATATTTTATTTGTCATGAAATCCAGGACCAAAATGTCTGCTCACATTACAGCCGCTATGGAATTTGCAAATTTGGACCAGCTTGTAAGTTTGACCACCCAATAAACTTGCAGCCCGTGATGATTCCTGGACTTGAGCAACAATCCTACTCAAACTCAGCTGGTGTTGAGGTGGCTGGGATAGGTGGAAGTACAGGTGTAACTGATGCAACAATTCAGCAATCTGTGTAAACATGTTTGTCTGAGGATCTTCGTGCTTTGAGGATGCATATCACCCAAAATTTGAAGTTTTCTTCTTAAACATGATAAATTTATTTTACTTGTCCTAGCCCTGTCCAATGCAGCACAAGCTTTGCAAGGAATGGCGACATATAATATATATCAAACAGTTTTTATGTATTTATTACAAGTAACATCTGCATCTGTGGATTATCTCTTGTTTATGGTTTGTTTTCTGTCAGTTGGATCAGTGTTGGATAATAATTAGACTGTTTTGAAATAGTTGCCAATGTGGATATTTTTGTTTTACAGTTGCCGACGGGGTCATGAACCTTGGTATGTCAGAATTGGCAACTGGTCAATACATCTGATGGGTAAAAATAAATTGATAAACCAATACATATGGAGATAAGTTTTTTTGTTTGTTTGTTTGCAAAAAGAATTACCTTACATTTGCTAACAAAATTTGTAAAGCCATTATTCCTTTTTCCCACGTGTCTTATTAAGACAGTCACGGGGGCGTATTCACGAGTGAGTTATCATGTTTGACTTATGGCCTTGAATTTTATATTTTTATCATGTTTGATTTGGAGTGCATGAAGAAACTGGTGATACAAGCAAAGATTTTAATTTTTTTCCAAATACTTATTTTCAAACATAAAATAAGGTTCTCAAACTCGTGTGTGTAAAAGCTAAGCGATCATAGTTGGCTTATAAAAAAAGTCCTATATTGATAAATCGGTGCTAATAGGTAATACACTAATAAATCCTAAGTCCTTAAAATGGATGAACACTTTCTATAGTATTGTTTGATGAAAACAAGAAAAATCGAAGCCATGAAAGTGCCCACAACACATCCACATCCTACAAGTATCCTTTATCATATTCATGCTCAACTTTGTTCGAGGAAAATGTGTAACATTAAATTCAAAATCCTCTTACAATGAGAATTCGAACATTGACTTCTCTCATATTATAAGCAAAGTGGTGGTTTCTTTTGCTAGATTCAATTCCTGTTATTATCCATATCCTACTAGCCTAATTCATGTTACGTTTATGACCTAATCTTTAAAATATTTTTCATGCTTAATTCTAATCAATTAAAGAAAATCCTCAATTGATTAGTATAACAGAGAAAATTATTGCCATAAACCCTGAATTGGTAAGAACCAAGGTAAAAAAAAAAAAGAAGAAGAAAGGAATAGAAGTAGCCAGATCATCAATGACAATAGGGGGAAGTTTTGTACATTTTTTTTTTTTATATATATTTGTACATTTTTTCTATTACACAACATGCCACACTACCTTTTTGCCCAAGTGATCAATTCATACCCAGTAACAACGTTATTAATTTAGATCACCTGAGCAAAAAAAGACAATGTGTGAAATTTCAATTTGCTTACAACTAACAACAACGTATCATGTTGTGATCCTGCAAATCACACAAAGGCGAAACAAAGAAAGAAAAAAGGGAAAAAAAGAAGTAAAAGACAGCAAAAAGGATCATAAACCATTCCTTGCTCCACCTGATTAGCGAGATCATGGTCCACAGCAAATAGGGTCATAAACCAGCATGCCCTCTTCTAGATTCAGCCGCAGCAAAACCATTTTCTCTGCATTTAAATTTCATTTCAGAAATTAACTAAGGCTCATTAATAACTTATTAGATGGTTATTCAAACACAGCCTAAACCCAGATATTGAAAGAATCACTAATTTTGACTATTTAAAGTTCACCTTTCCAGAATATTGAGGAGTGTTATAATTCTCATTCTTGAATACAGGATCAGATCTACGTGGGGTTGCCGTGTTAGTCTTCTTCTCGTCTCTAGCCTTGTTGAATATGACAGTAAAACCTTCAGCTGAGGCAGGATTGTTCACATCCCACTCACCGAATTTAGGTAATGGACGACCATTCTCCTGCTGCATATGAAGAAAAAGTTGAACACTTAGTACATGATGAGTTTAATGTCCTTATTAATAGCATGTTATGTTCCATGGCATTCATGCTTCCATTACTGCAAATTCATATTATGATTCTAAATCATAGTGTATATTCTCTAAACCTGACGACGGATCTGTTTATGCATAGTCTCATTTGTATAAATTGCAATAAGATCTTGCATTGAATTGGATTAAAAAATAAAAACATTTCTTCACCCTCTTCCCCAAAAGAAAAAAAATTACAGCCGGGCACATAACAGAACAGAATAATTGAGTACTGGTTTCAACAATTGAAACAACAGGGTTAAACTAGCAAGCTTGAGCGAGTTGATACACGATAACTTTCAATTGCACCGTTTCCAAAAGAGAAAAGAAAAGTGTTATTAATTCTGATTCCAAATTCAATCTATTCATTCCCTGTATCCCTCTCATTGACCACAAGTGCTAACTCATTTAATCAATCAATACACAATCCATAAACTGAAAGATAGGGACACAATTATAAAAAATTTCATTACATTATCAATTTTCAAATGATGCAAAGGTTTTAATGACAAAATCAAAATTTTGGGTTTCTATGACCGCAAAGCAGCCGCATTGGTCAGCAATTTCCTACAATAAATTTAAAACTTTTGATGCAAGCAATCAGGATCCTTAATCATTCCAAGGATGAAATTCGACTCAACTAATGAATGATCCATTTGACAAACGTGTTATATATCAAACAAGTTTCTAAACCTGAATTATTTGTCATTTGTATTGAATTTGTGGATGAACACAAAAAACAAAGAATCAAAAACGGTGGGAGAGAAGACGAGAATAATACCGAAGCCATTGGGGAGGGGTGAGGATCGCAGGTTTGGATTGAGAGAGAAAAAGACCAACGATAAATTGAGGAGGAACACAAACACGTAGGGTGAAAGAAAAATCGGAAGTATTTGAAGAGCGATATATTAGGACAGACAAGAATACGTGGTAAACGACATCAACAACAGAACACGCTGTCGTTTGCTTTGTTGGACCAATCAACACGTCCTCTTGTTTCCCCAACCGCCAGAAACAACCTCTTTAGTTGTGTGCGTGCCTCGTTTTCAATTTTAGCTCCTCAAAAATCAATGTTTACTTTTTATTATAGTAATTAAATATTTTTAATGTATAAATTATATTTTAAATGAATAAAAAACAAATATAATTATAATATAATATTAATTACTTTTTAAAATATTAAAATTTTGAGATAAATTTTTTATATATATTTATAGTATAAAAGAACTTATATCATCAATAAATTTAAAATTATTGTTATGTGATTTTTAAGATACTTATTATAAAAATTAATAAACTCATCATATATAATAATATATAATTAAACGATACTATAAAAATCCTTTACAATATTAATGCATATATTATTATTAAAAATAAAGTAAAGTGTAATGAAATAAAGCTATATCTATAACACAATCAAATGTACCTATTTACTCATTTGAGAGATGAAAGATATAATTGGTTATTTTAATTGAATCGTAAAAATTATTAGAGATATAGGAAATTAGATGGCTATATAAAAGTCCAATGTACTCTTGTCAAGCTTTTTCTTAAGTCAATTTCAATATATGAATGGTGTTTTTTGTCTCATTGTCTGGCAATGTGAACCTATATTTCTTTGTATTCGTGTCAGTCTTTCATAATTTTTTCCTCAGTTGCCAAAAGTGTGAAGATATCTTATGAGTGTTTGTTTTCTTGTAAGGATTTATATGTTGCGAGTAGAAATTGTCCTTATAGATAGATTGGATGTATGGTGTGTTAAATTTCGAAAGGAGCAACAAGGCATTCTATTGTTTTTGAAACATCCATGGGTGACCTATTTGAAAAATCTTGTACCACTACAATTTTGATCCAACTGAGAAATCTTGTCAAACCCAGCATCGGATAAAAAATTATCTGTTCTATTTCACAAACATTTATTGCTCTAGGTTCCCAACACTCTTGGATGTCATCGATTTCATTTCCACTGTAACATTATTTCTTTTTCTTCTAATTATAACCATTTTTTTCTCTCCCATTACTATAAGGGATTAGAACTTAGAATTACAAGAGATCAATCTCTATTAGAGATATAAGAAATTAGATGGCTATATAAAAGTCCACTACACTCCTTATAATCTTACTTTACTCATTCTAATATATTTCTACTTTGAGTATAATACATTTCTGTTATTAGAGATGTAAGAAATTACATGACTATATAAAAGTCGGCTATAGTACTCCTTGTAATCTTGGTTTACTCATTCTAATGCATTTCTGCTTTGAGTATAATATTTTTTTTCTCCTTTTCCTACCTGAAACCGTGTTTTCTAACAATTCTCAAAGTAGAAATACATTAAAATAAAGATTATAAAGATTATAAGGAGTATAGTGGACTTTTATATAGTCATCTAATTTTCTACATCTCTGATAAAATATTAAACAATTAAATGTTAACTTTATTATAAACAAAACCTAAACATTTTTTTACTAGAAACCTTTAAAAGGGTTATGGACATAAAAGTATATATGAATGGCAATATCAATTTGTTTGCATTTAAATGTTTCATTCATAATACAATACAGATTTATAGCAATCAATATAAATTGGATTGTCTAACAGTTGAATTAGGTGGTGCATTGAGAACATCTAAGTACAGGTGTATGTTTGTACTTATTCATTCCCTAATTATATTTTGAGGAGTGGCAAAAATATACTCTTTAACGTACTCTTTTAAATATATTTTTTTAATTGATCAAAATTTATTAAAAATTATAAAATCAGGAGAAAAAATATTAAATATATATGATATAGGACCTACAAAATTTTGTCATTTTCAATAAATTTTAATCAATTAGAAAAAGTGTATTTCTAATATTTTTCTTATATTTTGAATAGAGTCTTGTTAATTAGTGTTTTTAAAGTATATTGATTAAGAAATTAAAAAGATAAAATATTCATTATGTAAATTATAGAAGAATATAAAAAATTATGAACAACATAATTTTTTATTTTTAATAAAAATATTTTTATTTTTATTTCTTTAGTCAATACTCTTAGGACGCTACTTACCATTTGTTTTTTAATAAAACTATCTCCGTCCTTATTTACATTTATTCTCGTTTGTTCTTTGCAGCATGTGTACGTACATCACGTTTTCTCGTAAAATTTTGTAAAGACACAAGCTAGTTTCCTTTATATAAGCTATAGTTTTGTGTTCCTTTTTATTTCGTATATATATATATATTTTTTAAGTTTATTATACATTTTCCCTCTTATTTATTGAAAGTTTGAATTATTTTTATCTTTTAATTGTTTATGTCTTTTTCTAGTTTCGAAATCGCAAAGATAAAAAAAAACTGTCATATTTATTAGAACTGTCACAATTTTTAACAGTTAAAACTGTTATAATTGATAAAAATAAAATAATAAAAACCCAAACAGGGAAGGTAAAAAAATTAAATAACTAAACTGGAGTTTTAAATAAAAACAATGAACTAATTTGACCCATTCTTAACAAATGTCTAGTTTGTTTGCAATGACGTATTCAAAATTTTCATAAATGACAACCATGTTTAGCTCGTAGCCTGATACAACGAAATTGGCGAAAATAAGTAATTAATTAATACTATTAGTAATTCTTTGCTAATAATAGCTGAAAACAATGTTGTTATGCGATTGCGAATCAACAGGATATCTTGTTTGCATATCTGTTTCTCTCTTTGCTATTTTGTCTGTACATTGCAGCCACTGCAATTCTTTTTAGGGTTTGATTAAAATATCCCGATGTTAGATCTTAAGGCTTAATACTTAAATTCTCTGATGGTAAGCACCAGTTGTAAATCATGATCGAGTATTGCATGCGATTGATACATAATCTGATAATTAGTTTTTTTTTTTTAAATTAATTTATATCAAATATGATTTTAAACAATGCCAGTTCCATTTTTTTAACTATGATGGTAAGTACCAGGCTTATGATCCAGTACTTAATATGTCCACCCACAAATACTTATACAAATTAGCCATTGGGGCATGAGAATGTATTAGTTTTTTTTTTTTTAAATTATTTTGAAATAAACATCACTTTAGTTTTTCATCAATTAATAGTTTATGATTCTAGTAGATAATACAATTAATAGTTTATGATTCTAGTAGATAATACCTTGTCACGACAAAGTTCAGCATTACAAATACATTATAGATTAGAAGTGGAATTCTGAAATGACCATATTAGAGATTTCAACCGAATAACTCATCCATGCATAAAGTTTGCATAAAGTTAGTTGTTTTCTCGATTAACCAAGATTTACACGGAAATTTTCTTTTGTTATATTCTCTAGATAGATATGACGTGTATTTTGTTTTGTTCCAGTTTATAGGTTATTATAATCCTGTCATCACTTTGTAAATTTTGGACAGGATTTTAGGTGAAACAACAGAAAGCAACCCAAGCATGCCTCGCTCTCTACAATCTTCCCGAAGTTCATCTTCTGAAAGAGAATCCACACCTTCTGCTTGAATCAATTTATCATCTTCCTTAATCCTAACAAAAGGGGGACATGTTGCAAGTAACACAATTACGAGGTTCATCAAGTTTTATGGTATAATTTTGAATTCGTAAAAAAATTAATTTATAACTTTGAAGTTGTATAAACAAATTAAATTAAAATCATAAAATAACGCTTTTATTTACAAAAATCAATAGATTCTAAAGTTGCAAATTAAAAAAAATACTTAAATCATAAATTATTTTACAACTTTTATTAACAAAAGTTAATCCAAAAATTATAACAGATATTTATCTATTTTTTATATTAATTTAAAATCCACTTGATAATAAAAATAAAAAATGTCTTTTGATGATTTGGCCCCTTACCCTAATATCTCCTTTCATTTCCGACAGTTTCCCCAAATCTCGCTGTCCCTGTCCGTGTCGTCCCCGAAAATCAGATCTCTGTGCGAGGTGCGACGGCAAGGCTAGCTTAGACGGAGGTCCCTCAATCTCGTTGTTCTATTTTGATTCTGTTGTCGGTCGAATGATGATTCTGCTGTGTTGATCTTGTTGTTCAATTTCCGTTTTTATCCCTCTTGTTTGGTTTGTTAGTTAATGGTACTTTTCTGTGTAAAATATTAACTTTTTATTCTAAGAAACCATTTCTTAAGGAACGGGTAATGGTGTGAATAAATTTTGGGTGACACAGATTTATTTGCTCTAATGAGAAAAAAAAACTCCAAATTACGATTTCTTCCTTAATAAACTCTCCAAAGAATCTCATTGGTGATCCAAAGTATTTTATATGTACGTTGTTGTTCCGTCAGATTTTACAAGAGTCGCGCGGGGAAGCCAGAAAGTTTATAACAAAATGCATGAGCATTTAATCCGCAACTAAAGTTGAAGAGAGATATTTCTTTACGAAAAAAAAAAAACTAAAAGCAGAATAATTTTTAAAACAATTGCTGCAA
>CM023947.1:25858372-25906490 GCA_013407115.1 Glycine latifolia | reverse complement strand
AAAAACTGTTAGTCACTACTTCATTTCATCGAACAGGTGGTGTGCAGCGAGATGAAAAAATGGTTATAATAATAACCATGAGATTGATAATAAGATGAGTGGTGGTGGTGGATGGCGTACCGTCATGAGGAGCTTGGCGAAGAGAGCGATTCCGATGGCGGCGAAGTACATGGGGATGGTGGCGGTGTCGAGGTAGGAGAGAGATTCGGGAACTGTGACTATGAACTGGTCCTTGATCTTCGAGTGCCGAGTCTTTCTCTTCTTCTCCAATTCCAACGCCCTTCTCTTCAGTGTTTCTGAGGGGGCGTTGCTGCGAAGAGTGTGCAACAATCTACGCCTCACTGCGTTCATCGTTTACCGTTCATCAAAGTTCAAACCCAGTTGATGCGGTGCTGTTTCGCTTCCTCTGAAAAACATCACTCTTCCTTCCTCGTGTTATTCGAGTTGTAACGTCCGAGTTAAAGGACAACATTACCCTTACTTTTTCTGCTAATGGCAGTTAGCCAGTTATTCGCCGTTCCGCACTCTTCTAGTTTTTATTTTTTTTGTCAACAGTTCAATGAGCCACATGCTAGTATGCTACAAGGGGCCCAAAGCAAGAAACAAGGACCAACAAAGTCAGCCAATCACTTTCAGATTTTTTTTTGTTTCCTGCACCTTCCAAGATGGGAAAAAAATATAAATATTACATTTTTAATAAATATTTAAGAATAAATTGTAGTTTGAAAATTAATTATGAATTTTTAGCGACCAAACACGCTCAGACCAACGTGTTCAAATAAAATAATATGCAAAATAAAAAAGATGTGCAAAATATATTAAGACTTTTAAATGAATGTCTAGGTATAACATTAAATGAGATGTGATGGTTATGTGAATATTTATGTATTGTTTGACTGGATGCTTTTTAATATCAACTAAATTTTCAAAATGTTTTTTAATGTAATAATTATCTAGGTTTTTAAAAATTTTCTCATTCATTGAGTATTATCTACTATTTTCATATGACCCTTTTGTCTTCCATGTGTTTTACAATGAATGAAATTTCTTGTTATGTATTAAACGCGTAGAGAGTCTTCTTTGATAGTAAAAATCCTCGTGGATGTTGAAATTGCTTTTCTAATGGCCAATCAAGCACTACGGGGAACTAGGAGTCTTAGAAATTAAAATAAAGTCCTATTATTTAGGATTGTTTTTTGTTATCAACATACAATTGTTATTTAATTCTTGAATGTGTTAAATTATATAGTAACAATGATGTCAGTAGGTTCTTTAATTAAAGTAAACTTTCTATTAATTTTAATTTCATGAAAAAAATTAACTCAAACAGGCCTTATTATTAAAGATTTACTTATAAAATTCTACTGACTGTTAAGATTATAAAAATATAATGTTTTAGTTTAAATAAAAATCAATGGTAGGGAATAATAAAATAATTTAATCTTTTATTTTTCAATAAAATTTGACTAAGGGTGTGTATAAAAAAATGAAATTATATTTAAAAAAAGTATACTTTTTTTAATGGGATTTACATATTTTACATTTTAATTAAAAAAATTCTTTAATTTTCATCCTTTACTAATTAAAAATATTATAGTAATAATTTTTTTTTTAATATCACTTGCCCCAAACCCATTCAAGTATCTTATCTAATTATTGTAACTTTAACTTTAATTCCAAAGCAAAATAAGAGCATTATATATATATATATATATATATATATATATATATATATATATATTTTGGAATTCAAAATAAATGGTCAATATCTGACCTATGAAATAAGAATACTTAGTATTGGATATTCAATTTGGGTTTTATTTTTATTAAGAATTAACTTATTAATTATGTATTTTTTTAGTCCATATTTTAATTAAGGTTCTATCATATTAGGTAGTAAGTACATTTAACTACAACAATCTCGTGCAATACATGTTTAATTTATTAATATAGTTATACATGTCAAATTTATTCACTTTAATTTAACCCACTTGTTCTAAATTTCCCCTAATATTTAGTTTTCTGTGAGTTGAACTTGAATCTCATATCAAACCTTCTGAAACAATTATATGCTGTGTTGTATAAATATTCTCATATATTTGATTAATGGTTAAAATATGAAATATGAAAATAAATATTTTATTACAGTTTATATGTAATTTTACTTTTATAAAATTATAAAAATATATTTTATAATTACTAATAAAAATATATTAACTATAATAAAAGCCATAAATCTAACTACCAGCACATTCAAATACAAATTCTTCCTAACCAAAGAAAGGAAATGTGAATTGAGTGAGTAAATTGGTCATGAATAAATTAAAACAAATTCAAGCAGGCACGATATTGATGATGGCTCCTAGCTAATTGATACTAATTACTAGTAGTATTAATTAATTACTTATTTTCGCCAATTTCGTTGTATCAGGCTACGAGCTAAAGTGCTAAAGACGGTTGCCATTTATGAAAATTTTGAATATGTTATTGCAAACAAACTAGACGTTTGTTAAGATAGGTCAAATTAGTTCATTGTTTTTATTTAAAACTTCAGTTTAGTTATTTAATTTTTTTACCTTTTCTGTTTGGGTTTTTATTATTTTATTTTTAATTTAATTATTTTTATCAATTATGGCAGTTTTTAATTGTTAAAAATTGTGACAGTTTTAATAAGTGTCATTAAAACTAGTATGATGATTGACTTGGTCGAGATAATGAATTAATGAGTCAAATAAATAATTGGTAATAAGTGTTATTAAAAAAAGTTTGTTTATATTCCAAAATTCAGAATAATAGTTGATAATAATCTAATTTTAAAAAATCCAAAAAAAATAATAATTTGTGAACCTAACTAGGTTTGATCGGGTTAATTGCATAACCGATTTAATAGTGGAACCAAACCAGTTAGAAAATCGGGTTCGGCTTCAGATTAATTTAATTTAAAATATAGTTAAACTTGATTGATAATAGCCTAATAACAATGTTTAACTAATATTAATTGATTGATTTAAATTATAACACCCGGTACTAATTAGGTGAGTTACGTATTACTTTGATTAGTTTATAATAATGCTAGAATTATAATTACTTAAATATAACATTGTTTTAGTTAGGAAGAGAATAATTATGATACATAGCCAAAACTCTTAAATAATTTTCTTAAAGAAAAAGCAACATTTTAGTAAATATATGAAAGACAAACTCTAAGTAGACACAAACTTAACATATCATTTTTAGGCACAACCAATAAGAATTGTACAACTAATAAAATAAAATAAATAAAAATCAGAATATCAAGTAAAATTAAATTTGATATTTTTTTTCTAATCTTTTTCCTGATTTTTTGCTAAACTAAAGATAATGAATATGCGCCAAATTTCTTAAATAACAAAATAAAACTTACAAAATATTGTTCTTTATAATAATTTTTACCAATATAAAAATATGCCAAAAATATTCAATAAAGCATATTAGTAATATTTTATTTTTTATGATAAGAAAAAGTTAAATAACTTACACAAACAAAATTATAAAAAATACATAATTTAAATTATAGGAACAATTAAACACTAATTTAAATTAATTAATTATAATGACAATAAATTGAAATAAAACTTTCTTTGAAATTAATTTGTTAATATATAATATTCATATTTTCTATTAATGTTGAAGCTAAGTCAGAAACTTTTCATAGAAATTTGATTTTATGAAGTGCATGAAATGCGGAAACAGATAACAAAAATATGTATATCAACATATTCAAAAAAAGTGAAGCGAGACTTTATTCTATTTATAATTATAATTAAATAATAACTTTTAAAAATAAAAAATATAAACAAAAAGTTAAAAACTAAAACACTCTACACCTTGAGAATTTTTTTCTTAATTTTAACTTTTTATTTATAATTTTTCTTTTTAAAAATTATTTATTTATAACTACAGTTTGATTTTAATTTTAAACTTTTGATATATTGTATAAACTGAATATGTATTTATCTTATAAATACACTGAATATTAATATTACAGTAATATTTATCAATCCTAATTAAAATTGTATTCTAAAAATTAAAATTATAAATTCAACGGCAACAAAGTCTGAGAATCGCTTAAAATCAACATGTTTTATTTGCATTAAATTTTTTTTTATTTAAAATAAAATACTCTACAATTTTACACCACCAAAATATGTTATTTTGAAAATTTAAATTATATTTTTCTAAATTTGAATTATAATCCTTTATATATTTCAATTTCAATGCAATTTAGCAAAAAAAATAGAAAGAATATTATAAAGTAAAACAGAAAATTTATCATATTTAATTTTACTTGATATTTTGATTTATTTATTTATTTTATTAGTTGTAAAATTCTTATTGATTGTACCTAAATAATGTGTGTGTTTGTGTCTACCTAAGAGTTTCTCTATATTGCGAGTAACTTTTAACTATTTATTTGGTAGACATCATGTAACATCTTAAAAATTATATTTTTAGATTATATTTATAATTAAATTATAGAGGTATGATAATAGTTGGTTGCAAATTTGAACACAAAAACTTAAAGAATTCACGTATAAGATAGAAAGAAAATTGGGTAAGCCAAAATCAAAGCAAAATCAATGTGAAGTCAATAAAGTAAAATAGACAAAATTAAAAACAAGATTCTTGAATGGTCTTGTACAGTCATCAACGTGAAACATAGGGACTTAAAAACAATTAGTCAAAAGCCTTAAACCAATCAGATTTGGCTAATTATAAACTCTATTTACACGTACCCTTAGCCATTTATTAAAGGAATCTTGCTTTTGCTTAGTCATATGTACTTATTATATAAAATTAAAATATCTTATAAGGTAATGATTACTTAGTTAAAACCTAACCAAACTAACTTCTAAAATCCTTAAAACTGAACCAGTTAAAGTAGTATAAATAACCTTGGCATCCAGAATTCCTGCACGTAACTTCTAGCTCCAGAATCTATCATACTTAGTTAAAGCCTTTTATTCTCTATTACCTTTGTTTGCTCAAACCATAGCCTTGTTTCTATCGTCTTATATATTTCCATTTTCTTTCTTCCACGTAAAGACTTTCTTCCTTGAAGTTATTCAAGAAGGACAACCATCTATTCAGTTTATTTCAATAATCGAACTCACTGTAGGTAAGCTAGGCTTCAATCTCTAATTAAGTATTTGTTTAGATTAACTTATATGCTTAGTTGGGCAAACGTATAGTTTTATTTAGGCTGAAAATCCATGTTTTGAAGGATATTATATGATGAGAATACGTTGATTTTAACCATAGAATAGGTGATGATTTATAAGCTGGAATATTAGTGATATTGGAAGTTACACACAATGATTTTAGGACTGATTTGATGATTTATAGAAATGGTTAATATTAATTTTTGGAAGTTGAGGTTGAATGGTATGGAGACAAATGGTTCAAAAACGTGAAGATTAAATTTGAGGATGAAGTAGTAAGATGGTAAGTGATGATTTCTTTATGTACGAAAATAGCGAAATCCGGTCATCTCGGTCACAACTAATGATATTCCATCCCCGATGTACACACCCCAACCAACCCAGAACAACTATATAAGTTGTAAGTTGTAATCATCCTGAGTGCACATACCCTGGTCATCCCGGTCACAACTAATGATATTTCATCCAGGATGTACATACCCCGACCAGCCCAGACACAACTATATAAGTCATAACCATCCAGAGTGTATATACCCCGGCCAACCCGGATATAACTATCTGTTATAACCATCCATATTAAATCACACCCCGAACATCCCGGATACCTTACCCATATTGTAACCATTCCAGATAAACTACCCATACTGTAACCATCCCAGATACACTACCAATATTGTAATCATCCCAGACACACTACCCATATTGCAACTATCTCGGAAACAATTACTTATGATACACCCATCTATGTTAACCACACCCTGTCCATTTCGGATATAACTACCTATGGTATACCCATCCTGGTTAACTTACCTCGGTTATCCCGGATATCAACATACATGTTATTACCATCCAGGTTCCACTTATCCCGGCCATCCCGGATATAAATATCCAAGTCAACCATCCAAGTAAAAACTCATCTCGACCATCCGGGATCCCTCTATCCATGTTATATACTTTACAAATGATGAGGATACACATCTTTGTGCTTCATGACTCAATGTCTCAACCGATCCAATTATCAGCGATCGTTAATCAAGAGATCGATTTTTGTTGAGAGTCATAGAAAGTTACAACAACTTCTAAGGCAATCTACCATAAAGGTGCTTGACTCAACTTAAACCTTAATGGCAAAAGATAAATCATGTCGAGCAAAATTTCAAAGGTCATTACAAGCATGTTGCTTTTGAAGAAAAGTGGTTACATGGAGAATGATGTCATGATTAATGCATTTGTCCTTTAGAAGGAGATGAACGAAACAATTTTACTTTTTAGTATGCATGACAACTACAAAAGATCAATTTAAATGGTTAGATCAATTAAAAAAAAAACTAGTTCCAAAAGAACAAAGATTTTTGCTAATATGGATCACTCATCGTGATCTAATCCAGAGATACCAATTGACATTTCAAAAAGTAACAGACCATCACAAATCCCTTGCCCAATGGGACAAAAGACAACAAAAAGGAAGATCAAGGGGAAATGAGGTGCAATGTAACAACCTGCCTCGTCGCTAATTTATCATGCTCTTAATTATGCTTTTAATGGTAATTTATATTTAAAAATCCCTTTTAGTTTGTTTATAAAAATAGTAGTAAATTCTTCGTAAGTATAATCAATATCACAAATCAAAACTTGAATATACAAAGATGCAATACATCATAATACTTGTATATTAATAATCATAAGTTGGTAGAAATTATAAATAACTAAGTCTGAATTGTACAAAATTCTTAACAGAAATAAGGATTTAAATGACAGGATGTAACTAGCAAACGTCGGGGTGTAGTCATTAGAACAATGGGTGTAACTAGCAAAAATACAACCCTTGCCCGGGATTTAGTCCATCTACATTCCGGCTACTCGGCGGCTCCAACCAACATAGGTCATCTTCCCGGTCATCTACTGTTGTCCATGTACTCACATGAACATGATTCACGATCATCACAGGTACCAAACTACAATGTACAACAAAGTAAAGATGAGTTCATCATGTAAACTAATAATTAAATAAATATCATTAGTTATAAAAAGACAACTTGGTCATTGCAAAATCACAACAATATTCAAATATTTTATCACACATTCAATCATGGACAACCCGTCCAAACACATTTCACAATTCATCTTAAAATGATTAGTCATGATGCATGTTCCAGACTTATCTCTTAGTCAATGCAATGTGGTACCATCCCGGACAATAGGCTAAATCCATGGTACAAATGATTACTGCAGCTCGTCAAGGTCACTCTGTTGTGCACGGGTCTCACCCCCCATGGTGATCAGCCAAAATGAGTGTCATAAGGCTAACCCTACAGTAATGGCCCCCAAGTCCTTCTCGCACTCTGCAGTCAACCATCCTATTTTCGTCATGCATGAAGGGTGTACATGGGCTCCATCAATGTATGACCCAGGCCCGGGCTCAATTCGACCCGGGTAGGATAATGTCATACACCCCCATATACATATATACTAACCTATCCTCGGGCACACTAATGCACTGATCATGGTCATTGCAAGGTTAATCATCCGGTCCCGGCATCTCATGTCAATACATAAGATATCACCACAGCACCATCAATGTATGACTCAGCCCCAGGATCAACTCGTCCGGTTAGGATAATCCCATACACCCCCGTGGATATTTATGTATATCCAAACGCATTTAGATTACGATGGGCACTATCAAGGTATGACCCATGATATCAATGCATTTAATAACTCAAGCCAATATAATGGCCAATCTCAACGTAATCACATACGTCATTCACAAACACTATAAACAAACAAGTGAATAGGTGTGCAGTATTAGGTGTCCGGATTGACACCTAGCCATAACAACTGATGTAATAATCCGAACAAGGTCGGACGAGGGCACAAGGTTGTCCGGGTAAGGAAACCCGGTAGTTCACAAGGAAAAGGTACGAGCTCTGCCGAGTAACGAACCCGGTAGCTCTTTTCCCAAGATATACGAGCTCTGTCGAGTAAGTAACCCGGTGGTTCTTTTCCCAAGACATACGAGTTTTGCCGAGTAACGAACCCGGTAGCTCTTTCTTTCCCTCTCGTGAAGTAACTTGAGCTCGGTAGCTCTAATGGGCCACTCCGGGCAAGGAACCCGGTACACCTAAAGAAAAGGAAGCGAGTCCTAGTAGCTCTAGGGAAACAACCCCGGGTAAGGAACCCGGTATACAAACGTCCACTAACAAAGACTAAGTTACGTCCTGCATGCACACATGCATGCTACGTAAACTGTTCAACTCGGCATTCCCATCCTGGTAGCCGACATCACTACAAGGGATTGACATATATATAAATCGGTCTACCCATCCCGGTAGCCGACATTACAACACAAGGGATTGACATATATATAACTCGGTCTACCCATCCTGGTAGCTGACATCACAACACAAGGGATTGACATACATATAACTCGGCCTACCCATCCCGGTAGCCGTCTTCTTCACAAGCACACCACTTACAGACATCATCAATACATTTCACACAGAATATCAAACAACAGATACACATTTTATCTCAATTATGATATCAAAATCATTATTAACACAATAAACTCCCCTTACCTCAACAGAGATTCTTTTCTTTTAAACTTAATGTGAGTTTTATTTCGAACATAAGTTCTCCCAGCAACGAGGAATGAAAGGATTATGCTCCATTTACAAATTCCTTTTAAAGGAAAGGATTTTCCGTCGGTACTACGGTGGTTCTCAAGAGTTAAAGTGGTACAGAATGTGAATGAAGAGAGATTTTCTAGGTGCAAAGAGTTTAGAGAGAGAAAGAAGAGAAATACGCAGAGGTAAGAGTGAACATGTTTCCGTTTCATGCACTGCTATATATATAGGCGGAGATACTCAGGCAAGTTGCCAACAACTTGAATTAACTAGCTATCACAACCACCATAGTTGCCAACTTGCGTGATCGGACAGCTTCCTAGAGCCACCACCGTTTTACTATGTGTGTACGATCAGTTTATCTCAGCCACTAAATTTGACTTACGTTCAAGCAAAATTACCAATGCACACACTTTACAGCAATTTTGCAAGAATTATATTAAACAATTAAGTAACACAAAATATCTATCAACTCATAAATTTTCAGGGTGTTACATGCAACGTCTTTATCGATTGTGGACTTGTCAGGCATGAAAGCTACAAGCAGGGGAAAAAATGTTGCCACCAAAAGGTTACTAGAGGCAAAGGAGATGGAGAACAAAGCGGTGTTGTATGAAATTCTAATGAAGGACACATCTACCATGTCTGGAGAACAACACAAGAAACACGAAATCACTTGTAATTATATTTGACGCAAGTTTAGTAATTAGTTATTATGTTATAAGTTAGTTTTAATTAGTCACTATGTTGTAGGATTATTTGAATTAGTCATTATGTTGTAATAGTCTCTTAACTAGTTGAATGTCCATCAGGTAATTGACACATCGATAAATGAAGAATATTATATTGACTTACATTATATTGCATGATATGATTGTTGAATACATACTTGATACATACAATGGTAATGTTGATGTTGATTATGATCATATAAACAAAGAGATTTCAAACATTAACGTATCTTGTGATGATCCTCCCGACTTTGCTACTTACCTATAAATAAGACGTTATATGCATACAAGAAGAATTTCATCAACAACTTTAAGCAAACTTGGTATAACATATTTGAGCATGTTTCGGTCACAACAATTATGACATTTAATTTTTCTTACTGAATGTCAATGTTTTGTATTTTGTTGCTTATGAATATTATGTATTTTATTGTTGGTTTAATTTTAAGTCATAAATAAAAATTTTAATTATCAATATCTTTATATTTCTTAATATTAGTTATTTTATAATTAAAATATTTATAATTAATTACTCAAATTTAATTTTAAACTAATTCATAAAATATATTTAAGTGAGATTTATTGTGGGACTCTCAAAAAGTGCCTTAAAAATCTAAAATATGATTTATTATTAAAATAAAAAATGAAATAGTTCTTGTATCTACATGACACTATGAAACTTAAAAAAAAAATCTACAAATTTAAAATAATTTCTAACACTAAGCATGTTTTTTTTGTGTTGGAGGATAACAAATTGTCATGGGAAATATCAAGTCATTGTTGAAGGACTTCACTTCCGAGACATTGATCGTTCTTGAGATGACTATCAATATTAGCAAGGCGTGATGTCTAATCATGCGCATCATTTTATACATTGTTTTTCTTTCCACTTATACAAAGAGAGAACATTTTCTTTATTTCTTTCCTTTTTATTTTTGTTAATCTAAACAACGCATCATTTCCACTCTACTTCTCTTTTTAGTTTTATCCTTTTCTTTTTTTTCTCTTTATTTAATTCTTAGTCCACAAACAAAAATAATAATATTCCCTAAACCAATATTTATAAAAATAGGCCGGTCATTGAATTCATGTAAGTAATGACTCAAAATTAAATGATGTATGCTTAAACCGATAATAATTATATAATATTATTTTAATTTTAATAAAACGCATTAAGTTATTTAAAATGTATCATTTATATATAAAAATACAGCTTGTAAACATATCATAAATGATTTTTTATAGACTCTTTCAAACAATTAAATAAATATTTATATAAAAAAATTAAATTCAAAATTCTTCTAATATCAAGACAGTGGTCGTTGTTGGCCATTAATGAATCACACACCAAAGTAACCAAAGTTGGCGCAAATTTACTTCCAACGTAACAAAAAGAGATGGCTACGGTACGGATGCTTCTCCCGCCGCTCACCTTCTTACTTTTCATAAAATCACCGTGAAAAAACGGTTGGTGTGGTGGGAACACGCTCATTTAATGCCTCAATTATTAGAAAAATTGAATGATTTAATTTTTTTCCCTAATCGATCTCCTCACCAATATATTTATGGAGCATACAACTTTTTCTTTTACTGCAAGAGATAGTAGTATTTTCTTTTAAAACGCAAGAGCATATTACTGTTAAATAATCAGTAAATAAATATATAATATTAACAATATACTTTTGTTTTGATTTTAATAAAAATATATTTACTAAATTTTCAACCAGTACTTTTAAATTATTCAGTTGTTAGTAAGGTTCCATTTATATTATTAAATACAAATTTGTACTATTAAATTTTATTTTAACAAGTTAAATGTCTCAATTTTTATTTAAAAACTATGGGTTTTGTTAATCAATAAAAACTAAAAAAATATATTTATTATATAAATTATAAGAAAACATAAAAAAATATGTTATCATATCTTCCAATAATGTCCTTATAAAACTTATTAGCATTTGTCAAAAATTATTCATAGAATAATTTATAATTCTTTGAATTTTGTGACGTCAACCCTAGTTAATAAGTCTAGTAGCTCCCCGGCTACCCGTCTCAAACCACAAGTATTCATAGGATTATTAATGTAAGACGGATACTACTATATCTGCACTGACTGCACTGCAAGACGGTGCAACCAAAGAGCAAGGAAAAAGTTAAATGAACACCCTAACAGTGTCACACTTTTAATAGACACTAGTGAGTTAGCATTAAAATATCAATATTTTTTTAATATAGTAATATAAAATAATATAATAATACGTTTTATTCCACAAAAACAGTGGTCGGATAAATAGTTCTTACTGTAGAACCATATGTGTATCAGTAATGTGACAACAACGAAAAAAAGAGAGTAATGTGACAAGTCAAAACACCCACAAAAG
Organism: Glycine latifolia; assembly: GCA_013407115.1. Classification (NCBI taxonomy): domain Eukaryota; kingdom Viridiplantae; phylum Streptophyta; class Magnoliopsida; order Fabales; family Fabaceae; genus Glycine; species Glycine latifolia. The sequence continues at coordinate 25,894,551 of CM023947.1, read as the reverse complement.
CACAACGCTCGTAATTTGGTTCATATCAGACAGTCTTTAAAAAAATACGTAATTTGTTGTTTTCTAAATTTTAGTTTTGAAAAATAAGTCTTATTTTATAAATTTTTATTTTTGAATGAAATTATTTTAAGAATTATATTCCTTTTATTTGGTCCAACTTATTTTTTTACTTTTATTCTTTAATGGAAAAAGTTTCATATAAGAACATTTAATTTTTTTTATTTCTACTTTTCTTTTCTTTTTATTTCAGTTATTAAATCTAAAAGCATAGTATTTGAGAAATTTTAACCTGAAAATAAATTTTAAATTTAAAAGAACTATAAAGGTATTAAATAATCTTAACATTAAATTTGTATTTATATTTTTAACTTCAATTTTAAGTAGTTTTTAAATTTCATAAAAGTTAAGTCAAATTATTTTAAGTACTTTTTTAGTATACATGTTTTTTCCTTTGTAATTCAGAACACTTATAAAACATGAAGGGGTCTAATTCTAGTAGTTGACAATAGGTTATTTAGGAGAAAAATATGTCACCAACATTTTTGTTTTTTAATCTTACTTTTATGTCCTTGTACAATATACAGTTTGTTTTAAGTGCTTACCGTTTGGCCGACCATTAAAACAAATGATAGTAAAAGTAATTTTTTGGGTGATCAATGATAGAAAATGTCTATTAAATTTACCTATTATTAATGTTCAAGAGAAAAAAAAAATCTGATTATTATCTCTAATAAAATAATCTATTTTAATTATATTTTTTTCATCTAAAATATTTCAGACCTTGTTTAGTTTTACTAAGATAAACATGTCAGCAGGAAAAGTAATTTTTTATAAGAAACTAAAAGTAAAATTCGTTATAGTTAATGACTTAATGTTTAAACCTAATGAAGACGAATAATTTCATTGAAATTGTTGTATATATAAGCTGAAAACTCTAGCTAACTGGCAACGACTCGTGGGAAACCAATTAAGGTATACCATTTCAAAATGGCTTCTTCTGTGCCATCCATGTCTTCTACCATCCTCATCCTAATTATCATCTGCACACTGTCCTCACTTCTGTCAGTTGCATCTGCAGCAACAGAGGAGGGACGAACAAGGCCCTTCAAAAGGGTCTATGCCTTTGGAGACTCTTTCACAGACACTGGCAACACCAAAAATGCCGAAGGTCCAAGTGGCTTTGGCCATGTTTCAAACTCTCCCTACGGTACCACTTTCTTCAACCACTCCACAAACAGGTACTCAGATGGTAGGCTTGTGATTGATTTTGTAGCTGAAGCACTTTCACTGCCTTACCTGCCCCCCTACCGTCACAGCAAAGGCAATGACACTTTTGGTGTTAACTTTGCTGTTGCTGGCTCCACAGCCATAAACCATTTGTTCTTTGCGAAGCACAACCTCTCCCTTGACATCACTCCTCAGTCCATCCAAACCCAGATGATATGGTTCAACAGGTACCTAGAGAGCCAGGAATGTCAAGAATCAAAGTGTAATGATTTTGATGACACTCTATTTTGGTTTGGGGAGATTGGAGTCAATGACTATGCCTACACTCTTGGATCTACTGTCTCAGATGAGACCATAAGGAAGCTTGCAATCAGCAGTGTCTCAGGAGCTTTACAGGTATGATTTAGGACAAAATTTACAAATAATTGTTTAGGTGCTTATTGTGTTGCTCTCCCATCAAAATTGGAATCTCACTTCTTTAGTTGTATTTGGTGTTATTCTCTTATCAGAATTGGTGTTCCACCTCGATAATTTGTGTTGACCTTTAATTCAAACTTTTATTAACTGAGTTATCGAGGTAGAACTCTAATTTCAATTGAAAAACAACACTAAAAGCATCTATAGATCTTCATATAAGTCTTGTGGTATGGTTTATTGTCCTAATTGTTCTTCAATTTATACCAAGTAGTTAAAACTCAAAAACTTGAAATTTTGTGCACAAATCATCTAATCCTAATTTTATAATTTTCATTCTGTGTTGCAGACATTGCTCGAGAAGGGTGCCAAGTACCTAGTTGTGCAGGGTTTGCCTCTAACTGGGTGCTTGACATTGTCCATGTACCTGGCTCCTCCAGATGATAGGGATGACATTAGCTGTGTTAAAAGTGTTAACAACCAAAGCTACTACCACAATCTTGTGCTACAAGACAAATTACAAGAATTCAGGAAACAGTACCCTCAAGCTGTCATACTTTATGCTGATTATTATGATGCCTACCGCACTATCATGAAGAATCCAAGCAAATACGGATTCAAAGAGACCTTCAACGTTTGCTGTGGATCAGGAGAACCACCTTATAACTTCACTGTGTTTGCCACATGTGGCACACCTAATGCCACTGTGTGCTCAAGCCCTTCGCAGTACATCAATTGGGATGGTGTTCATCTCACGGAGGCCATGTACAAAGTCATTTCTAGTATGTTTTTGCAAGGAAATTTCACCCAACCTCCGTTTAATTTTTTGTTGGAAAAAAAGGAGAGGGTGGGGTGAATTGTTAGTATTTGGGATTTGCTTGTCCTTATGACTTTAATGCATCAGCTAATGTAACTATAAGTGAGGGAATCAGGTCTTACCTGTTTTGCTGGAACTTGTGTCCTCTGCACATCATTTATGATGAGAAGTTCAAAGGAATATATTGTACTTGTATTAGTATCTGCCAAGGCTGTCTTAATCTCGGTATCAGTTTGTGCTTGTTTTGTTTAGATTAGTTGATTTTGGGTTAATAAAGTCTTTTTTCTTTTCTTTTTATAGATATCTTTTCTAGAGAACTTTTACAAATAAATTAAAGAAAATATGATTTTATAATTTCATTGAATCAATAATTATCATGAAAGATGAATTTATTAACTTTTACAAAAATTATTTAAAAATCATATTAACCTAATTTTTTATTAGTTGACACTTTACAATTTAAAAACTCTTTATACATTCCATGCATAGAAGTTAAGCTTTTAAGAGTAAAGAATTGAGGTTGTGAAGAATTGAGATTGTGAATATGGGAAAAACTTAATTGCACAAAAGAATTCCTACGCCTTCATATATTTTTAGATGTTTTATCCTTTTTGTGTTATAAAATAATTGATTTTTAGAATTTCAAAGTCTAATTAATAATTTTTTATATATGCTATTTTTTAATATCAACTATTAGTGGTGTACTAGTGCTTCATATGATTTTAAATATAAGAAAAAAATGTGTTGGTTTCAAATAAAAGTAATTATCAACTAACTATCAAGGGAATATAGTTAAATTGAATGAATATGTTACACGAATATTTATAAATTTATTGATATTTATTTTTTATTTTTATGAATTAAAAAAAGTATCAACTAAATTTATTTTATTTAATAAAAAATTCTCAAAATATTTTTTATTAAATTGAGATTTAATTTTTAATAGTTCTCTTTTATTTTTGGTATAATTTCTCACTATCATATGAGATATTGTACGCATGAAAAAGTAGTGTATGTAATTATTTTCTCAAAAGAATACAATGCTTCTTTTGAACTTGATTATAAATAAAAATATTTAATTTCACATTGATTAAGGATGCTAGTTAAATTTATTTAATTTTATTCGTTTCATATAAAAATGAACCATGTTTCCTAACCTTCACTTGATCATATTTATTGAATATTTTTTTCACATTTAAATTAAATTAAGGATATTTTTAAAGTAATACTTCCTTTGATATTATTTATATGACTTAAATTAAAAGTTATATTTGATTTTTTTATAAGATTCAATCCATGATATTTTTTATATTAAGTATTTTTAAATTAAAATTCCCGTGATTAAAAGAGATATTGAAATGAAAAATAATGAGAAAAGAAAGGAAAAAGTACTAAAAACAATGATAATTATTGTAAAAAAAAATTTAAGGCATATTTATTATTATAAATTAAATTAATCATTTTTCTTAAATCTAATAAATTAGATAATTAGAACTAGGATCATAGAGTAACATTAAATAGAGTTGAATGGATTAAATTTACTTAGAGTATTTACTAAAACTAGAATTTTTTATTCAGTAAAATAGTTTGATTTGGTCATTTATTTTTTTTGGTTCAGTTTAGTTCTTAATCTTTAAAAAATTTATTTTGATTATTTATAGTATTTTTTTGTTCATTTTAGTCATTTGATTCATATAGGATTGACGACATTAATCATTTGAATGAACTTTTTTTTGTTAACAATGAAATGGAGGAGAATGGAAGAAAAATGAAAAAAAAGAGTTTATTTTTAAATAATTAGCACATCAATCTTAAATAGATTGAAAGACCAAATTAAAATAAAAAAGTAAGATAAAAGATCAAATTGAAAAAAAAATAAAGTAAAGAATTAAATAAACTTTTTTTAAAAATAAAGAATTAAACTGAAAAAATGATAAAATATTAATTAATTTTTTTTAAAAATAAAGAAACAAATTGAAGAAAAAAAGATAAATAAATAAATATGTCATTTACTTTTTTTAATTTATATCTGAATTCAGATGTAGTATTCAAAGACAAAGGGTGGAGAGTTTCAGAGAAAGTCAGAGAAAATTGAATCCTAAACATACATTTTTCGCCTTACTTCTTCCAAATTAAGGGCCTGCCTCTTGGAACCGGTGAAAGGAATTAAAGGATGGAGGAATCTAGAATACCACATAGTCACATACTATTAAATTCATGCCATAATTTTGACTTCGTTCGTGAATTGCAGTTTGATGCATTCAAGTCTGCTTGATGTTTGCAGAACATGATCAAAAGTAATTAGCACATGCTAATGGTTGTGGAAAGTTACCCCCTTTAGGAAAGAAAAATAAAAAGGAGCACATCAAATACAAAATCATACTTCTATTAACAATGGGGAACATTTAATGCTTACCTAAGTCGACGGCCATAATAATTGAAAAAGATAGGTAGTATACATGAATACATCCCCTTCTGTTGCTCTCAGTACGGTAATTGGTCATTTGCCAAAACGGGTCCGGGCATTTTTGAAGCGTTCTGCATTTTGCTGCATTTATTCAAACTCCACAATTTTTTTTAATCTATAAATGTTAGTTTGTTAATCCTTCAACAACCCACCATATGTGACCAAAACACAGTTTTACTACTCTACAAATATGGATAAAAAAGGAATTTTAAGCACTCTAATAAACATATACTGTACATCATCTCACAATTACCAGTCCTGAAATATAAATGATCTAATAAATACATATTTCCTGTTATCTCATTATAAGAAAAAAAATACTTTTATAATTATCAAAAAATTAGTTAAAAATCATTTAATTGTAACAATCTCATTTTAAATATTTTTCTAAATTATTGATCATCGTTAAATAAAGTCAAATTAATTGAGATTTATTTATATGTGAGACAAAATATATCTAATTTTTGTTGCTCTTATACAAGAGAGAAAATATAGGGATTGTCTAACTTATTTCACAAAATATAGAGATAAACAACTCCATAGCAAATTATCAGTACATTCTTTTATATATTTCAAAATTGTTGATATTTATAATAATTGCTTAACCTCATTTTTACTATAGATAAATTAGACAGATTCCGTATACATATCTCGCTTTATTAATACTAATAGTTCTACTTATCTCCACTTCAATAAGGAGTTTCTCTTTCCTTTCTACTCCACAAGACCACAACCATAGAAGGAAGGTGTTAATGCATAAGAAATCTGAAAGTAAGGGTCACCTTATTTTCTTATGATATATGGTTAAATACACGCAAAATTTGTAACAATAATTGAGTACTCGACAAATAAAATCAAGGAGATTAGGGGGGGAATGAACAAACTCTATAAACATATGATTAACATTTTTTCTTCAATTACAGTAAGTACTCGTAATACATAAGAAAAAGAGCATCTGGGGTATACTCGGGAAGGTTGTTTATAAAGAGATAGAGACGCGACAAATCTTCTGTGTGTATGGTTTGTATATCAATCACATCTCTAGTACATGTTAGAACCCACAAATCCCCGGGCTTAACTCTCTTTATACTTCCCCGGCAAAATGGACAAGATTCTGACCTTGTGTTCCTGTATCATAAAGTGATTTAAAAAAATGAAAGATGTATTAAATATTAATTGCTAAGAATAACTCCATTCTTATAACAACAATTACAAGTTAGTTTAAGGGAAATTGATGTTATGATTACCAGTCACTGTAACAATTTATACACAAAGCGTGGCAGCAATTAGGAAAAACCATTTTGGTGGAAGACTCTAAGCAAATGCCACACTCATGTTCTCTCTCCAAGTCCAAATCAGAAGGCTTCCTCTTATCCTCTTCACTCCTACTGGAAATCATCTCAATGTTGTGATCATTTTCTTTAGTAGTGTCAGCTTCTACTAAATCACCATGAAGGCGCTGAAGTGAAGGTAATATAACATCTGTATTGTAGATTAATGAATACAACTAGTTAAGCGCAGAAAGAAAAACGAGAACACTATTGAATGTACTCACTACTCACTCCTTCATGAAGAAAAGTAAACAATAATGCAAGGTTTACACCACTATATTGAGTATATCAAAGGGGGAGAGGGGGGGTATAATTGTATAAAGCAAAATGCAATAATACAACAAGACAAAACTTTTATGCAGTTACTTAAATGTCGGCAGTACTATTTTCTAATAACAAATTAAGTCCATCTAACTTATGTTAATTAACGTAAACTTTTATTATACACATTATTGAAATTGAAATTTTAATATCAAAAGTACTCAATGAATGAATTAAAGTTTTGCCCTAATATTAATAGTGACATGACATTTTTGTACCTAAATAGTGAGTTTGTAATTTTATACTGGATACAAAATTAAAAAAAATTTTGAGAGCTTCTGTATTAAAAAAGTTTTATATTTTTAATAAAAAAATTCTTAAAAACACTTGTGATTTATATGTAAACATATCCTGTATGCATTAACACAGTGAATGTAAGTGGAAGAAAGGGTTAACGCGTACTGTAGAACTCCCTTATGGTTGCTTTCCTTCCACTAGAATAGATATCTGACTTTCCATTGTTGTGCACCTAGAAACGAAAAAAAGAAGAGACTGAGATCAATAAAAATAAGAAAATTGAAGAAAGAAGCCAAGAATTAGGCATAGATAAGAAAGAAGGGGAGAGACATTAACCTTGTGCACAACTACTCGTAAAAGATTCAAATGAGTAGAGAGCACAGGTAGACACGAGCATGAGTAATCCATCCATTGAAATAAAAACAAAAAAACTGTTGCCAGTTTATTGTAAACTAACTTCATTTGAAGGCAAGCCCTGCCCTTGCCCCTTGGAATAGAAGCTGCCCTGCAAATGGTATCAAATTTAAACCAAAAAATAGTATATCCTAATCCAATCATCTCAACATTCATGATAAATGTATAAGTATTCTCAGTTCCTACATGTAAGTAAACTAACATAAAATTATTAAATGGATACAATGCCTACATGTAAGTATTCTCAGTTCTGATGACAATAAGATTGGTTTGTAATTGTCTAAATTTGTATTAAAATTTAACTCAATCTCAAAAACTAGTTTATAAGTTGAGAATAATTTGAAATTATATATACTACTTTGGTTTGACTATAGTATATTATTATTTATTAGTCAATATAAAATATCTAACACAACAGAGTGTTCTCATTATGATTTTCGGTAATTAACTCTGATATCATTCATCTTAAAAATTAAGTTTAAATCTAATTTGACTCTAAAAATTAATTAATAAGATAAGAGTAAGTCTCCCATTTATTTATAGCTCTATCCCTACTCAACGTGAAATTTCTACAAATTGAGTATTCAATTGTCACTAAACCACAACTACTCAAGAGGCATGGTAAAGGTGAACTTGACTTATAGAATGTCAATAACATCAGTTCACAAAGTGAAACCGTATCCCCTGCTATGCTATGAGCATAGCAACAAAACACCGAAAGAGAGAAAAAGAGAACTCACAGCACATTGGCATGTTGGATGTCAGCCTCAAGTGCCTTGAGGGAGTCTAGGAAAGAGGGTGCTGAATCGAGCATTTGGTAACGCAACATTGCTCAAACTTGGAATTGTGTTTGTTTGTGAAAGGAAAGTCGAGAATAAATGGGGTTGCACAACACTGAAAAATGGCATGGAAATTTGTTGGGAGTTGACCAAAATTAAGAAGAGGCAGAGAAAAGGTCCTTTGAGCCTTGGAGACGTTAGTGCCGGCGCTTTGTTGACCTGCAGTGCCGTTTCGGACAGAACACTGTTATCATTGACTAAATATATATACACAGGCATGAGAGAGATTCAATTCAACATTTGAACATGGACATTTCTTTTGAAAATTGGCCTTTTGTTTGTTTGCCTATAAATTTTTTAATACCTACCTTGAAACTATTAGATTGGTAAAATGATTCAGCCTAAAATACACTTTTATTTCAATTTAGTCATTTAATTAGTTTAAAATGACTTAAATGATTCCTTCATCACTAGTTTAGGATTAACATAGTTTATAATTTTAATATAATGATTTTTAATAGTCACAACTGACAAATTATTATTATTATTATTTATTATTATTATTTTGAAATATTTTCATTGTGTAATTAATATAACGATTGTTTTTAACTGTCATTATAACACCTAAAAACAAAAACAAAAAATATCAAAAGACCTTCATTAATTAATATTTCACTTAAATGCTTAAATAGATTCATAACAATATTTTAACTCTTTTTGTTAAAGATATTTTTGTCAAAAATAAATTTTATTTTTGTGATTTGTGGAACTAATATTTTTTTTAAAAGAAACCTGTATTACCTTGAAAGACAAATAATATGAGATGACGAGACTGATAAAAAAAAATGAATTTACAACTAAACTCTAACTCCTTTAATAAGGGATTATTTTTACAAAGAAAATTATGTTGACTTAATAATTTGTATAATTTGTAGTACTTTTTTTAAAATAACACTACCTTAAAAGTAAATGATACTACTATACAGGAGAAACAATCTATACCTCAAATTTTTACTTGAAATACTTCATTCGTTTTATATCATTTGTTTTTTTATGTAATATATATATATATATATATATATTCTATTTAAGAAAGGTTGTATATTTAAAAAAATATTAAATACATAAATTACTATACTTATATTTTCTGAAACATCATATAATTTGAAACCGAGGAAGTATTACGTAAAACTTATATTTTCACCGCAAGTGTTTATTACGACTTTATATCTAAGCTTGCAATTGCATTAGTACAGTACTACATGTCTTCGACTTTTCTTTGATCTGTGTCGAGCTCTTAATTATTATTGTCTGCGGTTGTTCCACTTATTTAATGCTCTCTATTATGCCACCGCCGGGGAGGAAATAGAGAAACAAATACTCATTCCATTTCAAAATATTAATTGTTAAGATTTTCTTACATAAATCAAAAAATATTTTAAGAGAATTAATATTTATTAGCACATAATTTTATTAAAATATATTTTTTTTCCTCTTAATTGTAATGAATATATTATTAAATCTTTCAAAATAACATTATTTATTATAGGATAAAATTGAAATAAATATTTTAATATTATATTTAAAATTACAGTTATTTTGATCCGGATGAAGTATGATTTGTTTACATGAAATAGAAAAAAAATGGAATTTGTGTTAATAAATATAAATTTTATTAAAATTGTTTTCTTTTTAAGAGGCACTTATGAAATGGCATGGGGTGAAAATGACTAATGGTATTTTATGATCTTTTCACTATTTTTATTCATTCAAAGGGAGTAGTGATAGAAAGATATAAGAGATAAGTAATTGATAAAATTGATAGTATGTTATGACAAGAAGAAACAGATAAAAGAAAAAAAATGTTTGTGAAATGTTTGTAAACTTTGGATATCTAAATATTACTGCTCATTCAAATAATGTCTTTTTCAAAGAAAAGAACATCCAATGCCTCTCAATCCGTGAGGGGGAGGTTACAGGGCTCGGGGTCATCTTCAGAAACCATAATGGTGAGGTGCTAGTAGCGGCTTTAAAGGTTCTTCCTTATGTTTTTCATTGGGCAATTGAAACTGCCCAGTGCCCACCATCTGTTGTTGGTCCATAGTGTCTTTCAAACAAATTGTCAACGTTTATTACTTGCTTGGAAAGACAGATCATCTTTTGTTTATAGTTACTTTGATGGTCTCATTCATGATTGTGCTTTGTTGCTAAACCAGAATTCTCAAAATTCTTTGGTTTTTGCTAACTGGCAAGCTAATAGATTTGCGGATTCCCTAGCTAGATTAATCTCTTTTGTTAAAGATTTTGTTTGGATTGAGAATGTTCCTCCACAAGTTTTGGTTACTGTAGAAGATGATGTAAGGCTTATTTGCCTCTTCTATTTTATCTCAATCAATTCTCATCTTTTACCTAAAAAAAAAAAAAGAACATCCGAACCCTAATTCATGACCTTCTGACTCGCTAGCCTGCCCTTTATCACTAGGTACCAGCAAACCACCGGTGGGACTATACTCCTTTTAGAAGAACCTTCTTTTCAGCAACTGAGTTAATGTAGCAGTTGAACCACTATCTTCTTTCATGTCGTTTTTCATTAGGGTCTTTCAAGTATACCTTATATATTTTATCCATAATATTTTTATTTGGCTGATAAAAAAAATTGTCCAGTATTGCTTAAAATAAAAAAAATCAACCAATACGTTAAAAAGCACATAATTTGAAATAATAATTTCTCATATTTCTTTCCTATTGAAGTCTATATATATAAATAAGCAGTACTAAAATAGCTTTTATCTATCCAAAAATACTGAGTTATAAAATAACCTAGTAACAACTATTCTAAATTTAAATTTATAATCTTATCAAAAAAACAACCTAATAATAATTATTGTAAATTTGAATTTATAATTTTATTACAAAAAGATATGACAGAAAAATCAGATAAAAATATCTTTAATTTCAAACTTCAATTCGACATTATATGACATGCAAGTGCCTATCTATATATCTCTAATTCAAATCGATGTCTCACTAATTACTATAGATCTTTTTTTCTGTCTCTTCATATTACTTATAATATTTTTATTATTTTTCTTTTATTTCTCTCCCATTAAATGTCAAATAGATTTTTGGATGTTCAAAATATTTTAGTTTAAAAATTTAAGCTGGTATATCATGAGAAAAAGTTGAAGTTATATTTTAAAGCATTTCCATCCAATCAATGCTCTATATTATTTAAAAAGTATGGTTTTTGAAAATATATATAATGATAATAATTTTTTTTGTATTAATGTATAACATTTTATACGATAAAATGTTATATTTATATTGATATTATTTTTCTTAAAAATACATATAAAATATACCTTAATTATGATTTATATTTTAATTTTGTAATTTAATTATGAATATATTAAGCCAACAAATTAAATTCATTCCATCTCATGCATATATTACCAAATGTTAATTACGTAAAATTCAAAAATAGACAAATTAAACTCCCGGATAAAAGAATTATAAAAATAAATTAATTTCAAACCATTTCACAAATACCCATTACAGACTTATTAAAAAACAATGAAAGCCGAATCATCAGACAGAGGCTCTTTATATACATGATACAAGTGATTTTGAATTTTTTTTTACCAAAAAAAATATAAAAAAATTAATAAAAATAATTTTTTTATTTAAAAAAAACACTTCTAATTTTATAGTTAAACAATCGGAATACAATACCATAGACTCAGTTCAGTCCACGATGTTGGAAATTGCCACTAACCGTAGGACCCGAAACCTGACCCACAGTACACAATATTTAGCTATTTACATTATTCTAATCTTTATATTACTTATTATTATTTATATCAGATCACTGCAGCAAAATCAAAAGCGGCAGAGAAGATGGAAGGAGAAGAGGGTTCTCAGCAGCCACAGTTGGTGCTCGCAGACAAGCTATTCCTTCTCCGACAACCCGATGTTCAAGACATTGACAAGGTTCGCTACAAGGAGGATGTTTTCACTCACGTCAAGGAAAACGGTAACTCTCTTTCGCTATCTCTCCCATCCCCTTTCGATTTTTGTCATCTGAAACATCTTCTCGCTCTCCTTTTTGTTCAGATATGGTCCCTTTGTACGAAACCCTAGTCGCTGATTCCGTGTTGGACTTGGATCGTGCCCTTTTGGACTCCATGCGCGCTAAAATTGATGACGAGCTCACCAAGCTCGACGAAAAGTGAGTTTCTATCTCCCTTTACCTACGATGCTTGCGCCGAACCCTGATTCGGGATTTTGGATTTGAAATTTACTAGGTTAAATTGGGAATGTTCGTGAATCTGAAGGAAAGTGATGGGGACTTGTACCACAGTAGGATATATGATTCTAATATGTTAATTCTTTTTTCTAATTAATCCACCGTTTTTCACGAGATTTGTTTAATTATACAAATGGATTTTGGTTCGATTTATTTTATTCTTATGCATCTTGCCGTCACTTGCACCTAGGTTATGGAATTTGAGAAATAAGGTGCTGAATGCCTGGTTCTGAAGTGTCTTTGAAGTTCTGAAGTTATTGCAGCTGCTCTAAATAATGTTTTCTGTAAAAGCAATTCTTGTGTTGAATTCAATATGAAAAGTTGAGTTCCATGCTGCATTATTGAGAATTGGGGGAGAGAATGTTATCATAGTCTTAGTTGGAGAGAATAAGCCTTGGGAACACATGACTTTCACCAAAGTATGTGAAATGCAAAGTTTAGCAAGAGATGCAATAGCTGTAACTTTGAGGTAATTATTGGAGAACATACAATACCACAAGTCGCACATTTTAGGTCAATCACAGGATCCAACGGGATGGAGGAAATAGAGGAATGCTTGGATGTGGTATGTCATTGAAAAGTACCACACAAGCTTAAAGAAAAATTTCACTATACTAATACATGCAATGCTATATGGGATTGAGTTTTGGACAATTAAGAGTCAACTCAAAAGTAAGCTTAATGTCGCAAAAATGGGAGCATAATGATGGATGAGTAGGTACTAGGTACTCAAGGTAAGATAGGATTAGGAATACAATCATTAGATAGAAAATGGGAGTAGCTCCTATTGTAGAAAAAATGGTGAAGTTTCATATTTAGATGATTTGGGCAATCGGTATGGAGGGCTGACCAGATGGAAGATAGTCCAATAATCAGAGGTAGAGGGAGACTAAAGAAAACTATAGGTCAAACCATCGAGAGAGACTAGAGGTAATTGGTCTATGAATCTATCATTGCACTTACTACCATGAGAGAGAAATCTATGGCATCATATGATCCATGTAGTTGATCCTTCCTAATGGGAAAATGCTTGGTTGTTGTTGTTGTATCCATGAAAGTATATGATTAAATATTTGGGTTATTTCATATTATAAGTTCATGTTATACTCAATGTTGCCAGTGGTTTATGGCTACCAATGGCAGCAAACCCCAAAACATATATGATGCATTGGAGATGGTATAGTAGACACTGTAGTTAAGCAAGACATTTTTTTTGTAGTAAATGTAATCATTGTTACATAGACCTAAAGGATAAGTAAATGATATCTTATTTAATGAAAAAATATCATAAAACAGATTTATATTTCAACCAAATCAAGAACAGTAGAAAAAGAAGAAAACAAAGGTCGATTCAGAATAAATTGTTGATGAAAAGTACTTGAGACAATTTTAGGATGATATGAAATTATGTATGGCTTTCAAGAAAGAGGGGGATCAATAAAGACACATTTGTTTGGCTCCAAAGATGTAGTGCTTTGCATGTGAGTTTGAGAGTTCGTTCTGCTGTGTTTTCTGTGTTATTTTGACGAAGAAAAAGCTGAATGACCATTGTGTCCCATAAAATCACAAAATCATGGGCTGACAGAAAAAAAAGGTATAAAATATACCAAAATCTACAATTTTTGCTCCAGCAGAGCAAACACAATAACACCACAATCAATGTCCCCCACACCTGAGGAGGCTGCCATGATTCTTCCATATTGAAGCTATCACATAATGATCCCTTCCACTTGTCTATGAGGGCCAAATCTACAACATTGATTGTATCTCTTAGAGGCTAGAAATCTTGAATCTCGATGCATGAAATTTGGCCCACCACCTCTACAGCAATAATGAATGATTCACATGCTTTAGGATATTCCTCTTTTTATTCTAGGTTGGAAACAATATTGTTAGAGTGAAAATAAGGAAATATCAATATATCCTCAGAAAACTAAAAAATATGATACTAGGAAAATGAAAAATGCTGAGACTGGGACAGATGTATTGCACTTGCATTTTCCATTTTGTGATTCCTTGGGATGCAAACTATGATTTCAATAGTGTCGAGTCTAATAATACTTGCAGTCATGATAATACATGTGGATGCCTCTTTTTAGGGTTGCTGATGCTGAGGAAAACTTAGGAGAGAGTGAAGTTCGTGAGGCTCACTTGGCAAAATCCTTGTTTTTCATCCGGATTATGGACAAGGTATATAAAAATTATAACTTGCTTATTTCCTGTCTGCTACTGGAATCAAATTTTGATAGTGCTCTTTCTTATGTACCAGGAGAAAGCCTTGGAACATCTCAAGGTAACAGAAACCAAGACAGTTGCAGTTGGCCAGAAAATGGACTTGGTGTTTTATACATTGCAGCTTGGTTTCTTTGACATGGATTTTGATCTCATTTCGAAAAGCATTGACAAAGCCAAAAGGTAATGCTTTGAATTATAAACATCTGTAGTTATGCCCTTGCCATATTTTTCTGTTAAGAGTTGGTTTTCTAACTGTTCACATCATGGTGGCAGCTTGTTTGAAGAAGGTGGTGATTGGGAAAGGAAGAATAGGCTGAAAGTGTATGAAGGCCTGTACTGCATGTCCACTCGAAATTTCAAGAAGGCTGCCAAGTTGTTTTTGGATTCTATTTCAACCTTTACCACCTATGAACTTTTTCCTTATGATACCTTTATATTTTATACAGTTTTGACTAGCATTATATCATTGGATAGAGTTTCCTTAAAGCAAAAGGTATGCTGATTCTTTCTTGCGATCATTACACTATTATCTTTTTCTTTTTTACTGTTTTTATGTTTCTTGGTAAGTGCTCTGAATATTATAAATTATTAACTTAAAGTTAATTTGCACAGGTAGTAGATGCTCCAGAGATCTTGACAGTGATTGGCAAAATCCCATATCTTTCAGAGTTTTTGAACTCCTTATATGATTGTCAATACAAGTCTTTTTTCTCAGCATTTGGTGAGCTGAAATCTGCCATATCTCAGTAATTTAGTGTTTTTTTTTAAGTTTTCACTCTTCACTGGAGTCACTTTTTGCTATAAAGCTAATTTTTTGTGGTGTTATAATTTGAGTCTGGAAATCATCCAATGTACGATAGGAACTTCAATGTCATGGCACTTAATTCATTCTTATCTGTTTAGTTCCATCTAATAGTTTTGTTTTGTTTTGCAATTTGTTTCAGCTGGCCTGACAGAGCAAATTAAGTTGGACCGCTATCTGCATCCACACTTCCGATATTACATGAGGGAGGTTAGAACAGTTGTTTATTCCCAATTTTTGGAATCTTACAAGAGTGTGACAATTGAAGCCATGGCAAAAGCCTTTGGAGTGACAGAGGATTTCATTGATGTGTAAGTAAATACATTTCACAGACCCAATTTTGGTTTAGTAATTTGTTTAGTTTTTAGATGCCATAGAAGGCAACTCATTACATTTTTTTCTTCCAGGGAGTTATCATGTTTTATTGCAGCAGGGAAACTTCATTGTAAGATTGATAAAGTTGCAGGTGTTCTTGAAACTAATCGTCCTGATGCTAAGAATGCTCTTTACCAAGCAACTATTAAGCAAGGGGACTTCCTATTGAATCGGATCCAGAAATTGTCACGTGTGATAGATCTTTAGGTCATTTTTTGCATTTAAGACTACAAGTTTATTGCGAGAGAATGACAATTTCAAATTTGAAGGACATCTTTTTGAATGCATTTTCCATAGTCTATTTGATTTCCAAATATGAACAATTGAACTTGCCAAATCCAAATATGTCAATCAGTTTTCAATTGTTTCTGTGATGAATGTCTTGGTTATCTGCTTGTGTATAGGATATGACTAGTCGGCATGGCACATGCTTACACGTGCACAAACACACACATGTTTGATCATTGTGCTTTGTCTATGGCGACTTTTACGTTTCCCTGCTATTCCTACAACCGATTTCCTCCGAGTCCTGCTTGATAGAAACGGAGTACTTGATGCCCTATATAATCAATGAGTGTGCCACGTTTAGATGGAGTTGCTTTCTGTTCTTTATTCTTCTACATGTTTCCCTTCTGATAGAATGAGGCTCAAAGAGATGAAGACTACCATACCATGGCTGTGCCTTAATTCGTACAACCATGGGGCTTAGGCTATGATCTCTATCTCTGACCAGTCACCAGGCACACAAGGACAGAATGACACTGAATGTCGCATACCATCCGTGTTATGTGAACTAAACCTGTTTTCTATTTCAAAACATTAATAATAATAATGTATTTACTTTTTTATTTTAACTTTTACATAAAGTGTTAGGATATTTGTAGGAAGATATATCACTACTCTCAAAAAATAATATTATTAAGGTTCATAAAATAGAAAGCTATCATTTAAATTCCATATTATTATTTTGATCTGAATTGATAAGATGATAATGTGGTATTTGTATATTCAAAATAAACAGAAGTTTAGAAGAAATAAAAATGGGAGCATTTATATTTAGAAGAGAGATCAAGTTACTCTAGAGATAATTCTTAGTAAAATACTTCTTGTATATATTCAGAGTGTTCATAAAATCAAAATAACTTAATGAACCCACCGATTCAGACAATTAAACAAATTTAAATGGCATTTCTACCTTTTTTATACTCACTGTACTTATTTGACATGTAAATTTAAATTGACTACATATAAAACTTAAATGAAAATTATTTACAAACGTAAAAGTAAAGAAATAAATACAAATTAACACATAATAATTTTAAGAAATATCTTCTTGACTTTATGTTAAAATGTTTTAAACCCAGCTTTAAAAATACTTCAAAGAATTTTTAACTATTTTGTTTACAAAATAAATTTAAATTTAAAGTAGTTAAATATTAATTAATTGAATTAAAAATCTAAAACAACATAGTAAAATATATAGATGTGAAGAGGCGAGAAAAACACAAAATGGAACCCAGCAACCTTTATTAGTGGTACTAAAAATAAAAAGAGCTTTAACGATTAAGATGTGAAGAACGTGTCTGTCCCAAAAAAGAGGTGAGAAGGGACAAAATTATCCAGCGGAGAGTAATGTTTCTAACGACCTTTTCACTTTTTTTGAGAATCAGAAATACCAGGATTGCAAGCAAGGTACTACAAGTGACAGACAGAGAAAGAGAGTTGTATCCATTCCATTTGCTGGTTTATCATTTATGAGCGACAAACTTGACACTGGGTGAAGAACGTAACAGCAATAGCACACAATATATTATTATTCGTGGGAGCATACGATGTTGCCTCCTTTTGCTGTCGATATCAACGGTATAAAAGATAAGCTTTCCAATCAGTTCCGCCCTTGGCAACGCTCCTTCCAATTCTGGGTTAGAGCCATTGACATTTATACCGGTTACAAGGTCTTTCACTCTCTCTCTTTCTCTCAACACTATTGTTGTATTCATTTATTTCATCCATGTTTTCTCTTCAATTACTTTATTCATTATTGTTCAGGTGTTTCAAGTCAGAGTGAATTTCGTCAAGGATGCGCAGAAGCAGGAAGCAATGTGGGAGAAGCAGCACGAGCTTGCCGCCGATAAGATTTTCGCCATGTGCTATGACCTTGGAGGTTTCTTCCTCAAGGTCTTCCAACATTTTTGTTTTTCCATTCCTCCTTTTTTCAATTTTAGTTGTTTCACTCCTTAATTGTTTTCTTTCCTCGATTAGGAGACTCTTTTATGGACTGTGGCTTTTAATTTTTGGAGGGTTTTTATGGCTGGACTTTTGTTTTTTTGCATTTCCTTGTGATTGTTTGTTTTGCTCATCCTATGGAATTGATGTGATACTAAATGTGGTACAGATTGCTCAAATTATTGGGAAGCCCGATTTGGCCCCGGCTGCGTGGGTGAAAAGGCTTGTTACGCTATGTGATAGGGCTCCTCCAACCCCTTTTGATGTAGTGAAACTAGTGCTGGAGAATGAGCTGGGACAGGGTATTGATGATGTTTTTGAGAGTTTTGATGTCCAACCCCTTGGTTCTGCTTCAATTGCTCAGGTTCACCTGTTATCTTATTTGTCTCCGCACTGCCCCTCAGTAATGGTTGTCATTTGAATTGCACTAGTATTCTTTTTTCTTCAACATCAAGTGTTTATGCATGCTTGCACTGATTAATTACGACACTAGTTATGGATAACAATTTAAGTTCCTGTTGCTGCCTGTAGCCTTGGATGGGAGGGGGAATCAGCTACCTCTGCTACAGTGGTTAGGGTTACTTGTAACTCGTAAGGCTACTCCATGTGTCTCCAATACCTTAGTTAGTGTTTATCAAATGAGGTTATACTGTTTCAGCTAAAATGAGAGACATACCTGAAAAATAAGTAAGCTCACTGCTATTTAAGAGGCAAAGATTTTGGGGACAAGTGATACCGTTGGAAGGGGTATGCAGCATGTACTGGCCCATGCTATGCAATTATTTGAGTGAGATTTTCTGTTACACTATCGGAGATAATGCACGTCCATTCTGTTATAGAAGAATATTTTAGATGGGGTTCCTTTGCTATGTAGTGGGTTGCTTGTCTTGGTTGATAATTGATCGGTTGAGGGGATACTGGGTTTACCTACTGCTCTTCGTAAAACTCCGGTGGATCAGCCATAGGGCTAGCATGGTGGCAAGGTGGAACAGCAATAGTATCAAATAATGATTGGATTTTTTTATTCAATTCAATCTTATAAAATTAATGCTTTTTTTGGAAATAAAATGGAATAATTTTCATTTTTTGTTTTATTGAAACATGGAATCTTATAGATAAAAGGACAGTTTGTAAAAATTCCTTTTTGGGTGGCAGAATAATTTTGAAGTATAAAAACCTTTTTGGGTATGTAGCATTGTATTTTTTATATTGTAAAATCTAAATCTATTTGCTTTGCTGCTTGGGGTTCATATTCATGTCCATATCTCATATAAGCCCTCAGAAGGGTGATTAGTCACTAAAAGAAGTATATTTTGCAACAGTCTTCAACTCTATATTAGGATTTAGTACCTTTTGACTGACATATGTCTTGTGTGAACATTAGGTTCATAGAGCAAGACTGAAAGGTGATACAGGTGATGTTGTTGTCAAGGTAAATGAACCTAATAAGCCCAACGGATTTGAGATGCCAGTAAACCTCTGATTCTGATTTCTGTTGCATATAATAGGTTCAACATCCTGGAATTCAGGATCTGATGATGACGGATATCCATAACTTGCAAGCATTTGCATTGTACATGCAAAAAACAGATATCAAATTTGATCTATATTCAGTGACTAAGGAAATGGAAAAACAGGTGGACTTAATTTCTTTGCTAGATTTCCTCTTTAATCTATGTGAATTATTTGATTCCCACCTGTTTTCTTCCCGTTTTAAATGGGTTTGTATATTAGTAGCATCCTAATCAAAGAAGAAACACATTGCTGAATTTGTTTTTCGATTATAGATTAATGTAGAAGTTCATATAAAGAATAAAATGTATTGTGTGTTGGATATGACCTAGTGTTGTTGTTGGCCTCGTGTTCTATTATTTGTAGTTTGGGCTTGGGCCCATGAATAGCTACGGTGCTTAAGGTTTCTAAGCCTATATATTTCCTTGTAATCTGAGTACAATTGTACGAGTGTGTGAGGAAATATAGTGAATAGCTGGACGTAGCCCACATTAGGTGAACCAGGGTAAACTCTGTGTGTTGTTTTCTTCTTCCCTTTCTCCTATCTTGATTGTTGTGTGATTGCTCGGTACTCAACATTGTGTACCTTCATTATGAGTGAAATGTATGACAGATTGGTTTTAGAATTTGGATGCAATTCATACTAGAAACATGCAATGAGTTAAAAAGAATATTATACAATCAAGTGGTAAGGAAAACATATATGACCTTTTTACCTAATTGTATTGTGCTTTTGGATGAGTAACATCAAATGATTTTTTTGTCCAAGGGAAAGATGTCATCACTCTTACAGAGGTATCTTGGAGTATTTTGATATTAAATCTTAGAGTGAATCTTTGTGAATGCGACTATTGTACTGCTAGAGTGAATGTTCATTTAATACTGCTAGAGTGAATGTTCATTTAATAACTGACTATATCACTGATTTTTCTTTCCTAAATTGTGTTCCTAAGGAGGTTTTGGGAGGAAAATAGGAATTTACGCTTCAGCTGGCTGTCCTTTGTTTTTGCTACATATATTTTGTTTAAAAGCAAGTTATTACTTCCATAAAGAAATATGAACAAGCATCTTTTATTAGCATGTAAATCATGTACCAAATACTGGACTAAAAGTGCTTTATTTACAGACAACATAGGTTTGATGCTTGAGAAAACACCACTGGTTTACCCCCTTCTACCTTCAGTTGATTGTCTTAGAAATTATATAAATTATTTAGTTTCTTTTCCATGCTTATATAGCTTCATAGTCATGCTAATAATGAGGTTTTTCCTGCAACTTATCATGACAAGTTCTGAACACCTACTTGATGGTTTGTGACATTTTAGATTGGATATGAATTTGACTTCACGAGGGAGGCTAATGCGATGAAAAGGATTAGAAAGTTCTTGTATGAAAATAACAAAAAGACTCCTGTTTTGGTTCCGCGAGTAATACGAGATATGGCTACTAGGTATATTATGCAGTTTAGCATCTTACATAATCTTGACAAGATAGCATTAGTAATAGACAATAATGCTTAACTCAGTATATTATTTTCAGGGTGTAGTGCAAGCTATTAGTTTGTTAGACTTAGTGTATACGGCTGTTTTAGAAATGATTGATATTTTCTTAAGTATAGTTTTTATCTCCAAAGTCCAAAATTACATGTTAAATGCCAGTTGGCCTGGCGCTAGCTTTACTAATTTCTGTATGTTATCGCCAGTTTTTTTAGCAAACTAGTTTTGCTAATTGAATAATTTAGGTAATATTCTGTTTTTTGGAGTTTCAGACAATATTAAAAGTAAAAATAATAGAAAAACTAGAATGGTAGGGCACTGTTTAGTTGTGCAGCAATCAGGATCTATAATTCTATGTTGTGCCTCAAGCATGTCATCATTAACTTTTCAGCTTTCCATACCAACCATTTTATGTTATGAAACGACCCTTTATTGATAAAAACAAGGTAAAACTGTGAAAAGAATAAAAAAATATCCACCATGGAAAAATATTTTTCCTATTTTACATGTTCGATCATGATGACTTAATCAAATAGACAAGAAAAGTACAACACTTAGCTTGCTAGCATGCTCTTTCTAAAAAACAAGTGGGTGTACGTTAGCAAATATTTATATATATATATATACTCTTGGTTAGATTTTTACTCATATTTTAGTTGTGAATTATGTGATAAGTTTTTTTAAGTAATGATGTGCTTCTTGGATTGTACAGAAGGGTCCTAGTCATGGAATATATTGATGGGATTCCTATAATGAGCCTTGGTGATGAAATAGCAAAGAGGGGCATAAATCCTCATGGCAAGGTTGCAGCAGCAGCTAAACAGTAAGCTCCTGAGCTATATATCCTAAAAGTAGTCTTTTACACCACACTTTTGTTTTAGTTAATAACTTATACATGACCTAAATTCTGACTTATACATTTGCTTTTAGCTCTCATCTTTTTTAAATCATCAAGATAAACTTATTCATTCACCCATAGGTGTCTTTTAAATAGAAAAATAAGTTTGAGAAGGAAAGTAAAACTAGGGGGCTAGGATGTCCTCCAAAAGAAAAGGACAGCATAAACAAGAACAAAATTAATAATGCACCAAGGTGGTAGTCATAATGTAAAATGACCACTACTCGAATAAACCTTGAGAAGAATGTTACGTCATAAACCTAATCCTATCCCATAATGAGTTGAAGAGATCAACATACCCTTAAAGATGTGAGCATTCAGCTCCAACTAAATTCACCAAAGTAGAGTTTGCATGTTTTCTGCCAAAACCTCTAACGAACAATCAAATCATTGTCTTTTAGCAACATAGCCTGAATAAAACTAATGAATGTGTCTACTTGCACTTATTTTTTTACTTAAAAAATTTTTAATTTTATATGGATAATAATTATCTTTAAACTCTTACTATTGAAAAAGGGAATACAATAAAATTAGGAACCATCTGAAATTGAATTCCTACAATGATTTTTTGTTCCATGATCAAATGTAGATACAATGATGCTTAATTTTACCTATACTTTTAAAATATGTAAGCCATACATTTGGCACAAACAATAAACAAGAAAATTGTTATACTTCAACAGATTTGATAAATCTTGGCACTCGTTCAACTTTGAACATATTTGGTTGCTGTCCTGAATCCTGATTGTTTTAGGCAATGTACACAAATGTCAGAATCAGATAACAAAGGGGAGATGGAAGTTTTAATAACAATAACACCAACTTTTTCCCTGAAGATTTATAATATAGATGATTTTTCATATGTATTTTTAGGTGTATTACACTATTAACTTGTAAAAGTGCAGGAAAATTCTTCAAAGCTTGACTCTAGCATATGGTCAAATGATTTTGAAAAGTGGATTCTTCCATGCAGATCCTCATCCAGGAAATATCCTGATTTGTAAAGGATCAGAGGCAAGTCATCAGCTATATTTGTTTTCTAATATCTCTCTAACTGTTATTTCATCTTTAGGTTAGTATCCTACAGTTAATTGTAGAGATGCTTTAATCAAGAGGAATTATATGGAAACTGTGATAGTGGGTAGAATATTGAGAATTAGTTTTTGACAACAGTGCCTAATTTTTTATTTTTTTTTAACTCTTAACCATCCTAATGTAGTAACTTCCCTCAATTCAGGTAGCCTTGCTAGACTATGGACAGGTGAAGGATCTCCCAGATCAGTTGAGACTTGCCTATGCTAATCTAGTTCTTGCAATTGCTAATGGTGACCCATTAAGAGCTGCAGCGAGCTATAGGTTCTGAAACATGCACTTAAGTCTTATCTATATAATGCTATCTTGTTTGTTGAAAATAAGAAAAGAAATAAATATCTATGCTAATACCGAGTTACAAGCTGAACTAGCAGTGCTGCTGGTAATAGATAATGAAAGCAAGGATTAATTGATGTAGAATATAATATGACTTTGGTTACAAATAGATTTCAGAGTTAAAGAGAGAGAAATAATTAAGGGAATATTGGAAAAAATGAAAAATCTATATTACTTATATTCTTCATTGTTAACAAAAGATTTGATGGCTTTCTAAATTGCCTTCATTATACCAAGACAAAAGAAACTGGATTTGGCTCTTCTAAGGTGAGAAAGTAAGAATGTATTTACCCTTAATTTAGATTAAAATATCTCACAAACTTAACCCACTTCAAGTCAAGGGTGGATGCTCCCATAATTTCTCACTTTGTGGAGTCATATCCAAGAAACTGTGACTTGAATCTCAATTGTGTGGACTAAAATTGAAGCCTCAAACCGTGAATGTATATGAAATATAGTAAACATTAATCACAAAATCTAATGCCCATATACCTTGGTATCTTTTCCTAAAGTTGATTTTTTCCTTATTTTATCTGTCACTATAGATGTGAAAGTGTTTCACCAGAGTGGTTTACTGCTAAAAGCCTAAAATATGGATTATGTGAAATATCAAATATGAACTTCATTGGAGGATGATTGACTTTCAACTTCATAATTTTGAATTGAAAATGACACTTAGTTTGTGGGTATGTTCAAATCAAATTATCTAACTGCTTGTCTTACTTTTATTTTATAGGGAGCTTGGTATAGAAACCTTTAGCAAATGTGAAAATGAGCTACAAGAATTGTTTAACCTAGCACAGACAATGTTTGATACAAAATTGCCTCCAGGAGTGGTAATGCTGCAACCTTTCTCAGAGGAATCTTCAATTAAAAGAGTTGCTGTTCAGGTATGTTATAGAATGATAGAATCCAACTTTCCATTTCCTAATTGCTCTTGGAGAACACACATACAGGGGAGTAGGGGACAGATCAGTGTATAAATTTTGTCTTGTTATTCTGTTGCACATCGAAAGTAAAAAACCTGAGGTTAAGGTGAGAAAAAAGAGAGGGGTGGGGGGTGGGGGGTGGGGTGCATACAAAGGGAGGAAGCCCAACTATACTGAAACAAATCTAAGTTAACTCCCCTCATCGTAACCTCTGAGAAATGTCCCAACAGTTTAATATCATATTTTGATTGTTTTGGTGAATCCGTGTACCAATAGTGTGGTGCTTTTGAATGCTACAGTAACTAAAATATGAAAGAAATAAAAAAGTCTAGTCTCTTTTATGTCCAAGGTAGGTGGTGGCAAACCTTTTTATGACGACTCAGTATTAGTAGAAGAAAATATGTTGGCACGCTGAATCAAATTATTAAATAATGTAGTAACTATTGATGCATGCTAGTTAATGGTATTTATAGTGATGGAATAAGAAGGCAATAACTTATTAATTTATGCTGCTACTTTTTATTCACTAAATTTTAAATTCTTTCTGTGCCTGTTTATGATAGTCTTTTCCAGAAGAACTGTTTTCAGTACTTCGGACAGTGCATCTACTGAGGGGACTTAGTGTTGGACTTGGAATCAATTACTCTTGTGCAGAACAGTGGAGACCCTTCGCAGAAGAAGCTTTGTCCCGAGCTGGCAGATTAAAAGGTGGCACTGTGACTCTTCCTTAAGACAGGCATATCTGAATGACATGCCTTACATGATTTCTAGTATTATCATTCGTTGGTTGCTTCTGATGTGTCTATTTCATATGAAGATATCTCTCCATCCTACTAAACCAACTACACCTAGTTATGATGTTACTTGATGTTTTCACAGGTAAGGATGTTAAGCCCTGAAGCAGCAAAATGTTTAGTAAAATATATTTTTGGAGAAACTAAATAGGCAGGTCTGGATCAATCTAGTTTGTTGATTCTGATTCACTGGTAACTTCTTGTGTGACGTTGAGGAAAGGTAAATTCACATTATCTCTTAAATACGGTATATAAGTTCGGCATTGATGGCGATCACAATAAGATTTGGTGGTGCCTCAGCAAGTGTGTATATATATATATATATATGTATATTTTTTTTTTTTTTTTTGAATTTTAGGATGTTTCGGTGTTGTACACATTTCACAGACAAGAGTAATTGCATGGCCATTAGCCCATTATTTGAAATTTTGTGAAGAATGTTTAACAACAGTATGCAGACTTCTAAAGAAAAACAATATGCAGTCTATGTACATTTGATACTAGATTAAGAGCATCAATAGCCGTGCAACTCAGTACAATTTTTAGATAGCCCACCCTTTTCTTAAAGTTTAAGAGTTACTTACACAAGCAACCGTTTAGCTTAAATTTAACTGCTCTTTCAGCTCCTCTAGTTCTAAATAAAAAAAGTTTCGTAATGTTGCTTAACAATTTAAGAAAAAGGATTAGGGTGTGTTTGATTTAGATGATAGAAATAGAGAGAATGGAAATAGAAAAAAAATTAAATTAAAGTAGAGTGTAAAAAGTGTGAATCTCATAAAAAAAGTCCATAATTTCTCTCCAATATTATTTCCATCTTCACAAACAAACACAGCCTTAAAGATGGCCTAACAGACTTACTATTCTGTGGGTCACTTGATGAATTTTTTACAGTACTTGTGCAGATTCCTGTTTCATACGAAGCATAGTAATAGTAGTACATGACAACATTTTGATGGGGAGATTTAGCAGACCTCTCCTCTGCTTATTCATTGAGTGATAGAGTATTGACGAGCTTAGAACTTACTGGTCTGCAGTCAAGTCTGTCACTACTTATATGTCAAGTAATCCCTGTAAAAACTATGTTTAGTTCAACTCACTTTTGTCAAAATCAAGAATTCAGATTTTCCACGTTAAGAGCAAAGCAACATAGAGTTGCTTCTAGTTTTTCATGTGCCACCAGTGATTTTGAGTAATTGAGTCCCTCAGCACCAATCCAATTTCAGCCTGACGTGTGCAATGAGTTTAATTTATAAATAATGTTTTGCAAAATTATATCCGATTTCCATCACAGTTCTCAGCTGAGGGTTATTTAATTTCCATTTCGCCGCATTTTTAAGGACATGACTAATTGAAGTATTGAACCACACTTGTGTAGGTCGGCCGGGAACAGAAACATGACATGCAGTATTAACTGTCAGGGAATTATCTTTTTGCATTTGCACTATCTATTATGTTATTCAAAAGTATTCCTGTTTAACTTTGGAAAAGATTTTTAATTTCAGAAAAGTGTTTAAAAATCCTTTTAGAACTTTAATCTCAAAATTTATTCAATATTGTTTTAAAAATATAATTCAGAAATGATTTACATAAGAGTAGTACAACAATTTTTACAATACCACTTTATTTTTTTTCTCTCTCTCTCATATCATTAATTAGATATTTAGATCTTATATTTCTCTCCTCTCTTTTCTCTCTTTATATTAAAATTTTGTTGTACAATTTATTACACAAATAATATTTCTTTATAAAATACTTGCGGAATTAGGGACTTATGGGAAAATATTTTCAATTTCTACTTTACTTACAAAAATATCACATTACTTTTTCTGTTTCCTGATTTTAAAAGCTTATATAAGAGAGAACGAAAACACTTTTTACTTTCATTTTCTATTTTTATAACAGAGAGCACCCCTTAAATTTCAGGGAGAGTTTAACACAGTCTCGAATAATATAATTTTGAAAGAAATGACAACATACTCATCATGTTTAAATGGAGGTAATTTTAGGAATAATCATTAAAAAACAAACAGGGGATGGTGTAATTAGAAATTAACAGATGCAAATAGCAATCACGTATCATGGGCTAGGACCCAGCCCAAATAAAAGCTTCCCACTGGTCTTGTGTCAGTCTTTGACAGAGTTTTATTTTTTCTAAAACAAAAATAAAATTCTCAAAAAGGCAAAAACCAAAAGTGGACGGAAAAGAAGTGTGCGGAGTACGATTCCCGCTTTAACTCTGCAATTCAATCCCGAAAGGGAGCCAACAAATTCTGCTTCTTTCTCTATTTATTCATTTCTCTCATCTCTGTAGATTATCCGACCCGACCCGAAGCGAGTTGCGGCACCGAAAAATGTTCGGTAGAATCAGAGCATCCACTTCGTCGCTGGACACCTTAGACGGTTCTCCGTCCAAGATTCTCAAAGACGACACCTTCTCCATCTACGGTACTCTCTCTCTCTCTCTGTTCATTTGTTAATTCGCTTAATTGGAAAAAAAAAAAAAAGCACTTCAATGTTTTAATTTCTGCAAGTTCAGATCCAGTATGTAAATTACCTGTTTTTTGTGGAGCAAAGTGTTTCTGTATGTATATTGAGTTGATAGAATTCTGATTAAGTTGGCTTCATTTCGATTCAGAGGCTACTCTCATGAAGCTAAAGCTTGGTGCGCGACGCGATACGAGTGAGGTTACAAATGATTCTTCAGTTAATTCACCTTCTGCGGAAGAAGCAAATCTCATCATGCCAGATTTTAATCCTGCAACAAGCACTTCTTATTCCGAGACAACGGTGATGGACACGGAGTCTGATAACTTTTCACCTAGGGTTACTGATCACGTTTCTGGTGGGAGCTCGGAACAGCTAAAGCAGAGCAACGTTTCCATTCTTCATTTCTTCAAAGTTAAGGATACCGGATACGCCGGTGTGTCGTCTTCCGAAGAGGCAACAACGTCAAAAAGGAATGGAAGTTCTGAATCTATCTCATCAATTTGTGTTGAATCTGATTGCAGAAGTGACGTGGAATGTGTTCAAATTTTGCAAGATTGTGAAATGTCGGATTAAAGGTGGATTTATGACTATGATCTGGAAGCAAGGAAATGAGCAATTGTACCAAGGTTATACAAATATTTATACCTCCCACTGCTTCTATCAGTTAAATTCCATGCTAAATATTTTTCTGTTCTGCTTACACTTCGAGTGTGGACCATGTATTGTTATATTAGATACACTGGTTTTTATACCAAAGTTTGGTAAATTAAGAGTGTGTTTCCAGTGAATAAATTAGATGAAGTTGCAAAGTTAGAGTGATTTTGTTGATGAGTAATCACTAAGTATTTTTGTAAGCACTCATTGAACCAAAAAACCTATTCCGATGAATTCTCAGAACTTAACTCGTCTAAACATTTCCCAACTGAAGAAAAAAAAAAAAAAACTAAACCTCTTTTCCTCTTTTGCACATCAATCTGGTTAACTGGGCCGACTCAGCTGTATTTTTCATGAGTAAATTTTCAGTGCATGTGCATTATGCATATTCTAATTTTCTTTAATTACAACTCTTGGTTGCTAGTGCCTGTTGCAGTGGCACTTTAGTATTCAGGTAACATCGCATGACCCATTCAAATCTGATATGATAGAAAAAGGAAATGGAATGCCAGGAATAGGCTTGAAGAATCCGAGTCAAAAAGCAAAATTTTACAAAATTTGAGTAACTGTTTAAATTCGAAGGTTTAATAAAGTGCTACATTTGCCACTGAAAACAATTGATCAGGTTATTGAACCTAGAAACTGCAAGAATCATTGTAATTATTATTCTCTCAGCCATGGTGCTTGGACTGGGGTCCATTCGCATACTTCGCCTTCCTTGAACCATAGAGCTGCCATACATGGAAATAACAGTTAATCAAAGAATCACATTGTTATGGGTAACATTTACATTGCAGCCCAAATTCCCCTAACTACTAAAAATTGTGCCCAATCTATTGTATCTACCCAAAACTACACCAACAATTAATGAAGTGTGAGGAGTGAACAAAATAAAGCAAGAAAAGTAACCATTTACTATCTTTAGCACACCAGATTATTTGGTTTGCAAGACATTTTCAAAAGATTAAGAATATAATTTTATATATGATTACATCATTAACAACGTAGGTGGTAACCTAATAGTCTAAGGCAGCAATTGAGTTACTGGCAAACTTGATGGTAGAAGTTCAGATCAATGGGTTGGATTATCGCATAGATCTTGACCAAATAATGTATTCAATATTCAATATATATTACAATTGCCTGTATCTTGATTGGATATGTATCTTGGTTCTTGAGCTAACTCTGAAACAGTTGCGAGTTTACATGACACAAATGAGTTAAATCGTGTACACTCGTTAAAGTTACAGACTCGGATTTATCCATGGTTTCAGCCTCAAAATGTACAGTTTTGGACGATGTTCTTGTATCCTCAGCTCAATGTTTAGCAATATATATTGGGATTATAATGCTAGTTTGAAGTTTCCACTGCTATTTTTATCAAGGGCAGGTCAATTATTGAATTATGTTCATATTTTAATACTTTTTTTAGGAGACATATTTCAATACTTTAAACTGCTTTATTATGAAGCTGTAATTTTGGATATTGGTAAGGATATGGTAAACTTATGTTTGGGTACTAAGATATGTTTTCTAAACGATTAATTTTAAAGAGTTTGCAAGTGAACCAAAAATCTCAAGTTTACCATAATACCACAAAATCACTCGTACAATCACTACTCTAA
This sequence comes from Glycine latifolia, assembly GCA_013407115.1. Classification (NCBI taxonomy): domain Eukaryota; kingdom Viridiplantae; phylum Streptophyta; class Magnoliopsida; order Fabales; family Fabaceae; genus Glycine; species Glycine latifolia. The sequence continues at coordinate 25,864,777 of CM023947.1, read as the reverse complement.
AAGGTATTGCTTATTGTAATAAAATATTCTACTTTTTTTCACCATATGTACCTACAATGTAGTCCTTTCACCAGCATTAAGCACTGCAATAAAACATAATTTTATATTTGCAAAGTTCAGGTCCTGAGGTGGGTCTATTCCATAAAATTTTCTTGGAGATTCAAACTTGTCACCAAAGCAATGCATGACAGAAACCATAGCTGGTGAATAAAATTTAAAATTCAAGCTTTATTGTTTATCCATAATACTTCTGCAGTTCTGCACCCTTCTAATGTTTAAAACAATGGCTAACTTTTCTGTTCTCGTTCACAATTCACATCTGTTTTTGTTGCATGTATTTGGGTTAAACTGGATAGCATAAGAGGCCTTACCTATTTCACGCTTGCCATTCTCAGGACTGTCACTGCCATGAACAACATTCCTGGCAAGTTCAACATAAAATCATGTCAATCCTAAATCTTGATACATATGCTCTGAAGCCTATCTTGATTATTGACTGAGTGAAGGCAGGCACTCAAAAGTGAAAGTCAACTGCAAAAGATTAAAAAAGTTGTTACCTTCCTGTCTGAACAGCAAGGTCTCCTCTTATTGTGCCTGGTTCAGCTTGAAGAGGATCTGTAGCCCCTATAAGCTTACGTGCTGATGGCACTGCTCCAACACCCTCCCAAGCCTTGCAAACATAGCATCATATCAAAACCAGAAAACAAATTCAGCAGGTACATTGCAAAAATGCAGGTGAAATTGGAATTCTATTGGAGCGAGTTATACCATACACACAACAGGACCTGAAGTAATATAGTCAATCAGCTTGGGGAAGAATGACTTTTGTTTTAGGTCCTTGTAATGCTCCTGGAACCATAAACAGTCACAATAAGCCTAATAAATATAATAAGCACATTAAAAAAACATAATAGAATCAACATTACTGCAAACACAAGATGTAAGTCCACATCATATGGTTCAGTAATCAATCATTTAAATATGGATACAAGAGATTTTGTAATTGGATGGTTGGAATCAGTTATTCAAGCATTCCATATTGTTGCACTTCATGCAACTACAATCAAATCAAATAGCATATGTTAACAATTATTAGACAAGTTTTTTTTTTAATGTTCTATTGAAATCGCATACACAAAATGATTCTAACATACCTTTCAGATGATATAATAGTTAGAATATATCATAATATCTTCTGTGTATCTTGAAATGCCTTAAAAGATCTTTTTAACATATTGAATATTCTCATTGTTTTTCCTTACTTATGGAAAAATAATCTTCTTTATCATATCATTAATATAAATAGTCCACTGAGTTAATATTTTGTATTGATATCATTATATATCCTATTAATTTAATAGATTATTATTAGGAGGCTCCGTTCTCTACTTTCCTCCTTCCCTACCTAAAACCCATAATCAGGCCATGGTATCCACCTTGAAGAGAGTTTCATGTCTCAAGTTTATGAGGCTCATTAAATAGTTATTCAACTCCACCAAACCCATATATTGTTTTTCTTCTCACTTTTATCACTCTGTTCCAGCTACATTTCGAACTGTAGAATTCTGTTCCAGCCCTGCTCTTACCACAGATTGACATCGATTGAACCTGTCTAACAACATGTTGGCTCTGTTCCAACCTGTCCTTTAGCAGATTAGCTCTACAGAAAATATGGTTTGGTTCCTCTCCCATTGTGTGCCCTAATGAAGGTGCCTCTCCTGGTATGCACCTTTACAAGAGCACATCTCCCATTGTGTGCACTACTTCACTTGCAGTTATTTTTATGATAATTTGTAACAAGCTAAAGTTTATAGAGAGAGTGCTACCATTGTATCCTCTGTGTATCTTGAAAATCTTAGAAGATCTTCAGAACATATTGTGGAATCAATTAGTTTTCTAACCGAGGAAAGAATCAATTCTCTCATCATATTTCCTTATTTAATTAAGGCTAATTGTATTATTAGTTCGAATAGGACTATTGATTGAGTTAATAATTTGTATCATATGATATCACTATCATTATTGTACTCCATATCAATTTGATAGAATATTATTGGGAGCCTTCTTTCTCTCTCTCTTCCTCCTGTCGTACCTGAACCCCATAATAATCCCAACAATAAGAAAAACCACTGCACTCAACACATGATATACATACACACAAGCAAGTATTGCAGCGAGTTCAAACCTCAGCCAATTCCTTTGAGCACTGGAAGAGCTTCAAGCCAGTTAACTTAAACCCCTTCTTCTCGAACCTAGAAATAATTTCTCCCACCTAAAGTTGTCAAGCACAGGTAGCCAGCCATAAGTAACCATTATTCGAAACAACAATGAGCTAAAGATCAGCATATTAAAAACAGATAAACATCTTTTATAACTTCAATTATTATTTTGTTCTCTATTCCTAAAACCAGAAGAACAAATTAGGAGGCTTACGAGGCCACGTTGCACGCCATCGGGCTTGACCATTATGTAAGTCTGATCAACTTGTTCCTGCACATTAGAATTAGAATTAGAATAATTAACAATTGCAACTACGCTTCTCATAAATCAGAATAAGAAAATTGAAATCGTTGAAAGAGAGAGGAAACCAGAGAAGCAATTAAGTGGGGAAGGAAAATGGCGGGTTTGGAGGAGGTTCTGGCGCGGAGGGTTTTAGCATTAGCATAGGGTGGAGGGTGATATAAGAAAAGATGGGATTGTGAAGGAAATGCTGTTAGGTGTTGATGAGTAGCGCGGAAGAGAGGGAGAGTGTACTTGGGTGAGAGTGGAAGAGAGGATGTGACCCAAACACTTCCACTTCCACACACAGCTTCCATCTCTTTCCTTTCCTTCCTCTGCCTGCGGCTGTGAGAAAACTACGGGTAAGAACTCAGAAGAACCAAAATTCCTCGCTCGCTCTCTCCTTTCTTCTTCCGTTTGGATTTTATAGGGTGGGATAGCAAGGAAAGAAAGCCACTTTTAAATACTTCTTTTTAAATATAAAAATTGTATTGTTGTTTGAAATTTATTTACAAATCTATGGCAGTCAATCGTGCATACACAGGACGTGTTCAATCACGCATAGGGAGGGAGGACATGAATGGAGCTCAATCATACACAGGGAGGACATGATTCATAGGTACTGACACGTGTCATTTTGTGACGTGATACGTAGAAATTTTGGAAGGCCATAACTTTTGACTGCGATGTTCGATTGAGGCGAAATCGGTGGTCACGCGCTTGAAATTGAGAGGAGAAGCCGCTGGCAGGTTCCCAGAGGGGATTTGGTCAAAAAAATTTCCCAAAAGAGGCCTCTAAGTGCCTTAAAATAGCGATTTAATCGTCGAACACCCAAAAAAATTCTTGTTTTCTAATTTTTTATTTATTCAATTAGTGAATTGTATGCTATTTGTTATTTGTCTAGTTAATTCTCTTAATTTCAAGCATTTTGACATAAATTACGCCTCCATCGGATATTTCTATCAAAATGTATGACTGTTCAAAGTTATATGAATCATCAAATTTAAAGCCTAATAATTGCTAAATGCATCCTAGTTTTTGAAAAGTTTATCCATAAAATTGAAAATGGCTAATTACACTCCATTTTTTATTAAGTATAGTTCAATCTTTTCTTTTAAATCTTAAAAAATTATGAATGTTTTTTTGGCTACGAATAGCCTTCAGGGGTCTCTTCGGGTGAATAACATTTTTTATTGTTGTGGCCTTACCATTCTTACCGAGTTTGGCTCTACTCTACCAATAACCTTAGCATATCCCTGTTTCATGTGTATACAGATTAAGAAGCCACAGAAATGTAGCACAAACTGGTACTTGAACTGGGCACTAGGTGTTGTTGGGATGATTCTAAGTGTACTGGTTGTCATAGGAGCCATTTGGGGCATAGTTGCTGAAGGCATAGAGGTCCAGAAAAGAAACATTCATAATTTTTTATAGGAACAAAAATAAAAAATAAAAAATTATACTGTACAAATTTAAAGGATTTCAGTTTAACAAATTAAAAAATGACAACATTGTGCTCGCAACACTAATTTCAAAAATTGAACAGAATTATACTGTAAAATTGATGATGCATATAACTTTGAACAGTCATAAATTTTGAAAGAAATATCCGATTGAGGCGTATTTTATGTCAAAATGCTCGAAATTAAGAGAATTAATTAGACAAATAATAAATAGCATGCAATTCACTGATTGAATAAATAAAAATTAGAAAACAAGAAATTTTTTGGGTGTTCGACGATTAAATCGTGATTTTGAGACACTTAGAGGCCTCTTTTGGGAAAAAATTTTGACCAAGTCCCTTTTGGGACTTGCCAACGGCTTCTCCTCTCAATTTCAAGCGCGTGGCCACCGATTTCGCCTCAATCGGACATCCCAGTCAAAAGTTATGGCCTTTCGAAGTTTCTACTATCGCGCCGCAAAATGACACGTCTCAAAATGACATGTGTCAGCACCTGATTAATCACGTCCTTCCTGTGAGTGATTGAGCTCCATTCACGTCCTCCCTGTACGTGATTGAACACGTCCCGTGTGTGCGCGATTGACAACCATAGATTTATAAATAAGTTTCAAACAACAATATTCTTGTAATTTTTTTTTTAAACTACAATATTTTAATTTTTTTTTCCCCTTTATTACTACTGTATTTGTTTGATTCATCTTTTATGGTACAACAAAGAGGACGGTTCATTTGTGAGATAAAATAATAACTTATTATCTCATGTTTCAGTTTAGAATCAAACTTAAAGTGAGATAAAATAATAACTTATTCGAATAGATTCTTTTATTTTCTTAATATATCAACTTTTGTTAGCCTCAATTAGACAGAATGAACTACATTGAGGCATTCATAAAAAATAAAGAATTTGATTTAAACTTTTTAAAATAAAAAGATCTAATCGAATATTCTAAATAAATAAAGGGATCAAATTGATAAGTAATATATATAGTAAAAGGTACAAATATAATTTGTAGGGTGAATTTTTCAATCAATCGCTACTTATTATAATTATTAATTGGTTAGTGCAAGTTAAGCTAATCATTTGGAAATTCATGTAAAGATAAAAAAAAATCAGCTAGTGTTTGAATAAGGGATTTAAAATTTTTTAGGAATTCAAAGTGTGGGAATATTTTTTTTTTTGGTATAGATATGTATGAGAAATAGTTACTCCAATTAATTTTCTTTCATTTTAATTTTTTTTGTTTTGATAAACAATTTAAATTTCTTATGCTTTGTTTAGATAAAATAATTTAATTTTCTTAACATACAAATTTTATTTTTTAATATTTTTTAAGAAAAATAATAAATATAAATTGAGAGATAGGAAGGATCAGAGAAATAGAGAATATATCAAAGTGTTCATAACGAGATCATTAAAAAAATTCATATTTTTTTCATTTGAGGTGTTACTTGAAATTTTTCATTTTTTTAAAAAACATTATATAAAACTCTCAGCACTTAGAAAAAATCTTTACATTTTAATATTCAAACAAGTCATTTTAATGTGTGGATTTTTATATTCACTTAAAAATAAAATTTCTACCCAAGTTCCCCATCCAAACACAACATTGTGTACAACTATGATACAAGGCAAAATAAAATTATATACTAATGATTGATTATTAAAGCTAGGTACTGGTTCCCCAACAACTTTGCTTCAAGAACTGAATATAGTGATTATCAATTATTCACGTGAATTTTTATTTTTTATCAGGGGGAAATACAAAAGAGACAAGAAAAGCTGATGAGTCCTAACAAAATGGATGCCTAAGGCATCGGCAAAAAGATTAGACACAATTGCAGTGGGACAATTGATCCAAATCTGTATCAAATCGTCCCTATGAGCACCGATCTTCGCATGCTAGTCGGCACTTAGGCCAGTTTTTAGGTTTCCCATTTTCTTCAACGCTCAGCGGCAGCTTCGAGCCTTCGACGCAGCACCTCGTCTTCATCGCGCAGCGGCCAGGCTTCGTCACGCGTCGTGCCGGCCAGGCTTCGTCGTCACAACGCCAGGACTCCAGGCTTCGTCTTCAACCTTCGTCGCGCCGTCACTCCGTCCAGGCTTGCAAAGGTTCGATGGTTGTTATCTCTTGTAGTTGTAGTGGCCACTTGCCATTATATTTGGTAGTGCCTCTGGTTGGTATTATTTGCAGTGAATAGATTTAAGATAATTTGCTACATTGAAAGGTTGTCATGGAATTTTCCAGAACATCAATCCCCTGGTTGGTGTTTTTAATTTAAAAGAAATTTCAGATTTGGGATTGGCAAATGCAATGAGAATGATTGGAGAGAGTATGATTGAGGAAAAGTGTTGAAGCTGTTGTTATTATAGGTCGTAGAGAGGTAATTAATATGGAATGGGGGAATAATATGATTAAAGGTAATGGGATTTGGAAGGGGTGGGT
>CM023947.1:25822711-25841378 GCA_013407115.1 Glycine latifolia | reverse complement strand
ATATATATATATATATATATATATATATATATATATATATATATATATATATATATATATATATATATATATATATGTCGAAGAGAGAAAGAAACAAAAGAGAAAATAATAGATGTAATAAGAGGAAAATTGAGGGTATCACTATGTCAAGGAAGTAGTGTTTGTGATATTTGAGTTTTCAAAACTAATTCTTCAAAACAGAAATCCTACTTTGATTGACAAAATGATGAATATTATCTTTTTATTTTTTATGAATGACGAAATATTATCTAAGCAAATATAAATAGCAACATTTTGAGAGTTTTGTTTTCACTTTATACTTTAATTCAATTAATTATAGAAAATTTATTTTTCTCTATAAACATCTATTTTAACCGACATCAATAAAAAATGTTAAAAAAACTTCTTATTTTAATAAAATGAAAAATATTGAAAACAAGACTATTTGGGTTAATTTTGCCGGCTATTTATGTCTGCACTCTTATCATAGGATACAGGAAACATGTTTATAAACTACCAAATTTAAGAAGACTAAATCAATCGATACATAGAATTTAATATTGACAAGAAGTATATTACTCTCCATAACTCATCTTGGAATTGGATGTGAAAGCTAAGGGAAACAACATACATAGACTACATCATAGACGATCGAGTCTTGTTTTCTTGTTTGAGTTGTTTCATCCTCCCATCTCAACCCTTTTGTTCGCTTGACACTTTCAACTAATTTCTTAGCATGGTTACTTAGCTTATATCTTTCAAACAAAAAACAGTTATTCTAAAGTAAAATTAGACATATGTCTATTTTTTTTTATAGTTTTGATGAATTAAAAGTACAATATATTTTAAGTTAAATTAAAAATATAATACATTAACATCTGTTCATTAGACATCAGCATTTTTCAACTTATTTTCTTTAATTTGTTTAACCTATATAGTACTAGTGTTGATGCTACTAGCTTTTCTTAACTACATGTGAGATTTCCAAATTAAGGAATTTGATTTAATTAGGTAATACTTTCATGGATAATTAGTTTTCTTCAAAATTTTAAATCCGTGTGAAATTTCTTTTAGAGTTTTTCTGCAGCAAATAACCAAAATAGAAATTTATGTACAAGAACTTTTCGTAGAATTTTGGCCTTACAAGGTTTCTTGGGAATTTTCATACCCAAAAAAATTGCTAGAAATCTTGTAAGTTTAAAATTCGCATGCAGTTTTGCTACAAAATTTAAATTCATGAGAAATTTCGAACGTAATTTTTCTACAGATTTTGAATTCACAGGTAATTTTCCTGCAAATGTTAAAATATACAAAAAAGTTACCTGCAATTTTTTTATGAATTCATTTTATTTATTTTATAACCAAGGTGTCTCTAAAACATTTAAATATTAAGACTTATATATGCGTACCTAACAATTTGGAAACTAATCCATCAACCTGTGCGTCTCAATCCTTGTAACCAATGAAATAGGTTCAACTTTGCTTACACACATTAAAAACAAAAAACAAAATACAAAGCGCTAATTTGATAGTATTACAATTTAAATGATATTCAATTTAATATTTATTAATATTATTTGATATTAATTCTACTTTCATTGCTAATTTTTTTCTTGAAAAGCACAAAACATGGTCTTTCAAGTAAATTTAAAATTTCACTTAATTTTTTATAATTATATATTAATTTATAACTTATAATTTATTATATCATATAATATAATAAATATATTTAGTTATTACTAATATATTGATGACTAAGTTAATAAACTATAAATTACAGTCATTACTAATTTAATTATGGGTAAAAAAATTAAAAACATTGGCAGGTTGGCATTGTACCAAATTACAGGCTACTCGATCTTGGTCCTTTGAGCACAAGTGCGGATGAAGATCTAGCAAACAAAAACTGCACAGTACAGTTTTTGGTGGAAATTACTTTCAGTGGACCAATGGAAGTTTTTGGTGTTCGAGCAGTTCCAGCCCTATCAAACAACTTGATCTGGTTTTCAGGCCTACAAAAGAAAACAATATTTTTGGTTACACAGATACACGTGAACTTAGACATAGACATCATCCATTTATTAAGAAGGTCAAATGGTGTGAGTATGACAATTCTATTGTTGAGTAGTGCAGTTGCGGTGCTTTGGTTTTTTCTGTATAATAATTGCACTAATATTAGAATTTAGAACTTATAACCTCATGTAAATCTAAACTCCTCGTTACTATGTCGATCATGCTTCTTTTTTCTTTTTGTAATGATCAAACTGAAATCTAAACATATATATGATCTTATGCATATTATATACCTCAAACTGCTTATCATTAGACTGACTCTAATGGTTCACTAGGTCGACCATGCTAGTGGTTCAGTTGCAGTGCTTTGCTTGTATATCTTTTTAGTTTTTATTTGTTCTTTTTATTATGTGTTTCTGAAATGTATACCCGATTGATGATTATGATTACTTACCCCAATTGAAAACATGTTGGGTGTCATTAAATTGTGAGTGTTAAAGGATAAGAGAATCTAATATATTAAAATATCTTTTTGAAACAGATTTAATCTCCTAATTGCTGTGATTTGGATAAATTTGAATTATGCAGATGTTCTTAAATGTTAGTAAATGCAGAAAGATAATTATCTTTATCTTATCTGCTACACTTGTAATCACTCAGTTAAGTCAAAATAATTGGTTTCAATTTAATTGGGTTTCCTTTTCATATTACCATGCTGAAAAACTCTTGGGTAGATACAAACCAACACATTATTTTTAGGGATAACCAATAAAAATTTTACAACTAATAAAATCAAATAAATAAATAAAATTAGAATATCAAGGAAAATTAAATTGGATAATCTTTCTGTTTTATTTTATAATCTTATTCCTATTTTTTTCTAAATTGCATTTAAATTGAAAATATAATTTAAATTTCAAAACAATATATATATATTTTGGTGGTGTAAAATTGTAAAGTATTTTGTTAAATAATGACTTTATTAATGCAAATAAAACACGTTGATTTTAAACAATCATAAGATTTTATTGTCGTTAAATTTATAATTTTAATTTTAGAATACAATTCTAATTTTGATTGATAAACATTACTGTAATATTAATACTCAATGTATTTATAAAAGAAAGACATATTCAATTTATACAATATATCAAAAGTTTAAAATTAAAATCAAACTATAGCTATATTTAATAATTTTTAAAAAAGAAAAATTATAAATAAAAAGTTAAAATTAAGAAAAATCATCAACATGAAGTCGCATACTATTTAAGGTGTAGATGTTTTAGTTTTTAACTTTTTGTTTATAATTTTTTATTTTAAAAATTATTAATTAATTATAATTATAAATAGAATAAAGTCTGGTTCCACTTTTTTGAACTACTGCTATACATATCTTTTTATCCACTTCTGCATCATCTCATGTACTTCATAAAATCAATTTTTTATGAAAAGTTTTCGACTTAATTACCCTAAACATTAATAGAAAACATGAATATTTTATATTAACAAAATAATTTTAAAGCAATTTTTATTTGAATTTATTGTCATTATACTTAATTTATATAAATTAAGTGTTTAATTATTTCTATAATTTAAATTATGTATTCTTTTATAATGTTGTTTGTGTACGTGATTATAAATTTTCTTATCATAAAAAGAAAATATTACTAATATAATTTATAAAATATTTTTGGTATATTTTTATATTGGTAAAAAATTTATTAAAAAGAATAAAATTTTGTAGGTTTTATTTTGTTCTTTAAGAGATTTTACTCATAACCTGTATCTTTGATTTAGCAAAAAAATATTAGAATAAAAAAAACCCAGAAAGAATATTAAATTTAATTTTACTTGACATTTTGATTTTGATTTACTTTATTTTATTAGTTATAAAATTCTTATTTGTGTCTAAAAATTATGTGTTAGATTTGTGTGGGTTTCTCTGTAATGCTTTTGCATTCCAACCTTCATCTAACAACAAAAAAAAAAATCTGTTATAAGGATGCTGTATATTTAAATCGCATACGGATCAATGAAAATCTGAACCTTCCGCCACTTTTCTTTCTTTTTCTAACTAAGAGCATGTCCGTCTGGCAAGTGAGACATAAAACAAATATTTTAAACAAATGTTGCTATTTTTTTTTATAAAAGTTAAAAGTAAATATTTTTTTTATTAATGAATCTAAAATTTTAATTTTAATTATATGATCCTTACATCGATCCTAAAATTCATTATTTACCTCGTTGAATACATATCATGCTGTTCAACATAGCGAGAACATGTCCATCGTGTGATTTTAAAATATTTTTTCAATTTAATATTTTTTTGAAAAAATAAAATGAATTAACATAAGTTTAATGTCTTAATTTTGTGTTTACTTATAAATATTATATAAGTCAGTTTAAGATAAAAAATTATCATATTTTCCTCTTCTTTTTTTTCCAAAACGCCACAATATATCGTATATAAGTTTTAAATAACTACATTAATTATTATGCATTTTAAATTAAAACTATAAAAATTACATCCTTACGTATTAATCTTGTTTGTTAGGGAATACATTAATAGATTCAATAACCTTTTCTTTTAACCAAGTGATTGAGTTATATAAATATTATATAACTCAGTTTAACAATTAAAAAATTATTATCTTTTCCTCTCTTTTTTTCCAAAACGCGACAACATATCTTATATGAGTTTTTAACAACTACATTAATTATTATGCATTTTAAATTAAAACTAAAAAAAATTTACATCCTTACGTATTAATCTTGTTTGTTAAGGATTACATTAGTAGATTCAATAACCTTTTCTTTTAACTAAGTGATTGAATACTACTGAATAATATAAAGTTAAGGTTGAATCATCTAAATATTACTTAATTTTGATTATTGATGAAAATAATTATTAATCAGATATTATTTATCTCTCGGTCGAACTCCATATTAATAAAAGTTCTTCTTGAAACCATGCATTAAGATAAAAAAAATTGCATACTTAAATTTAACATATAACAATTAAGTTGAAAATACATTAATAAGCTTAATATCATATCTTAATTCTCAACTTAGCTTCAAATTTTAAGGCATACATCCATGGGGTGTAACTCATTTAGTAACATATGTGATTTTTTCACCCCAATAATACAAAAAAAATAATTATTTATCCAAATAATACAACTAAATAATATATTTAACTAAGTGATATTGTTAGTTTTGTGAAGCCCAAATCAATATATCTGGGCCACTTTGCTTTATACGTTTACTATTGCTCTTTAAGTGGAACGGTGAGTTTCACTTTGTAAACCTAGCATATATAAAGCTTCTTTTGTCACTAAAATCAGTGTAAGCAGCAGCACGTGTGTGACTTAGAGTTTTCATATTTTCTCATTATTCCAGCGTTCTCTCTCCCGAAGCTTCTAGCCCATTTCTTCTTTTCTCTCTGTTGTGACCTAGCTCTGCTAGGGTTTGTTGTTTCTGTCAAAACCTTGAGTCTTGGTTGCTGAAATCAGAAAGAGTGGTGATAGAGTAGTGGTCTGTGTTCTATTCTTTCTTGTTTGTTTCTGTTTTGGTGTCGTATTGCAGGTGGAAATCTCTTTCTCGGATATGGTCCTGATTTGTGTTCTTGAGGCTATTCTCTGTAAGGAACTGGTTGAGGAGATTGTGAAAGGTTGGGTAATGTTTGTTTTTGACATTGATAAAGAGTAGTTCTCTTTTGTACCCTATAAATCTTGTTTTCTTGTTTCCTATGATATTAAAGCCTTTGTGCTTGTAGAGATGAACGATGTTGTAATTGTTTTTGATATCTTAGTGTTAATAAAAGAGTCTACAGGTTCTTTGCCCTTGGATGTAGGTAACAAGGATTTATCCTAGTTACTGAACCAAGTAAAATACTCTTGTGTTCTTTATCTCTTTAATTTCTGCTTCCGCGTTAATTTCAGTTTGATTGTGCGCTTAAAACTCTAACAAGTTGTATCAAGAGCTTTGGTTGGTTCTTGTGTTCCTGTCTTCTTTGTTTGTTTCAGGCTTTGGTGCTTAAGTCTACCTCAGACCCTCGGACACTCGAGAATGGGTTCAGCCAAAGTGCATGTGGAGAGGTTTGACGGGAAAAGAGACTTCAACATGTGGCGCAAGAAGATGAGGGTTGTTCTGGTACATCAAAAGTGCTCTAAAGCACTTGGTGGTGAGAAAGACTTACCCTCATCTTTATCTGAAACTAATAAAAATGATATTCTTGAAACTGCTTATAGTCTGTTAATTTTGCATTTGAGTGATAATGTTCTTAGACAAGTTAATGATGAAACTACTGCTGCTGGTATTTGGTTAAAATTAGAATCTATGTACATGACTAAATCTCTCTCAAACAAAATATATCTAAAAGAAAAATTGTTTGGTTTCAGAATGGAATCTAGTAAATCTTTGGATGATAATTTGGATGAGTTTAAGAGAATTACTATTAGTCTTGCTAATATTGATGAAAAGATTACTGATGAAAACCGAGCTATTATTCTTCTAAAGGCTTTGCCTGATTCCTACAAGGATGTGAAATCTGCAATTAAGTATGGAAGAGAGTCTTTGTCATTAGAAGATGTAATAGGAGCCTTAAAGTCTAAAGAACTAGAAATGATAGTGAATAAGAAGGTCAATGTAGAGGGACTATTTATTAAAAAAAAGTTTAGTAAAAAGAGTCAGTTTCAAGGAAAAGAAAAAGGAAAGAACAATACTGAAAATAAGTATAAGCCACCTATTAAGGGAAAGATGACTTGTTGGTTGTGTCATAAGGAATGACACATTAGGAGAAATTGTCCATAAAAAGGAAAAGGTCAAAATAATGGGAATAGGACATATTATGTTAATCTGACTAGTGGTTTTGAGGATAGTGAAGTCCTAGCTGTGTCTAATGCTTCCTGTGAGAGGGAGTGGGTGATGGATTTTGGTAGTACCTATCATATGACACCTGAAAAGGACTGGTTAATCTGTTTTAGGTCTGTTAATGGTGGAAAGGTGATGATGGGAAATAACCAAACCTGTCAAGTAAAAGGAATTGGAGCTGTTAAGTTTAGGATGAGAGATGGGACTATTAAAGTTCTCAAGGATGTGAGATGAGTCCCTAATCTTAGGAGAAACTTAATATCTCTAGGAATGTTAGACAAGAGTGGTTACAGTTTTAGGAGTGTTCAAGAAACTCTAGAAGTGGTTAAAGGATCCATAGTTTTTATGAAAGGGATGTTAGATAATGGTCTCTATTTTCTAGATGGAGAAGTTTTAGGACCTGAGTCTTGTAGTATCAGTAGGAAGCCTAGTGAGTCTTCTCTTTGGCATAAAAGACTAGGCCACATTAGTAATCAAGGATTACAAGAGTTATATAAATAAGGTATTTTAAGTTTTAAAACTTTTGCTCCTATTGATTTCTGTGAAACTTGTGTTTTGGGAAAATCTCATAGATTAAAGTTTCAAAAAGGAAAGAATGAAACTAAAAATATCTTGGATTATATACACTCTGATTTGTGGGGGTCACCTAACATTCCTAGTTCACTTTCTGGCTGTCATTACTTTCTTTCTATGATTGATTCTCATTCCAGACGTGTGTGGACTTATTTTTTAAAACAAAAAGATCAAGCTTTTGATCATTTTAAAGACTGGAAAGTTAAAGTGGAAACTGAGACAGGAAAGAAGGTTAAAGCATTAAGAACTAATAATGGATTGGAATTCTGTAATAACCAATTTAATGATTTATGCAAACAATTTGGTATTCTAAGACATAGAACTTGTGCTAAAATACCTCAGCAAAATGGCATCTGAAAGGATGAATAGAACTATTTTAAATAAAGTTTGATGCATGCTTGCTGATTCTGGTCTTAGAAAATCTTTTTGGGCAGAAGCAGTTTCCACTGCTTGTCATGTTATAAACAGGTCACCTTCATCTTCTATTAATTTCAAAAATCCCATAGAAATGTGGTATGGTAAGCCTCCTAACCTGAGTTATATGAAACCTTTTGTCTGTTTAGCTTATGTTCATATAAACAGGATAAGTTAGCTTCTAGAGCCTTAAATCTGTCTTTGTGGGTTATCCTACAGGGACAAAAGGTTATAAACTCTAGTTAATATCTGAAAATAAATGTGTTGTCAGCAGAAATGTTGTATTTGATGAACTGACATTTTATAAAGATATTGTGCAGGATACTGGGCAGGTTCAAGAACTTGAAAATGTCCAGTTAGAGGTGGAGAACACCACTGGTATTGATGATTCTGAACTGCTTCAGAATCATGATGAAATTGAAGATCAATTAGACACACTTGATCAGCTTGCTAATGATCAACAATCTAGTGAAGAAAATCAAGAGGACTCCAACCTCAATGATTATCTTCTGACTAGAGATAGAGTTAGGAGGATTATTAGGCCTCCTAATAGATTTGCTCATGCTGATTTTGTTGCTTTTGCCTTACAGGTTATTGAAATGGTTGAACAAGAAGAACCAACAACTTACAAAGAGGCAAGGAACATTAAATCTTAAGAGAGATGGCTGAGAGCAATGGAGGATGAGATTTCCTCATTAAAGAAAAATCTGACTTGGGTTCTTGTGGACAGACCCAAAGGCAAAAAGATCATTGGATGCAAGTGGGTCTTCAAGCTGAAGCCTGAAGTCCCAAGTTTGGAGAAGACCAGGTATAAGGCCAGGTTGGTAGCCAAAGGCTACTCATAGGTAGAAGGAGTAGATTACAATGAAATTTTCTCTCCAGTTGTTAAACATGCTTCTATTATGCTTATTTTATCTGTTATTACTATTCTTGATTTAGAATTAGAACAACTTGATATGAAAATTGCTTTTTTGCATGGTAGTTTAGATGAACAGATCTATATGGAGCAGCCAGAAGGCTTCATACAGAAAGGTTCTGAGGACAAAGATTGTCTGCTGAAAAGGTCCTTGTATGGATTAAAACAGGCACCCAGGCAGTGGTATAAAAGGTTTGAAGATTTTGTTCTGTCACATGATTTTACTAGATGTAAATATGATTACTGTGTCTATTATAAGAAAGACAATGACAATAAATACATCTATCTGTTGATCTATGTGGATGACATGCTAATTGCTTCTCATGATATTGAGTGTATTAATAAATTGAAAGAGATGTTGCTGAAGGAATTTGATATGAAAATCCTTGGTCCTGCTAAGAGAATCTTAGGTATGGATATAGTAAGAAATAGAAAAGAAAGAACCTTATCTTATCACAAGTTGTGTATGTTAAGAAGGTTGTTAAACTCTTTTCTATGCATCTCTGTAAATCTGTTAGCTTGCCATTATTTGCTCATTTTCGTTTGAAATATGTATGTGGTGATTTAAATGAAGATGAATCTGCCTACATGAAAAATGTGTCATATTGTAATGCAGTTGGAAGCCTAATGTATGCAATGATTAGCACTAGACCTGATATTGCATATGTTGTTAGTGTTGTAAGTAGATTCATGAGTAATCCTTCAAAAGATCATTGGAATGCTGTGAAATGGATTCTGAGATATCTTAATGGCACTTCTGATTTCTGTTTGAATTTTACTGGAAATGAATCTAATGAGTTTTCTGTGAAAAGCTATTGTGATTCTGACTATGCTATAGATTTAGACAAAAGAAGATCTTTATCTGGTATTGTTTTCACTATTGGTGGAAATGTCGTTAGCTGGAAGTCAAATCTTCAGCATGTAGTAGTTTTGTCTACTACTGAAGCTGAGTATATGACCCTGTCAGAAACTGTAAAAGAGGCACTATGGTTGAAAGGAATACTTTTTGAACTTGGTTTAGGAGATGGAATTCCACAAATTATGTGTGATTCTCAAAGTGCTATTCATCTATCTAAGCATAGTGCTTATCATGAAAGAACCAAACAAATTGATGTCAGACTACATTTTATTAGAGACATTGTTGCAGATGATAAGGTGAAGGTGGAGAAAATATCTACTATGTGTAATCCAGCTGATATTTTGACTAAAGTTGTACCTATTAGCAAATTCAAGGATGCATTGGAATTGTTAAAAGGTCAACAACAGTGATTTCTTTCTCTTATCTCTTTTATTTCTATTTTTATTGTTTACTTAGAAATGCTAATGTTGTTTCTTGTTTTGTAGGTTTTGATCTGGTTTCTTTGTATATGTTTGTTCTATTTTTTTTGTGTCTTAGTGTCTTAGTGTCCTCTGGTCTGACATTGAACTTGTAGTCTCGTGTTTGTCTTCTGTTTATGATATATTTCTTTGAGCTTCAAGGTGGAGTTTGTTAGTTTTGTGAAGCCCAAATCAATATATCTAGCCCACTTTGCTTTATACATTTACTATTGCTCTTTAAGTGAAACAATGAGTTTCACTTTGTAAACCTAGCATATATAAAGCTTCTTTTGTCACTAAAATAAGTGAGCAGCAGCACGTGTGTGACTTTGAGTTTTCATATTTTCTCATTATTCCAACGTTCTCTCTCCCGAAGCTTTTGGCCCCTTTCTTCTTTTCTCTCTGTTGTGACCTAGCTCTTCTAGGGTTTGCTATTTCTGTCAAAACCTTGAGTCTTGGTTGCTGAAATCAGAAAGAGTGGTGATAGAGTAGTGGCCTGTGTTCTATTTTTTCTTGTCTGTGTCCTGATTTATGTTCTTAAGGCTATTCTCTGTAAGGAACTGGTTGAGGAGATTGTGAAAGGTTGGGTAATGTTTGTTTTTGACATTGATAAAAAGTAGTTTTCTTTTGTACCATGTAAATCTTGTTTTCTTGTTTCCTGTGATATTGAAGCCTTTGTGCTTGTAGAAAGTTAGAACTGTGTATGCTTGATGAACGATGTCGTAATTGTTCTTGATATCTTAGTGTTAATAAAAGAGTCTACAGGTTCTTTGCCCTTGGATGTAGGTAACAAGGATTTATCCTAGTTACTGAACTAAGTAAAATACTCTTGTGTTCTTTATCTCTTTAATTTCTGCTTTCGCGTTAATTTCAGTTTGATTGTGCGCTTAAAACTCTAACAGATACAAAACACGTTAAGAAATCGGTTCCGAGGGTTAATTTCTGCTTCCGCGTTAATTTCAGTTTGGTTATCGACTAGGTTTTTGCTTTTTTAAAACTCATTTTAGAATGAAAATTGAGTTTTTTTTGTTATTCCTTTTAGTTTTTTTAAATATATTTTTATTACAGTTTTTAAAAAAAATTAACTGTTTTTTGTTTTAATTTTTTATTTTACTAATTTATATATTAACTTATAAAAAAATATAATTTATCTAGAATAACATTTAAGAAAAATACATATATTTAAATCATCAATATAAATATAATTTAGTTAAATATTTATGAAAAATACATATATTTAAGTGATCTATTCCTTTTATCTAAACGAACTAAATAAATAGAACATGTTCAATTTTAATATAGAATAAATATAATAATGAAATTAACATTTTTAATTCATAAATCTTGCACTTTTTTTTCTTAAAGAAACTTGGTGAATGATGTTGTTTTGATTTTTACTTCTATTTCTATTGATCTTTTGTGCTTAAATATATCTATGATGTTAAAATTAAACAAACCTAAAAGTAGTAAAAAGATCAAGATAAAATAAACAAAAAGAGAACTAATTAAATTTTATATAATTAATAATTACATTTTTTTATGCATCAATAATTACAATATAGTAAAATAAAAAAGTAATTTAGTGAAAATAAAAAATGATTTGAATTATCCAAGATAATAAAATAATAATGTGGTATTAAAAAGGTGTAAAAATTATATAAAATTTCATTTAACAATTTATGAGAATTTTTTTCTAGCATATGGATAATTAAAAAGGAAAAAACAGTTCAAAAAAACAAAAAGAAATAAAAAAAAAAAAAATTAAAACAAAAAAAAACTCAGCTTTTGTTCTAAATTGAGTTTAAAAAAAACATAAACCTAGAAACCGATTTTTAAACTAGACAAAAAAAAATCTTAATTTAGAAATCAATTCTTGGACTTTTGTCTTAATTTAGAAATTGATTTCTGTAGTTTAAAAATCGGTTCTTCATAAATCAATTGTTTAACGTAAATAATATTTTGTATGATTGAGATAAATATTTTTTGGATTATATTATTTGGATAAATATATTTTTTTATTTGGATGAAAAATTCATACGGATGTTTCCATTTTAATATATCCGTCGTCCTTTAGTTTGTTCATTGCTTTTTAATATATTGTGAACCGCGCGCTTTACTCGGATATGTTCAAATTAATGCAACTCCACTCAATGATTCTTTTTTATTTATTAAAAGCGATATTGTCCTAGAAAACACACACACATCCAATCCAGTGAACCCCTGCTAAATTACATAATGACTTTTTACTTCTTCTTTTTATCTGCAATATGATATGCAGTGGTGAACTACTGGCACATGCTCCACGCACTTCTTTTGCTATTTGAAATTAAACATATTAAAATTGGTGTTAAATACATTTTTTTGATTTTTATTAATCTCTACAAATAGGATAACATTTGCTTTTAATTCTTAAAAAAACCATATATAAATTTTATTTCTGTAAATTTATTAAGGATTAAAAGCAGACAATTTTTTTATAAAAGCAGACCCATTTTCGTAAATGAAGAGATAAAAACAATTTATTTTGTAGGAAAAAAAATAAACTGTCTTATTTAATTACTAATTAATACTAAAAACATATTCAGCCCTTTATAATATCTCAAACTATATAAGTGGAACTAAACAAATTAAAGTGTTAATACTTGAAAGAGGACATATTATGTCCAAAAAAAAACTTGAAGGAGGACATGTTGACTACTCGTATTTCAGAAACTTACTCAAATAAATTGCAATTAATATATTGAACAATGATACACTTACTAAAAAAGAATGAAAACATAAAAGCTATATAGTTTACTAATTAATTAACTAGACACCAAAGGTTATAAACAAGATACAAAGAGATATAGGAAGAACAGAATATATATATATATATATATATATATATATATATATATGAATTATGCGCGCTACGCATAGGAAGGGGCACAAGCTATGCAAGCTAGAAAGAGAATGGCAGAAGAGGCACCATCCTCTTCCAGATTGGAGCTGCTCCTC
The DNA here is from genome assembly GCA_013407115.1 of Glycine latifolia. NCBI lineage: Eukaryota > Viridiplantae > Streptophyta > Magnoliopsida > Fabales > Fabaceae > Glycine > Glycine latifolia. Next base: position 25,828,276 of record CM023947.1, on the reverse strand, counting down.
TTGAACTTGCCAGCTTTTCCTTTGTTGCACTGAATTTGTTTCTGCAGCTGCTGCTGCTGATTCTGGGCTTGTGGTTGCATTTGCTTGTTCCTCTTCATTGCTTCTTCCACTTTAGATACCATTATTTCCTTCAGTGATGTTGATAAGCAAACTGAAATAGAAAAATTAGGAGCCAAGTAAGAGAGAGAGAATATTGTGCATGGAAACAGCCCTACATGCACCTTCCCCTTTTATAGAGTTTTCGAGTACCAAAAATGCCCTTGGTAATACAATGGATATTTGCCAGTTTTCACTTAGTTATCAGTTACTTCAAGTGGTATAAGGTTGGGGCCCCTTTTCCCGTATTAATTAAAAATATGAAATAGATGCCAACCAATAAAGTTTTGCTCTACTTGTATGTTTACAATGTATCCAAGTTGTAAACTTGGAATGAACTAGTACCATTGACAAATGACAACTACATATTGCATACCATTATCACAGAAGATCCCCTACTTTGCACTGTTATGCCAAACTTGATGAATTCCAATATTTGATGGTAAATTTCCCAAATCTATATTACCCCATGTGAATCAAATTAACAATATGGAAACCATCTGTTGCCTTCCATGTCCGAATAATAGAAGAAGAAAAAAAGATACCTAAGCAGAAATTATTCACAAACAAGGGATAATAAAATTATAGTTTTTAGAAGCAAGAGAAAAAAAATTATCCCAAAAGATAGGTGTACAGAGTAAAGACTAGATGATTGTATTATAATTACAAATTACAATGAATATGGGATTATGTATGTTCTATTGCCAGACTAGAACTTAAACCAAGATTGTCTTTATTATATTGTTGACATTGCATAGGAACAAATAGTAATCATTAATTGAAACAGCATGTGCGTAATTCTTTTAATTTGGCTCTAAAAGAACATGATCATCCTCTTTGCATTTCGGATTATTGATGATAGAATCAAATAATAAGGATTAACGATGTTTTAGTTCATTATTGAAATCAATGATTAGTACATACAAAAGCTCATATGAAGTTGTCATAAAAAAGAGAACATGTATACAATTAAAATCTGAACACCCACCATTACATGACAAAAATACTATCATTTCTATGGATTCAAATTGTAAAGGATAGATACGAAGATGGTCAGCATTTGAATAGAGTATTTAAAAACACTTTAGAAAAAAAATTTAAACATGAATTTCCAACGCTATTTGGATGACTTTTGATATGATCTTATTTTATTCTAAACCTGAATCTCATATGTGAACCAAACACCCATATAGTCTATGCGAGCCATAAACGTTGTACAGTGAATTCTTGTCGTGACCCTGTGGGATAGAGAGCTCTTCATGTGCGAAACCATGTGAGCATGTGCCCAACTTCTTGTCCACTTCTACTCTGATCCACTTCCTTTGGGCCCAACGGTTTTCTTTTGTAACTTATAATAACAACAATAATAACTAGCCGTGGTCTGCGGATTTTCTAATGGCCCACTTCTATTTTAGTCTCCTAATAACCAACAATAATGATTGATAAGCATATACTAAAAGCTTGTCTGTGATGAGAAAACATTTTACGTATCTCTAGGTTGGTATATGAATTTACCTTGACAATGTGAGCTTACTATTAGTATAAGTTATTATAAGTTTATAACTATGGGTCTATAGCCCTACACCTCGTCATTAATTCACATGTTATCAACTGAACTCCAACGTGACCCTTTTGTTTTCGATGGACCATGAATGATAATTAATGTGTTGATGTTGCGAGTAGCGACGCACACTCTCTCTGGCTCAGAATAAAAACTTTTTTTTCTTTTATATAATATATATTTTTGTAATAAATTGAATTTTGAAGACTATTAATATTAAATACCGTACCATGAATCTTTTATGTTTTAAAACGACAATTGTAAATTATTGATAGCACAACCAATTATGTACACTTAATAACTATCTGTTAACTTAATAATACGAACTTCTATTCATGATTCGTTTGCCACACATAAAATCAAAAGTTTGAATCTTGATTCACTCGACTTTTTAAAGCATTTTTGCGTTACCGTTTGTGAGCTTTATGAGCCTTGAACGTATGTTTGTGGAAGAATGTGTAATTCGTTACTTCTATGTTAAAGATGGTTCGGAATGAAATTCAGAACAGTTTGAACGTCTACACAAACATGCGCTTATTCAATACGAATACTAGGTTATTCAGATTTTAAATAAAAAAAATGACAAAGAAAAAGAAAGGGCCACATGAATTTATTAAAAAAATAATATAACGAAATTTATTATCTGTGTCATTGAAACATTTATTTATGATTCAAGCTTTTCTTCTAAAATGAAACAAAATCTGCCTTCATATTAGTCAAACAAACTAGCTAGCTAGGTGTTTCATAGCATGGATCAATTATTTTAACTAACAGTTATAATTTATTCACAAATGTTAATTGTACAGGACTTTTTGTTTTTATAGTTATGTCTCTATATTGGATTGATTAACATGGTAGGAGTGGGAATATACTTTGTTACCAATAATATTAGTATGAAGTAATTTTTGTTGAAAATAGTAATTAATCTTTATCAAAGATCGTAAACGTATTCAATGTAGATATCTATTCCATACAAGATTTAAATGTGGAAATAGAATTTGTTAAATAGTGGTTTACTTGTTTAAAAAAATTTCAATTCTGATTTGTTATTTGTTGCGAGTTCTTTTTTTTTATTAGATATATAAAGTTGATTTGATTTGTTAACTTATTTAAATGTCTATTTTGTATTAAAATTTTAGATTAGTATAATTCTTAAATAGGCTAATCAACTGATGGATGAAAAAAACTCTTAAGTAAAAAAATTATAAATATAAAAACTAAATTACTACTACGTACCCAAGGCATGAATAGGGGTAGAAATAGGTATATATAATAAGTTTTATAAGAGTTGAGTATATCAATATAATGTGATATAATTGACAGATAAATATATTCTGCTGTGGTTTCAAATTCAATCTCTCAATAAATGTGAATAAAATAACATCTATTAAGAGATATCTCAATACTTCGATAGATATATTAATCTTTGGTTATCGACTAAAGTTACCTTACATGTAGCTAATAACACATTAGTTAATGATAAATACTTAAGTCTATTTTTTGCATAAATTTATTCTTCTTTTAAAACATTTTTATGTATGTCAACACAATATATATACATTGTATATGACAAAAAGTTAACTTTTTTGTTAGATTATAAATATTTAATAAAATAATGACAAAAAAATATTTACTTAAATAAGTAAGCTTAACTATGTCAAAAAAATGTTAGCTTAATTGTTAGAATAGAAGTCTTTTTAAGTTGATTAAAGTCTTACTTTTTTAATTAAGTATGCTATCATAATAGTCTTAAGCACTATTTAGATAAACTTCTTGGTAAATATTTATAAGAGAAGAAAATAAAAAATGAATTCAACTTCTTTCATCAACTAAGATAAACTTTATGCACTTTAATTGTTAAAAAAATTGATGAGAAAAGCTTTTGTAAAAATTAAGCATGATCTTGGTATGCATATGTTCTTTTGCTTAAGTTCTTAAATAATAAAGTGTCTTTGTAAATATTTACTCTCTTATCGTTGGTTAATTATAGGCTTTTGCAGCCAAAAAAATGTGTTTCAAGAAATAGAAAAAGATCACGAATTTAAATTCTTCCTAACAAAAATTAATAATAATAATAATTAACATTTACAAAAAAAAAAGACATATATATATATATATATATATATATATATATATAAGAATCTAATCACCAACTAAATCTTAACTCAATCTAATCACCAACAAATTCTTAACTCGAACAATAACATTTGAGAAACCTTTTACATCACTCCTTTGGTTGATAGATCACATTCCCAACATATCACATGAGCAGGAATAGATTAGACATAAAGGAACTTTGGGCACTGTCATAATTACATTTGTGTTCCTAATTATATAAAATGCACCTTCATTTACCGGAAAGAAAAAAATATAAACGACTCAAACATAGTAAAGACTTTGATTACAAGTTTAGCTTAACAAACAAAGAAAATCTTCAAAATTGACTTTATATGTCAAAGAGGTTTAAAATTTAGGCTTCAGTTAAAACATGAAACTTATTGAGCAAACTTGTTTAACTCTTTTATATTATTATTATTATTATTATTATTATTATTATTATTATATCAAAACTCTTCTTGAGATATTTTTAACTTTATTAATTTAGTATTTTATAGATATTTTCATACTAGAAGATAAAGTATAGAGAGGAAGACAAAGAGAGAAAAATCCTTAAAACATGAAAATTATATAATTATATTTCTCTAAATAAAAATATAATTTCTTAAGTATATATTTGAAACTATTTTTTATCATTTATATCATTTTATTATTTAAAATAAACTTTTTTTTTGTTATTGTATAGATATAGACACTAACAAAAGCTATTTACAAATTTATAACGTCAAGTCTATTAAAAAAAAATTGAAAGGCCTAATCTATTAATTAAGTTTAAGCTTAATTTATTACTTACATAATTAAATTTAAAGTCAAGCTTAAAATGATTAATTTAGTAAAAAAAACAAGTTAGTTAATTGAACATTTAATCAGTTGAATTCAAATAATTAACAAATAATAATTCAACTCGTTTACATCCACATACAAACTTACCTTACTTCCAATTAAGAGGTCGATAATTTTCATTATGCTAGCTAGTCCTATATAATACATCCCATAAATCTGACAATACCATTTTAACAACATTTCACATTTTGAATCAGCAAAAAAAAAAAAAAACATTGCACATTTGGAGTAATTATTTTGAGGTTTAAAAAGTTGTTTGTTTTATTTTGCATAATATTCTTGTATAAATTTTAAAAACAACGTTTTCCAAAATGCACTTATATCCACTTTTTGTGCATTCAAAATAATTGAAAAATCTGAAGAGTACGTACTTTGATTCTATTCAACCGAAACAGGATAATTGCTAAATGCTAATAACATATGTACAGCCAAAAGTTTTTGCTATTGATGCTTGCGGTGTTTGCTTCATCGAAAATGATAAGGCGAACATCTCCAATACTGAACTCTGTCAGAGCTTCCTAACTCTCTTTTGATGAGTCTTTACTTTATCTTATTGTATCATTTTTAAGAATACTTTAATGATACAACCTTACAAATTATTTTAATTTTTTATATTTCTTTAAATAAGTTTTAAAAATTATTTTTCAATTATTTTCAACAGTACTTGAGAGCATTTCTAATAATTAATACTGTCGGAGATTCTTAATTATTTTTTATAGATTTTATCATGTTATGAACTTTAACGATTTTTCACTCCAATGGTATAATTATTTAATAACTAAAAATGGGCTTAAAGTAATCTCATAATTTGATGTTTAAAATGAGTCTTATAACTAATGGGGTTGGGATGTTTCAAATAGATTATTTTTTATGGGTAAATGTTAGTGATTAGTATTATTAGTTTTTGTTAATAATGAGATTCCAATGGTGATATTTCTTTTTTTTTT
>CM023947.1:25696676-25780473 GCA_013407115.1 Glycine latifolia | reverse complement strand
ATATATATATATATATATATATATATATATATATATATATATATATATATATATATAAATGTTTGATTTTATAAGGTGATGCCATGTGATAACTCTATATTTATTTTTTTAAAATTATAATAAATAATGTTATTCAATTCAATTATTCATTCAAATAATAAATATTATTCTATTACGTAAACATATTTTATTTTATTATATATTCATTATATTCTATTTGGAAATTATTTAATTATTATTCTAATTTTGTAAACAATTATCTTATCAAAAATACCTTAAATATATAATTGATTGATTAATTTAATTATGATCAAATTTATCTTTATCTAAAATATTATATGATTGATTAATTGATTACTTTTAATATTATTATTACTTTTACTTTTAAAGATATAAACTAAATTATTATTATTAATTTAGTGTAACTTAATTATCAACAAACAAATCAGGCTGCACTAGCTACCTACTCAAATTGTAGATTATAATTAATTTTTATTAATAAATACAAATATTTATTACACTTCCCTGCATACCTAAAATCTCATATATATAATTGACTAGTAAAAAATATATAATTAATAGTTTAATTCAATTATAAATTATTATTATTATTGATTAATTCATATATTAATAGATTGATATATTTCAAATCTTAAAACGATTATTTTCTATCATATTAAATAAAAAATATTTTCATCTATTATTTTGTAACACGTGCACAAATTCAAAATCTTTAACCATATATATTATCTGTTATATATATATATAAGAATATTTAATTCTATAAAATTATACAACGTGATAATCTCATTTTCATTTTTAAAAAAATTATAATTAAATGGTATTATTCAGTCAAATAAACATTGTTCTATTATATAAACAAATTCTATTTTTTTCAATACTAAATTCTATTTTATTATATATTGATTCTATTTTATTAAGAAATTATTTTATTATTATTTTATTTCTATAAATAACTATCTTATCATAAATACTTAAAATATATAATTATAGATTATAATTAATTTTTATTAATAAATAAAAATATTTATTATATTATCCTACGTACTTAAATTCTCATAATATAATTGATTAGTAAAAATATATAATTGATCGATTAATTCAATTATTAATTAATAGTTATTATAATTGATTGATTCGTATATTAATCAATTGGTATATTTTAAATTTTAAAATGATTTTTTTCTATCATAATAAATAAAAAAAATCATTATTTTCATCAATTATTTTTTAACACATGTATAAATACTAAGATTTAAATCATAATGGATTGATCCTTAATATTTATTTAATTATTACATAATTTTTGGTGTTATGGTTTCTTTTATACACTTTTTCGTTTCTGTAAATTCAGATTTTAAAGAAAATTATGCAATACTCTCTCTCCAATTTTTATGTTTTATCATTCTCTTTTTTGTCATCCTTGTCAACTCTACGACATTTCCTGCTCCTATGATCCATCCTCTTTAGAACTTAATTTTTTTTTTTTTTTTGCAAGATTTGAGTTTCAATTATAAATACTTGAATATACATTTTTATTTTTCTCTTTTGAAATAGCTAATTGTTAACACTTTTATTTCATTCAATTTTAATGGAGAAATTGATTAGTACAAATAAGAAACACAAATGCATTGACCTTTTTATTCTTTCTCTACAGTAAGGTTTTTTTTTCTCTTTTTCAGTTTTATTTGAATGTTTTTTTACATAATTTGTTTAATATTTAGTATTGAAATTTTATTTGTTTAATGTTATTTTACATTTTCTTCCCTTTCAATCTATTATTATTTTATTTTTAATAACTAATTGCTAACACTTTTTATTTATTTTTATTCAATTTCGATGGAGCAAATGCATTGAATTTTTTAAATTATTTGTCTACTTTAAAAGTTTAGTTTATATATTAAGTTTTTCTTTTTTAATTTATATTTTTACTTCTTCTTTAATAGTAATATTTCTTTCTTTTATTTTTTAAACAATTTATGCTTTTATATTTTCTTCTTCTAATATATTAGATTCTAAAAAGTCAAAACATTACCAAAATATTATGAAAATAATTTAACAATATATTTTTGGTATACCAAAATTGAAAATGAACAATAAATTTAAAATGGATAATTATTTTTAAAATAATTTAATATAATACCTAATTTGGTATACTAACACACATTCATTAAAAATTATACAAAGTAATTAATAATATATTACAAAATTATAATATTATAAATGATCAAATATAAATTTAATATTCATATAAGACACGAAATAACGCTAATAAGAAACTAAAATCAAGTTATATTTTTTTAAAAAAATATGAGGACCAGTATATATACAATGTAGACGTCTTTGACAAAATTTACCGAACAATTTTGAACATTAAGACGCTTCTGTCTGCAATAATCAACAATAGAACCAATTAACTCTATAACATTTGTTGACTGCTGAATGAGGCCATCAATCACCATTTTGCAACCTGACTCAATGACCACATTTTGTAAACGTAAATCATCGGTCCAGGAGAGATCAACTAATAAAGCCATAGCCTCGTCCTCATGAGGAAAATCAAGTTATTTATCAGATATAAAAATTTAAAATATTGCCATACTTTGATGAAAGATATTTAAACAAATTATTATATTATATACTAGAAAAAAAAACTAAAAAAAAAATTGATTGAAAAATTATTAAAAGGGGTGGTTTGGGATGTGGATTTGATCATTCTACGACACATTGAGCCAATGGGAGCAGTCCAACTCAAAGCGCCATTGATAACCATTGCCAGTCTTTGGACGCAATCCTCAGCATCTGGAATCACGCCACGTAACAACGTACCCTCATTCCTCATTGGTTCCAGAAAAAGAAAATCCCTAGACAATCGTGCCCTATTACCTCTGGTCGTAGGATATAGTCCTTAGCCCTTGATATTTGAAGGTGTAGTTCAACAATAATTCCGTCCGGCAACGGCTAAAGGATTATAATGTGGTTGTGGACCCCATCTGCATGCAACAACTTAGTACAAAACTACAAATGGAGCAATCAGGGCCATTGCTTTTATGTTAGCTTCTGACTGACTCGCACTTTTGTAGTATAAGTAAATGATGTGGTGTCCATTGCTGGTGAAGCAGGCTTGTCAGTGTAACATAAGGTACGATTTGGTCGCAGTGGAGGATCTCATGCTCAGGACATAAGGTAGAGTGTGTAAATTTGATGAATAATATAGTATAATTTCACCTCTCATTATAATTATTTTTTAAAATTGTTTTATAAAAAATGGAAAATAATAATAATTTTAAAAAATTAATTTTATATCATTATTATTTTATTTATAAATTTTGTTATTAGTCTTTAATATTACAAGAGTTATAAGTGAAAAATAATAATTAATATTATATTAAAAAATTAAATTAATAATTCTTTTAAAATAATTCTTTTCTTTTATAAATAATTTTAATGAAAAAAATTATATACACATAATTCATTGTTTTATTTAAGCATTTCATTGATAAATATTTAATTTTTTATATTTACCTTTTTATTTTATTATAAGTTGTATCATATTTATATTTTTTTCTTTAAGTTTTTTATAACATATTGTGTGATATGCAAATATTTTCCAAATTTGATTGCACCTAGCTCCACAAACCACATGTTGTTACGTTTAGCACTGTTCATGGAATAATGTTCATGATCAGGCTATGTTCGGGGGATCTGAAATCATCTTTATTTTTTGTGGTGTGATTGTTAATTGTTCCTTCCACATGAATAAAGGCTGTTTTCAAAGTGAACCGGATCCCAAGACCTATTCGTGCCGATTGGATAGTTGCACTTACAAAACAGGAAGTGCGTGTTTAAATCTTCAATGATTTTGCTGTAGGCACGAAATAAGAAATATAAGCAAAAAAAGATAATACTTTCCCAAAATATAAATTGAACGCAAATGGAAGGTGTTATAGGCAATTCAAACACGCTTTAACACTATTAGGAATAAAGACAAAGATCCATAGACAGTTCAATCTATTTGACATTTTGAGGGAAAAAAGAAAGAAAGATGTATATATAATAAGTTATATAATTTAATAAGATGGGAGATATAAAGAGACAAAACTAATGTCAAATAAGTGTTTACATGCAATATAAGAATGTTAATGTATCAATACTCTACAACTATACATGTTTTGATATGGAAAAGGAATAAATAAGTATCCCAATGGACTAGTTGGGAAAGTTAGACTCTATTTATTTTCCACCAACAAAGGTAGAACAGGATTTGAAAACATGAGTTTGAAAAATATAAATTCAGCATCGTTTTGTCAATAATGTGTTTGATCCAAGGAAATAAATAAATAAAAATTAAAGTGAATAAAAAGAAAAATAATAATAAATGAAATTCGGTGAGATGAAAAGTATATATATATACCGTTATGTTGGTGGTATAAAAATAATCTGATGAAACAAATTTAAATATTTCTAATTATAAATTTAATTTTACAATATTATTTATAAATATTGTATGCCAATAATTAATGTTTAAGCATTACGATAATCAGGTTAGGGATGTGATTGGATATAGATATATATCGCTATGGTTATCACAATCTGTGATGTGTATTTCTTTTTTTTAAAATAATTAATTCAATATTAATTAAGAAATTTAGTTGATATTATTTAATTTTTTTAGTCTCAAATGAAAAATAAGATTATTTTTAAAATATTTTTTATTAGAACCTTTTATCTTGAATAAAAAGGAGTTATTGTAAATAAAATTAAAATTAAATGATTAAATAAAATAAAATTAGTTAAATTTATTTATATTTAAGTCCAACAACATCATTTTTTTTTGTTTGTATATGAGTCCAAAGGGAATATTGTTTTCTTCAAAAACATTTAATATAAAAATAAGCGAGGGATCATTACTTATTCGGTATTTAAGTGTATTGAGCAATGAGATTTAGATCTTTTAATATTTTTGGAATGTTACGCAATTTAAATTTCTAATATTGTAAGTATTTTTTACTGCTTTTATTTTCTTACACAATTAATTTTTTAATTTATACTTAAAATGATAAGGGTCCAACTTACTGGCGCATAAATTTTATTTTATTTTTGTTGAATTTGGCGCATCATTAAAGCGACTATGGCACCTTCCATATTTTCAAGGAAACAATATCTTTTTGTCAATTCACTTTGAATATGTACTAGAGTTAGGCCATTCTCTCATCTCATCCACGTATAATAAATGTTTTCTATTGCTATTTATAAACTAAGAAGAAAGCCATGTAACTTTATAAGCACATTAATTTGAGCATGAATAAATTCACCTTCGGCCTAACATTTTTTTACCGTCATAATTTCCCAATTGATGTTTCATGTCGGTCCTTAGCCCCATTCACCTTTTAGGCTCGCTGAAAAAGTGTATATATTTTGAAGGTCTTTTATGTCAATAGCCTACTTTTTCTTTTAGGTTTAAGGTTATAGGGTAGGATATCGTTCAAAATCTTGTTAGGTTGATTGCAACTCAATGCTGACAGCCTCATTTGCTTCGCTAGCCTGAGGTTGGTGCCTTGGTGGGGTGTGTATCTTTATGAATTTGGGCCAAGGACACTGACTTGAAGTCAACATCTTATAGTTGGTCATCAGCTAAACACTATTTACTGAGTTTGGTGTCTAATTCGATCATAGGACAAGTACTCTAACAGCTAATTTGATCATAGGACAACTACTCTAACAGAGGACATGTATTCTCTAATAGTATCATCGGTTTATTTTGCAATAACATGTATGCAATTCTGCTCTTGCATAGACATCTTTATTTATATAATTTTTTCCATCTCTCTTCTTATTTATATATCTTATGTTGATAAAAATTTTATATATGTTATTTATATGTTTTCTCTTCTTTATCTTGTCTTTCTAAATGTTAGATAAGATGTAGTATTGAATTTTTTTTATTTGATTGATATTACCTATTCTTTGTAGTTTGGCAATAATTGTTGATAAGTGAGAATTAATAGATCATCTTAAATGTAGGATCTTGGAAAGATAATGGGCTTAAGATCTAATTTTTCCAAGATCCATTGCTACATATATATCTCAAATGGAAGATTGATTCTTTCCTAAAAATCCTAAATATATGCACCGTTTTAATAATAATAATAGTTTTAATTTTACTCGCTCTCTCTATTGGCTTTAAGTGGGTAGGCAACACAAATGAAGAGTGAAAGGAAGTCGAAACCAGTCGAACACACAATAGATCGTAAGCAACAACAACAACTGATCCAAGATAAAAAAACAAAAGATAAATAATAAATAAAAATACACAAGGTCTTCTAACAGTGCGCAAAGGGATCCGAGATTAAATACAAAGATCACTAATTTATGTGATTTTTACGAGATCGATGACCCAAGAGGCAAGATCTACAATTCCTTGTTGAAGATATACGAGATCCTTGTTGATGGAGGCAAGATCAGAGTTGGAAAGAAGAGGGGTAGAGGAGAGTGGGGTGAACATGAGGGAGGGCACTAAAGGGGTAAAAAAACTATACAAAACCAAAGATCTTTTCATAATTTTTTTTTCTATTATATTGAATAAAATTACATAAATTATCAATAAAAAAATTTAGTTATTTCTATAAGTTTAATATGTTGATAAATATGTGGGATTAGAAATTTATTTCGAACAATTGAACCTTTTCAAATTGTTTCTTCTTACCACCTAAAAATATTTATTATCTTTCTAATGGAGAAAGAGATTTTTGTAACCTTTTAGCAGGTAATAAAAAAGTAAGACATAAAATTTTAATTTCAATCCTTAAGATAAAAAAAGAAAGAAGAATTTTAAATTATTCAATATTTAATCAAATTAGATCATTGTCATTTTACACATCCTATTATTTTTCATGATGCTACAGATTTATTAGCAAATAAACAAAAAAATAGATTAATTATTCCATTTCAATTCCAATTGATTAAAAAACGAGACAAACAAAGAGCTAATGTAAATAACAATGGACAAAGAAAAGTAAAATTATGTTATCTCTCTTCAAATATTTAATTTGCCTCAAAATATTTTAATCAGTTTAGAAAATTAAGAAAACGTTAATTATCTTTTCTCAATAATATCCTCATTTATAAGTGTTTCATTGAAACACTTCAACTAATAATATCTTATAGTACTATATAACTACCCAATAAAAATACCTACTGTCACATACATAACTATAAGGATACTCCCGACAAAAACTATAAGGATACTCAGATAAATCATATTATTCTCTTTACTTTTAGTGAAATTTGATGCTGAACTTCTCAGAATTTTAATATTATTTTGGAAGATCGAACTGTATACAATCAGAATTTTGAGGATTTAGTTATTAGGCAATATCACTGCCGAGCATCTCTTCCTTTTTTCTCTTAAGGTTCTAATCATGTTCCACAGGTTTACTTCATTTATCAATGCCAAACACTGAATTGAGGTTCAATCAGAGAAAAAAATGCATCTAAATAAATATTTAAATTATTAATATATTTTCTATTTCTTGTGATTATTTTTTATAATTAAAATTTATATAATTAATTACTTATATTTATTTTAAACTAAAATTTAAAGAAAATTTTAAATGGTAAAATCCATTGTAGGACAAAAAAATAGATTTTAAAATAAAATTTATCACTGGAGTTAAAAATGAAAGAAATTAAAATTTTATATAACATTGCAGAATTTATTAAAAAAGTGATTTAAGATATGTTCTAACTATTCTTTTACCTCTTTGACTCCGTAACTTAATTTTGTTTTGCTGCTTGTCTGACTCACAATGATGTGATGTCCTTTTGGATTCAAATCAAAGAACGAACTTATCATGACATGTTGGAGTAGAATAAGATGGTAGCTATCCATCAAATCAATTAATTTTGTGCTGTGTTTATGTAATCTACCAATATGTCACGGATTTGTTTAGCGATCAGTGTAATTCCGGTGCCTTACAAATGAACGTTTTGACAAGATACATATTTGGCAACATTTGGGGAATGGTTATAATAAAATAGAATTAAATGAGATAACTTATACATAAAAAACTATTATTTTGAAGACTGTGTTTGGTAATTATAAAACGAAACATGAATATGTGTTTTGTTTCATATTTTTATTTAATACTTATTAAACTAATTAGAACCGTGTTTTTTATTATATATGTTTGATGTTTGATTAGCTAATTAGTTTTTTAATATAGTATAATAATTAAAAACATCAATAATTATTTTTCATAGATGCAAAATATGATAATTTTAATATAATTCCAGTTGAAGCCTTTGTTTAATGCATAGGATGGCATCCTAAGCCTTCATATTATAATGAATAAAAACCCATAAAGATGTATTCAACATTCGAAAAGCTGTAAATATGGTAACAAAGTGATTAATATGTTTCCCTGACCATGCCAAAAAAAAAAAAAAAAGTTCCCCTGACACTAATCACCTCACTCTGTCAATTCTACTTTCAAAAATTGTTATGTGGAGTGATATGTGTGGAGGAGGTAATTTGTGGGGAATAACTTAACCAGAAACAAGTAGTATTTCTATTTTAAGGAAGAATAAAATATTATTGAGATTGATTTTTTTTTATTTGTAATAGAAAATAAAGTAATAATAGAATTTCATTAGAATGTAGTTAGAAAGAAATTTCAATTAAAAATATAAAATTATAAAAAGAAAAAGATTAAAAAGTAAGTGGGTCTAACCCATGAATTATATTTATATTTATTATTCTGATATTTAAATTAGACAAAAATAAAATTTGAACAATGATTTTTTTATTTTTTATTTTTAATACTTTTTTGTGCAAAAATATAATTCCTAGAAAGTAAAAATCACAACAGAATCGAGAAAACTCCTCAATTCTAATTGTAACATTATGAAATTAATAGTATGGCTTGATTATGTTTACATATCTTAAAATTTAGAATGAATATATTTTAGTTTCTTAAATGTTAAAACAAAAAATAATTAGTCCTATAAATTTGAAAACATATATTTCTAGTCACTCAAGTTAATTTTATTTAAATTTGAGAAACTAGAATGATTTTTTTTAAATGAAGGACAAAAATCACATACATTTCAAGTTTCAGAGACTAAAAATAATTATTTCAATAATAAAGGAAATTATTATCATTTTTGTCAGCATATGGACGGCGAGAGGAAGGCAAGAAGAAGATATTCTCAACATTCTCTATCTTCTCTCATTTGGAGGTACACTTCACACATTACGCATGCAGCTAGACAAAAAATTATTTCTCAACGATCTCGAACTATTTTCTTTTTTTTTTTATCTCCATCACTAAATTAAAATTTTACATTTTAAAGAAATTTTCAAAGACTAAAAATAACTTTATATTAATATTTAAATTACTCATTAAAATTTAAATAATTTATTTAAAATAAATTTTAATCATGTCTAATTTTTATATTACAAAATTATTATTTATTATAATTTTTAATTATATAAAAATAAACATTTATCATGTACAATATACTAGAAGCTAAAGAAGTATTTTATTATTTTGTAAATTTATAAAAAAAACAAGTTATTAAATAGAAGGAAATAGAAAATAAAATATATTATCCTTCTTTTTAGTTCTCTTAGCTCGATATATAGCTTCATGCTAAGTCATCTGTCAATGAGAGTCTTTTTCAAGAGATGAAGGCCTCATTAGTTAATTAGCCTAACAATTAATTAAATAAATTATAAAAGATCTTTCTATATATATAACGCAATTAGTTGCATGCTATCTTCAAGAAAAAGACATTGATTATTTCCCTTAATTATGCTAGGGAAACCAAACAAGAAAAATGACGCATACAACATGCTGATTATCTACAGTGTTTTGCTTTTGCCCTATTTAGATACAAAGAAGAGTCTCCCTCCATAATTAGAGCATCAGAAGCCAACCAGATTTGGACACTTGAAAGCAACTAGAAACTCCGCAAGACAGTTTCGAGATCAGGATATATAAAATTGCATGAGGTATCCTTTTCTCAGTGGGCAAATATTTTATCTTACTCTTAATTACAATAATTTGATACTTTTGCCACATGTAGGTATGTGACAAAGTATTGAAGAATTTTCCTTTCCTCTTATGGTTTCGAGCAGAGGTCAGCATATATATGTATATGTATGGAAAAAGATAGATGTATATTACATGAAGACAGGGATGGGCCGTGCTTGTATTCGGCTTTTATAACCATCTGGTGTAACTTTTATTCCAAATTATCAGAATGAATATATTTTAAATAAATTATGGAAATGGGTAAATTGTCAACCCAAAGACAAATTTAAATATGAAAAATTGTGCTTAGAAGCGTGATTTTGCTTTGCATTTTTTTTTCTTAGAAGAAATCCTGAATTGGTGCATGATTTTACTGTTTTTTTTTATTTTTTTTGTATTATTTATCTAAAATTGTGCTTCAGTTGGTATCTTTTTAATATTTAAAACAAAATCGTGGATACATTCACGATTTTCAGTTTTTTAATTTTCATAAATTTGTTATGGATTTTTATTTTAACATAAATTATAAATGATTAAGAAATTTTTTAACTTACAAAAATATAAGAAAAATAATATGTTAATAATAAAAGGATAAATAAGAAAATTTGATACAACTTAAACCATGTATACATGTTAATTAATTATGAAAAAAAGATAAAATATTGTAAGATATTTTACATATTTTATTGTCTATATGGACAATTACTTCAATGATATATTTCATTGTCACATATTGAATATTTCTTAGGCTTATTTGAGATTGGTTCATCCATCTTATTATGTATAAGATTAATACTTGATCATGCGCACTCAACACAATGAAGATGCTAAAATCGTCAATTGGTGTACGATTTTCTTTATTGCAATCATGCATGATCATGTAATAGTTTGAAAATCGTGTTTAGGAGAACAAGTTATGCATAAATTGAAGTACGATTTCAACTTCTTCCTCGTCTTGAGAGTGCAGATCAAGTACCAATTGCATATATAATGAGATGAATGAATTAATTTCAAATAAGCCTAAAAAATGTTTAATGTGTCATGCTTAATTAGTACATGTATATTAATTAAGTTGTATTAAATTTTCTCATTTATTCTTTTATTATTAACATATTAGTTTTTTTATATTTTTTGTAAATTCAAAAATTCTTAATCATTCATAATTTATGCTAAAATAAAAACCATAATAAATTTATGAAAATAAAAAAACAAAATAAAAAACTGAAATTGTGATTGCATTCAAGATTTTGTTTTAAATATTAAAAAAATGCCAACTAAAACACAATTTTAGATAAATAATATAAAAAAAATCAAAATAGTGAAATCGTGCACCAATTCACGGTTACTTCTAAGGAAAAAATAAAAAGAAACCTGCAAAGCAAAATCATGAAGCACGATTTCTTCATATTTAGGTTGACAACCTATCCATTTCTATAATTAATTCAAAATGTATCCTTTCTAGTTATTTTGAATAAAAATTGTACCAGGATAAAAAAGCCGTTTGTATTACACTCCTAAACAGGAAATCTGGATTCTAGAAGCCTTCGTGACGAGTGCCATGCAGGAAAAGGAAATGTGTAGATACTTTCTTAAAATAGGTAACCTCTTGATTTGCTCAATTTGATATATTGACTTAGGAAAATGTTCATTGGAAACTATTTTGAAGTTACACGTCTATTTATACTTGTATTGCAGCCAGTAAAAAGAGAGAGAGAGAGATCGCATTAAAATTAGCCAAAAGCATCAAGGAAGTGCAACGAATATATATATATATATATATATATATATATATATTTGTGCAACAGAAAACATAAAAATTGAGACTCATATTTTCGTATCAGTAAATGCTTTTTTTTTCTTGTCATTGTCATGTTAAATCTATTAGGAAAGTGACTTATATTGTTTGTAATACTATAATCAGGAGTAAAGACAGGATTTTTATATGAGGGGAGCCCAAATAAAAAATTATTTTAAAAATAATATTTAAATTTCCCATATATGATAAATATTATATGTAAGAAATTCTTTTGTTGGTAGGGAAAAATTTAGAGTAAAAATAATGTTTCAGTCAAAAGTAGGAAAAGTTTCTAACGAAGCATTTACAAATGTACTCATTTATAATTGTATTCGGTGTAAGGTAGATACTAACCATCCAGTATTACCAATACAAAAACACCCAATAACCAATAAAAATATAAAATTATAGAAAATAACAACAATAATAATTAAACTTCAATTAATGAAAATAAAATTTCATTATATATAGTCAAAGTATATTGTTTTAGAATTTTAAAAATAGATAAATGAGTCACAGAAGAAAAAAAATTACTTGAATATTAACTACACATAACATGTTATTAATAAAACATTAGCAAGAAAACATATTATTAATAAATATAAAGCTCATGTAAAAATAAATCAATATAAAACTATAAATCTAACAAATTAATTTATCATTAACTAACTTTTCTATTAATAAAAATAGGAGACGGCGGAATGTTCTAATTGATTTACTCAATGTTCTCATCATTAAGAATGCAAATTTATTTATTTTTTTGTAAGAGTGAGCCTTGCATTTTCTTTTTTTTTTTTTGCATTTCTAATGGGTGGGGAAAAGCAGAAAGCATAAGATAGAAGGTCAAGCCTTCTAAGTGAAGGGTGAGAAAAGGATGATCGTAAACTATTTAATTTTAAGATGTGGTGATAAACTAATAAATTTTAGGGTAAATAGTCATTTTCGTCCCTGAATATGTAAGGCGTTGACAAATATGTCCTTGAAAGATGAAAATTCAAATTTTTATCCCTGAAAGTGAAAAAATGAGACAAATTTATCCATCCGTCAACTTCTGCCCATTACCGTTAATATCGAGGACGAATTTGTCAACGCATTACACATTCAGGGACAGATTTGTCAACTCTCTATCCAAAATATAATTTAATCTTCATATTCTCTCTTTTTTAATCATTGCAAGCATAACATTACAATAAACACTTAAAAATTAGAAAAACAAGCATAAGTTAAAACAAATATAATAATAAGCATAATATTGATTAGTAAGCATAATTTATTTGTTATTCTTAAATTTACATAACAACATTAGATAATGACAAAATCAAGTTGATTCTCATTTTTTTGCAAGGATTAATATAATGGCTGTGCATTTTAATTTGCTTGAGCCTCATATTTAGGGTAAGTATTATCTCATATTTTTGCTTTGAAATTTCTAATATGACAGTACCTTATCAAAAATATGAGACCCATGCAAACAAAAATGCACAGCCATTAAATTAATTCTTACCAAAAAAATGAGACCTAACTTGATTTTGTCATTACTTAATATTGTTATAATAGAAATTTCAGAACAACAAATAAATTATGCTTATTAATCAATATTATGCTTATTATTATGTTTGTTTTAACTTATAATACTTACCCAAAATATGAGACTCAAACAAATTAAAATGCACAGTCATTACATTAATCCTTACAAAAAAATGAGACCCAACTTGATTTTGTCATTACCTAATGTTGTTATGATAAAAATTTCATAACAACAAACAAATTATACTTATTAATCAATATTATGCTTATTATTATGTTTGTTTTAACTTATGTTTGTTTTCCTAATTTTTAATTGTTTATTATAATGTTATGCTTACAATGATTAAAAAAGAGAGAATATGAATATTAAATTATATTTTGGGTAGAGAACTGACAAATTCGTCCTTGAATGTGTAGTGCGCTGACAAATTCGTCCCTGATATTAACGGTAATCAGTGGCGGAGCCAGGAATTTTAATGAGAGGGGGCGAACATAAAAAAAATTATATAATAAATAAAAGTACTTCGAAGACAATACAAATCTAATATACAAAAAGAGATAAACCGCAAATCACATACAGACAAATTGCAAACAGAGTGGGTTGATGAACAAGCTGACAAAGTCTAGTGAGTCTTACTAAAATAATTCACACTTTAAAATCAAACTCAAAGCAATAGTAAGGAGATAAGAGATAAAGAATATACAATCAGTTTTAGCCTGAAAAACCAAATTAGATAAAAAATCATGACGTCCAAATTGGATAATCAATCCAATGGACAACTCCACTATGATAATAAATAAGTACCTTTCAATCATAAAGGAGAGTTAAGAATCAGACTTGTCAAACGCTTCTATATGATCTCATAACAATTCTCTCGATGATGCAAACATAAACTCTCTAAAGCTCTAATATTATTTGGAATGAAATGCATATTATAAACACAAAAATATATTTCTATTTATACTAATTTAAGCATATGATTTTAACCAATTTTTGAATGCAATCCTAAAAATATTCTATCATATTATGCAATGCAATCTTAAATATATTTTATATTATGAAATACAATCTTAAAAATATTTTATATTATGCAATACAATCTTAAAAATATTTTATCCTATCTTTGAATACAATATTAAAAAATATTTTATCCTATTTTTGAATACAATATTAAATTTTTTTTATCTTATTATATAATATAATCTTAAATATTTCTATTATATTATGTAATACAATCTCAAAAATATTTTATCTTATTTTTTAATGTAATATTAAAAAATATTATATCCTATTATATCATGATATATAACCTTTTTTTTATTATCAAATTATTTTTTTAATTTTTAATTTTTAATATATATAATAAAATTTATATTAATAAAAGTTTGGGGGGCGGTGGTCCGCCCTAGCCCCCCGTCTCCGCCAGTGACGGTAATGGACGAAAGTTAACGGAGGATAAATTTGTCACACTTTTTTCACTTTAAGGGATAAAAATTTTAATTTTTATCTTTCAGTGATAGATTTATCAGCGCCTTACACATTCAGGGACGAAAATGACCATTTACCATAAATTTTATGTATAACAGTAATCCTTGACTGGATTTACATTTAAAAAAAAAAAAGAGATTTACTTAAAGGCCACGTCACAACTCAACTATACCACATTATCTTGGGTTAAATTCTACGGTTACTTTTTCTATCACACTCCCAGTAAGTTTCACTCCTTAAATGTTGTTAAGATAATAAAAATGACGACTTATGTATATTATTTTTGGTCAAAACTATTGATTGATGCTATCAACTCTTTTGACGCCGCACTTCTCTGTAATTTCATCAATTCAATCATATAGATTATAGACCATTTTTTCATCATCGTGTTTCTTTCTCTGTCCCTTCTAATTTCTAAATTGGCCTTTGAACTATTTAGCGCACTACTAGAGAAATGAACAAAAATGTTGTGACGAGTCTCATTCGTTCTTTTTCTTTATGGAAGGCAAGGAACATGGCAGGTGGTGGCTTGCTGGTTTTGAACCTGGGCATTGATTGGGGATTGTTGGCTATGATTGCGCATTGCAGTGCGCGTGAGTGAGTGATTTTGTTTGTATTCTAAACAAGTACTTAGTGGAAAAAAACTGAATCAAAATTATTTTATAAATTAAAATCACAGTATTATCTTTTTAGAAGCTTTTTATTTAATTTTTTTTTTCATAAGTGAAGATGTACAAATTGATATTAATTTAGGTTTAAATATGTTTAAGTCCTTGATAAATAATCAAATTTTATTTTAGATTTTTGTTAAAAATTTTTGTTGTTATGAATCTTTCATATATTAAAACTTTTTTACTTTTTTTGTTTGAAGTTAGTGTTAAATGATGATGTGATATTACATAACTACTAATAATATTGAAAATATTATTTTGTTGGTAAGGCATCATTTGTCATTATTTAATTGATGACAAAAATATAATAAAATTTTAATATATTAAAAATTCATGACAATTTTTTTATTTCTAAGAACCCATAACAAAATTCAATTATTTATTTATGCACTTAAACATATTTCAGCCATTAATTTATGATAAAAGTTTAATTTATTTTATCTCATTTCATTTTTTATATATGTTTAATTGTTGTGAAGATTTGCTGTGAGGAATCAAATAGTCTTTTTTAATTAAAAATAATAATTAAGAGACAATTATCACGAGAAACAAATACTTTTTCGTTGAAATATTTTTTACTCGAAAAGTCACTGAAAGTAATAAGTAAATAAATCAAATGGTTTATGTCTGTGCTGAATATTAGAGACAACTTTTATTTTAAATGAGGTTCTTTTTTATTTTTATTTTTGACGTGACAAGATTTTAATCTCACTATTATACTGGTGTCATGGCAAAAATCATTATAAAATTGTTCATTACATTGAATAGAAACCAAAATCAATGCTGTCAAAAACAAAAACAAAATAAACAATCAATAAAACAACGGAGTTAGGTTTTAGTAGAAAGATTAGTCAAAGTGTGATGGAACTTATATAGCATTTTTTTAAAGTTGAACTATAAAATGAATTGGATTGAAACAAATCTGTCAGCCTAATTATAACATAATTAACATCTAACTAAACAAACTATTGAAACCACACAAGCAAAACTAAGTATGTCTTCTGATGCCACCGAAATTGTGGTGAAACCACACAAGCAAGACTCTATTTTTCTCTTTCTGCACTGCATGTTCCAATAAAAGGACTTTGTCCCTCTTCTTGGGCTATATAAACACTTCGAAATTTCCGTATTTTTTTCCCCTCTTATCAATGACTTTCCACATTACTGGATGCCCAAATGAAATGAAATAGCTATGGGCTTCGTTGATTGAATATGGGCTTGGTCAACCCAATATCGGACCCTTTATTAGAAACTAGTTGCGCCGGACTTCTCAAGAGAACCCATTGAGAAAGTGAATCAATTGCCAATGGTGCATTTGTTGAATTTGTCCTCCGAGTCTTTTTTTTTATATATATATATATTTATTTATCAAATATACTCCGAATTAATACACCCATGATACAAAAGAGATGATGAAATACCTTGGGTTATAATGATTTGCAACTTAATTAATGGATCAAATCAATTTACAACATGATACTTAAACAAATATTTTTTATATAAAAAATGGATACATATATAATAATGGAAGTAATAATAAAACAATTATTTATTAATTCATTAAACTTATACTTTTGAAACATTCCATAATAATACTCATATACTTCTATTAAAAGATGTTATTTGTAATACTCATAAATATTATCTTATTTGTTAAAATTTATTAAAAACAACAAAATATTGTGTGTCTCATACCATATTTAATAATTTTTTTATGTTGTAGTTTTCAATAAATTTCAAATAAAAAAAAGAGTATTATAAAAAATGCGTTCCTAACAAGATCATTGATAATGATAAAAAAATTAAAGATTGTGTTTAATTTTAAATAGAGAAATAAAGTAAATAGAAATAAAAGAGATAATTAGACAAAAGAGAAATAGAGTAGAAATAGATGGAAGAGAATTGAATAAACTGATTAAAATATTATAATACCCTAAAAAAATTGTGTGATATTCAAAATTAAAAAATAACACATACAAGATAGAAGGACAAACACTATATTTGATATTGGGAGACAAAAGTTGTTATGGTGGGACTCATTTACTTTCAAACTTAACTCTTTCATTCATCTATCATACCAAATCAACATGTGTCAACTCTATCTCCAAAAACAAGTTTCCATTGCCGAAACCAAACGCAGCCTAAAAGAGAAGATGAATAATTTGTTTGTTTTGATGTAAAGCAAAAGAACTAATTGTGAAGAAAATAAAATATTCAAATATTTTAATTTGTCCCTCGTTTGGCGTAAACAAATACCAAAAGAAGGGGAAGGTATTAGTAGGTGTTTGCTAAGGAAAACAAACGTCAAAAGAAAGGACATTAGTAAGTGTTTGCTAATCCAATTTCATGTTCGGTCCAAAACTAGACAACAAAAAAAAAGAGGGGAGAAGTTTTTTTTTATGCAAAAATAAAAATATCTTTATATTTATATCACATTTTATTTTTTTAAAGCTAAATTTGTCCACGAGTTCCTATATTTTTATTAATTTTTAATTAGGTTTAAAATGTAATTTTTTAATTTTGTTATCTGTTTAAATATTGTTATGAAAAATTAACCACACATGCCTAATTAAAAGTGCATATAGGAAGATGATATTTTTAAAGTGTATTATAAGTACAATTAAATTAATAAATATAATTGATTATGAGTTACAACATATACATATTCATTATGTTTCTCTTAAATTAAACACACCTATTTTTTGTCTTTTAGTATTTCTTTTCTCTCAACTAAATAT
This sequence comes from Glycine latifolia, assembly GCA_013407115.1. NCBI lineage: Eukaryota > Viridiplantae > Streptophyta > Magnoliopsida > Fabales > Fabaceae > Glycine > Glycine latifolia. The sequence continues at coordinate 25,762,195 of CM023947.1, read as the reverse complement.
ACTTGTAAATTATCTAGAATGTGTTTTGTTGCCGCCAGATACTGTGGACGCACTTAGGAGTTAGGATTAGGAAGACAAAGAACAATCACGTCAAATGGCACCCAGACGTGGAAGCTAAAGCTACTATAGCTTTGCGTGATAATCCATCTTCCCTTAACCCAAATGCAAACATGCTAATAGTGCCAAATGCAGCCCACAGCACAGCATCGTTACTCAGCACACCTCCCAAGGAAGGCACAAAATTTAATAACGCCTCCCTCTTATCCTCCAATCCAATGTTATGGTCAATTGCTCGTCTCACTGATCTTCTGACGTATACAATCATACAAAGCCCATCAATCTCAAATTGTTGGCCCATATCCATCAAGCTAATTTTTTTTCCCTCTTGTCATTTTAAGGAAAATATTTTCTTTTATTTGAAAAAATAAAAGATAGATATTAGGAGATCCTGGTCAAACACCTGAGCTAGAGTCCTTAATATTTTCAGAAAAATACTTTTAAACATCATTTAGAATTTTAACATATAAATTAAAAAATAATTAATTTAATCGTTTGTACTAAAATTATGTGTAATTTCTAATTTTTCAATATGCTTTTTATTTTCCATATTACATTATCTAATTCATCATAAACTCATCTCATTTTTTATTTCTACATCTCTAAGTAGACACCACATGATGTCCAAGTATTTTTTTCCTAAATGTTTGACGTGCTGTAACGTGCTACTTTTTTTTTCTTTTTCTTTTTTTTATAGTAGGCATATCAAGTAGATAAAAAGAAAAGTTTGTAACCATCTACTGTACTACTTGTTCTATATAAATTCTACCCAATCCTTGCTCTCATGTCACATTGTATTTTCACTACGACCATTACAGCAAGAAAGAAGTGCAATGGACATCGGAACCTATGGCTATCCTACACCAGCAGTGACAAAGATCGAGTCTTATTATGATGTGCCAGAGGGAGTGGATATTCGGGGAAGATATAATGCAGAGTTTGCAAAAATCCTCACAAAAGATGCTTTGAAATTCGTAGCTGAGCTGCAACGTGAGTTCAGGAACCATATCAAGTATGCATTAGAGTGCAGAAGAGAGACAAAGATGAGGTATAATGAAGGGGCTCTTCCGGGGTTTGATACTGCCACAAGGTACATAAGAGAACAGGAATGGGTGTGTGCACCTGTTCCACCAGCTGTTGCTGATAGGAAAGTGGAAATCACTGGTCCTGTGGATAGAAAGATGGTTATCAATGCTCTCAACTCTGGAGCTAAAGTCTTTATGGTTTGTACTTAGTACATGTACACTCTATACTACTATGTTTAATTTTACTAATTTGATTATCCTTCTGTATTAAAATATGTTTGTGATTTTTAATGCATATTTAATTTTTATGATTGTTTCGTAATAAATTTTTTCTGTTTTTTTTAATAAAATAAATATTTTGTTTTTAATCATTGACACCTTTTAAATTTTGATAAATTAGTAAATTTTGTATTTATTTCTTTATAAGTTTTTTTATTTGTTATTTAGGAAATAAACACAAAATTCACTAATTTATCAGACACTACAACAAATATCAATGACTAAAAATAAATTTTTTAATTTATTAGAGACTCAATACAAAATAATTATAAAAAATATATAATTCAAATATTTATTAAGAATTACTAACATATTTTATCCATATTTATTAATCAATAATTGAGTTGAGAGATGAGACATATACAAAGTAGTATAAAAAGTTGGTGTATACTAGCGTTCTCTTTTGGCCTAATTGCAAGTAGTATAAAAAATTGGTGTATACTAGCGTTCTCTTTTGGCCTAATTGCATTTTTACTCATCAATTATCACAAACTATACAATTTTGGTGTTTTTCTATTTTAATTATGCTAATAGAGTTTTTGAAGTTTTTTCCTATTTACAGCCAAGTCCTTCCATCATGATTTCATCTAATATTTAGGATGTTGACTTGACTATAAATGATAAAAAAAAGTAAAAGACTCAATTAACATAAATAGAATTTAAGGACCGAAATCTCATGATTAAGGTAAGAGTAAGAGATTAAAAATGTAATTGAGTTTTTTCTTTTTTAATTATATTTGAGTCTATTGAATTCAGTTTATCCCGGAACCAGAGCACTGAAAGTTGTTGTTTCTGATTTTTATTTTTATTTACAATTTCTCAGGCTGATTTTGAAGATGCACTGTCACCAAGCTGGGAAAATCTTATGAGAGGCCAAGTGAACTTGAAGGATGCTGTGGCTGGGACCATAAGCTTGCATGACAAAGTAAGAAACAGGGTTTACAAGCTCAACGATCAGACAGCAAAGCTTTTTGTGAGACCAAGAGGTTGGCATCTACCTGAAGCACATATTCTGATTGATGGTGAACCTACAACTGGTTGCCTTGTTGATTTTGGCCTCTATTTCTACCACAACCACTCAGCATTCCGGCGCACTCAAGGTGCTGGCTTTGGCCCTTTCTTTTATCTCCCCAAAATGGAGCATTCAAGGTAAGAACTGTGCTATACAGTCATAACACGAGCCAAAGAACAAAACTACATGTCTTAGTGTCTGTTTGGATAGCTCCAAAATCATGGTAGATCATGGTGAGATGGGTCTTGATTTTGACTAAATTTTGTATGTTTGAATTATTTTCAAAATCATGGTAGGATAAATTAAGTTTGGTGGATGGTTAAATCCATTAGTAGTTTTATATTCAAGTCGATCTCTTATTTTAATTTTTTTCTTCTTCATTTCTCTCTTCTTTCTTACACCTCTTTTTTATTTTAACTTATTCCTTCTTTTTTTTTTGTCTTATTTTCTCTTTTTTCTTTCTCTTTTTCTTTCTTTATCTTATTTTTGATTTATCATTGGGTTCATCAATTATTGATTTCAATTAACTTAGGTTAAATGTACTTTTAATGTTGATGTTGAATTTGAATTAAGTTTCACAAGTTTTAGGCTTTTATGGGAAGTTAAAATTTGGTTTCTAATATACAAAACAAAGATACAGTTAGTTAAATACTTTGGGTATCATTTTTTATTTAAAATTTGAGCTTCATCTTGACAGCTTCGTATTAAAAGTTTGTATTTAAAATCAGCATAAGTATATTACTAAGGTGAAATTATAATTTTGATCGAAAAAGTAAAACGTGAATAAAAACGCTAAAGGAAATGAATCTAAATTTTGTCTTATATTATAGAATTGTAATATAAGAATCTTGCCTTACTGAGCTGAAATTCTAATTTTGGTGGTAGAACAATACCAAAAGCACTTAATAAATTGAATTTAACTTAGGACTTTTGGTCTATATTATGGAATTGTAATATAAGAGAACCTTATGAGTTACAGGGAAGCTAAGATATGGAACAGTGTGTTTGAGAAAGCTGAGAAGGTAGTAGGCATTGAGAGAGGAAGCATCAGGGCAACTGTTCTGATAGAAACACTTCCTGCAGTGTTTCAAATGGATGAAATTCTGTATGAGCTGAAGGAGCATTCGGTGGGTCTGAACTGTGGGCGTTGGGATTACATTTTCAGTTATGTTAAGACCTTCCAGGCTCATCCAGATCGCCTCCTACCAGACAGGGTCCTGGTTGGCATGAATCAACACTTCATGAAGAGCTACTCTGACCTCCTCATCAGGACGTGCCATAGGCGCGGTGTGCATGCTATGGGAGGAATGGTATGTCATGGAACTACTCTGCTTTACCACTAATAGGCATGCATATTTATTTTTAAGCAATTCTAACTTCTAAGCCAAAGGGTAATTTTGTATTACAGACCATAACATCTTAGTTGGCTGGTTGCTAACTGAACAGAACCACATAAAAAAATAGCTGTGTGACTTTTATTTGAGTTTCATCTCTATACGATGTCATATAAAAATTTATAGACGATCAATTCATTAAATTATTATCAATATGACTTTTAATATAATTATTATAAAAATTACCAAGTAATGAAAATTAGTAATGGGAATAAAACCCTTTAACTATCATGGCAGTCAACCAATAACAAATTATAGTTAGTATTATTTTTAAAATAATTATTATAATATGGATAAATTTATTATATATATATATATATATTAAATGTTAATACATATTAGGGATGCATGATTTGAATAGTTACATAACTATAATCATAACATAAATAATTAGATTATAAATAAATATTATAACTATAACTAATTTTATATGACTAGTTAATTTGATATAACACATTATTGTTTTTAAAAATAGGTATATAACCGATTATAAATAAAGTAGTTATATAACTATTTATATAACAAGTTATATCTAAAATCAATTATATGATATAAATGAATAAAAATATTTTTTTTGAAAAAAACCATTTCTATAATATTAGTTATAATTTTATAACTATAATTATTTTTTAAAAATAAAAATAAGTTATTTAAAATAATAATAACTATTAAACTGTTATAGTTTTATAACTATTTTTTTAATAATTGAAAGTTATATAAACTAGTTTTTTAAGTAGTATTAATACAATATGCTAATTTCTCTTTGATTTTCACAAATAATAGCAAGCTAACACGTTTTTTTTTTTTCTTTTAAAGATTTAGATAGGGGATGTGTCTGATTAAAAAAATCATGTTGTTGAACAGGCAGCACAAATTCCAATCAAAGAAGATCCCGTGGCAAACGAGGTAGCACTAGAACTTGTAAGGAAGGACAAGCTGAGAGAAGTGAAGGCAGGGCACGATGGAACTTGGGCTGCACACCCTGGTCTCATTCCAACCTGCATGGAGGTTTTCAACAACAACATGGGTAATGCTCCCAACCAGATAAAGAAAATGAAACGCGAAGATGCAGCAAACATAACCGAGCAAGACCTTCTGCAGATACCAAGAGGAGGCCGCACCATGGAAAGTCTCAGATTGAACACAAGGGTGGGCATTCAATATGTGGCGGCGTGGCTCACCGGAAGCGGTTCGGTACCTCTTTACAACCTCATGGAAGATGCTGCCACTGCTGAGATCAGCAGGGTGCAGAACTGGCAGTGGCTTAAGTATGGAGTGGAGCTCAATGGAGATGGACTTGGAGTGAAGGTGAACAAAGAACTTTTTGGAAGGGTGGTTGAAGAAGAGATGGATAGAATTCAAAAGGAAGTGGGAACAGACAAGTTCAAGAAAGGAATCTACAAGGAGGCTTGCAAGATCTTCACTCGCCAATGCACATCACCTTCACTTGATGATTTTCTTACTCTTGATGCCTATAATTACATAGTCCTGCATCACCCCAGGGAAACATCAAAGCTTTGAACCTAGGAAGTGTGGTTCATTATGCCTAATAATTGGGTCCTTTGGATTCTGTCTTGCATGTGTTCCTAAGTTGTCTTTGTCTTTTTACCACTTCATCTTTTCATGGAAGGGACTGGAATCGACGTTCATAATTATACGTGGAAGAGAAGAATCAAATTTGTGATTGTAGCTATTTTGAATGATATAACTGGCCTTATATTTACTAGCAATGAAAACAATTATACTGAAAATTTGATTTGATATATATAATTTTGTCACTAAATTATGTCAATTAATGTTATCAAAGTAGTTTCCTTGTTGAATTCTGGAAAAGGTAGGTCTACTGGGCTACGAGTTACATCTTCCTAAAAACTCTCGGATTCACTCAACATTTCATGTCTCCTTGCTCAACTTATGCCTAGGCCCTTCTGTTAAGTAGAGGCATCCTTCTGTTGATATATATAATTTCAAATGTTTTATCCCATCTTATTTGAATGTGAGACACGTGAATTGTTTTAAGTTAGTGTCATAGAACTAAAGGAAGAACATGGAAAATTTGTAAGTGTAGTATTTTTTTTTTTGGTCTTTTGTACCCAACGGATTAGGATTGGTAAGAATATAGGGTGGTAGTATTAATTGATTAAAAAAATGTGTTTTTTTTTCTGGAAACACGTGCAGAGTACAAATAAAAAATGTGGGTGGTTTTTCACATGAGATTGAGTTCTGTAATGTAAATGTTTCTTTAGTTTTTTTTTTTACTGTGAATAAAGGCTTAAGGAAACCAAAGAGCTATTAGATCGCCTCAAGGCTCAAACTGATTTCACACTTCAGAAGCAACTAATCAGCAAGCTATATTAGAAACTCTACATTTAATTTGTAGTCTGATTTTTGGGCATTTTATTTCCATGTAGAGTTGGGCTGTAACTTGGCTTGGGCCTCTTTCTGAATATATAAAGAAAACATTGTCTTTCGTGCCAAAAAGCATTTCTAAAAAGAAAAAGAAAAAAAGTAAGAGAGGATAAATGTGTTATTTTGAGTGATTTGGTTTGGTTGAATGGAAAAGAAGGGAAGTTTTTAAATTTTTTTGGGGGGATTCACAATAAACAATTCTTCTCTCAATTGAGCACATGTGCAAGAAAATTGGTGGTGTACCTTGCTTTTCCCATTTAACCCTTATCGCATGAGTTAAAAATTGGCATTATGCACTGTACATGTTTGATTTTTCAGGTTAAAAAACATGCTAATACTAAAGGCTAAAATGGTATGTTTTTTAAGTGTATCAATGTCTTTTGTGTTCTTTTTTTACTTATCAAACCCTTTTAATTTAAATATGTTTTTTTCTATTTTAATTTATTTCTCTTCAACCAAATAATTTTAATTTTCATCTTATTTCTCATTTATCTTACCTGGTTACTTTCATTTATTCTCTTTGTTCCCTCACGATCAAACAAAAGATTAAAAATATGGCTTTCATGTGGTTATGTCAATCACAGGGCCCTTTTCCACAGCCACAATCGAGCTCTACCCATAGCACCATCTGGTCAAAAACTCTGGAAAACAAAAGCAATATATAACCTGATGCATCGGATTTTTTGTTAGGAAAAAAAAAAGAAATAAATGAAAGTATGATATATTAAAATAAGAAAATGTGAATACAAATATGAAAGAGATATTTGGTTTAAGGAAAAAAAAAGATAAAAAAAAGTAAAAAAATAAGCCCTTCAATTTTAAATTTCTTCCTTCTTTAGTTTTCCTTCAACCAAACATATTAACCTTTTTATTTGATTATTTTTCTCCTCACTCCTATATTTGCTCCTACTCAAGAAAGGAATCTGATCTAGAGGGTCCACACGAATATCCCACCAAATGCCAATACCCTTTGTGCTACAAAAAGCTTGGGTTCCGAGGATGAGTAGTACAATTTTGTCACAACCTACTAACCTTATTGGTGCACTCTAGACCCCACCCTCACATGGCTTCATCAAAGCCAATCTTGACTCCTCTGGTAGCACACAGGATTTGGTATTATATTCAGAAACCACCAACGACAAGTCTTGGATATAAGGAAAATGATCCGTGTACGTAAAAATATCTGAGTGAGACTGATTGCAATCTCAAATTTATCAAGCTTGGAAAACAAAAGAGTAGTACTAGTAGTGCGCATATTTCAATTGAATTATTAAAAAAAAAGGATTGTGTGGTCTACACATTTCCTTATCACTTCAAGGGCTATACGAAGAACAACAAATAGAGTTGTATACAAGATTTTGCTAAGCTAGCATTTCAATTTAATCAGTTGGACTGTATAGAGGAGGTGCCTTGGTAAATTACATCTATTGTTGATCTTGAATTCCTGATGTACATGATATTGATCATTAATAATATCTATCTAGCTTTCCATGATATTGATCATTATTTTGCTAACCCACCTCAAAACACAATTGCGGTTTGTTCCTCGTACAGATAATAAAATAGCAGACAGGCTGACACAATTGGCTTTACTTATGTTATGGGTAGAGGAGCATCCAATGAAGATCGCTCACTATTGGATTCTGATGTACAAAATGTTCTTATTATAGTTATGAAATAAAGCCCAACCTCCGAAGTTTACTTCTCAAGAAGTTTAAAATAGAAATATAATAAACGTAAAAAATTTCTTTTAAAAGTGACAGAAGCATGGAAGTAATAAAGGAATGATAAATAAGTAATGCGGTGATGATAAATTGGTTCTTCACGGATAAAAAAATCAAATTTAGTTCATACGTAAAAATTATAACAAAATAGGATTGTCAATAATTTAAATGATAAATTGATTCTTAAATTTTTTAACTTAATTATTATCAAATGATTCTTAAAAATATAATTTATTATCAAATTAATCCTTAAATATTATAACTTAATAATAAAATATCTCATAAATTTAAAAATATGATTTATTTATTGTACTTATTGTACATTTAAAAACTAAATTTATATTTTTTATCTTTCAATAATTAATTTTTTATCACATCTCACGTTTAATGTCAAATTTAATTATTTATCCTCAAACTAATACGAACTCTTGATTAGTTCACCTAGATAATCCCATAAAAGAGATAAGAAAGAACTTCACGACAAGATAAATAATGTAATAAAGAGATTTAATGAAATATTTTTAAAAAATATAATAAAAAAGTATATTTATGAAGATGCGTGCTCTTTAATATTCCTTTTTGCACATTTTTTCTAATCGAGTGAAATTTATATGAATTTAGTAAATATGTAAGTCATATTTGCCATTTATTTTATTTTTTTGACAGATTTATTAAATAATTTTTTGAAATAACAAATACATAAATTGACGACCGATCGAGTTCACTACAAAAAAGTGTTTATTGCTTTGCTTTTATTTTTAAAAAAAATTGGTGAGTTTAACTCATTATTAAATCAATTACACATAAACAATGAGTCATTGGTTTGAAAATAATTGAATTGGTTATTTGAGTAATATTTTAAATTTGAGTGTTTTAGATTGAAAAAGAAGAGATTGAGAGAAAATTTTCTACTTAATGTAATTGGGTTTCTAGATGGAAATTAATTATTAATATAAATAAATACTCTACATCAATATCAAAATCACCAAATATCCAAATAGATATGTGATATTGATATAATAGATAAATTTCATCTAACAATACTACTTGTTTTATGTAAAAAGGTTTGTGTTAAGATACATAAAATAGGAAAAAAGTTATAGATTATATTCGATAAGATACTTAACTACTTTTTTACTAATTAAAAATCTTGTTTGAATGTTCGATAAATAAGATTTTTTGTAATTTCTAGTATTTTTTAAATACTATCTGAAGTAATATTTTTTGAAATATATGTTTTAATTTCTTATATTTTCTTTTATTCTTATTTTAATATATTTATCAAATTTCCTAGTTATTATTTTTAAATAAATCATAATTTTTTTTATTTTACACTTTTCATTTACTTCAACAATTAATTTTATCAAATATTTATAATTTAATAATTTAACTTTTCAACCTTAAGCTATTGTCAATTACCAATTAACTTTCTATTTAGTTTTGCCAAAAATATCTATAATCATTTATTTATTGTATGTATTACTTTAAGTCTTAGGCTTAATTAGTCATCTTGTCTTCATATTTGTATTAACTTTTGGTTTTAATTTTCATATCTAAAAATTTTATGTTTTAATTTTCTATTGATGTAAAACCGTTACAAAATAAAAACATAAAGACTTAATCGTAAAAGTAATTATTCATACAGATGCTAAATCCTAGAGTTTTATTTTTAAAATGAGAAGTTAATACATGTTGTACGGACGAAATGATTGATAAAACCTAATTTGTACCATGCCTTTGCTCTAATGCCACACTCTATACTTCACTCGTGACTACGAACACTGCAAGGAAGAGAGAAAGGCGATGGACCTTGGAACCTATGACGTACCAGAAGGAGTGGACATTCTGGGAAGATACGATGCAGAGTTTGCAAAAATCCTCACTAAAGACGCTTTGAAATTCGTTTCTGAGCTGCAACGTGAGTTCAGGAGCGACATCAAGCATGCATTAGAGAGCAGAAGAGAGGCAAAGAAGAAGTACAATGAAGGGACTCTTCCGGGGTTTGATCCTGCCACCAGTCACATTAGAGAGCAGGAGTGGGTGTGTGCACCTGTTCCACCAGCTGCTGCTGATAGGAAAGTGGAGATCACTGGCCCTGTGGACAGAAAGATGGTCATCAATGCTCTCAACTCTGCAGCTAAAGTCTTTATGGTTTGTGCATCTACACTCTACACTATTATAGTGCGTGTTTGGATTCTCGGTCACAACCTACGTTTGCGTCCTACCTCTATTTTCAGGAAGCATTTCCTTCCTTGCTTTTATGTTGAGGGTGCCTCCTACTTCGTGTGATAGTAACTTCGCCGGCGTTCCAAACATGCTTTATGTTTGTAATTTCACTAAAGTTGTTAATCAATAATTGAGTTGGGAGTTGAGGCATATATATAAATAGTATAAAAAATAAAATAAAAAATTGGTGTATACTTGCATGTTAAATCTATAAGTTGTTGTGTTGTATTTGTGTGATTTTACTCTCTTGGTTACTAATTGTACTCCCGATTGAGTTTCTTAAGTTTTTTTCTGTTTTTAGTTAGGTCCTTCAGTCGTAACTTCATCTAATACTGGATGTTGTAGGGATGGAAGGATCTAATTGTAAACGAGAGAAATTTAAAAAGATTCAATTGACGCAAATAAAATTAGGAGACCTAACGCACCTAAAGACTCAATTGGCGCAATTAAAATTACGAAAATCCTACAGTCTGAGTAAGAAAATAAAAGTTCAATTAAGTCTTTTCTTTTTTAAATTAATTATAGGAGGGTTTATTGAATTTGGTTTATCCCGGAACCAGAGCACCTAACGTTGTTGCTGTTTTTCTAAATTTTAAGGCTGATTTAGAAGATGCACTGTCACCGACCTGGGAAAATCTTATTAGTGGTCAAGTGAACTTGAAGGATGCTGTGGATGGGACAATAAGCTTCCATGACAAATTAAGAAACAGGGTTTACAAGCTCAATGATCAGACAGCAAAGCTTTTTGTGAGACCAAGAGGTTGGCATCTACCTGAAGCACATATTCTGATTGATGGTGAACCTGCAACTGGTTGCCTTGTTGATTTTGGCCTCTATTTCTACCACAACCACTCAGCATTCCGGCGCACTCAAGGTGCTGGCTTTGGCCCTTTCTTTTATCTCCCCAAAATGGAGCATTCAAGGTAAGCACTATGCTATGCATTCATAACACAAGCCAAGAACAAATCTACTCCTGTTAGTCATTTCACAAGTTTTAGGCTTTTAGTGGAAGCTAGAATTCAATTTTGTAGTATAAATACATTGAAGGACAAAATTTAAATGCAGTTCTTTAGTTGGTGTTGTTTTTCAATTGAAATTAAAGTTTCTTTTCAATAATCATAATAAAGGTTTGCATTAAACATCAGCAACAAGACAAATTTCAAATTCTGATTGAAGAAAAATACCAAACACTCTTCACAATGACTGAATAGTCCTAAAACCTGTTCAAAACTCAAAACTCCTCAATGTACTCTCTTATGCACGATCTGGCATGACCATGGGGGATCAAAACAGTTTATTGAATGTGTCCTCTAAAATTATTATATTGAGCTCAAAGATTAGAGGGCCACCTGCCCTCAATCGGATGGTCCAGCACTTAAGGAACTCCATATTATAGACTTGTAATGTTAGAAACTTGTGATTTTCAGGGAAGCTAAGATATGGAACAGTGTGTTTGAGAAGGCTGAGGATGTAGCAGGCATTGAAAGAGGAAGCATAAGGGCGACAGTTCTGATTGAAACACTTCCTGCAGTGTTTCAAATGGATGAAATTCTATATGAGCTGAAAGAGCATTCTGTGGGTCTGAACTGTGGGCGTTGGGATTACATTTTCAGTTATGTTAAGACCTTCCAGGCTCACCCAGATCGTCTACTACCAGACAGGGTCCAGGTTGGCATGACTCAACATTTCATGAAGAGCTACTCTGATCTCCTCATCAGGACATGCCACAGGCGCGGTGTGCATGCTATGGGAGGAATGGTATGTAATGAAACTACTTTGGTTTACCACTATTAATGCATATGCCTTTCTAAGCAGTTCTAACTACTAAGCAAAAGGGTATATAGATGACAGGCTATACAATTTTGGATTGTTGGTTGTTAATGAACATTGTCACATAATCTGTTTGGTTTTGGTATTACTTTTTAGGAATGGTATGCAAAGGAACTACTTTGCTTTCTATATTATATTTTAAGTTAAATTATTCATTTATTCTCTATAGTTGTCCTCATTTTAAGTTTTTACATATGTATAAAAGTTAAGATTTTAACCCTATTGCTAAAATCAGAAAACATTTCTTGGTGATGTAATACAGCTACAATTTCTTTTTGTAGTGATAAATCGTCACAAGATACTGTTAGGCAAATAGGGACTACAAATCAGGATAATTGCAGGAACCAATGAATAGTTTAACTTATTTTTTTATGTTTGCAAATAACTACAAACTATGAGTCTATTGCACTATTTATTTATTTCCCTTTTTTTAAAGATTTATATAGAAGATGTGTCTGATGAAAAGTTCAAATTGTTCAACAGGCAGCACAGATTCCAATCAAAGATGACCCAGTTGCAAATGAGGCAGCACTGGAACTTGTAAGGAAGGACAAGCTTAGAGAAGTGAAGGCAGGCCACGATGGAACTTGGGCTGCACATCCTGGTCTCATTCCATGCTGCATGGAGGTTTTCAACAACAACATAGGCAATGCTGCCAACCAGATAGACACAGTGAAACGCGAAGATGCTGCAAACTTAACTGAACAAGACCTCTTGCAGATACCAATAGGAACCCGGACCATGGAAGGTCTCAGATTGAATACAAGGGTGGGCATTCAGTACTTGGCAGCATGGCTCAGCGGAAGCGGTTGTGTGCCTCTTTACAACCTCATGGAAGATGCTGCCACTGCTGAGATTAGCAGGGTGCAGAACTGGCAGTGGCTCAAGTATGGAGTGGAGCTAGATGGGGATGGGCTTGGAGAGAAAGTGAACAAAGACCTTTTTGATAGAGTGGTTGAAGAAGAGATGGCTAGGATTGAAAAGGAAGTGGGAACAGAGAAGTTCGAGAAGGGAATGTACAAGGAGGCTTGCAAGATCTTCACTCGCCAATGCACGTCCCCAACACTTGATGATTTTCTCACTTTGGATGCCTATAATTACATAGTCGTGCATCACCCCAAGGAAGGAACCGTCAAAGCTTTTAACTAAGTAAGGGATTCACTATTGCCTAATGGTTGGGTCACTTGGACTCTGTCTTGTGTACTTAAGTTACTGTTGTGAGAAAATCATAAGTGCACGGTGGTTATTGTATTCACACGACTATGTGTATGACTTTGTGATTATCGTTATTCAATAAAATAAAAAGGAGAAAAATGTGTTTTCGTTCCTATAAAGTGATCAGAAATCAGTTGATGTTCTTCAAAAAGAAAATTGTCTGGTTTTGATTTCTCAAAATACAAAACATGTGTATGACTTAATGTTGACGTGATAGCAAAGTTTCACATTGTAATTATAGATGTTTGTCACGACTAGCAAAGTTCCACATTGTTAATATAACATTATTCATAGTTAAATCTCTCTCTAAAGATTTTAGATGAAGGAAGCATGAAAGTTGGGAGACAATGAGCATTTCGTGAAGTCTTCCTATAAATACTAAAGTCACTTTTGCACTAGATAGACAACAAGAACAAATCGCTAATACTCTGTTGAATTTCTTTAGCTCTTTTTGCAAGTCTTGTGCGTTAATGCAACCCTCCTCGTCTTTCATGCCACCCTTCTTCCTTCCACTACGTGGATGTCTCTTTCGCCTGTGACGGTTAAAGAGACCGAATATGATGTCATCCCCCCGCCACCCATCTCTTCAAAGTTCAAACCCCTTCCCTTTCTCTCTCCACGACAACCTTTTTATCTCTTTATAAATATCAACTCATCTTCTTTTGTGACTACCACATACTAGACTTGGGCACCTTCATTTTCGTGTTTCTCTAAATTTTTTAAATAATTAAAAAGTAGAAGTTAAATACGGTCAATGAAAAATAAAAAATAAAAATATAAAAATAGTGACAAGTTAATAAAATAAGAATATAAAAGTAGTGACAAGTTAATGTATAAGAAATGATTTAAGGGTAAAATTGTTCAACAAAAGATATGCACATATAGATTATTCACATGTCCAGTGCGGATTCCGCCGAACCCCCTCCATAGATTATTGCATGTACAGAATGAAGGACCATAAATCACATTTTCCTAAACAAGGCCAGAGCCCAGGCCAAAAAGTGGGCTATACCTAGCAATCCACAAGGGAAACATGAATACCAACTTCAATGCTAATAGTTGAAGGACAAGTACTAGAGTCTAGAGGAAAAGTAGAAGTTTACCAGCCATGGTTTCTGGGTATTTTCTGATCACCTAGGCCGCCAAAAGCTCGGACCTGAAATACAAATATTTGGAGAATTCAATGGGGCAAAAACATCATCCAATTAAAAACTTCTCACAATAGAAGAAAAAATGTGGGGTAAGAGGGAAAGCACCTCTGTTTGAAACTGGAATTGCATCTTCAAAGGGTGGTCTAAATGGCATTGAGTTCCTCTGATTCATAGACTGAGAAGGAAATCTCCACCCATGATCTGGTATTCTACTTGATTCACATGGATGACAACCATAAGGGGGAGGCACACCTTTTTCTTGATACCAAGGACGGCAAAAGAACCTATGTAGGGTTTTTTTGAAAAAAAAATATCAATTTGGGGCTGTTTTGAAACATATTACCAATCTGGGGCTGTTGGTCACGCCCAAACTGGGCGTGACCTAATCCGTCTCTAAATCGGTCTCTAATTCGGTCGCTAACAGTTTTTGTGATGAAATATTGTTTTTATGTTTGCGACGAAAAATTCTGTCGCAAAAACTGTTAGCGACTGATAAACTTATCAAAACGGGGGTGCATTTAGCAATTATTAGCCATCTTCTTTTTAGTCTCTATATCAGTCGCCAACGGTTTTTGCGACGGAATTTTTCGTCGCAAAAATAAAAATATTCCGTCACAACAACGGTTAGCGACCGAATTAGAGACCGTATTAGAGACAGTCACGCCTAATTTGGGCATGACCAACAGCCCCAGATTGGTAATATGTTTCAAAACAGCCCTAAATTGGTAATTTTTTTTCAGCAAAACCCTACATAGGTTCTTTTGCCTACCAAGGACCTACCAAAGAAAGAAAATTGATTTCACACTACATGACGGCAAACCAGGGCATGGTTGATTAATATGAATACACATGACTAATATCATAAGAATTGCCAGCTACGGTAACATACCGGGATAAGGTGCAGGACCATTCCATTTCTCTTGGTAATAATCAAATTTTTAATAATGTTTTGATGTTTTACCGGGATAAGAAAATAATTTTGGACTTGATGTATTGTTTTGTGGTCATTATTAACAGTGTTTGATCTAAAAGTTGAATTCTCTTTATTTTTTATTTGTTTTATTTGATAATTATATTTAATTTCTTATATATATTTTTGGCTTTCGCAAGATCACAAATTTTTCGTTGTTGTTCTTCCTATTTTGTACTTTCTTTTTTTACTCTTCTAACATTTTTCATTTGGTATTTTTATAATCTTACATGTTAATTTTTTAATTGGATCCTGTAAATTAGAAAGGATGGAACAATAAAATCCTTAAAATAACTTTACACAAATAAAAAAATTGATTTCTCTCAATAATATTTTATTAGATTTGTAATTTTTATTGTTGTTAATGATACATGTATAGGATATAACAAAACCCTTTTTGTACTCTATAAAAATTCCCTTAATTGTTTAGCTCATATTACACTTAAACTCCCTCCTTCCTAATCACCGTTTAATAATCTAACATAAATTAGGCACATGTTGGTCACATGATTTTTAATGAAAATTTATGTCTAAAATATTCTCATCTTCTTCCTCTCAACCTAAAAATATTGTAATACTCTTGCTTCTTTTTTGTATTTATTAATGTAAACCCAACTTTGAACCCACTTTGTTGGTACGGTGTTAATACTTTTTCTCTCATCCTTTGTTTTACTAACATACATATGAACCGAATTCTGATTCTCAACAAACATTTTCATCCATTATGTTCTTGTGGTCCCAAACATCAACACTATTTTAATCAACAATAAAAAACAAATAATTTTCAGTTCATCCATTGTGTTTCCTGTGGTCCCAAATATCAACACTATTTTAATCAACAATAACAAACAAATGATTTCCAGTTCCCAAATATCAACACTATTTTAATCAACAATAATAAACAAATGATTTTCAGTTCATCCATTGTGTTTCCTATTGTCCCAAACATCAACACTATTTTAGTCAACAATAATAAACAAATGATTTCCATTTCATCCTTTGTATTTCCTGTTGTCTCAAACATCAACACTATTTTAATCAACAATAATAAACAAATAATTTTCATTTCATCCATTGTGTAACAACCTAAAATTATTCTAAATATTATATTTTTATGTAGTTTAAATTATTTAGAATTGTTAGATAACTATTTTATTTTTGCTGAATGGATACTAGTATAAATTCTAAAACGTATATATGATAGAAGTTTTTGAACCGATATATCATTTATACTTAGCCACAGTCCTTGTTACATTCTTTCTTGCTATACAAGCACGAAGTCCACCATACTTGCTAATATTCTAAAACATAAAGAGTACTAGGAAAAATCTCATGATAGCTTCATCTCTGTTCCACCTTCAGTCCAGATCCATCAAGAAAGATTATCACCAAGGCCATCTATATATAGAAAACATGAAACAAATCTAGTGAGAAATAAAATCTCTTAGTAGGCAAAAACTAAACCATCAAAACACGTTAGTATGTTAGTAAATCATCATAAAATAATTATGCAACTATATGAATGCATGAAATGAATTTGTCATAGGTGCACATGGCCTTTACATCTCGTACTGTATGTAGGAATGTTGCGGTCGTCTTACACTAATCATGCATGTATTTCCATGTATTTGCACCTGATCTCTCTACATCTTGTACTAGATGTAGTATCATAGATCCTGTTCCACAAATCTCGTACTGGACTTGGAAACACGAATCAATCATATTTACACATCAAAATCCATTATTCACATATAATTTTATGGAAAAGTATTTCCATCATATCATCATATGTACCAAAAGTATGGTTAAACCGCCATACCTTATTTAAGCAAAAACCCACCAACTTGGGCAGAATAATTGAATATACTCAAGCTGTAGAAATTCATGTTAGTAGTCTAACTATTAAATCATAATACATCTCATTTTCCTTAATGATATATGGTTATCTGTTGTAATAAATGTGTGTTGACTGTTTTAATCGGTTACAACTCTTATGTAATCAATTACATAAGGATGGGTGTCTATAAGGACGGGGATTGACCGGGAAACCGGGTTGATATAGCCAGAATTTGCTACATATCTATAAGGATGGGATTGACCGGGAAGCCGGGTTGATATAACCTGTTTGTACTAACCAGTGCTGGTATATATAAGGAAGGACATTAACCAGGTAACCGGGTTGAGTGTAACGTACAATCGGGATAGGTATAGCAAGGGTTGAGTGTAGCTTGTAACCGGGATATCAGGGATGAGTTTAACCTGTGGTTGTACTGAGGTAATTATATCTGGGATGGCCGGGATGAGTTGAACCTAGATGGTTACAACACGGATATTTATATCCGAGATAGCTGGGATAAGGGTTGACTTAGAAACTTATAACATAGATAAAGGGATCCGGGATGGTCGGGATAAGTTCTTGGGTAGATTGGATATTCATATCCGGGATGACCGGGATGAGGTTTAACTTAGATGCTTATAACAAGGATAAAGAGATCCGAGATGGACGGGATATGTGGAACTTGGATGGTGATAACATGTGTTTATATCCGAGATGGCCGGGATAAGGTTAACTTAGATGGTTATAACACTCAGTGTATCCGGGATGAATATCACATGCGTAATGTATCTGGTATGTCCAAGGTAAGTTTATCCGGGATGGGTAAACCATAGGTAATTATATCTGAAATGAACGAGGTGTGTTTAATAGATAAGTGTATCATAAGTAATTGTTTTCGGATTGGTTGCAATATGGGTAGTGTGTCCAGGATGTTCGGGATGAGTTTAACTACGGTGAATACATTGATAGGGAAATCCGGGTTTACCAGGATGTTTAACTTGGATGAGTAACTGGTTGGCCGGGGTGAGTTTAGCCTGGATGGTTACCACATGCATAGTATATCCGAGTTAACCAGGGTTAGTTCAGTCCGGATGGTTACCACAATAAATAGTTGTGACTGAGATGACTGGGTTTCGTTATTTTCGTACATAAAGAAATCATCACTTACCATCAAATTCAATCTTTACGTATTTGAACCATTGGTCTCCATATCATTCAACCTCTACTTCCAAAAGCTAATATTAACAATTCCTATATATATCATCAAATTACTTCTAAAAATCATCAAATGTAACTTCCCATAACGCTAATAATTCAACTTATAAATCCTCACCTATCCTGGGATAAAATCACCGTATTCTCATCATAAAATAACCTTCAAAACATAGATTTCCAGCTTAAATAAAAACTATAAGTCTGGCCATCTAGGCATATAAGTTAATCTAAACAAATACTTAATTAAAGATTGAAGTCTAGCCTACCTGCAGTGAGTTCGATTGTTCGAGTAGATGGTTATACTTCAATGAAGAAAGTTTTTGATGGACCAAAGTAAATGGAAATATATAAAACGATAGAAACAAGGCCACGGTTTGAGCAAACAAAGGTGATAGAGAATAAAAGACTTAAAGAGTGAGTGGTAGTATGATAGAGTTTGGAGCTAGAAGTCACGTGCAAAATTTTTGGATGCCAAAGCTATTTATACTACTTCAACTGGTTCAGATTTGAAGGTTTTGGTTGGGTTAAAACTGATTTTAGAAGTTAGTTTAGTTATGTTTTAGCTAAGTAATCATATTACTTAATATCCTCAAAATTATATCTTGAATTTATATTGAATTATGAAAGTATGGTGATAGTTAAATATTTTAAAGAAATTCACGTGGAAGCTTAGGAGAATAAACTGCAAAAAATATCTCAGTCAAATATTAAAGAACCAATCAAAATTGGTCATTTGTACAAGCTTTCCACCTAACCACATAGTCATTAATGCATGGAATCTTTCTTTAAAATATTAAACAATTGGTGCAGCAGATATTTTTGTCTATTGTCGTGAATATCTTCAGCCAAGCTCCACGTGCATAAGGGGAAAGAATATTTTAAAGAAAAATTTAGTACGTAAGATAAGGTTTAAGCATAATATCCCCAAATGAAATGATTACTTAATTAAAACCTAACTAAACTAACTTCTAAAATCAGTTTTAATCCAACCAAAACCCTTAAATCCGAACCGGTTTAAGTAGTATAAATAGCCTGGGCATTCAAACTTTCTGCACGAAATTCTCAGCCTCAACATATATCATAATACCACTTACTCCTGTACCAAGTTTTCTATTTTCTACTACTTCTGCTACCATCTCACCAAACAACCATTTTTTGCTTTAAAACCTCATTTCCTAGAATATTCCACTAGGAAGATAGCCCTTACTTCATCCTTTCTCAAGACACGAACTCGCTACAGGTAGGCTAGGCTTCAATCTCTAATTCAGAATTTGTATAAGATTAATTTATGTGCTTAGTTGGCCAGACTTAGTTTTTACTTAAGCTGGGAAAATCTATGTTTTAAAGGTTTTTTTATGATGAGGATACGGTGATTTTAAACCCAAGATAGGTGAAGATTTATAAGTTGAATTATTAGAGTCAGGGAAGTTACACTTGATGATTTTTAGAAGTAACTTAATAATCTATAGGAATTGTTAATATTACCGTTTGGAAGTAGAGGTTGAATGGTATGAAGACCAATGGTTCAAATACGTAAATATTAAATTTGATGTTGAAGTAATAAGATGGTAGGTGATGATTTCTCTATGTACGAGAATAGCGAAACCCGGACAAACCAGTCAAAAATTACCCAGGTTACATCCTTCCCGATTATAATCACTTATGATACCTCATCCAGAAGGTATACAACCCGGACTTAGCTATATAAATTATAACTATCCCAGAAATAAACCAACATGTTATCACCATCCAGGATCCTTTTACCCCGGCCAACCCGGGTATAATTACCTATGGTTTGCCCATCCCAGTTAACTTACCTCGGACATCCCGGATACATTGTGTGTTATAATCATCTAGGTTAACATTATTTCGGCCATACTGGATATAAACATACCATCCAGGTTCCATTTATCCCGGCCATCCCGGATATAAGAATCCAATCTATTCAAGAACTTATCTCAACCCCGGAATCTTGGATTCCTCTATCCATAAGTATCTTAGCTAAACCTCATCTTGGACATCCCGGATATCCCGGTTACAAGCTACCCAACCCTTGCTATACCTATCTCGATTATACGTTACACTCAATCCGGTTACCTGGTTATGTCCTTCCTTATAAATACCTATATGTCCTAAAGAAAGAAGAGATGTATTATGAATTACTAACATGAATTTTTATAGCTTGAGAATATTAAATTAACCTGCCCACATTGGTAGGATTTTGCTTGACTAAGGTATGGTGGTTTAACCATCCTTCTGGTACGTATGATGAGATGATGGAAATATTTTCCATAAGAATATATGTGAATAATGGATTTTGATGTGTAAATTTGATTGATTCGTGTTTCCAATTCCAGTACGAGATTTGTGGAACCAAACCTATGATACTACATCTAGTACAAGATGTAGAGAGATCACGTGCAAATACATGGAAATACATGCATGATTAGCGTAAGACGGCCGCAACATTCCTACATACTGTACATATGTAGAGGCCATGTGCACCTGTGACAAATTCATTTCATGCATTCATGTAGTTGCATAATTATTTTATGATGTTTCACTAACGTACTAACGTGTTTTGATGGTTTAGATTTTGCCTACTGAGAAATTTTATTTCTCATTAGATTTGTTTCATGTTCTATATATAGATGGCCTTGGTGATAATCTTTATTGATGGATCTGGACTGAAGGTGGAACAGAGATGAAGCTATCATGAGATTTTTTCTAGTACTCTTTATGTTTTAGAATATTAGCAAGTATGGTGGACTTCGTGCTTGTATAGCAAGAAAGAATGTAACAAGGACTGTGGCTAAGTATAAATGATATATTGGTTCAAAAACTTCTATCATATATACGTTTTAGAATTTATACTAGTATCTGTTCAGCAAAAATAAAATAGTTATCTAACAATTCTAAAGAATTTAACCTTAATAAAAATATAATATTTAGAATAATTTTAGGTAGTTACAATTACCTTAGAAGATATTTTAATTTTATATAATAAGTACAGATGACTAAGCAAAAGCAAGATTCCTTTAATAAATGGCTAAGAGTATGTGGAACCGGGCTGAAGATTTTTCTTCACTCTTAAGACCCTAGGCTTCCACTTTGATAATCACTTTATTGACTTTGCTTTTACTTTGGTTTACCAGATTTTTTTTCTATTTATTTACTCTTATACATGAATTCTTTTAGAGTATTTATATTCAAATAAGTTTTTATATTTTTGTAACCAACTATTATCATATCTCCATAATTTAAAAATATAATATTTAAGGATGTTACACATTGTGTTTCCTATTGTCTCAAACATCAATACTATTTTAATCAACAATAATAAACAAATGATTTTAAAAATCATAAGTGATCACAAAATGATCTTCTATTGAAACCCCATTAAGAAATAGACAATAATAAACAATCAAAATTAAATAAATAATCTTAAAAAAGTAACATATATACAAGGTTCAATGGTCACTTACAAGCATAATCTAGCATGAACAGAAATTGTGGAACGAGAAGAAAAACAGAGTGCTCGTGAACGTTGAAGAGGAAGACAAATGAAGACGCTCATGAACGTCGTGAACTAGAAGAGGAACAATGAGGAATTCACGAACTGGAATAGGAACAATGAAGAATTCGCGAACGGTGAAGATGAATGAAACGTGAAGGTCGTGAGAGAAAGAGAAACTCGCACCCAAGAACTTGCCAACAAGAGGAAGATGAACAGTATGACATATTTCAATTGACATTAGTTAATGGCGTTAATAAATGGGGTAAAAGTAATGTGCAAAAAGGTAGGAGTATCAGGTGAAATTTGAACAAAACACAGGGATTGCGACTGTAATCTACTCTATTTTATTTAAGTCGGTAACACCTCAGTTGAATATCACACAAAACAAACAAACGTGTCAACGAAGGCTGCTTCTCTCATCCCGTCTCGGCTTTTCTCCTTTCGTTTTTCATGTCGTCGCCGGTAAGGCAATTTGAAACCTCTGAGAGGACTTGTGCTTGCGCTTGTCAATCACATGGCGACAGGGCGAAAAAGTGTTTCCCTGAGAAGAGAATTTTGCAAATATGGTTCCACCAAGGGGTTTGATCACCATAAGAATGGTTATTTCGGCGTGGAAGTGGGTGTTCTTGCAACCATCACTTCGCTTGTTTAGGAAAGAAGCGGTTCCATGTTGAAAAAGAGGAAGGTGAGATCTGTGTTGAACACGAGCTTGCCTATGTGGTGCCACCGCTAGAGAAGAGAAGGAAGTTTTCTCCAATCATATGGAACCTAGTAGAGAAGGAAGGAAGAGTCTCTTCAAAGAGTGGGATCTTGCATATTGCTGCTCTGTCTCCTTGTAGCGTATTCGACAAGTGCACCGATCGTTCCAAGTAATAAAGTGATAAATAGAGTATCGTCTCCACAAGGATTGAGGCACCAAGATTATTACAACTTATTATCTTTAAATTGGATTAACAAATGTTTATGAAATTGGTTTTGTATTGTGAATTAAGACAATTAAAATTAAAATCTAAGATTTAAGAATGCTGTAAACACAAAATGATAATTGGATTAAAGTGATTGATGAGAAAGAATTGTAGTCAGAGCACATTCACCTTTGAATTCCTACCTTCTTTACTTGAATTGATTCCTAAATTCTTTTAACCTAATTATTCAGATAATGCATCTTTCTATAGATAGTTAAACCCTAATTCCTTAGTGCATTTAACCCTTTAGCCCAATCCAAAATTCCTGATTCCTTAGTAATCTTTCTTAGAGTAAGCATTATGATGGATACATTGAATTATCTGCAATCATACATCCCTATCCCTAGGTAATGTACCAATTGTTATTTTACCTTAGTCAGAAATTAAAGCCTCAATATTCCTATTGTGAACCCTAATTCTCAGTTCTTTCCTAGAGTGATCAAGTCTAACAAAGATATATTCTTTCAACACAAGATAAAATAAAATAACTATAGCATAAAAGACTCATAGAATCAATCAATTACAAATGAGTTCATTCAAGGTTCATGGCCCAAACTACAATAAAGAAACTAGCCAAGTATATTCATGTTTGACTTCAATAGCATGGAATACAAGTGGACTAAGTTCAGAAAAGAAAAGAAGAAGAAGAAGAAATTAAACCCCTCAATCTTGTTTTCCTTTGACCTAGCTTCCTTGAATCTCCTTCAATGCAACTGCCCTTTAACTCTGTTGTGGAACCCCCCTTTAGTCTTCTAAGCCTATATTTATATCTAGGTCACCAAATCTATCAAAAATCCCCTAAACTCGTGCAGTGAAAAGCTGTATATTGAAGTCACGTGTCGCTGGTGCAACTGGCGTGGACTGCATCAGGTTGTGGCGCGATCAGCGCGAGATCTCACGCGGATGGCGTGAGATGGCAGTGAATTTTCTCTTCTTTTAAATCTCTGGCGCGACTGGCGCAAGATCTCATGCGGATGGCGTGAGATGGCAGTGAAAATTGCTCTATTCAAGGTCTTTGGCACGACTAGCGCAAGACTTGGCGCGAATGGCGCCAAACTCCAGAAAAATCTTGGCTTCTTTATTTTGCTTCCTTTTCTTCTCTTCTTGGTTCCTAATATCAAAAATACATGGAATAAGTGATAAAAATAGAAATAATTAAACTTCCACCTATTCTAGCATTTATTGATACTTTATGATTGATTTCTTGATTCTTTTAGCCTAAAAACTACTATATGCTAGCAGCATATCACTCCTCCTTGTCCATCCCAACCTAGCAGTCCTAGAGCCAATGGTGTTGATTGTGGGGATGTTATGGAGGAGCCTTTGACATATTCGGGAAGCTACACACACGATTTGGAGGAAGAGAATGATGTGCATGGATGGACAATCACAAAGTCAAGATGGGCTTGTGATGATGGTCCCTCACCAAGAGGAGCTGATCATAAACAAAAGCACTGAAAAGTGAGCTCCAGTCCTGAAATTCATTCCATGGCGGTGGATCTTCGGAGAGCACAATCACTAGATCAT
Organism: Glycine latifolia; assembly: GCA_013407115.1. NCBI lineage: Eukaryota > Viridiplantae > Streptophyta > Magnoliopsida > Fabales > Fabaceae > Glycine > Glycine latifolia. The sequence continues at coordinate 25,737,842 of CM023947.1, read as the reverse complement.
CAGGAAGCAGTGGAAGAGATCATTATTTGGGTGCTTCTTCTGATGACAACGATTCTGAAAAGGACTTCCTTATGGACTCCATTGTCAATGTTGAGGAACAAAATGATGGTGGTGATTCTCCATCAGATTCTGATGAGTGTGGTGGATTGATGCATGTGCAGAGAAACATAAACATGCTTCAGAGTTGCAGAAGTATGCGCGAGTTTGAGATGATTAAGAAAATAAACGAAGGAACCTATGGTGTTGTCTACAAGGCTAGGGATAAGAACACTGGAGAACTAGTAGCATTGAAGAAGGTGAAGATGAACATAGAGAGGGATGGATTTCCAATGTCATCCTTGAGAGAAATAAACATTCTCTTGTCTTTTAATCATCCCTCCATTGTGAATGTTAAAGAAGTAGTTGTTGATGATTTTGATGGTACTTTTATGGTAATGGAGCACATGGAGTATGACCTGAAGGGGCTGATGGAGGTTAAGTAGCAGCCCTTTAGCATGAGTGAAATTAAATCCTTGGTACGGCAACTTCTTGAAGGTGTCAAGTATCTCCATGATAATTGGGTTATCCATAGGGACTTGAAGTCATCAAACATCCTGCTGAACCATGATGGGGAGCTTAAAATATGCGACTTTGGGTTGTCAAGGCAGTATGGAAGCCCGCTGAAGCCATATACTCCTGTTGTGGTTACACTATGGTACAGGTGAGTAGCATTATAGTATTATTTTAGTTTTCATTGAAGTTATCTCTAGATGTATCTGGTTTGTGATTTTTCAATCATATTGGTAGAGAAATGTATGTGTCACAACTCATGAATGTTGTATTGGTTTGTGCAGAGCACCTGAACTTTTGCTAGGTGCTAAAGAATACTCAACAGCAATTGACATGTGGTCAGTGGGCTGCATAATGGCTGAATTAATTGCCAAGGAACCTCTGTTCAGGGGTAAAAGTGAACTTGAACAACTTGATAAGGTTATTATTACTAAAATCACTTGGTTTTTCTTCACATCATATATTTATTGAGAGCTCTGCTATTCTAGTAAACAACTTCTTTGTTTGTCAAATGTCTGCAGATTTTTCGAACCCTGGGTACGCCTGATGAGAAAATTTGGCCAGGATTATCCAAATTACCTGGGGCTAAAGCCAATTTTGTTAAGCAACTGTAAGCATGTCTTCTCTCTTTTTCTTCTTGATAAGAATTCTATGTTATGGTTTACAAAGCAGTTACACTTTGCAATTGTTTGACTGTAAGTTATTGATATTTCAGGTTTAATACACTAAGGAAGAAGTTTCCAGCTGCGTCGTTTATTGGTTTGCCAGTTTTATCTGAGCTTGGATTTGACTTGTTGAAGCAGCTGCTAACTTATGACCCTGAAAAGGTATATATAATTCATTGAATATATTCTTATTTGTTTTCTGTGACATGAAACTCAAATTAAAACTGTTTTACTTTTTGCAAAGGATAGCAGCTGAAGATGCTCTCCTTCATGATTGGTTCCGTGAAGCCCCTCTTCCTAAATCTGATTTCAAGCCAATTTTTTTCTTCTTGGCAGTGATAGGACAGGTACTCTTGCGGGATGCATGAAATACTAAGAACAATGCTATTTTTACTGACATTATTTCCAACTTTGTCTTACCTAGTTAATGATCATATACAAAGAATGATATGATTGCAAGGAACAGGGTAATGGACTTCATTAGGCTCTTATTTCTTATAAATTAGATTAGAAGCGGCAAATTGATGTATAGATCTGAGAAGGTATGACATAACCCGGATTTTTTTATCTTTACTGAAACAATTGTATCCACTCTTGTGCTGGTGAAAATGATGTACATACATTTCAGGACAATTTAGTAATAGATGATGGATTTTTGCTCTGTTATGTTCTTATCCTTCCTGTACCATCTATTTCCATTTACAATGGTTTGGTCCTATCCTTTTGGCTGCCCCGTTTAATTGGGGGCTATCGAGTCTTGTTCTTTTTTCTCCTACGTTTATTCTTTACACCAGGAAATGCTCCTGAAAATTTTGGCTTCATTGATGCACAAGCATTGGTAGCTGTTGGATATGTAGAAAAATAAATCTTGCAAGGAATATTCATTTTTGAGCATGGTCAGCAGGTAATGATGTTAGGTTTCTCAATTTGAAAGTGGTTCCCGGAAATAAAATGATATTATGTTGTTGGCTTTTATTAATAATGTCTCTTTTTTCACACTTCCATATTATGTTGCTCCACAAAATAAGAGGATCTAAATTCTTTTTTACTGTACAAGTTCAATTTGAAACTTTCGTATACAGTAACTGTCAGCAAGATAACGTCATGTAATCTTTCATGGTTATGCTATCAAGTTTTGCTCCTTTTTTGCCCACATTTAATTTTACACCAGGAAATGCTCTTTTAAAAATGTTGGGTTCATTGATGTGCCAAGCATTGATAGTTGTTGGATTTATAGAAAAATAAATCAATTGCAAGCAATACTCATTTTCAACATGGTCAACAGGTAAACAATCTTAGGTTTTTCATTTTGAAAGTTGGTCCTTGAAATGAAATGATGCATGCCCCTTTACCGAAATATGAATTGTTAAATTAACCAGAGGTTGAATTATGAGTTTAGGAAGTGGATTGCATGTTGAACTTTGGTGAAGCTGGGTTTAGAAGCTTTTGGAGCTGCTGAGAAAAACGACAGACTGTTACATAGGTGGCAAAGGGTCTGTTTGGGTAAGCTAATATAGAAGCACTTTTAAAAGAAAAAAATAGGAAAGAAAAAATGAGATGAGTTTTTCCAAAAGCAAAAATAAGTTTTTCATTAGTTAATTTTTAGAAGTTGACCAATATAACTTCTCTAAAAGATAAGATAATATCTACAAATAAGCTAATAGAAAACTCATTTTAACTTATGAAAAAATTCATTTCATTTTTTTCTTTCTCTAAAAGTGTTTCTAGAGAAACTTACATTCAAACAAGCTCAAAGTTCACCAAGGGTGCTGAAGTGATATTAGCCCTCAATTTGTGCCCCTTCTTAACACGGCAATTGGTGTATAATTTGATGAAGTTCAAGGGAAGTAGCCTCGTGTAATGAGGAGATTCTTGTTTTTTGTATTGAAAATCGTGTTGTGATGATAATGTATATCCCTTAATTACTGTGGGGTCTTGTGGAGGCTGGTGAAGAAATACTGAAGCTATGGAGTACTAATTTGTTCGTTTGAACAAGACGTGTATGATTTGATTTGTGTATAATTCTAATGATTCAGAATCCAACTGAAATCTACCATCCCCCCCATGGATAACGTAAAACATAACCAAATATTGAACCTTGCAAGGCGCTGAGCACTACGTAGCTGATATTCGATATTAGCTATCCAGTTCTTCGGTTTCAGTTAAAAGGTTTGCAATCAGTTCTCAAGCACTGGTTGTCAATCAAAGGGATTTTATTTTTATTCACTAAAAAATGTATAGTATGCTTTTTTTTATAATAAAAAAAATCTAATTTATGGTACGTTTTAAGGGATTCATTGCTTACCTTACAGAAGAGTAAAACCTTCAAATTAGTTTATTTCTTGAGATTGTACAGGATACATATTTTAGTCTGAGATTTTAAACTCTTGTATTTAGTGTCTTGTATTACGTCATTTTTGTGTGCAAAATGTAAAGTGATGGATGGCTAAAATTCATAGGTCTTAGTAACGAATATTCAACTTGCCAATCGAACTCATTGTCAGGGAGAAGCTAATTAATCTAAAAATTACAATTTTCAGGTTACTTATACAGAATCTTCATGAATTATTTAGTATCTCGTTAGAACTTTGTTCATAATGCACTTTTATCAGGAAAAATAAATAAATTTATACTAACAACCTTTAAAGTCACATTCCATGAACTATGATTGTGATTGGTTGTCAGTATAAAAAACTATGTCAATTAACTCATCAAATTTGTTTTAGTTAAAAACATTTATATTTGAAAATTTTCAATTTTTAAATTAAAAATACAATAAATTTTATTATTCACTTCATATCAAACATATATAGAAACAAAATTATGAAAAACAAAGACCAACATTTCAAACCATCAAAAGCAGCACAAATGCGTCCCCACAATAAGTCGCTCAAATTTTGCCAACTAGTTCATGAAATCAAAAGTTTCACGGGTTCGAAAACACCTGCAAATGTCAAGTGAAAATTCATGCAGAAAAAGCAAGAGACCAAAATTCAAATTCAATCGACCTTTTTATTCATTAAAGTTGCTCTTCGAATGTGGGTTTGAGAACAGCCGGCATTTGCAGTAAAGCTGAAAGGTAAGCGGATTTCAGAGTATATTAAAATACAAATTGGCAACGAAAAGTTTTCCTATAGCCAAAAAAGAACAATTGCAGTTCGAGCCCGAGGATCAAAGGGATAACTCTATTTAAGACAGCACTTTCTCGACTTCAACTGTCACCTCTTTGGGTGGTTTCTCAGCATGAAGGTTAGCAACAAGGCCCTTCTTTGAATAGTAATCAATAACCTGCATGTTCAAGGCGCAAATTTTCATTCAAGGCCATGAAATTACAAAGAAAATTCTACAAAAAAAAAAACAGATAAACCATCAAAACACACAAAAAAACTGATGAGGCTAGAAATTTGCCGAAATGGTGAGAGAATTTAAATAAACCTTCAACCAAACCAAGCATAACCAAGAAGTTACATCACGTTATCTTGCTGACAGTTACTGTGTATCGAAAGTTTCAAATTGAACATGTTTAGTAAAAAAAGAATTTAGATCCTCTCATTTTGTTGAGCAACATAATATGGAAGTGGTTCACCAACATAAGGGTATCATAACTAGTTAGTTATATGATTCTAATTAAATTTAATAAAAATTGTGTCTTTCTCAAACAAGACCATATCATGTTACTCAACATAAGGGAATCCAAATCCATTAGTAAAAGAATTCAGAATCATACTGGTTCGGTTTGCTTGTGAAATGCCTCCAGTCTTGACTTAAGAACAGCCGCATTGTCATCCTTGCGCTGGATAAGTGGTTCACCAGTATCCTGAGGAAAACAAATTCGACAATGAAAGTGTTAAGGGCTAGTGCTTCCTTAAGCTGCCATAACAAAGCTTGTGGCATGTCCTAACCTTTAAAATTGGGCAACCTCCACTTCACCTAAACTTTCTATTCATCAAAAATGGAAAAGGAGAAAAATAAAAAGAAAAAAACTTTTTTTTTATAGATTATCATTACTGCCAGCAACTAAATTCAGCATTGCCCTAAAATCAAATTCATTTCCCAATAAAACATCTTAACAAAAAAGTGTGGCACCTCATTATATTTATTAAAAATGAACTAGGCTTTAATTCAACCCCAAATACTAGCTCAAGGGGAGAGGATAGCCCAAGTCTTATTAAGAGTATTATAGCCATATTCATAGCCAACATGCCCCTCTCACATGACTAGATGGGAGCTTTAAGTGTGTATGACTACACATCTGTGGGTGGCCAAACATCCAGGCTATTCATAGGCTTTCATACCATATTAAAAAGGGATTTTGCCTAACTCAATCTCGAGCTCATTCTAGGGTGGAGAATTCCCCAAGTCTTGTAAAAAGTGCATGGCTATATTCCTAGTCAATGTTGGACATCTTAACAATATTCAAGTTTGAATTGCACTTAAAGATTTTACAGAACTCTCATAAATATTAAAGCACCTATAAGTAGAATTCATGTTAAAGCAACTATCATTATGCAGGGTTTAAATAAAGATGCAGACTTACATCATCAACACCAAGAACCTTTGGAGGGGCAAATTTTGTATGGTAAGTTCTGCCACTGGATGGGTGTATCCAGCGACCAGTAATTCGCTCCTCAAGGATTGCATCATCAATTGCAAAATTGAGCACCTTATCAACTTTAACTCCTTGTTTTTGCAGCATCTCATCAAGCTGCAAATAAAGAAAAGACAGATTCAAAAGATGTAGATGAACAGGATGTAAAACAGTGCACATAATCAAGTAACTCTGTTTTTATATATGCACAAGCCCAATATTTCAAACAAAAGAAACACACTTAGTAACTCAGATGTCAAAAACAATGTCATACCTTCTGTGCTTGGACCACAGTTCTTGGAAAACCATCAAGAATGAAACCTTTCTGACATGATGGTTTCTTCATTGCTTCATCTATAATGCCAACAACCAAGTCATCAGAAACAAGTTCTCCCTGAAAAATTATAACACAATATCATGTTAGCAATCTCTCAAGGTAAATGCTCAGTTGATATTCTATACAAACAGGCCTTACCTTATCCATAGCTTCTTTAGCCTTGACACCAAGAGGGGTCTTAGCTGCTACAGCTGCTCTTAACATATCACCAGTAGCTAAGTGGCATAAGCAGTACTCATCTTTTATGATTGGTGACTGGGTGCCTTTTCCAGATCCAGGTGGGCCTGCATTAACATTTTATCAAGTTATACTCCACTTGAATTTCTGAAACTATATTTAACGATTTCAAATATATAATGTAATTTCTTAAAGCAAGAATCACTAATGGCCAAACCAAGCCAAATAATGAGAATACCCTACTTCACTAACTTGTCAGTACTTGGAACATTGGGGCAAGACATATGGAAGCATATCAAATTAAAATAGTAGCCTAAGTGCAGCACAGAGGAACAATACAAATCTAAGAGCTACTCATCAATTAAAACAGGAGCTATCAATTCACAAAATATTGTTTCAATTTGAAAGTTTATGGAAGACATGGAAGTATGTGTTTCACTCTTGTTTTTTCAAACAATAAATAAAAAGAAAAAACATTAATAAAGGAGAATGAGGATCCATTATAGGTGAAATCTCCCTGTTATAATAGGATTATTGAAATATACACATTAAATTTCCCATCTTAACTCTTGTGACATAAACAGATTCAATTTGAAAGTTCAACAAGGCAACTCAATTTCGCACTTCATTTTTCTGTCTGGCAAATACAACATGTAGGTGTCAGAAAATGGCCAGATTTATATTAATAGGGAAAAGTTGCTAGCAATAATAAGATGAAACACGCTGAGAAAGCATAGGCTCTACAGTGGAGTACAATTCTAAATGATAATCAAGTGAGTATAAAGTCCTAGAGACAAAACCAACAGCACTTGATTGAAACCAAATAAAAAGAAAGAAAGAAAAAAAAAAACACCACAGACTAGCATCTTTCCACCTATAGTACACAAGACAAATCTACAAACTAATGTTAGCATGAATGCAAAAGTACACAGAATTTCTACAGGAAGTTATAAGCAAATTTAAACTAGTTTATTATCCAACCACACGATAAGGAATTATTTGCCACAAATGTACAAGTCTCTATTGTCTAAAAGCAAAGCCACACAGCTCAAGTCAGTTATGTTACTTAGTCTGAAAATTATCAAGCCTGAAATGTAAAAAGTTACAGATAAATGATGACCTGGAAAAAATGAGAAAGAACAAACGCCCAAACCTCTTTAAGGGATGGACGCGTGTAGAATTTAGATTTCACAATTAGAGAATCATATTCAAATAACAGGTACTAATCAGTTAACAAGCATGAATCAGAACTACTTGGGGTTCAAACACCGATACCAAGCCAGTCAATAACTTCAAAGAATAAGACCAACAAGCACATACTCCTAAAATCCTTCAAAAGAAGTTTTTAAAAAAAATCACCAGAAAAACACAACAAAAAATCCATTTACCGAAAAGCAAATTCTCTCATTTTCTCTTCCAGTAACTGAAGAACCCAGTACATCGTTCCAGTGTATGTCCATCCTCAACAGTAGAGCCAAAAATCACATAAATTTCTCAGCATTTTCCCTATGACTCAAGCAACAGCAAATACAACCGAAGGAAACCCTAAAAACCGCATCTACAACATTCGAACGCAACGCGTGCGAAAGCATCAAACTATATAAGACAAGCATTTTCGAATTTTCGGATCTGAATTAGCAGCGAGCACAAAAATGACAACTTTATGGCAATTTTTCTTTTATTTTAATATATATACATATATATATATATATATAGAGAGAGAGAGAGAGAGAGAGAGGGAGATAGATACCAATGAGAATAAGACGCTTGTCAGGTTTGGAAGAGCACTTGAAACGACGAAGGAGCTCAGTCATGAGATCCAGAGAGGGAACATCTTCCAAGTTAGTGTTCGCCATTGTTGTTTCTGATTCTGATGTTGTGAGTAGAAAGAAGAACAAAACAGAACCAGAGTCACTTTCTCCAACGTTGTGCTTCTTCGGACCCTCCCACGCACACGCACGCTTTCAAAACTCAACTCGCCGTCTCTTGCCCTTTGTTTAGCTACAAATGTTAGGTGTGTGTTTTTTTCTAATTATTTTTTCTCTGTTTTCCTTTCAACCCCGTTTTTATAATTTTAATTTAATATTTTCTTTGGGTAGGTTTTTCCATGTCAAATCAAGACTACGACTGGATCAAAGACAACTAATTTTACTTACGATGTATAATTATAATTATTACTGATATAAAAAAATTTTAAAAAAAAATCAAGTCTGTGTTTTCTCACGTGTGAATATAATCAAATCTTATACGAGTGAAAATCCTCTAAAATATAATGGTAGAGTATTCAGTAAAATAAACAAATTATTGATTAATATAACACTTAAATCATAATCCTTAGTACACCAGATCCATTCTTTATATATATTCATATTACTTCCATTTCATTTACCTTGCTATTTCTTCTATTTTATATAAACTTTGACACTTATTTATACTCTTCAAATTATATATTACATATCTTTTATTCAAAAAGAAAAAACAATGCCGCTGGCACTACTCGAAGCATTTGAGATTAAAATGTATTTGTGTCAGTATCGATTTAAAAAATGAATTCTTTAACATTGCACCTTTCAAAAAAGGATTTTTAACATTTCTTTCTAGATTAAATTTTCATATTTTTTTAATTTCATATAAATTTTAACTGTTAACTTAAAAAAAACACATTGAACTCGATAAATAAATTAGAAATTAATTAAGTCTCAGAAAATATTCATCATTCTCATTCTCTTGGCAGAAAGTGTGTTACTATTAAGGTTTTATATGAGATTTTATTGGTTACATTATTAGATATCCACTTATATATCTAGTTCACGACTTGACGATAATTTGGTTACGTTTTGGTTTCGCATGTAAGCTAAATTCAGAGACAACTAATGAGCATTAACTTTTTTCTCTCATCATTTTTCTAATGCTAAATTTATGTTTGAATTAATTAATTCTAAGCTTAAAAGTAATTTTTAAAGAATTTTTAATTAACTATATTGATTATCAACGTTTGTTTATCCTACTGTAAAGGAGCTAATCAGGTTATTAAATCTATTGTGCATAATTTTATTTCAGTATCCATATGAATTAAAAATTGTAAGTTAAATGAAATAAATTTAGTGTGATAAGGTCTATGTTTTAAGTGTTGTACTGATCAATAATTTACTTACTTTATCAAATACTGCACAATTATACTTTAGAATTTAGAGGATATGCGCTCATCTTATATTAGAAGAAAAAAATATTGTATATTAAATTTAAATATAAACAATTTTATTTTATTTTATTTCATGTTATCATTTCTAAAACATGAGTTATTTAATTCTAATTTTATTTTCAAAGATTCATTTTTATTTATAATAAAAATTTCAATAGAGAATATTTTAAAAATAATCTTACTCGTATTAAAAAAATTAAATGCTATAAAATTAATTATTTTGTTTATATATCAATTTCTTTGGGTAGGTGCGGTTACCAGACGCAGACGCCGACGCAGACGCTTTTTTCTTTTTTAATTTTTTCATCTGTTTTCGTGATTGTGATTGGTGACGGTTCAGAGCGCCAACAGTTGGTGAACCAACTGCATGCAATCATAGCCATTCAAATGTTTGTGTAATAACATGAAAAAGTACCATATCAAAGCTTAGTGGCCGTTGGATGAAACTCCACACAGTGTAGTCCTATGTTCACTTGTAGAGGATCTAAATCCCAGGTTACCAGTTGGTTGTTGCCTTTAACCAACAAATCTTATTTTATGTTCCCTTTAGTATTTCTTTTTAATTGAAGATGCTTCTTTTACCCACAGAAATTGTATACTTTTCATACAAGTATAACAGTTAAATGAATAGTAGTTAGTTTAATTCTATTTCGATTTTTTTTATAATTAAGTTATAAGTGATTTTTTAGTTTCTATGGAAAAAAAATTAAGTTGATTAAGTTTTTTATTTTAAAAATTAACTAAATTTAGTCATTTTGTCAAATTTTTACTTAAAAGTTTTCAACTTATTTTTTTATCTACATATTCAGGAGTTTATGATAAATTTGAGTTAGAAAATAATTTTAAAATCTATAAGTAACTTTATAAGAAATTTAGTAAAATTTTAATTTAATGAGATTTGGAATATTTTACAAGATAATTTTAAAGAGAGCTTTTTTTAGATTTTATTTTTATGTTGAGTGAAATTCCATGTCTTGATTTTATCAAAAAATAATTTAATTTATAAATAGTGTCATGGAGATTATAACAATTTACTTAATTTTAAAAGTGAGAATTTAATTAACTAAAAAAAACTAAAATCAAATATAGTCTAAAGTATAATAACCAAGGCTAAATAAATAAAAGAAAAAGAAAGAAAAAAAAGTTTAAATTTTCAAAATTCTGTCGCAAAAAGCTTTAGCGACGACTAAAATTCTGGCGCGAGTAGCGCCATAGGTGCTGGAATTTGGCGCGAGTAGCGCCACAGCTACTGAAACTTGGCGCGGATAGCGCCATAGTGGCGCGATCAATGTCAGAACGTGACCTGGACCACTATATAAGGTCATTTCACGCGATTTTTGGGCCAAAACTCTTCATTTCTTCTTCCTCTAAGCCATTTCCGCCATTAGAGCACTAGGAAGCTTCATATCTTCTCTATTCTTCATCTAAACACTTCCTACCCAACTAGAAAGTTGATTAGAACTCCTCCATGAGCTAGATTCCAGCTTCAATTTCTCGAGAGAACAATCAATCGGAGAAATCTCGTTCTCTAGGGAACTTTGTAAAACTGAGTTTGGAAGGGAAAGAAGGCGATTCAAGGACGCTAAAGCTTGGAGAAGTGATCTTCCAGCCTTCCTCGACTGTTTAGAGGTAAGAAACTCAATTTTTACCGATTGATTTGGGAAATTGTTCTTGGGATGAATAGTGACCCATTTGAGTTAGGGCTGAAATTAGGCTTAGGTTCTTTAGGAAAGTATGATCAGGACGTTGTTCTAATGGAAATAGAATTTTGAAACATGACTTTTGATGAAGTTTGATTTTGGCTCTAAGATATGTATGAGTAGGAAGAATGTTGGTTAAATGAAATGTATTATGATATATATGGGCCTAGATGTTTTTATAAAAGATGTTCAGGAGGCTAAATAAACGGTGGAAACGTGTTGGAATAACTGTTTTAGCCAAGTTGGATAATCATTGATATTTGGCCTAGATAAAGACAATTGAACTGATTAAATTGACTTATGTAGAGTCTTTGGGAGACTCTAGTGCCTTGGTTAGGCCGAGTTAGATCCTGCTGAGGATCTGTGAGTCGCCTTTAAGGTGACTAGTTCTGATAACTTTAAGATAGAAGACAAAGATGTCTAGATGCAAAGGAATTGCGTTTCTTTTCTTTTAAACGGCTAAGAACCGTTATTTGATACTTGTTTGTGTGCCTTTCCATAGGGAGGGACACCAAGGGTGTCAGTGGCGGAGACCACAGTCTAGAGATTGGACAGGAGAGCACTGCCTTGTCAGGTAAGCTCTATGTTCTTGGGAGTATTTTCCATTGCTTGTGTTCCACCATACTCCTAGAGGGAGTGATGGTTGCATACATGAATTATATGCATTGAATTGGTTGTTACAGTACTCTTCGTGATAATATGTATGCATGTATCTGTGCTTTGTGTATGGTTGTTCTTTGGATAGATCTTCTGCTCAGTAGATAGATATGAACCTCCCTAGGGGTAGAGCACAACTCCTAGTTTGGTTTGCTCCATAGGAGAGATTCCTTAAGACCAAGAGATAGGTGGTCCCGTGATGGTTGCAGCCTATTCTCGGAGGTACCATATACGTGCATCATTGCGTAGGGGTAGCTCCCGTTGGATGACACAGGTGTGAGTTTCGACCTCACACTTAGGACTGAGATGGTCCACGATGGTATACTGGGTACTGAGATGGTCCTGGATACTGATGATGTTACACATTAGAGCTTGTGTGTGCCTATGTGTTGTTGTGATGATTTGTGATATCTTTGATGTATGTAATCATGGAAGTGAGCCAAGGTGAGGAGAAGCCTCCAAGAACCCTGAGTTTACTGAGATTGTTATCTCACCCAGTATGTGGGAATTATATTTTGCAGGTTGTACATCTAGTAGAGGTGATGAGTCCCAGGGCGGGAGGCCCCAATAGGGATATGCATGGTATAGCTGCTTGGAGCAGTGTTTTGAGAGCTTGATTGCTCACTGTTATATATATATATATGTTGTTATTTTGTACCCCTGTGGGGGAAAATGTGTATGTTTGCATATATTGAGTTTCTGTATATGGTGTACCCTCATATGAGGATCTGATATGTGATATCAGGGCACTGGATGCCTACTATTTTGTATGGATGCAATTAGAGTATTTTGATGTGGAATGTACATAGTCTATGTATATTATTTTAGACACATATGGGTAGTGATCCCCGGATATATCGGTATAGATATTATAGTCCTATCTGTCGTTATTCACGTTATTTTATGTAATCTGGATCGTTAAGGCTATTGTGGTGCTTCGACATTCGTTTAATTTATTGTCTATGCGTACTATACATAATGAATCAAGAAATATAGTTTTGAATTGTTTCTGCATGATTTGAGTAATTGTTTTAATTAATTGTCGCGCTAATCTGATTAAGTAATATGTTAATACACCGGATGCATAGGGGTGTTACATAAAGGAACGAAAAAAAAATAATAAAAGAAACAATTAAGCTTAACTTATTTGTGAGTGATTGATAACATATTATTAGTTCGATAGCAAGATAAATTTTAGTTGTTCTAAGACATTTGAAGGTTTTTCTGTAAAAATAAAAGAGACATTTGAAGGTTTTTCTCTAAAAATAAAATAGATATTTGAAGGTTTTATTATGTAGCTGACATCTGAAGTTTTTGACTTTGTAAGATTTTTACAGTAACCCTTGCAACGAGCAAAACTGTAAAAGTTTTTAATTTAATTCTTAACAGACATTATAATTTCATTTATAGTAGGATTAAAGAGTTAGATATTAAATGTGAAAACCGCTTTTAGTTGAGATGAGATATTAGCATTTTTCACTGTTCTCAACCTCTATTGATGATAATTCAAAATAGGATTGGTTAATATTAAAATAAAAGTCAAGTTCCTCTCATTCATCAATAGTATTAATAAATTTGCCCAACCTTTAATTTATTCATCCACGTGTCATTACCACATTTTATTGCCATGTATTACTGCGCCCTTCTCTAATTCTCTTTTTTTTTTTTGCTCTTTCTCTTTTATTTTTACTGTTTTTTACATTGACCGTGCTTTGCACAGGCTCACACCTAGTTCTTACATAAGTGTCAATCGTTTGATTAGAAACTCGCAAAAGATTTTATAGTAGATTAGGAATGGTTTCGATTTAAAATAATATTTATTTATTTTTACTTTATAATCTTACTTTTTATTTTATTTTTACAAAAGTTCACATAAGAAACTGAATTATAGAGTCCAATAATCTTTACGCGTGACTTCAGTCACATCTATTTAACAAATGTGTTCACTTCTAAGCGTTATCACCCTTTTCAGAGTAGTGTTAATGATGCCTTAGATAAATTTGCAGAAAGAGTTTAGATTACGCTAGGCTAAGGCCCGTAAAATCCTTGGCCCTTGCAGTCTAAGGCGAAGTGACGAGCATAAAATAATAAATAAATAAAACACAAGATATTGCCTCAATCCAAATACTCTATAATGCATCTGTTTTGAAGTATTAAAGTAAAATAAAATCATTAAGTAAACTTGTAAATTTTACAATAATACTTCCTTTTTAATAAAAGCTTTATGTTTAATTGCTTAAATTGTCCCAGAGTGATGCAATTAAACAGTTAAAAATAGAGTATATTAAAAACATTGAGATAGACTTTTCCAATACTGAAATTATGCGGAAAATTGCTAGGACAAAATTTGTATGCCAAATGACAAGTCAACATAAAGTCTAGACTAGTGCAGCAACTGGTAAAGTACAAAAAACAAATAAAATTTAACATTGTCCAAAACTATAACTTGACAAATTCGATTTCAATAGTTAAAGCTGCAATACATCATAGTTTACTCCGTATCCTTCTTTTTTGATTTCTTTTTCTTCTTCTTAGACTCTCCACCAGCCTCCAAAGCTTCTCCATTACTATCCTTTTTATTCTTCTTTTTCACTGTTCCTTCTTGCTCACTTGTGACCCCATTAGCACCATCATCTTCAGCCTGATCGTCAACCTCCATCTCCTGTTCCAATTTCCTCTTTTCTTTCTTTTTCTTCTTCTCTGATTTATGATCCTTCACAGCATCACCATTTGTATCTACAGCCATGTCACCGCCTTCAGCAGCAGCAGCTTTTTGTTTCTTCTTTTTGGTTTTCTTGCCTGAAACTTCGGCAGGTGCTTCTGTTTCCATCTCTGTATCTGCAACAAATAGAATACATCAGCTTCCACACCAAGACATATAACATAATAGGAATTGCAACATATAAGCTTCTCAACTTTAAAACAAACTTAACTCTCCACAATATAGTCTCAGCAAAAAAGAATTTTTTTTAAAAAAATTCAACATATAATGGCCAATATAAGTTCATTTACATTCACAACCAAATTTATATCTTTCATGTTTTCGGGGGACAGTAGGTATCTCTTCATCCCTACCTTTGTTTTCAGCACTTTCAATAGCAGCCTGCATGACATCTATGTTCTTGCGAGGGGCAACTCCCTTGTCATAAAAGTCAAGTCGTTCCTCAACTTGCTCACGCAGTTTCTCCCCAAAAACAGTAGTACCCCTTTCTGCATTGAGGTACAACTAAATCATGACAAAGTGCTATGTACAGCCATGAGATATTGCTAAAGTGAATATGAAAGAAACAAACCAGAAAAGCAGTCAATCCGTGATGCAATTGAGCATTTGTTTGCAAGATATCGAGCCATTCTGCCCTTATTTTTGGCAGATGCCCGACCAATAAAAGAAGAGTGGAATATCAAACCATATTTGGGAGTGTTTCCTCTTGTTTTTAATGCCCTGAATAAAGCAGGCAAAGACATTATAAAATAGCAGTGAGTGCACAAGGAATAGTAATGTCTGTATTTTAGCTGAGGTCCAGCAAAACAACCTAAACAATGGAAATGCCAAATTCTTGCAGTTTCACTTCTACAAATTCATTGTTAGTTTTAGACTTTTAGTTTCTAACTTTCAATGAACAAATTGGCACTTCAAAATTTAAGAGACTTCAAAACAAAAGGTGGAGTAAAAACCTGAACAATGCCTTCTCCGCACCAAGAATTTGAAGAGTTGAAGAGGGGCACTTTGCCAAATTTGTGAGGCTACCAGCATGGGAAATCAAACGAGCACCAACAACTTCACCAATTAAAGTGGCCAAATTTGGTGCAATATCATTCATTTTAGCAACCAGGTAATCATACAAGTTCTTTCTGTACTCAGATAGGTCCATTACCCTTTGCGCAAATTGATGGACATTGATCAAGTCCACTGGGGACAAATCCTGTCCTGAAAACATCAAGAGAAAGAAGATTCAGATTGAGAATGAAGCAAAAGTTAAACCCAAAAAGATGAGAATTCTACCCATGGAGGCTTTGGCAGCTTCCACAATCTCCTTTGCTTTATCTTCATCTCCAACTATGTCAGTTAAGCCTGGAATCTTGTCTTCAGCCAACTTTGCCTTATCCTCAATAAATTTTGCAACTTTGGCATACAGATAATTATCATTTACAATTTTCACCAGCTCAGGAAAATGCCATGAATACCACTCTCTGCACATAATTGACAAAGCCACTAGAGAAATGAATTCTTCCAGTTCATAATTTTCTCAAAGAAAACAAATTATATTGAATACGAAAATTCTAGAATTAGATGAGCATTCAACTTTGAGACATACTACCTGACTCTCATGGAGAACGAATTAATATCCTTGTCAAGTGTATCAAGAAGGAAGATAGCTTGAATAACCATGTTGTCAACACGGTTAACATTAAACTTCACCTTTGCTCTGCTGTAACTATGCCCCAGACCAAGTTGTGCCTTTTCCAAATCTCCAGACTGAAAAATCAAGCAGCACAAAAACAAAATATAAATTAGTGATAAAAATAGGATACAGGTGTCCTGGATACAGAAACACAAAAGGAGGCATGAGGAAACACTAACCTTGAGATCACCAACAAACGTATCAAAATGGAATCGCACACCGCGAAGAAGTTCACTCACAAACTCATTACTTTGGCAAGGAATCTTGGTCACTTCAGATATCTGGGAACCAATCTTAGGATCAGACACACCTAAACTGAACTTGGTCTTCTTACCTTCCTTCACTTTAGGCAAGTTGGTCTCCAAGACAGTCCTCAGCTCATCAGTTAATATGCCTGAACATCCAAAAAAAAATGAGCAACATACAAAAAATTAAAAAGAATTCAAGTTCACAAGACACACAACTAATACTTAAGCCCTGTTTCCATAAAAAAAAAAAAGGTAAAATTAACTTAGCTTCTCCTCCAAGTTAAAATCAACTTATCACTTTACTTTTTGGAGAAGCTCAGTTAATTTTACATTCTTATTTTCTCCTACTTACAATTTAATATAAAATGAGCAACATACAAAAGAATTAAAAAGAATCCAAATTCACAAGGCACACAAACATGGCTGATGCCCTGTTTGGATAAGCTTCTCCATAAATAAAAAAAAGGTAAAATAAATTTAGCTTCTCTTATAAGTTAAAATCAACTTATCACTTCAGCTTTTCAGCTTTTGGAGAAGCCCAGTTCATTTTACACTCTTATTTTCTCCTACTTTAAGCACTTATGGAAAAGTTTATCCAAACAAGACTTTACTTACTGAATGTTTAATCTATATCACGCATGTTAGCAAACACTGAAAACGCAATAAAAAAACAGAATAACCAAACGAAGCATCAACCAAAAATAAGGAAAATAATGATAATACTAATAAACTTGGTACGAATTGAATCCCTATAACATACAGCTTCAATAGAACCTAAACAAAGCGCAGAGAATAACAGTATGAGAGCGTTAGTTTGGTTACCTTCGGAGACGGCGTTGCACTGTTTGAGGGCATCGAGAGCGGAAGTGAAAGGGTTGAAGGAGCGAAGCTTAACGACTTTGCCGAACCTGTTGAGGTCCGAAACGGAGTTCCGAACCGCTTCGGTGTTCTGGCCGATTTCATCGACGCCGTGAACCTCGAACAGGCTGTAGCCCGAAGCGGATTCGTAGAGAAGGAACAGCGCCATTGTTGAAACCCTAGAAGCGAGGAGGTAGAGCAAAATAAAATGGCGTTTAGGGTTTAAGAAAGAGCAAAATAATGATGTTTGGTTTGAAACGGGTCGGGTTGGACAATAAAGAAGATTGTAGATCGGGTTATCGGCCAACAAAACTCGGCAGCTACTTTTGGTGATTAGTAGTGGGCTGTATATTTTGGGCCTTGTACATAAGTCGAATCGTAGGCCCGTGTTATTCTCACTTCCCTTTTATGTCTCTTCTCTCTCTCTCCATCCATTTGTTTTCAGATTTAGCTCTTCTAGAGTGAGTGAAAAGTACAATAATAAAATTAATGATTAATATTATAATTAAATTTAGATTTTGTTAGACGCACTGAACACACACACATATATATATATATATGTACTCCCTTACCTAGAAGAGCCAATTCCTTTTTCTAAATGTAGTTTTTCAAAAAGATTAACTCTAGTTAGTTATTTACTCTCCTCCCGTTTTAAAACTTTCCTTCCACTCCTTACCTTTCTTCCTCTCCCACTCCTACTTCTCCTACTCAGCTACTCCATTGCCCTGTTCGGCTGTTCCCTTGCTAGTTGTAGGTGAGTTGTTCATCTTGTGTTTCCTTTTTCATCAAATGCAATGGAAACTTGTTTTTATTGTGCATCAATATGCAATGAAATTGAAAACACGTAAATGTTATGTATCAAAACATTTTTTCTTGATTAATTTTTCATTCCTTTTGATTAAAATCTTCCGTCATGTTATATATGAAAACTTTTTTCCGATTAATTTCTCCTTCCTTTTGATTAAAATTTTAGGTTAAATTGTATTTTTTATTCCCTTTGTACTTTTTAATCCAAATTTTTAATTTTTTTTATTTTTAAATTTGAAATTTTGATCCCTCAATTTTTTCAATCTTTTCATCCATTAGCAGTTACTTCATATAATGTGGCACTTTCATGCTAATGTGAAATGAAATGCCATCATTGTAGAGATGAGACTAAATCCTAAGTCCCTTTCTTTCTTCATCTTTACTATCTAAACCACTAAATTATTTGATTTACTTAAGTTATGTTGTAAACACTATTATATATACATTACTATATGAGTTAATTCTTTTTTAAAATATTTATTAATGTTAAATTTGATTAATCCACTAAATATAAAAAATTTAATAATAAATTATATTACTTATTAATTAATAAATTTCTTCATACAATATTTTGTCTTTCATTTTTTTTATTCTATTTTTTCTTATTTTTTACCACATCACTAATTTATATAATTATGTTATTATTATAATATTTATTTAAAAAATATATTTGGAGTAGGGTTTAAATATACAAAATTAGGAGGAACAAAATATACACATTCAAAATACTTATATATAATTTTATACAAATGTCACTAAGAACATCATTAATGCAAGTTTCTTAATCATCTTTTTGTGGTTTGCGCAATATTTTTTGTAGTTCTCACGGTATCATATTACTCCTAAGAAACTCATACACAATTTTACTTAAATGCTAAGAAATCACAAAAAAACTTCAAAAAATTCACACATTTATATTTTTAATTATAACTTAGTTATTATTCAAATAAAATAATTAATTAATTTTTGAGTTTTTTTAATACAAATAATAAATATGAATAATTAAAAAAATATTAAATATCAATTAAAAAATAAATAAAAATTATATAACATTGAAAGTAAATACGTAATAGTGAAAATATATTTTTACATAATAATAAATAATTAAACACAATGACATTGAAATTAAAAAACATAACAATGAAAAATATAAAATATTACATAAAATTAATTATTGTTATTTTCTTTTTGAAACATTCCCAAATATACTCAACCAAATTTGTTTGAAGTTGGTGGTATTTTTGTTTGTCATGAACATTTGTTTTTCTTTGGAGGTATGTTGATTTGATACTAGGGTGAGCACATGAAGGTACTTTGAATGTCGACATATTGCCTACACTATCGTAATCAATATTATTTTGATGTGTTATGTTCGTCCTCAACAATCATGTTATGCAATATGATGCATACATAGATGATACTTTTCATTATAACAATATCCCAAAAACGTGTCTGACCATGTATAATTTCGAATCGAGATTGGAACACCTCAAATGCTCGTTCTACATCCTTTTGATTATGGTCATTGTGCAAATAATTTTCGTTTTTCTCCTTATGGCATGGCATTGAGATGATCTTCACAAATGTAGCAAAGTCTGGATAAATGTCATATGCTAAACAATATCTCATATATTATATTGGGTTTTATTCACTGTATATTGCAATACGGGTGCACATCTTAACAAAACTTCATCAAACACATTAGATCCATTTAATATAGTAATGTCATTATTTAAACCCACAGTGCCAAAATATGCATGTCAAATCCACAAGTCTTGTGATGTCACATGTAACGACCTATAACTATTATAATTATTATATTTTCTTTAGGTTAATTTTTTGTGAAAATTGTTAAATAATATATTGTGTGAATCGTACTACAAAATGACTAAGCATATTATAGGTAAGTGATAAAAACCTGTTACATATATATTTATCATATTTCATATTACATCTTCCTCCTTTGTTACATCATAAACACCAGAGCACTCCAAATACTGTTATTCATTTACAACATCCACGACCCATATCCTTTTTTTCAAACAATTTCCCCAGTACTCTCCTCTTCATTGACCACGATTATGGAACCCATGGCCGGGTTCGGATACACGGGAGCAAATTGTAAGAAGGGGTCATGTGGATTAAAAGCTTCACTAAAAACAGAGACCGAAAAGTGAGTTCCGAAATAGATGTGTGCACGCAGGGCGGGTTGCGTAGTTATTACATAACAATTTTTGTCCTCATCTATATACCATGCGATTTCTAGTGCATCAAGGAACAAGATGATTGATGCCATCTAAAATGAAACATGGGACAAATCTAGTGAGAAATAAATTTCTTAGTAGGCAAAATCTAAACCATCAAAACACGTTAGTAATCATTATAAAATAATTATGCAACTATATAAATGCATGAAATGAAATTGTCACAGGTGCACATGACCTCTACATATGTAGTTATGTAGGAATGTTGCGGCCGTCTTACGCTAATCATGCATAAATTTCCATGTATTAGCACCTGATCTCTCTACATCTTTATTCTAGATGTAGCATCATAGGTCCGGTTTCACAAATCTTGTATTGGACTAGGAAACTCGAATCAATCATATTTACACATCAAAATTCATTATTCACATAAAATCTTATGGAAAATATTTCCATTATCTCATCATACGTACCAAAAGGATGGTTAAACCACCATAACCTATTCAAGCAAAATCCTACCAATTTAGGCAGGTTAATTTAATATTCTCAAGATACGAATATTCTTGTTAGAAATCCATAATTCATCTCGTCTTCCTTTAGGATATATGGGTATCTATAATCCGGGTTAAGTGTAACGTGTAACCGGGATAGGTATAGCAAGGGTTGGGTAACTTGTAACCGGGATATCCGAGGTGAGGTTTAACTAAGATACTTATGGATAGAGGAATCCGGGATAGCCGGGATAAGTTCTTGGATAGATTGGATACTTATATCCAGGATGGCCGAGATAAATGGAACCTGGATGGTATGTTTATATCCGGTATAGGCAGGATAATGTTAACCTAGATGATTATAACACACAATGTATCCGGGATGAATATATCATGCGTACTGTATTTGGGATGTATGAGGTAAGTTAACCGGGATGGGCAAACCATAGGTAATTATATCCGGGATGGTCGTGATAAGGTTAACCGGATTGGGTC
Source organism: Glycine latifolia (assembly GCA_013407115.1). Taxonomy (NCBI): domain Eukaryota; kingdom Viridiplantae; phylum Streptophyta; class Magnoliopsida; order Fabales; family Fabaceae; genus Glycine; species Glycine latifolia. Next base: position 25,716,461 of record CM023947.1, on the reverse strand, counting down.
TATCATAGGTAGCCGGGGTAAGGTTTAACTTAAATGTTTATAACCAAGATAGAAAGATCCGGGTTGACCGGGTTGTATACCTTCTGGATGGGGTATCATAAGTCATTATAACTGGGATGGTTTGCCCGGGATTCGCTAGTTTCGTACATAAATCATCACTTACCATCAATCTTCATGTATTTGAACCATCTGTCTCCATACCATTCAACCTCTACTTCCAAAAGTTAATATTAATAATTCCTATAGATTATCAAAGTACTTCTAAAAAAAATCATCACATATAACTTCCCATACCGCTAATAATTTAGATTATAAATCCTTACCTATTCTGGGTTAAAATCACCGTAATCTCATCATAAAATAACCTTCAAAACATAGATTTTCCAGCTTAAATAAAATCTAAGTTTGGCCAACTAAGCACATAAATTAATATTAACCAAATTATGAATTAGAGATTGAAGCCTAGCCTACCTCAAATAAGTCTGATGAACTGAGTAGAGAGTGGATTCTGGAGTTGAAGATTTTTTTAATTTTTACGTGAAGTATATAAGATGAGTAAAACTATGGTTTAGGCAGCCAACGGTGGTAGAAAAAAATAAAGGTCTTAATGTAAAGAGTGAGGGCTGAAAGTTTTCATGCAGAAATTTCTGAATGCAAGACTATTTATACTAGTTTATTTAGTTGTGTTCTAAGTGATTTAATTAAGTTATAACCGGGTTAGGATTTAGTTTGGTTACAAGGTAACTATCCTTGAAGATTTTTATTTTAAGTTAATCATTACAAATATTCCTTCATTTATGGCTTCAAGTACGTGGAAGTTTACTGAATGTTAAACTTCAGTTGCCTATATCCATATGTCTGTACTAAATAAAGTAAGATTCCTTCATTTAATGCCTTTGAAAAATTATCTATTGGTTCTACGTAAATTTTCTGCTATGTGTCTTTCATATTTCCTAGAAAATTCACGTATAACTTGCTTTGGCTGAAGATATTCATGTCATTAAGCAAATATATCTGTTGCACCAATGGTTTAATATTTTAAGAAAGATTCCATATATTAATAACTATATGATTAGGTGGAAAGCGTAGTACAAGTGACCAATTTTGATTGGTTCTACTACATTTGGCTAAGCTTATTCTTCTTAGTTTCTACGTGAATTTCTTTTTAGATTTAAATAAGTTTTTATATTTTTGTAACCAACTATTATCATATTTTAATTATAAATAAAATCTAAAAATATAATTTTTGAGAATGTTACATCACGACTTCAAGAATGATTCTTAGGTTTCGATGATTACCTCGACAAAATTGACATTTCCACGCACTTGGACAATTTTTTCATTCTCGATGCATACAATCAATGGAACCTAACATACCTGGAAATCCGCGTGTTGCTCCCATTTGTAGTAGTTTTTAGTGTCTTCATTATTTGGTCTTCTCAAGTACTCATTCCCAAATATGATGCAGATGCATGATACAAATCGCTCCAATTGGGTGAGACATTGGAGATGGTGTATCATATTCTTCGACTTCGATGGGTGTCTCTGGGTTAGAAAATGACAAATAATCTTCACTAGCATAAACCTTTTTCTTTTTTAACACTTTAACACAAATTATGCATCGAATTTTGGTTGATCTTTCAAGAACAACCAATCATGTTTAACCTCAAAATTTTTACCAGTATCGTGTGGGTAAATAATATGAGCATTAGCCATAACATTATTATATGAACTTTCATGTCTCCTATGTTTATCTGTTTGCTTGTAGCACTCATTAAACTTTTGAACTTTAGAGTGAATTCTGTTCCACTGAGATTTCATTTGAGTTCAGCTTCTTTCACAAAATTGTCCGCTTTGACGTACAGCGTTGTTGTACGCATTTTTTATCCTTGCCCAATATTGTTTTGATGTTTGGTCGACTCCTATAATTGAATCATTTGACACATTGAGTCACGATCGGAAGAGAATCACATCTTTTGACACATTTGACATTATGCGAGTTTTTTTTCCACTAGATTTTTGTTCTCCCTCATCTAGTTGAATATTATCTAGACCGATTGGTGATTCAACTTCATTGCTAAGGGCTCAATATTGGATAAAGAAGGTTTATAACACGTGTTTAGGTTGATGAGGGTGGTGGTTGACTATAAATTATGGATTTTGAGAATTATCATTGGTGGGTGGCTTTATATTGGATAAAGGATTCATATACCACATATGTGAGGGTGGTGGATACATAACATATTGTGGTGAATTTTTAGAATTTTCATTGGTATGTGGTGATGGATACATAACATACTGCGATGGATTTTGAGAATTTTCACTGGTAAGTGGTGGTTGATTTTTCAAATGGTTGTAGTAATATTAGTAATTATACTGATTGAGATTCATCTCAAAGAGAACAAATACAACTAAGGTCTGACAAGAACAAGAAAAATAGAGTTAGAAGTGGAGGAATTGTGTACAAAACTTCATCAATAGAATTCATATTTATACTATCAATAGTTAATGGTAAAAATTTAGTACTCACGAAATTTTTTATCTTACTCATAACGAAACTTTGGAAATGACAAGTGATAGATACCAATAAGATTGATTGCAAAATGGTAAAATAAAAGTAATTGCAATTGACATGTAAAATTAAACAAAAAATAAATGCTAATATTTTTAGTTTGCTTAATTTATTTTTTTAAGAAATAAAATTACAGAAGCTTCCAATGCCTTCCTTTCCCTTCATCTCTTCATTTTCCTATTTGTCATTTCCCTCGAGAACCAACCTCTCCACTATCGTGCACGATACACTAGATACATATCAAATCCACAATCCTACCGTGCATGATATCAACATCCCTCAATCCACTTTCAACCTAACGACATACTTCAGTGGCTTTTCGCAAAGATCTTACCATCACCGAAAATGTGAAGCACCTCGAACGTTGCGGCACATTGGTCGAGGTTGCTAGGGAGGAGGGCACAGATGGAGGAAGTTTCGGTGGGGCTGAAGAACAATGAGCGATGTTCGAAGTTGGTCGGAACGATGTCGTTGGAGTCTGTGAGCTGTTCGTACTCTGTTGATGGTGATTGTGAAATGAATGAGACCAACTCCGACAACCATGGCGTGGTTGAAACGACGCACGAAGTTGAAACCATCGCACTTCAAACTTTGTATTTTTTCAATATCTCTTTAATGTGGTTTGTATTTTATTTTGAGTTGAGATTGCATTGAGTGATTTGATTTGTTGGGGGTAAGATGCAATTTTTTTTTGTGAAATTTCATTTGGCTCTAAATACTTGTTGAATTTGTTATTATTGTAATTGTTCATCTTTTTCGTTTGCTTCATCTCTTTGAATTTTACCCTCTTAATTCAATTAATGGTTGGAGAATACAAATTCTATGAAAATAATGATTTTTTATTGATAAAAAATAATTTCTTATATAAAGAATGCATCATTTGTTAAATAAATTTGTAGTGTCACATCAATTAACTCTAACGAATTCGAAAGAAATGATTCCTTAAGCTAAGAAATCCACAAACCACCTCCAATTGGAGATGACCTAAGTAATATTAATAGTCAAATTATTAATTTATCCTCTTAATTACTTCACTATTATTAAGTGTATAATTAGAAAATAATGAACAACTACATCTTAAAATTCAAAAACAGTTATTTTTTGAAAAAAAAATATGAAATCAACCAAAGTTTAAGAACGGAAGAAAGGCAAATGACAAGTAAAAGCATTAAGAGTTTGGCAAAAAAAAAAATACAAATTAAAAAATTAATTTGAAATCTGGGGCAGTCAAACATGCCCGATTTTGGCGTGTTCACGTCCGTTATTAATTCGGTCGCTAACACTTTTTTATATAATATAGTGGTTTTTTAAAAATTTGTCTCTAATTTGGTCTCTAGTTCGATCTCTAATTCGGTCACTAACACTTTTTTTTACAGAATATTGTGTTTTTTTTAAAAATTTGTTGCGACCACAATATTGTGATTTTTTAATTTTTTTTAAACTGAAATCAGTTACAAATTTACAGTAAAATTTTGGTAAATAGATATACCAAAAAAACATTACTTAATTTGTACTAATTTTTTATTAACTTTGTTGTTTTTATAATTGAATTTCATAAAAATGGTATCTATTTTAAATTTACGAAGCATTAATTTTCATGAAAATAACTTGTGTCTTGTGTCTAGATACATTTTTTGAGTTTTTGATTTTGGTTCAATTTTTTTTTTAAGATTTGAGTTAAAATTCAATTTAATTTGTTCAAATTCATTACTGTATATAATTAAATATGCATATAATTTTTAATTCACCCATGATTGTTTAAGTTGATGTTTTTATTTTTACATCTTAATGTCTGCAAAAAAATTAGCCCAAATTAGGTATACGATATGTCCTTCAAACGATCATAGCCCAAATTCAGTGTACGATATGTCCTTCAAACAGTTATAACTTTTGATAGAAATGTCTGATAGAGGTGTACGATATGTCAAAACGCTTGAAATTCAGAGAAGTAATTGAAAAAATAAAAAATAACATTAAATTAACTAATTAAATAATTAAAAAAGTAGACAAAAAAGAAATTTTTGGATGATTGAATATTAAATCCTAATTTTGAGGCACTTAGAAGCATATTTTGGAAAAAAGAGTTGACCAAATCCCCTCAGGAATTGGCCTAGGGCTTCTCCTCTCAATTTGAGCGTTTTGACACCAGTTTCGCCTCAATCGAACATTCCAGTCAAAAGTTATGATCTTCCGAAGTTTATATATACTGCGCCTCAAAATGACACATGTCACAACTAGGTGAAACACGCCTAAATTGGGCGTGTTTAAATACGCCCAAATTGGATATGTTTGATTACCCCAAATTTCGAATTTGTTTCCAAACTGCCCCAGATTTCAAATTAATTATTTAATTTATATTTTTTTTTTCCCTTAAGAGTTTAAGACTCACTTTCCACTGTTTTTATTTTTATTTTTGGAAGCTCACTTTTCACTGTTGTATGTGGCCAATATGCAAAATACGTGGTTGTTTTATACCAACAGGCGCTACTAGCAAAATAATAAAATTAATAATGATAAGTAACAAATGTACTTTGGTCTCGTTACATTATATTAACCCTTCATTATCATTGAAATAGTTTTTCAATGTCAACCAATACCATAAATGACCCTTAATTAGAATAACTATTTTGAACATGTGTTTTAGATTTTTTTTTTGACAAAATGTTTTATCCTAATATCATGTATTGACCATTTGATTATATTTTTTTGTTTTAAATCTAATTTGATTTAAATAATAGCTCAAAAAATTTATTTCTCAACCATCTTAAACTACTTGTTCTTTTATCTTTATTTGTATGGTTGATTTTCTTAATTACTTATCTCTTTCAAGTTATTATTTTTATCTTTATTTTTAAATTAAATTTTAATATATTTAAAATAAACCATTAAATAGTTAAAATCAACATTGTGTCTTGAAATTAATTATTTATTATAAATCTAAAATATATTTTGTATCTTAATTATAATATATATTATAAATTTAGTTATATAAAATAGTAGTACTATTTTAATCATTAATTTAAGACGTGAGAATATTAAATAGGTGAATTTAATTTGATATGTTTTGCATCTTGAATCAGTAAAAAATAATTTAACATTGTGTCTCAAAATCTCACTAATTTATTTTGGAAGGACTAAATTGATCTAAAGCCTAGAATAAAGAATCAAAATAAATATTTTAAAAGACAAATAACTAAAAGAAAATTTTAAAAAAAATAAAGGAGAGAAATTATCATGTTTTTATCCATTAAATAACACGGAATGTATAAAAAAAAACCCTAATGGACTTAGGAGTAGGAAAAGTTAAATTACAATTAGAGACTGACATAAAGCTGTGGCGGTACTTGAAAACCCTTCGTTTCTTACTAGACGCCGCTCAAATACACTTTTAATAGAACTCTCCCATCCATTCACTCACTCACTCACTCACTGAACTTGTGTTGTGTTTGTAACAATGGCTCAGTTGAAAGCTTCTCCTGCGTGTTCAACCCCTGCCACTGCTCCATCCTTTCCTACAACAGGTCCCCATTTTTCCGATTTTGTTTCTTTTTCGAGTTCCAACTTCACCATCACTCCCTTGCTTAAAATGTTATGTTTTGTACTATGACACAAACTGAAAAAACCCCGAGTTTTTAAATGCTAACAAATCTTGGGCAAAGGAACTTTCCTTTCATTCATTTTCATTGATATTGTAAAGTTTTCTCAAGTTTAGAGCTTTTGCAGCACCCGCAAAGGAAGGTCAATGATTCATTATGTATGCTTAACAGTTCTCCTTTTTTGTTTTTTTTTATTCCGTTTATTTCTATTATTTGCAGGGCACCGTCTGTATCATCAGTTCTGGAAGCCAAAACCTTCGTCGTTCAAAGAGGTGACTCTTAAAAGCTAAAACTTTAGTCTTTACAAACACACCCATGACCCCACTTATGTTCTTCTTTTATTTTTATTTTTGGTATCTTTGTGGTTTTTGTGGGTGCTATGTTGGCCTTATTTTGGTATTTGGATTTCTGTGCTGTTTGTAGTTGGGGCTAAGAACAAGCGTTGGTGCCAATAAACTTCAAGGTAAGATTTTTTTTGTCTCAACTTTAGCCCCATTTCCCCACCTGGAAGGCATTACCTTTATTCACTTGATTTATAAACTCAACTTATAAGAGCTTATCTAAGTGATTACTAAGCACACACATATAGTACAAGAGTGACAAAACAACCCAATATATTGGGGGGGGGGGGGGGGGCTTGGGGACGGGCCTTCATCCGTTGTTAGTGTTTTGTATTGTCTTCTTCATCTGTTGTTAGTGTTTTGTATTGTATTCTTCATCAGTTGTAATTGACTCATTTGTTTTCACTTGTGTTTTAAAAATCAGCATTCCTTACCAAAATTATGTCATAACAGCAGTAGACAAATGAGTTTCTAGAGGGGTAATTTGTAGCTTCTTAGAATATGGATGGTTTGTGTTGAAAACATGAGTTCATTTGAGGCACATTGTGTTTGCCGCATGAAATACGGATTTGGAGCTATTTGATATATTTAAGTTTAGTGTCTGTAATGATATTAAAATTTCTTGACATTCAGTTATTAAAGCAGCTGCACGCAGTGATACAGAGGTAGTTTCTGAAACCACAAAGGCTGGTGGCCTACGTGGAAAATTGAATAAGGTGGTGTTGGCTTACAGTGGTGGCTTAGACACATCAGTCATTGTTCCATGGCTGAGGTATAGATTTTGTCCCTCTTTTACCCTCATTTTTCTGCTGGGCTTCCGTTGTGCGTTTGTAATATTTGATTTTTCCTCTCCCTTATATATTCTGAAATCTGAATGACGAATACTCGAATACTTATGGACTTAGAGATCAAGTTTTTTAACTTTTTATTTTTATTTTTTATTTTTTATTTTTTAATTACTGATTCTTCTCTAGAAAAGAATGTTTAAATTTTTCTTAGAATGTGTAAATAGAGATCAGAGGTCATTTTGAGATTGTATAGATGAACTGATGTGTTTTTAACTAAAAACAGCTGTAGTTTTGCAGTAAACTATGGGAGCTAAAATTGGTGATTCTTAGCCCTGTCAATTTACCTGTTACTTTGTATTCTTATTTTAATATTTTTTTAATGATTTTCATGTTGCAGAGAGAATTATGGTTGTGAAGTTGTTTGCTTCACTGCTGATGTTGGCCAAGTATGTTGTGTGTTTTTTTAATTTATTTCTGCAATCAAGTTTTTAAACCTCTGACTAGGGAAATTGTTTGATCCAATTTCCTGTTTAAATGCTGCATCTGTTTCATAACAAAACTAAATTTTATAGGGTATAAAGGAATTGGAAGGTTTAGAACAGAAAGCCAAAGCCAGTGGAGCCTGTCAATTAGTGGTAAAAGATTTGAGGGAGGAATTTGTCAAAGATTATATATTTCCTTGCCTGCGTGCTGGTGCAGTTTATGAGAGGAAGTATTTGCTTGGGACCTCAATGGCTCGCCCTGTAATTGCGAAGGTACTTCTGCTTGAAGTTTGATATATTCATCTTCCTTGGTAAAGCCATTTCTTCTGTTAGCTCTTAGTGCATTGTTCACTCTTTTTATAAAAAAAAACTATGTACCCCATTGCCTAGAGGCTCCACATTATACGCAGGTAAGGTTTTGGGATATTGTACATAGTCTTACCCTTGCATATGCAAAGAGACTATGTCCGGATTCGAACCCATGACCAACAAGTCACCAAGACATAACTTTAGCTCCAAGGGGGAGGGATATTGTTCACTCTTTTTGTATTGAAGAAAAATCATAATGATAATGATAGTGGAATGTACTTATATTTTTTTCCCTTGATATATAACATATATTGATTGATACCTGCTGACTGATAGGCCATGGTTGATGTTGCCAAAGAAGTAGGAGCTGATGCTGTTTCCCATGGGTGTACAGGGAAAGGAAATGATCAGGCATGTCTTACTATTATGCTCTCATAACACTAAGTCATGCCAATTTTTTTTTATTCTAACACATTTCTATATAAACTTTTAGGTTCGATTTGAGCTCACTTTCTTTGCTCTAAACCCCAAGCTCAATGTTGTGGCTCCATGGAGGGAGTGGGATATTACGGGTAGAGAAGATGCTATTGAGTATGCTAAAAAGCATAGTATACCTGTTCCTGTGACAAAGAAATCCATATATAGCAGGGATAGGAATCTTTGGCACCTTAGCCATGAGGTATGTTTTACAGTTATCTTTAGTATAGCTCTAGTTATAGTGTTGAAATTAGCTATTTCTAATGATTTGTCATTTTTTAGGCCCAAGCATTTATTGAATTTAAGCCTAAGCATTCATTTGAGGCTAGTTGTTTAGTGTGAATGAATGATAGTGTTTATTGTGTGAATAAATGGAATGAAATGTCCTATTTATGAATGCATAAATGCATTTTCATTCTCGGATTAGATATTACACTCATTAACTATTTATTTCATTTGTACTTTTTTCTTGAATAAACCATCATTTTCTCTTCCAGAATACAAGCACCATCACTTTAGCCCACAAGATATTAATAATAAACTTAGTCCCTCAATAATTTAAAGTGTCATCATTTAAAGTTTCAAGGAATCCATTAATGTTTTAGAAGTCTCTAGAACATGTGAATCATCAACATGATTTCTATGCTGGATTGCAATAAGTTGTCACACTTTTTATCTTGATCTAGCTAGCATCATGCTTTATTTACTTTAGCTCCTAAACTATTTTGGAAATGACATGTTTCTGTTTTCTGATATATGCAATATGTAACACTTAAGGGAGATATTTTGGAAGACCCGAGTAATGAACCTAAAAAGGACATGTACATGATGTCTGTAGACCCAGAGGATGCTCCTGATCAAGCAGAGTAAGCTTTTTTCTTGTGATTTCACTTTATATATAGCCTCCAAGTTTCTGTTCTACTTTTAAAGATTTAGTACTGTACATTTTTGATAGAATGCATTATGTTTTGCAGATATGTGGAAATCGGGTTAGAGTCAGGGCTTCCTGTTTCAGTCAATGGGAAGAGTCTTTCACCAGCGTCTTTACTTGCTGAGCTCAATGAGATTGGTGGAAGGCATGGAATTGGCCGGATTGACATGGTTGAGAATCGGCTTGTAGGTATGAAAAGCCGTGGAGTTTATGAAACTCCTGGGGGAACCATCCTGTTTGCTGCAGCACGCGAGTTGGAGTCTTTGACACTTGATCGTGAAACAATACAAGTCAAAGATTCATTAGCCCTTAAATATGCAGAGTTAGTGTATGCTGGGAGATGGTTTGATCCGCTTCGGGAGTCCATGGATTCCTTTATGCAGAAGATCACAGAGACCACAACAGGTTCTGTGATTTTGAAATTGTACAAAGGTTCTGTTACTGTAACCAGTCGTACCAGTCCCTTTAGCCTGTATAGGGAAGACATTTCATCATTTGAAAGTGGGCAGATATATGATCAAGCTGATGCTGCTGGGTTCATTCGGCTTTACGGTCTTCCAGTGAGGGTTCGAGCAATGCTTGAGCAGGGCATCTAAGATTTCATTTCTCAACATGTACTTGATATAATTGACCATTTTCTTGTTTAGAAAATGTGGATTGAAGCTAGTGGGCACCATGGATTGTTAGTAGATCCCTCGAATCCTAATAAAATGAATAATATTTAAATATTCATCCAGAATTCAAATCAGATATATTAACCAAGTTCTTTGTTTGTCCGGACTACTATTGTTATTATTGGTTGTGCTGACTGCTGAGTGAATATGGATAGGATAATATGCAAATAAGTGGTAAATGTAACGAAATTACATGATCCTTGCACTGAAGGTTCCAAATTATTGTGTACAAAGTTCTTACAGAAGAAAAAGAATAAAAAAGGAGGTAGCTGTGAGATCATGGTGGCACATTTTGTATATTTAGTATATGGTTGCCGAAAAGTACAAGAAGCAGGAAACAGAAGTGGTTGTTTCGTCGGTTACTGTTGGTTCGTGACTTGGTTAGGCAAAGCCAACGAGTGAAACCCAATCTGATTTTTTTTCCCGCAACTTCTTTTTATTCTATAGAAAGCCTTTTTCAGTAGAGTAACAAGCCATGTACCAAAATAACATTCTCTTCTGTTTTTCCACTTCTCTATTTTGCTTTCAAATTTCCTTTTACATTTCCAATTTCTCTATTCACAAGTGCTTGTGTTGGTATCAAAAGGGTTTGAAGTTTGGACTTTAAGGCTTTGTTTGGGAGAGAGATTTTAGAGGGGAAGGAAGGGAAGAGAAATGTTTAGGTAGTAACATCTTCTTGTTTGAGAGTTTTAATTTTTGAGGAAATGAATTTGAGGATTTTTAAAACTCCTCTGAATTTCTCCAAAGCCTAAAAATTATTGTTCCCCCTATTTGGAGGATTTTTAGAAGAAAAACTAATAAAATTACTATCCCACCCCAGTCAGTGTTAATAAAATTATTATCCTATCCCAGTCAATGTTATTTAATTGAATTTAACTTTTTGAAATAAGGGTAAAATTGTAAAAGTATCTTATTAACTCTCTATTTCTCTATCTTAATATATTTTTAATTTTCAAATAAGGAGGAATGAACTTCCCTCATGAGATTATTAACACACCGATTGCCGTGACAACTAAGCGCAACAGTGCTAGAATCCCTGGCTGTGCTTGTAGGGTTATGGGATTGCCCCATAAAATTCTTGTGAAAAACAAAATTTGAAGAACTCAAGATCTCGAAGAACATGATCACTTCCAAATGGGTGACCATGTCCACAATTATAAAACTGAAACTTGAATGTTTTCTATTCCTGATTTTGTGCATAATTCACACTAATGGGTATTGCAAAAATGTCATATTATTATGATCCCCTTTAATTACCATTGATCACAATGATTAATGTTATGAAAAAATTATCAAATTGATTAATTAATCTTATTTTTGTATTCAGTATGTTTGAACTTTTCACGATCTCAAACAAAGAAAACAAGTTCAGAATCTCCTTCCTTAGCTCATCTCTTGAATTTTGCGAGTTATGGCCTTTCTTTTATTGGAGACACATGATGATGCTCTTAAACTGCCTCTTTCTATGCATTTAACTTTGCTGACTTCTTTAACATAAAGTAAAGGGATGGCAAAAGCAATCCAGTTCCCAAAACTAATGCCACCAAGATTTCATCCTTCAAATACCATGTTTTCTTGTCATATCGTTGTTAACTCGGGATCATACCAGAAAAATTGTACTAGAGATGTCCAAGTCCTTAAGATGTCTCCATTTTATTTGGCAACCTCCTGCTCGATTGGCTGCTGGTTATATTTGAATGAGTCAACCTTGTACAATGCAAAATTGAGTGTGGAATAGTTCCTCTAATGTTGTTCTTAGCCAAGCTCATCACTCTCAACTTTTGGAGCCTGCATCGATTATGCCACTAAGGTTCAAATTTTCAAGCCTTATATGTACAATATCGGTAGCATTTGAGTTTACATCTTAAACCATTCAACTTAACCAAGAACGGATGTGATGATGACCAAATCCAGTTAATGTTAAGCACGTTTTGAGAGCAACAACCCTATGAAACTTGAAGAAAGACTCCGATTCTGATAACTCACGTCCTGTACTGTACATTCTATATAAATAAAAGAAGGACAGCAAAGAAAACCAGTCTCCTCAGATATACAGCAAAAGTTCAGTCATAGGCTTCATTCTATCCGTAAACTTCTCGTATGTCTCCTTCTTTTTGTTAAATTTCAGCCCCCACATTCAAAGCTCCCTTTTTATCATTAGCAAGAACTTGTTTCACTTGCATATCATAAGGAATTCGAACAACTGCTTCAAATACAGTATCACAGGAAGTACCACTTGTGGAACCTCAATATCCACATGCTTATTAGCTAAATGGCAATTGGACCAGACAATTAGACCGGTTGCTTCTCGGGGATTTTTATATACTTGGCACGATATTGTTTCAGTACTCTGTTTCTTTCTTCAATCATCCTTAGATCTGACTTCTTCCCTTCAATATGTGCCAAGATTTCTTCAATTTCCTGAGGGAGTACCTTCTGGTTCTCACAAGGAAAACATATAGAAGGGTTCCTAAAAATCCGAAAGAGTCAAGTGAGTAATATAACTACCTAAATAAAAATCATAGCATATAGCATGACTAAAAATCAATTGAAAGAAATATTATATTTAAAAGAGTAGACATTTGAATGATGTTCTATTAGGTATATTATTTTCGAGCAGCTCCTCCTAGAACCATGCAATGGTAATGGCGAAATAAATGGGACCCATTAACAGGCTATTCATTGATTTTCTACTATTTGATCCATGTGTGTTATTAACATAGGCCGAGATTATATCTTATTATTTTAATTTCTCTCTTTTTTCTTCCTATGTAATGTTTGGTCTAAATCTTCATAATATTAAAATAATACTGTGCTACGAGCGCGGCTAATTAACGTGTTGGCAGCAGGCATCATGTTCTAAGAGCTCCACGCAAAAATGATTGTAAACATAAAGCAAGATGCAGAAGATAATATTCATGAGAGAGAGAGACCGGTAACCAAGGGAGAGAATTCCATTTTCGCTTAAAATGCCACCATCTAACGAAACAGCACCATCTATTGGAGAAAATACTGGAAGATAATAACAGTTTTCTGTTTGCAGTTAAGAAAACTGTTATTATCTTCCAATATTTTCTCCATTACCATCCTTGAAAAGATTAAATAACACTGTTTCCCGTAATCCAAAACCTGAGGCTGTCATAATCTGCAAGTAATTTATGTCCAGGTCAACCATGTTAACAACATAACCTATAAAGCTTTCTGGAGTTACCCCGTTTGCAATGCTAGCCTTCTCTGAGAATCATTCCTATGCAACCACCCAGTGTAAGGCCTGTAAAACCAATGCACATGCAATTTATTTTTAAATGAAATAAAAAAAACAGCTCATCTCAGGCCCTAGGCCTATAAAAGTAATCAAATAACAATGAAAATTACAGTCATCATGACTCATGAAGCAATGGAGTACCTTATATCTTCAAAGCAGATAACATGGAAACGCTTACTAATAGCATTTCCAAGAGCAGCCGCTTCAGCATAAAGCACGCTCATAATCAATTTCTCCCTTTAGATTATACTTCTCAAGGGAACTTGCAGTATCAAAAGATCTATAAATAAGACCCAGCATTTTATCTTCCCCAAGATATTCCGCTAAAATTCTGTAGATCACTTACGGAAAACACAATCGTAAGTAAACACATAGCGCTAAGAAATCTTATTCTTTATCAACAATACGGAAATGGAAAAATTATTTGTTTTTTCAGTAGTATAAGGGTGCAGTGTGGCGTACGGGAATAGGCATTAGGCCAATAAGAATCGACACGTGGTATTTATTTTGTTAGAAAGTGCGGGATGCGTGAATGCTATTCCGTTGGAATTCTCCTTGACCGATAGCTTACCTGCAATAACCAAAATACTAATAAATGCAAAGAAAATGAAAGGGAAGAAAGGAAAAAAAGAGAAGAAAAATACTAAGATAATAATTTTTAAATAATCAAATGATCTATTTGATTATTTATCTTATTTTTATGTTTAGCATGGTCTTTTATTTTTTTTTAAAGTTCATTTTAGTTCTTTATTTGTTTAAACTGGTTAAAAATGGTTATTATGTACATGTAAAATTGATGACTTTAATGAAATAAAAATATTAATAGTTAAAACTCATCACAAAATGCAAGTTAAACCTTACCTTTGTCTCCAAATGGATGTGCACCACTGTCACCTACAACTAGCGTGCATCCAATCACCACTATCTTTTGATCGCATGCAACCCACTCAAACACCACCACCATCAATCGTTGTGCCACCATCTCCTCCCAAAATGTCAACGATTCCAAGCACCATCCAATCCACCACCATCAACCTTGGTTGCTCATATCTGTCTAAAACAATTGAGAGAATCCCTCATCCATCAACTAACTGTGACCCAAACACCCTAAAAAACACCATCGCCACCCAGATCAACCATGCCACTGTAACCATTGCCAAGGTGAACTTCTTGAATTCCCTATCCTTCCAGCATAAAATCCCTTCTCATCAACTTCGTATTCATTACACCCTTGAACTTGAATGGACGCGAATCACCCTTGTCGCCATTGCATGTAGTGCCCTCGCCAAAAAACATGTTTGTGAGCTTCAAATCTTCACCGCAACAATGGTTTATGATTTGTATGAGTAGTCATGGGATTTTCGATCCAAAAGGGAATTAGGGTTGTGAAGGATGAAACTTCTTCTTTTTCCTTTTGTGGCGACTTTTAGTTACTGGTATTTATGTATATCATTAATGACATCAACTTTAATTAAACTGACAAAAATATCAATTTGAATGAGTTAAAAAAAAAATAAAGGACTAAAATTGACTTTTTAAAAGATAAATGATGAAATTGAATCAAAAGAATAAGATGAGGAACTAAATAGGTCATTTGGCCTTTTTAAATTGTTTAGTAGAAATATAAAAAAAAGTTTAAATTTTCATTTTTTTTATTTGATTGCTTAGAAAGTGAAATAAGAGAAAATAAACATATACATAAAATGACATAAATACATTTAATTAAGTAGTAAAGTGTAACAATTAATGTTAGAGAAAAATATATATTAGAATTTTTTTATATATAAAAGTGTGTTTTTTTAATATATTTTCCTTACAATATTAAAAATTATAAAATAATATATTAAAAGGTAATTATATGTTTGAAAATGCAACGGTAAAAGAAAAAAAAATGACACTTCATTTTTCCCACCCACCCACACTTCATGCTACCTACTTACCTTCCTCGCAAATCCTCTCCCCGTCAATTCCTCTTTCAACTTTTTTTTATTCTTCCATTTTTCCTGTTCAGATGCAATACGTGTGACGGTGGTTGTGGCGATGTGAGCTGGCGGTGACGGTGGCACGACGAGTCCTCCAAGTGTGAGTTTTCCCTTTCGTATGTGGGAAGAGAGGAAAATTTCCTCTTTCTGATTTCCCCTTTTTGTCTCTCCTTGCAAATGGTTGTTGTGATTGGGTAATGAGGCGACAGTCTTTGGCCCTTCTTCCCCTCCATTCTTTGACAAATTGTGCTATTTACTTATTTTGGTTCTTTTATTGAATTTTCTGATTTTGTTGATCTTTGATTCTTATTTTGTTATTTTTGGCGCCAGAGATGGCCTTAGGTTAGGCTACTGCTCCTTTCCTTTTATTTTGTTTCTTTTATATTTTTATTTTATTGACGTTGATCAGTGGAAATGGTTTAGTGATATCAGACATGCATATGTATCTAATTGAAAAGGAAACTGTTTTGGAAATTTATATTATATTCTAGGGAGTTCGTTGATATTTATTCTGTAAATTGTTTCTTGTATTGTCATTATTAACTGTAATAATCTATGTCTTTTATGAGTATTAAGTTTATACAAATTTTTATATCATTATGATTTTAATTTAATAAAAAAACATTAGTAAATATGTATATAAATATTTACAGAAGTGTATATAAACAGTAATAGATGTTAATATATATTAAAAAAAGTTATATTTATAAATGACTTATATCATTTTAATCTATATACATGTGTGTTTTAATTTTTTTTTCTTTTCATTTGCATATAACTTAGACATACTCACTTTTATGACTTGCAATTAGGCATGGACTTTCTATATACTTCCCTTAGGAAAAAAAATTAAAATATTACAATTTTAAAACAAAATTATTAATATACTGCAGTTTCAAAACTATTTACATATGTATAGCAGTTAGTGACACCCCAGGGAGACGCCATCGAACACGCCCCAGCCAGGCGCAATAGGGGTCCAGTGGCGCCCTAGCCAGACGCGACTCAATAGCTTGCGACACGTGTCATTTTGGGACACGTGTCAGTTTGAGGCGCATTGTACATAAAATTTAGAACGACCATAACTTTTGACTGGAACGTCCGATTGAGGCGAAATCGGTGGCCAAACGCTCGAAATTCAGTCCTCTAGCCCCACACAAATTCTCAAAGGGTATTTGGTCAATTTTTTTCCAAAAAAAGCCTCTAAGTGCTTCAAAATTAGGATTTAAGATTCAATCAGCCAAAAATTTCCTTTTTGTCCACTTTTTTAATTATTTAATTAGTTAATTTAATGTAATTTTTTATTTTTTCAATTACTTCTCTGAATTACGATCGTTTTGACATATCGTACGTCTCCATCGAAAATTCCTAGCCAAAAACATCATTGTTTGTAAATTAATCATGGAGGCGTACGATATGTCAAAAATATCATTGTTAAAACATAAAACGAATCAATATCCTCAACTTGTTTTGATTTGAACAAACAAATGAATAAATTTTTCATAAGATGAACATACTCGTTTTTAGATGAAAGACAATCTTCATTGTAAACAGATAAACATCAAGCTAGCATATTATATTAAGTTTATATTTGTTTATCCAATCTGTTTGCATATCAAGCATTGACGGATTTAGGACGTTGAATCAACTAGTATAGTCTATTGAAATTAAAAATTAAAAATAGTTATAATTATTATCATACATACAAAGATAAGTGATAAGTTAGGAGTAGTGGGTGCAAACATATAAATTAGGAGAATAAAATATAAAAAAAACAAAGATAAATAGCATGTAACTTTTCAAAACGAGGTGGTGCATTTGCACACTCTCATATCAATGTAGGCCTATATAAGATATCACAACATACTTATATATATTTCATGGGAAACACTTTGAGAGTTTTAAAAGAGATGTCAACAAAGAAGAAGCTACCTAGCAAGGGAAAAATGAAATAAAATAAGGACAAATTTTTTCTTTCCTCTTATCTAGTTACATAGAAAATGAAAGGAAAGACAAAAGACATATATGTAAAATGATATAAATATTCCTAAATAAGGAATAAAATGAGATAATTATTTTTATTTTTTATTTTTCGTTTTGGAACAGCCTCGTCAAGAGTCTGCACAGGCCCAAGAGTTAGGTTCTTTTCTCTTTGGAGTAAAAGACCAGTTGTAGTTGGATGACCCCCTCACCCATGGAAAAACATATTTTCACTTGAAAGTGCCATAAGAATTAACAGAGATAGAGGGAGAGGGTCAATTCTCGCCGAGCATTTCTCTCGTAAGCCACCATCACTAGCGCACATGAGAAAAGACCAAAGGAGGGAGGAAGAAATAAAGAGGAAGTAGTACATTGCTACTTAACTCGTTCAAAGTTTGTCATCTTGTTGTTATTATACACCTTTTTATTTTATTTTTGTATTACAATATAAAAAGTATAACAAACAATTATAAAACATGAAAGGTTGGTAAATAATATTTAATTTATAGCTTTATTATTTAAATATTAAAATATTGACACTAATAATCACATTATATATAATTAATTTTATTTATCACTCATTTTTTATTTGTATATATTTTAAAAATTATTTTGGTATAGGATTCCTCTATTGTGGCCTATATATAGTGATATCGAGGGATAAGATATAATCAGACAAAATTACCAGAATTGGTGAATTTTGAAAATATTACAGTCTTATTTTAAAATACGGGTTTAGTCATAATTTTTTTAAATAAAAATAATGAAGTTGTATTTTGGATCACGATTTCAAGTTGGTAGGTGCACAATTTTTTTTAAATGTTTGAAGTCGTGATTTAAAATTGTAAAATTCTAAAGCCATGTTTTAAAATATAGATTTTTTTATATATTAAATCGTGATTTAAAATATAACTTACTCATAGATTGTAATATTTTTAAAATCTATCAATTCATGTAATTTTTTTTAAAAAATTAACCAATTTCTGTGATTTTGCCGATATAATCGTATAAGATATAATCATATATTTATCTTCATATCTTACATAAGATATGATTACCTAATTTTCTTAAATTGGTGATATTAGATAAGATAATGACAATAATAACATATATAGTGTGAATCTGGTCGAGCAAAATTTGTCCCGGTATACCAAGGTAGTTGGGCTTAGTCATCATTAGACTCAGCCTAGAGATGATCGAGGGAACAAAAATAAATTCTTAAATTAAAACCAATTTATTATTAATATTCACATAATCAAAACCAATTTATTATTAATATTCACATAATCAAGTGATTAGAAACAAATAATTAATATGTTGAAGTTAATATTGAATTGCTTTGAATTCCACCCTTAGTGAAAATAATTATTTGTCCGATTTTACTTACTTCTCAACTAAACTCCAGATTAATTAGAATCTCTTTTTATGATAAATCAGAGGATTAAAATAAAAAAATTCACATTTTTCTTTTATTCGTTTTTGAAAAGTTGCTAATTTTGAAGAAAAGCCATTGGTAGCAAATAACATTTTTTTTCTTAATTTACCCAATTATAAACTTTTGGCGTATTATTATTAGTTTTGAATCTAGGAATTTAAAAATTATATAATGTATCTATGTAACTTACCATCACGTACACTAAAAGCCAAACGGATGCAGCTCCAGCTGGTGGATTAGGCATGGCAACTTGATCCGCATCCGTGGGCATCCGTCCGAACCCGTCCCGATGTCAACGGGGAAAAATTGAGTTGAGTGATTTTGGGTTTGATTTTTCCTCGCCTGTTGAATTCGGGGGCGGGGGTGGTTTTGGTAATGCTGATAACCATCCCGCCCCTGCCCCCGCCCCCGCCATGCTATATTTAATTATTTACAAAAATACCTTTATATATGTGGAATACCTTGAGATAAAGACATAATTTTATTCAAGAATTTGGAGTATAACTAATTTTATTTTCCAGCAATAAACATCTAATGTTGAAATTTTATTGTAATTACATATATTTGAGACTTAGCGCGATCAAATTTTATGCTATTGTTGTTGTTTAAAATTAAATTTTTAATAGCAATTTTTAAGTGTTCGGGGGCGGGGCGGGACGGGGAAAACCAACCCCCGTCGGGGGTGGGGACATGGGCAATTTTTTCAGCCCCATCGATTTTCGGGAGCGAGGGCGGGGCGATTTTGAGGGGTGGTGATGGACTACGATCAGGTTCAGAAAATGAGTTTAGGAAGAAGGTGAATTCAGAGAAATAACGGTTTAGAGAGAGAAAGGGAAAAGAGAGAGAAATTGTCCAATCTTTTCTATATCTTCCATATATCACCCCCAGCGTATATAACATCCTAATTTCAATAGTTTTCCACTTATCTATTACAAGAATAATAATCAACAAAT
>CM023947.1:25542864-25696666 GCA_013407115.1 Glycine latifolia | reverse complement strand
GAACATTAACGTAAATGGGCCTACCAGACTATTGAAAATAGTCATTCAAGTATGCTGGTTTCCTCTTAACTCTAATGGGCTTAACATTGCTTAGTCCACTGACTTGGGGTACAACATTCCCCACCCCATCAAGACAAACCTCGTCCACGAGGTTAGATGGTTCACAAAGGAGTGGATCAGAGCACGTGGAAAAAGACAAGTTGTCTTGCACTGGATCCGCTGTCTTGTCAAAGGATGGGGTAACTGGCGCCGGATTGGTTGATGGTGGCCTAAGAATTTGATTCCGTGCACTAGCCTCATCCAAACGTGGGTCCTTAGGCAATGTCTCAGCTTGCTCCAAAGATGGTACCTTGGATGCGGGATCGGCGAATAACAACGATTCATCTTCCCATGTCGAGTCTTCTGGAGCCAACCCCTCCCATTGAACTAGCACCTGATCTATTTGGCAATTGTGACACCATATTTTCCGACGTGATACCACGGCTTGTGGTGTGTGAGACGGCGGAATGGAGTGAAGATCCGAAGGTAATACGTGAATCTGATACTGATGGGCCGGGAAAAAATTTCGGAGCAAGGAAACATGAAATACAGGGTGAACGCGAGACCCCTCTGGTAATTGGAGCCGGTAGGCTACTGATCCAATGCGTTCCAGAACCCTGAAAGGACCGTAAAAGCATAAGCTTAACCTGTGAGAAGATCGGCGGTTGACAGTGAGTTGAAGAAAAGGTTGAAGACGCAAGAGAACCAAATCCCCCGGATGAAAGGTGATGTCTTTTCGTTTCTTGTCGGCTTGAACTTTCATCTGTGATTGAGCCTGGCTTAAGTTCTGTTTTAACGATTGCAAAATCCGAGATCGTTGTTGGAGATCGGAATCTACCGCTTCAACCGAAGTGGAGCCCAAGGTGTATGTGAGCAGATAAAGGGGGGAACGGCCATACGTAGCATGAAATGGAGAGGTGCCAGAGCAACGGTTGTAAGCCGTATTATAGTGAAACTCCGCCCAACTCAGGAATCGGTGCCAAGCTGTCGGATTTTCGTGGACAAAACATCGCAGGTACTGTTCTAAACTTCTGTTAACACGCTCGGTCTGACCATCCGATTGAGAGTGGTAGGCCGAGCTGAAATGTAAAAGAGTCCCCTGTAATTTAAACAACGTTTGCCAAAACTCACTCAGAAAAATGGGGTCTCTATCCAAAACAATTGAACGGGGAATCCCGTGTAATTTACCCACTGTATCCCAAAACACCTGGGCTACTTTAGATGCATTATATTTAGACGGTAATGCAGCAAAATGGGCTCCCTTGGTGAGCCGATCAACCACCACCAGTATGGATGTAAACCCTGCCGATGGAGGCAAATGAGTAATAAAATCCATTGTTAATTCAGACCAAATCAATTCGGGAATTGGTAGAGGTTGTAAGAGTCCATAGGGCGAATGGTTTGAAGGTTTGGCTTTCTGACAAGCTTCACATTGCTGAATAAAAAGCTGGACGTCTATTTTCATGTTTTTCCAAGTGAATTTGGCTCCTAAACGGATGAGGGTGCGACGAACCCCAGCATGGCCCCCGATCTTAGAAGAATGGAACTTGTGCAACAGAAGTGGTATCAACGAAGAGGCATGAGGAATGTACAAACGCTGTCGATGGAATAAAAGCCCATTGTGCGTATGCCAATGTGGCCACTTTGTGGCATCAGTCTGTAATCCCTGTAGTATTTGTGTAGCATAGGAGTCCAATTGCAACTCAGACTGTATAACAGAACTGTATTGAGATGTAGGAGTACTGATAAACATGAATGTTGGAGACAAGGTAGTATTACTCCTCTCTGGCTGGCGCGATAGAGCATCTGCCACTGTATTGTGCTTCCCGGACTTATACTGAATAGAGTAGTTATAACCCAACAATTTCGCTAGAAATTGTTGTTGCTCTGGCGTTTGGATGACTTGGGTCATCAAGTGATGCAGACTTTGATGATTCGTCTTAATTATAAAAAATGATCCCAAAAGGTATTGTCGCCACTTTGCCACAGCAGAGGTAATGGCGTACATTTCCCTGATATATGTGGATTTTGATTGCATGAGTTTGGAGAGCTTGCGACTAAAGAAGGAAAGGGGGTGGTTATCTTGCAACAAAACGGCCCCTACTCCAACACCTGAGGCATCAGTCTCAAGAACAAATGGCAATGAGAAATCAGGCAATGCCAAAATTGGAGTTGTTGTCAACAATTGCTTCAAGGAGACAAAAGCGTGATCAGCTTCAGCGGTCCAAACAAACACATCCTTGGCAAAGAGGTCTGTAAAGTAAGCTGCAACCATCGCATATCCACGAATAAAACGTCTATAAAATCCTGAGAGACCCAAAAATGCACGTAGTTGCGTGACTGAACGAGGAGTGGGCCAATCACGGACAGCTTGAACCTTGGAAGGATCAGGTGTGACACCTGCAGCAGAAATAATATGGCCTAAGAATTGAATTTCCTGCACAGCAAACAGACACTTTGTGAGTTTAGCAAAAAATTGGTGCTGCTGGAGAGTTTGGAGAACTTGTGTGAGATGTGCTTCATGGGCCTGTAATGTCGGGCTATAAATCAAGATGTCATCAAAGAATATGACCACAAAACGTCGTAAAAATGGAGCAAAGATACGATTCATAGTGGCCTGAAAAGTAGATGGAGCATTAGATAGGCCAAAGGGCATAACTAAGAACTCAAAGTGGCCACTGTGAGTACGAAATGCCGTCTTATGAACATCATGAGGATTCATTTTAATCTGATGGTAGCCCGATCACAGGTCAAGTTTGGAAAATATCTGTGCTCCATGTAACTCATCAATTAGTTCATCAACAGTAGGAATCGGAAATTTATCCGGAATGGTGATAGCATTAAGTGCATGATAATCAACGCAAAATCTCCATGTCCCATCTTTCTTACGGACCAACAATACTGGTGAGCTGAAAGGAGAGTGGCTGGGTTGAATAATACCGTCAGCCAACATTTCCCCCACTATTTTCTCAATTTCTATTTTTTGGAAATGTGGGTATCTGTAGGGTCTCACTTGGACAGGCTTAGAATTAGGGATAAGGTTAATGGAGTGATTTAAGACTCGGTCTGGTGGTAGGGTCTTAGGAATGGCAAAAACATCAGAAAAGTTGTCCAAAATGTTGTATGGGAGGAGGGGGTTGAGGTGGTAAATCTGGGGGTTATGGTGGGCTAGGGGATGTACTGGTTAGGCACATGAAATAGGAAGAAACAGAATTTTGAGCCATTAACTTGTGAAGCTGAGCATTGGAGATAGGTGTGGGAGAGATAAGGGAATCCCCATGTAAAACCATCGTACTATCCTTGTGACTAAAAGACATGGTCATCTGTGAGTAATCCGTGATAATAGGCCCAAGAGTGGATAACCATTGGACCCCTAGTACAATATCAGCTCCCTTGAGGTCCAAGACAAACAAATCAACAGTAAAAGTGTGAGACTGCAGAGTCAAAGAGATCGCCGGGCATTTAGCGGTGCACTGTAAGGCATCACCGTTACCAACCTGCACTTGGAAAGGAGTGACATGCTGCATAGTTAAAGACAAGAAATTAGCCATCCTTGTAGTAATAAAGTTGTGGGTACTACCCCCATCAACCAAAATTTGAACTGGTTTGCCCTTCATCGTGCCAGTAAGACGAAAAGAACGAGAACAACTATGACCAAAGAGTGCATTTAAGCTAATTTCGGGAGCCACATCAGATACAAAAAGATCAGGCATAGGTTCTGGTGTAATGGGGCCAGAGTCAGGATCATCCTCAGTGCCTGCTAAATACAACAAGGCTGGACGACCCTTACATTTATGACCAAAGGAGTATGGTTCGTCACAATTATAACACAAGTTTTTCTCACGTTTCTGTTGAATTTTAGCTGGTGAAAGACAGCGGATGGGAATAGCGGAAAGAGGATTGGTAAGTGTTTGGGAGTGGGAAGGTTTGCTGGGAACAATAGTAGATGATACATGGTTAGTGGATGGTAATTTTGGGGAGTTGGACCAGGGACGAAAGGGTTTAGGTTCAGAAGATTGGTCTTCATATACTCGAGCTAATGAAAAGGCCTCATGGTAATCCTGAGGTCTGTGAGTGAGGACCAAACGGCGTATGTGAGGCTTTAGACCCGAAGTAAAGATACTACGTAATAATGGAACAGTTAGACCAGGGACTTTACTCACTAACTTCTCAAAAGTGGACTGATAATCGAGCACCGAACCTGATTGTTGAAGCTTAACCAAAGCTCCCGCTGGATCCTCAAATTCTGATGGGCCAAACCGACGATGAACCGCTGTGCAAAATGTGCGCCAGTCAGGCATTAAGCCATTCTGATCTGAACCATAAAACCAACTAGCCGTTGGTTCATCCAAATGAAACGCGGCCAAATTCAGATGATCTGGGAGAGGAACCTGGTAAAAGGTGAAGTAGCGTTCCACAGCAATGATCCAAGTCATTGGGTCTCCAGAAGAGTAGCAGGGAAAATCAAGCTTAACTTGACGAACTCTAGAAAATTCACCACCATTTTGCGGACCAGAACCCAGAATACCTCTATTGGAATGTGACGTACCCGGTGATGGTTGGTGTAGCTCAATCAAGCGAGTAAGATCCAAATGCAATCGATTCTGTGATTCCTGCAGCTGAATCTGGGAATCCTGCAACTGAGTGTTAGATTCCTGAAGACCCATGTATTGCTGTTCACGAACCAATTCAGATGCGCGAAATTGCTGCTCCAACGTATCCAGACGTTGTTGCAGATCCCGCATGCATGTATTGTCCGCCATAGCAGGAAGGATGAGGAGCAATGAAAGCACCAATGATGGACTACGATCAGGTTCAGAAAATGAGTTTAGGAAGAAGGTGAATTCAGAGAAATAACGGTTTAGAGAGAGAAAGGGAAAAGAGAAAGAAATTGTCCAATCTTTTCTATATCTTCCATATATCACCCCCAGCCTATATAACATCCTAATTTCAATAGTTTTCCACTTATCTATTACAAGAATAATAATCAACAAAAGAACATTAACGTAAATGGGCCTACCAGACTATTGAAAATAGTCATTCAAGTATGCTGGTTTCCTCTTAACTCTAATGGGCTTAACATTGCTTAGTCCACTGACTTGGGGTACAACAGGTGGGGGCGGGGGTGGTATAAATAAAAACCGCCCCCGACCCGTGGATTGTTTCTTTACATGGTCCCATTCTTTTTATTCTTTCCTTTGCTTTTTTGTGGGTATGTTTCAAATTTGAAAGGAATTAATTTTTGCTAATTTGCATTTCTTAGCCTATTTTTCCTACCCTTTCCTTTTCTATCCAATCAATCATGCCATAATGTAGCAAAAATTAAATAAATCAATCATGCCATAAAAGGCGCCGCCCTAACATATACTATAATATTATACAGTATACAACAACGCTTTCTCTCACTCGTTGCCCTTGTGTTGTGTTGTGTTGTGTAACAATGGCTCAGTTGAAAGCATCCCCTGTTACTGCTCCTTCCCATCATACAACAGGTGCCCTTTTTTGTGAATTTGTTTCTTTTCCGAATTCCGGATTTGTTACTTGACATGCAGTTATTATAAGCAACTGCAGGTGTTGCCCTACGTGGAAAATTTAGTAAGGTTGTGCTGGCTTACAGTGGTGGCTTAGACACATCAGTCATTGTTCCATGGCTCAAGTATATATGTTATGTAACTCTTTTTTCTTTTTCCCATTTTTCTATTAGAATTACTGAGTTCCTCTTTAGAAAAAACAATGTTTTATATTTCATTAGAATGTGTTGTAAATAGAGATCTGAGACCATTTGAGATTGTGTAGATGATCTGATGGGTTTTACCCCAAAAAAATGCTTGAGTTTTGTAATAAAGCATGGGAGAGCTAAAATTTGTTATTCTTATCCCTGTCAATTTGCCTGTTATTTTGTATAATAATAATAATAATAATAATAATAATAATAATAATAATAATATTTTATTTAATGATTTTGCTGTTGCAGAGAAAATTATGGTTGTGAAGTCGTTTGCTTCACTGCTGATGTTGGCCAAGTATGTTACCTTTTTCTTTTTAATTCATTTTCTGTAATAAACATTGTTGTTGTGTAAATTGTGCTATTGGAAAGGTATTTCAAGATTTTACACTTTCCGACTAGGGGAATTGGTTTATACAATTCTTGTTTAAATGCTGCATGTCATAACAAAACTAAATTTCATAGGGTATACAAGAATTGGAAGGTTTAGAAGCGAAAGCTAAAGCCAGTGGGGCCTGTCAATTAGTGGTAAAAGACTTGCAGGAGGAATTTGTTAGTGACTATGTGTTTCCTTGCCTACGTGCTGGTGCAGTTTATGAGAGGAAGTATTTGCTTGGGACCTCAATGGCCCGCCCTGTAATTGCGAAGGTACTTCTGCTTGAAAAGTTTCATATGTTCATCTTCCTTGGTGAAGCCATTTCTTCTGTTAGCTCTTAGTGCATTGTTCACTCTTTTTATATTGAAGAAAAATCCTAATGATAGTGATAGTGGAATGTACTTATCTTTTTATATTGATAGGCCATGGTTGATGTTGCCAAAGAAGTAGGAGCTGATGCTGTTTCCCATGGGTGTACAGGGAAAGGGAATGATCAGGCATGTCTTACTATTGGGCTCACAACACTTCTAAATCATGTCAATTATTTTATTTATACTAACACATTTCTATGTAAACTCTTAGGTTCGTTTTGAGCTCACTTTCTTTGCTCTGAACCCCAAGCTCAACGTTGTGGTTCCGTGGAGGGAGTGGGATATTACTGGGAGAGAAGATGCTATTGAGTATGCTAAAAAGCATAATGTTCCTGTTCCTGTGACGAAGACATCCATATATAGCAGGGATAGGAATCTTTGGCACCTTAGCCATGAAGTACGTTTTGCAGCTGTCTTCACTATAGCACTAGGTCTATTTAGAAATGACATGTTGCTCTTTTCTAATATATGCAATCTGTGAAATGGAAGGGAGATATTTTGGAAGACCCAGCTAATGAGCCTAAAAAGGACATGTACATGTTGTCTGTAGACCCTGAGGTTGCTCCTGATCAACCAGAGTAAGCTTGTTTCTTGTGATTTCACTTTATATATAGCCTCCAAGTTTCTGTTATACCATTAAAGATGTTGTATTTTACAATTACATTTTTGAAAGAACTAGTTATGTCTTGCAGATATGTGGAAATTGGGATAGAGTCAGGGCTTCCTGTTTCAGTGAATGGGAAGAGGCTTTCACCAGCATCTTTACTTGCCGAGCTCAATGAGATTGGTGGAAAGCATGGAATTGGCAGGGTCGACATGGTTGAGAATAGGCTTGTAGGTATGAAGAGCCGTGGAGTGTACGAAACTCCAGGTGGAACCATCCTGTTTGTTGCTGCACGCGAGTTGGAGTCTTTGACACTTGATCGTGAAACAATACAAGTCAAAGATTCATTAGCCCTTAAATATGCAGAGTTGGTGTATGCTGGCAGATGGTTTGATCCGCTTCGGGAGTCCATGGATGCCTTTATGCAGAAGATCACGGAGACCACAACAGGTTCTGTGACTTTGAAACTTTACAAAGGTTCTGTTACTGCAACCAGCCGATCGAGTCCCTTTAGCCTGTATAGGCAAGACATTTCATCGTTTGAGAGTGGGCAGATATATGATCAAGCTGATGCTGCTGGGTTCATCAGGCTTTATGGTCTTCCAATGAGGGTCCGAGCAATGCTTGAGCATGGCATCTAAGTGTTCGTTTCATTTCCACATGTACTTCATTTCATTGTTCATTTGCTTGTTTAGACTTGAACCTAGAGAGTACTATGGATTGGTAGTAGATCCGATCATCCGAACCCTAATAAAATGAATCGTATTTAATATTCATCCTGAAATTCAATTTCAGATATTAGAAAGATCTTTGGTTTTCCTAACTATTAGAATTGATAGTAGTATTTATTTAGTCCCGTGTGTACAAACATAGGATTGGATCCCTTTTGCAGTTTGGATAGCAAATTGTAGGAATTCAGCTAACACTCGAATAGTTCTTTTCTTTTGAACTAAAATTTGCAAATAACTTTCTGAGTATTCTAAATGATGACAATACCCAAATCTATTTATGATGCTTATCCACTGTTAAAAGCATTTTGTTTTCAATACCACGTTAAATACAAACAAATTCAATCCAAGGTGGGATTTTCTCCTGCAGTCCTCTAGCACGCTTTCTGTTTTCTTCATGATCCCAAGTTTTGAAGTGCTCCACTACGGTCTCAATTAACCTTGTGTCAATAATTATATTCTGGAGTTCAACTACATTCTCAAGTATGTACATAACTAATTCAACTTCACATGCTGCTCCACAAAACCCAACCAATTCCAACTCTTTGAGATTGTACCTGCATTCATTGTAAATTTGCGTTCTGTTCTAAAAGATGGTTTGGTATTTAGCATCTGCAACATTCAAATAAGTCAGATTCAGATCTACAACTATCCTAGCTTTTAAGCTCATGCTTGATGCACAATACAAAGAGTCACAGTACCTTGATTGTGAACCTCCATAGTGAAGGTGATGCCTTTAATAGCAATGCACAAGCAAGTGTCGTACCATCATCAACACAGGCAACCAAGTCCAAATGCTTGAGATTTTTTAACTTGGGAAGTTGACTTAGCCAGTAAAGCTGAAAATAAGACAGAAAAAATTATATCACTCTTGTTAATAAGGAAAGCAACATAGGAAGAGCAAAAATATAAGGCTATACTAATTCTTTCAGCTTGAGTGGTGAACCTGAAACCATCATAGTTTTTGGAACTCCCGAGTTAACCAAGCTCAACGTTTCAAGTAATGAACAACAACACAGTAAATACTCTAGCATCTCCTTGGTCACAGTAATGGATTTCAGACGTAAAACATGCAAGGAATTAAAACTTTCTAGTTTAAACAGGTTCAATGGAAGAACATATTCAAATGTATGTCCAAAATACAGCTCAAGCTTTTGAACCTTCTTTTGAATGGCAAAGTGAATCCACTTATCAACATCACACACAGTACCCACATGAAACCAAAATTACAATCTTGTAGAGTTGAATTCTTGAGTGAACTCGACAATTCATCGATCCAAGTTGTATATGTTTGCCTTTCAGCATCATACATGATCTCCATTACCATCTGCAATTACCTTCCTGCAGCCTTCTTAATGTCTTTCATAATAGGTGAACCATCAAATTCCAAGGTTCCACAAAAAAAGGTCCATAAATATCTCCATTTTCTTGAGAGGAAGCTGGTCCTAGCAGCATCATTTATTGGCAATTTAGATAAAATGGCTACAGGGATTCCATCTGGTAATTGGTTGATAAGATCTCCTTCATAATCTTCCTCATTGTTAGCATTTGATCTTTTCTGTTCATAATCTCTGCTACCAGCATCTTGCATGATCTTCCTGACCTAAATTTTACCAAAATTCATGGATCATCAAGATAAGGAGTAGGGAAATTGAATAACCAGCATTGCCAAATAAGTGTAGGAACACATCCTATGTAAAAACACGAATGATGCAAATGTAATACTGTGTAACATGGCTTTTGAACATTTGTTTTTGAAAATTAAATGAATCAAATCATGACTAACAATTACTCAAGATGTAAGAGTACTGAAAAAACAAAAAAAAAAAATGAGAACATATACCTCTTTACTATCTTCTCTTGTGATTTGTGAATGAGACGGGTATTAAGGTTATGATTGGTTTTTCATGGAATTTTAGTAAACTGATCTTAGTAATTAGGAACCCATTTCAAGTCCTTGTTTTGTGATCCACATGGAAGAACCTTTTACTATGTAAAGATCCGGAGTATGTTTCGTTGGTGAAGGACCTCAACTCAAATTACTTTTTTATTTTTATCTTTGGGGTTCATATAAATAAAATATACTTGGTTTGCTTAGAATTACATGATTGTATTCTTAGCATGATGGAAGGTTGGAACGGGCTTTGCATTGCTTATTGTTCAACACCACTTTCTGAGGTAAAAAAATCTGATGCCAAATCTAGATCACTGCTTTATCTTATATTAAAATCAAATTCACGTTGAAAGAATTGATAAGATGAAATTTGAGTAAAATAAAATTTGAAATTAGCAAGCTACCTTGTGGAATTCTACAAAGATCTTCGTAGGTAACGTTTAGAAAACTAAACCCTCGCTTGAAAGAAATTACGACGTTTTTTTTTTTAAGTGACAACTTTAGAGTTTGCAATTTGAAAATAAATCGTGATTCCAAGTTATTTTCACATGAAATTTAAACTCTAATGTCGTTATTTAACCGCTATTACTTATGAAAAGTAAGCAAAAAAATGTATTTTTACTATTGATAAAAATATTTGCTTTTTTATTATTTTAAAAAATACAAAAAACTATTTAAAATAAAAATTATATCATTAAATTTAAAGCAAATTACATTGATCCTCTATTTATTTAACACTTATTACACTTACATCCCTTCCTTATTTTCATCCTACATTAAATTCTCCTAATTTTTTGACATCTATTACACCCCAAACCGCCAAACACCATTAAAAATATTAACAGAAGCTACGCATGTGACCTACACATGCTTTTTAATGGTTGTTTATTTTTTTCAAAATGATCTTATCCTCTTCTTTTGACAAAATTATTTTGATTTCTTCCGTAGATTTTGGCAAACTAATAAAAATAAATTTACAGATCCGGACTAAAGATCTGAGCTACACTCAAATTTTGCAAACAAACATTTACTCTCCATTCATAATCGAGACCTTTTTATTTGTGCCACGAATTTTTTTAAAATTTGCGTAAATGCCACGCGGGCCAAACTATTTGTGAAAATGTCACGCGGACTAGTTCGCTAGTCAGACCAGCGAACTACGATGATGACGTGGCGCGCTACTGGTGGACACGTAGTTCGCTACACCTTCCAGCGAACTACGTGGCTGCCCAACGGGCAAACTATACCAAGTTCGCTAGGTAGGCCAGCAAACTAGGCTTGACACGTGGCAAGTTTTCAAAATTGCGTATAAACTTCGGAAGGCCATAACTTTTGACTGGGATGTCCGATTGAGGCGAAATTGGTGGCCACGTGTTCGTAATTGAGAGGAGATGCCGCTGGCAACCCAAAGAAGATTTAGCCAAAATTTTTTCCCAAAAGAGGCCTCTAAGTGCCTCAAAATTGCGATTTAAGATTCAATCATCAAAAAAATTTATTTTTGTCTGCTTTTTTAATTAGTTAATTAGTTAATTTAATGTTGTTTTTTATTTTTTCAATTACTTCTCTGAATTTCAAGCATTTTGACATATCGTACGTCTCCATCGGACATTTCTATCAAAAAATATCACTGTTTGAAGTTTATATGCATTATTAATTTTATATCATAACTTTTGATAAAAGTATCCGATGGAGGCGTACAATATGTCAAAATTCTTGAAATTCAGAGAAGTAATTGAAAAAATAAAAAACAACATTAAATTAACTAATTAACTAATTAAAAAAGCAGACAAAAATAATTTTTTTTGATGATTGAATCTTAAATCGTAATTTTGAGGCAATTAGAGGCCTCTTTTGGGAAAAAATTTTGGCCAACAGGGACTTGCCAGCGGCATCTCCTCTCAATTACGAACGTCTGGCCACCGATTTCGCCTCAATCGGACATCCCAGTCAAAAGTTATGGTCTTCTGAAGTTTATACACAATTTTGAAAACTTGCCACGTGTCAAGCCTAGTTCGCTGGCCTACCTAGCGAACTTGGTATAGATTGCCCGTTGGGCAGCCACGTAGTTCGCTGGAAGGTGTAACGAACTATGTGTCCACCAGCAGCGCGCCACGTCATCATCGTAGTTCACTGGTCTGACTAGCGAATTAGCCCGCGTGACATTTTCACAAATAGTTTGGTCCGCGTGGCATTTAGCCAAATTTAAAAAAAATCTGTGGCACATATAAAAAAGTCTCTTCATAATCCACCCTATCATGCATCTCCTAATTAAATTACATCACCGGGTTCATCACTAGGCAAGAAATATATGTAAGTTCTTGTTGTCACACTAGTAATAATAAATTTCATCTCCTAAATTACATCACCGTGTCCATAAAAAAGTAAGTTATTAAAACAAATTAGCTTAATATCCTGTGTCCTGCATGGGTGTTGATCGAGTTTATATTTTATGATTTTCTTATATTATATATTTTTATAATATATTTATTAATTATTTTTAAAATTTTATATATGTTAGTATCTATGTAAAAATATATATAAGATAATTATAAATATTCATATATGTATAATATAAGTTAATATATATTCAAATAGATTTACATTATAAATGTCTTATTAATTTTTTTATACTAAAAAACATATGAGATTATCCAAGGGATGATAATGAGTGGGATGGATGCAAGTATTAGTGACCATTTACCCGTCTCGCTAGATAAATATTCTTTACGTGCTCACTTGTTATTCACACAGTATCCGTTAAGTAGATATTTGTGAATATTTTTAATATCCTTGAATACCCATGGGTACCTATATATTTTTTTGCAAAAAAAAATTA
Organism: Glycine latifolia; assembly: GCA_013407115.1. NCBI lineage: Eukaryota > Viridiplantae > Streptophyta > Magnoliopsida > Fabales > Fabaceae > Glycine > Glycine latifolia. The sequence goes on along the minus strand of CM023947.1, from coordinate 25,684,093 downwards.
ACGAAATTTTTATTGTAATTTTCATTTATTTTAATATTTTATTTGAAAAAATAATTTTAATTGTTACAACTAAGATTATTCAAGTATTCTAGAATCTACACAATTAAAAATGTGCATGAATAATTCTAAATAATAAATTTTTGTGAACTCCAAACAAAATTATTCTCTAAAATATAAACTCAAATAAAAATACACTAAAATATAAGTTCAAATAAAATTATATTCCAAATTACAAATAAAAAAAATATTTATAAAAAATATTTATGTATTTAAGTTTGGTAAAAAAATAAAGAATTTTAAAGTATTTTAATGTTAACAGATAACGCATATCTGCATATACAAATACCATAATATTAAACGTTAAGTGAAAATAGATGTATGATTGTATTCAGTATCCACAGGTACCTACTAAAACACAAAAAATATTCATTAAGTATCTATTACAAATTTTATTCACAAATATACGTGGATATAGATTTTTCATTCCTAGTTTGCATATTATTTTTAATTTAATATGAAACAATTTATTATATAGTTATTTTTCATAATATTTCAATTAAATTATAAAATATATTTCTTAAATTTTGTAACCAAATGGTTGAGAAAAATAATAATATTAACAAATATTACGTATTTAATTGATAACTATATATAGTCGATTAATATTTTAATTTATTATAATAAGAGTTTTTAAAAGTTATGATAACTCATAATTTAAGATATATATTTAATTAAAATAAATATTAATTATATATTTCTATCAAATTTTGTATGGATAATTTATGTTGGAATATAAATAAATCTGATAGTGATTAGATGATTAAATTAAATTTAAATTATTAAACTGGTAATTAATGTAATTTGTTATAATGAATTTAAACCGTAAAAAACTATAATAATTTTGAAATTAAATATATTCAATAATTATTAATTAAAAAATAATTTATTAGTATTGATTAACTTTTATATATATTAATATATTTTTCATATAACATGATTATTAATTTTTATAAATATTAAAATATGCCAATAATTCTTATATATATATATTTTTTATATAACTTATGACATGTATATAAATTTTATAGGTAATGTATATTTTTCATATATATTAATCTGTAAAATACAAATCAATCAACCTAATTTATGTATTAATATATGATTGGTAATTAATTTTTAGTCATTAATTATTATATTAATATTAATTTATTAACATCAATTTATTGATTAATCAATTTATTAACATAACTTTATTATATTAATGTTAATTAATTACATTTAGTTATTAATGATATTTGTTTGAATTAAAAATAAAATAAATTTATTTAATATTTTTAGCGGAAAAAAGAATATGAATTGTCAGGTGAAATCATTTTAGACATGTGATTTCATATCCAAATGATACTTCAACTCCAACCAAACGCAAACAAACAAAAATGAAAAAACCATTATGGCCTCAGAAGCACATCCTCTATTGGGTCTAATCCAAAGGAATTTGCGGAACTTGAAACCATCATCAGCACGCACCACAAATTGGACCTTTTCCCCGAAATCTCCACGCCCATCAAAGCGCAACGCATCGACGCCCCAGCGCGCAGTTTGGTGAAGAGCTGCAACAAGCGATCAGTCCTTAAGCGGAGGTGGGAGATCCAGACGGTGCTTGTGTCGGTGTCGATGAAGGAAACAGAGCAGCCTTTAGAAGCACTGCCACCATTCAATTTGAGCTGTTCGAATCTCCCGAATTTGCGAATCCAAAACCCCAAACAGAAAAAATGCGTGGTTGAGCTTTTGAGCCAGATCTAGTTCGTCAATTTTTACTGATACAAATGTCTATTAATTCTGAAAAGGTAGTTTAAGATCTGAAGATGAGGAGAGAGGGGTGGAAGAAACACAAGTTTGGTCTTTTTTTTGTCATTTCACATAAAAGTTACACAGTTAACAATGAGACTAATAGCATCTTCAATACAAGCATCTTTAATGAATTTTTTAAACAATTTTTTGTGGTTTTATAGTACTTTTTTGGTTCCTATAATGTCATATCACTACAGTGTCATATCACTCTGGAACTCATTCAATATTTTGTTCAAATACAAGAAATCATAAGAAATCCAAAAAATCCACATATTTAAATTTTTTTAATAGAACTTAATATTTTTTTTATTTTTTATATATACAAATAAAAAATATATTATGAATAATTGAAGGAAAATAAAATATAAATTAATTTTTTTATATATTTTGCTCTCAATTGATTTGGATCTGTTTATTTTAACCTTTAGCACTTTATTTTTACTTTTGTTCTAATTGGGATTTATGTTTTTTTTTTATAAAAAAAAAAATTTAACCTTTCCAATTTAACCCCCAGCTTCCAGACCCTTCTTCCCTACGCCACTCTCCACCCACCTCTCTCTGTCTTCCACTTTCTCTTCTTTCTTTTTGTGCTTCTTTCTATTCTTTCTCAATTCCAGAGCCTTTCTTTCTTCCTTCTTTTTGTGCTGCTTCTTTCTGTGCTTCTCTGCTCACCGCTTACCGTGTGACCTTCCCTTACCCAAACCACCGTCTCCGCTATGCCGGCCTTCCCCGTTAGAAGCTCTATCAGCACCACCCCATGCGCGCGGCCTCTTCTTCCGTCTCCACCGTGTCGGTCTCTTCCTCCATGTGCGCGGCCTCCACCTCGCGCTCCGTCCACCTCGTGCGGCACGCCAACCTCTTCCTCCATGAGCGCGGCTTCTTCCGAGTGGCACCACCGTCGCGACCTCTTCCTCCATGCGCGTGACCTCTGCAACGGTATTTTTCCTCTTTTTTTACGGGTAGTTGATGAGAAAAATAGTATTTTATTTGTAAGTTTCAGTTCCTTATATAAGGAACGCTCTCCATTTTTTATGAAACCGTTTCGTCACGTCACTTTGCTCCAATGCGGAAGAACTCAAAAGAAACTGTTGCTTAGGCTAAGAAACTCACTAAGCATCTCCCATTGGAGATGCTCTAAGGGGATATCAGAGAAATGGATTTTAAGGAAGAAAGCGAGTATAATAATTCATTTTTAGTGTAATTTACTCTTAAACCTATCAAATAATAATATATTATTAAAAATAATATTTTCTTTTTTTAATGAAACTATTAATATAAATTAATGTCTAATTCTAGTTTAATAAGTTTACCTTCTTCTATTTGGATCCTACACATACCATAGTTGTTACAATGGGATTGAACAAGTCGGTTGGACTGGTAACAAGCATAATTGGTCTATTGAATCGATCATACAGTTAATCTAGTAAAAATCGACTGATTGAATTGGTTTGGTCTGACCAAATTCTTTTTTTATTTTAAATTTGGATTATTATTAATAATTATTTTGAATTTTAGAGTAGGAATAAATTTATTTTATTTAAATAATATTAGTTATATATTTATATATATATATATATATATATAATTTTAAATTTTTAATATATATTAGATTGAACTGATTTAATTATTGATTTACCGATTGATTTGTTGGCTAGATTATTGATTCACCAACCCACTCCCTTAACAGGGGGAATCACGGTTTTAATAATTTGGTAATCAGTAATGTTACAGCAACTTGTTTTGAGGAGTGAGTCGTTCTCGATGCTCACAACACGACGATTTCATCTACCACGTCATTTGAATGGGTAATCTATTAATATTATAGAATTTCTATATGCTCTAAAATATTTAAAGAACACCAAAAGAAGATAATGTCATATTTCACACCACTATACGGGAATATTTTATATCACAAAAAAAAAAACGTGACAATTTGATAATTTGCCTTCCATTCCTCCTTTTTTATTATTATGGATTACTTTTTCTTTTTTTTTTCTTTTAAAAAAACTCCCCTTCGTTACATCTAACTTTGTTACAAAATAAAACTAAATAATGCTAAAACAGGAATAATATTTTATAACAGCGCACAATAAGATTGGGTTAGATAATATCTATACCCATGGGATTTTACTAATAATTATGCATATGTTAATTTAAACTCATTTATCAAAGAATTTAACTCAGATAATTGGTGGCATGTAAATTTGTCGTTAATTTTTATAGATAAAAAACATTTAATTAAAAAATATATAATTAATTTTTATAAATATACATTAAATTTACACCATATTGCCGTCCCTGGTTGCTAGTTGTAGAAATTTTGCTTCTAGTTGAATGTGACGGTTAGTCATCATGTCAACTCATCTTTAAAAAATTTCGGATTCAAAGTATTAATATCGCACCTAAATTCTGGGTAATAATTTATTTCTATTACAACAATTATCATTGAATAATTTTAAAATTAATATATAATTTAATAAATTCAAATATATTCAAATTTTAAAACTACATTATATATATATATATATATATATATATATATATGTTGAAGGTTCTATTTATTGAATAATATATAAATATTTGATATTAGTAGTAAAAAATGTTTATATTAATAATATATTAAAACTAAATTCGCGTTTAAAGAGTTGAAAAGATGAATTTGAGTCAAATAAATTTTGAAATTAGCAAACTACCTTATAGAATTCTACAAAGAATCTTCGAAGGTAACGTTTAGAAACTAAACCTTAGGACGAAAGAAATTACTACGTATTTTTTCCTTACAACTTTTGAATTTGCAAATTGAAAATGAACCATGAATTCAAATAATTTTTACATGAAATTTAAACTCTAATTTCGTTATGTAACCGCTATTACTTGGTGAAAAGAAAAAGCATTTTTACTATTGGTAAACAATGTGGTGAGATTCTATGATAGCCAAATTATTTTGGGGATTTTTTATATTGGTCTTTTAACCAATAAAATTGTCATATCATTTATCTTCTCATTAATTAAAAAACTTTAATTTTTTAAATTAGTCCTTGATTAATTAAAATATTTTAAAAATTACAACTATTTTAAATTGAAAAATCTGATTAAACATAAATTTAGAGGTTTGAATCCTAATCTCTTTCACCGGTAAAGTAAACTCGTTAAGGATAAACCCTAATCTCCTTCACCCAGTAACAAGAACGTGACCTTTATTTGTTCAAAATTCTCAATTTTGAGTCAAGTTCATATTTCAAACCCAGATAGTTAATCCTGTATCAAAACATAATAAAAACCCAAATAAATGCCATATTCAGATTGCCTAATTGAACTCATTCATGGCTCGAAATCAGATTTTTCCACACAATATGGTTTGGTTAGGATCCTCAACGATTATGCCTTATAGTTGTCATAAAATTAGAAAATCAGGTCTCAAAGATTCCATGCCATTATAGGATCCAAAAAAAAAAAAGATGTGATAGAAAAACATTTACATAAATCGAAGTTTCAAAGATTAAAAATAGAAAAGTTGATTTAGCAGTCTAATCATTCACTGCGCCTTGGAGTAAACAAACGAGGACAAAGTGACTCAACGTTAATTCCTGCGAAAAACCGATGCCTCTTTTATCATTGATTACGAGATAACCCATAATACATTGCGCCTATGAATCAGGCATCTCAAGCGGCAAATGAACGTGACACAATTAATGAAAAATGAAAAAACTATAGCTCTGCAGTTGGTAAAATAGAATTTTTTTGAAGAAACAAAGTTCAGATTGTTGTTCTTGCTACTAGGTGAAGGAGATTAGGATTTAGACTTCTAACTTATGTTTAATCAGATTTTTTAATATAAATAGTTTTAATTTTAAATGTTTAAAAAATATATTTTGATTAATCAAGGACTAATTTAAAAAATAATAAAAGTTTTTTTTAATTAATGAGAAGACAGATAACATGATAGTTTTATTAGTTAAAAAACCAAAAGTATCAAAACCCTTAAATTTTTTAAGGGTACCATGGAAATTCTAAAAAATGTGTTCTTTTATTATTTTGAAAAAAACAAAAAAGATATTTAAAGTAAAAAAAAATGTATCATTAAATATATTAAATAATATTATATTTTTAATGAAATTATTAATATAAATTAAGGTCTAATTCTAATTTCATAAGTACTTCTACTTGCTTGCATTGCATGTCATCAGCAATGATGCACCAACTTGTTTTGAGGAGCAGAGTCGTTCTCGCTGCTCACAACACGATGATTTCATCTACCACGTCATTTGAACTGGTCAACGATATTATAGATTCTATATGCTCTAAAATATTAAAAGAACAACAAAAGAAGATAATGTCATATTTCACACTACTATACGGGAATATTTCATATCACCAACAAAAAAAACGTGACAATTTGATAACTTCCCTTCCATTCCTCCTTTTTTTATTATACTGGATGACTTTTTCTTTTTTGTTTTTTTAAAATAAACTTCCTTTCTTTAAATCTACTTTTTTTTATAAAATAAAACAAAATAATGCTAAAACATGAATAATATTTTATAACAGCGCATTTGGAAAATGTTGTTTTTGAAACAGTTTACATGCACCTATAACAATGGAGAACGAATGGGAGCTGTTATTGGAGGTTGTAAGAACGCACCTGCCTTAATAAGCAACTCATCTATGAATTTGATCTCTAGACAAATTAATTTAGTTACCCACAATCTTGATAGAGTGTCTAGATTTCATGTTATTCTACATTCTTTTGATATTATGCCTCATTACATTCATCATTTGGTTATTAATGAAATGAATTAAGCTCTTTGCATTAAAAAAACACTTATAAAATACTAATAAAATATTACATAAATCATAAATAATCACATAATATTTTCCAAATCTAAAATGACATTAAATAATAATATCATCACAAAAATACTGATAATACTATTCTTTTTTTTTGGTGCCTAGATGATAATATTCTATTATTTAAAAATTAAAATAAAGCTGCATTAAAAATATTATAGTTAAATTGACAGTAAAAATAATGATAAATATTTATAAAATCATATCATATATTTACAACGTTAATAAAAATATTATTTTAATGATTATAAATAAAAATGAGATATATATTTTCAGTTTTCAATGTTAATAAAGAAGTACGCTTAATTATGTTTTTTATATAATAAGTTAGAATTTTTAAGAGCAATTTATATTTTACATCATATACTATTCTCTTTTAATAAATTTCAATTTTTAACTTTAACTAATTAGTTTTTTTTTTTTACAGATTTTGAATATTTTTATTCTTATTTCACATTCTTTAAATTAATTAACATATTTTAATATTTTACGTTTGATATCATCCAAATTTTAAATATCTATATGATATACTACATACTCACAAATTTTTAATTCTTTTTACATAATGAGCGTACAAGTTAAGGCTATAAAAAATAAGATAAAAATACTCATTTTATTTCATTATAATTATTGTTCTATGTTATTTTATACAGACCAAAAACATTAATACATGAATAAAAGAGAATACTAATTTTGCAAAATTAACCTTATAATTATTAATTTATTATTAATTTTGTTGTCATTCATTAATATTATAATAATATAAATAAGTAAAAAAGTAATTAATATTACATTAAAAATTAAAACGATAGTTATTTTAGTATATTTTTTTATTATACAGTGATTATTATGGGATGAAGAGAGTAGTACTTTAAAACAGTTAAAAATTTATAAAATATTATATTTTTAATATTCTGTAACTTATTAGGTGCTTGCTGTATATCTTTAAAAAAAAAGTAGGTGCTTGCTGTATAAAATTAAATTATGAATGGGAATATACTACACCCCTTTGGCAATTGGCACGGATAAGATTTAATATATGCCTATGTAATGTAGCCACCGTGTACCGTGTGACTGGGTTGGCACTGAGCCACCGACGCGTCTTGGGTGCTCATTCATTGGGTGACCATGCCAATTGCCAACATGCAATTACAAATGTACAATACATAAATAAATAAATAAAAAGATAAAATAATACTCCCTTCAATTAAATTCACGAGTACTTTGACCGTAAATAACTATTCCCTGTTCTAGGGTGTTTGAATTTGAAATAAAGTCATTTCCCTTCAAGTCATGGGTCCGCGTAATTGAACTTCAACTAACTACATATGTCGTGACGTTAGTGTCGTTTTTCTTCTTCCTAGAACACACTCCGCAACTTGCATGAAAAACTTAATTATTAATTAACACGCCTTTTACACCAGCGTAGCAAAACTTATATAACCCCCCCAACACAATCAAATGTTTCATATCAAAACCAAAAATATTTGTAGTTCCAAATTAAATCAAATCCACACATACGTGTTTATTTAATTGTTTGTTGAGAACAATGATGAGGGGTGCGGAATACGAGCGTGTGCTAAGGTACTTTGATGAAGACGGTGATGGGAAGATTTCACCCTCGGAGCTAAGGAACAGAATATCAATGATGGGTGGAGAGGTTATGTTGAAAGAGGCTGAGATGGCGATCGAGGCGTTGGATTCAGACCGTGACGGGTTGCTGTGTTTGGAGGATTTGATGAAGCTGATGGAGGCTGCGGGAGAGGAAGAGAAGTTGAAGGATTTGAGAGAAGCCTTTGATATGTATGATACGGAGAGGTGTGGGTTTATTACCCCAAAGGCCTTGAAGAGGATGCTCAATAAGTTGGGAGAATCTAAGTCCATGGATGAGTGCAAAGTGATGATAAGTAGGTTTGATTTGAATGGGGATGGCATGCTTAGCTTTGAAGAGTTCAGAATTATGATGAAGTGATTATGATGATCATGATGATGCTACATGTACATTGATTCTGGCACTATCTAGCTTCGTGTGTCTATATAGTTTGGTTAATTTGGTGGGTCCAATTTGATTGATTTGTTTGTATGTACATTGTGCCTAATTTGATTTTTTTATTCTTTTGTTGATTGGTACAAATCATGGATTTGTAAATCGCTTTTGATTATTAGGAATAACATCTTGGTTAAAAGAAAGGCATCATTTTTTTAGAACATTTTTCTGTAGCAAGGAGAGCAATTGATGGATACTTTACCTATCATATCATTTTCCAAGTTAAAACCAGAACCGTGTCCGAAAGGCATCGGATTTGTTTATTTTTTCTATTCTATTATTACTGTGTTCTTTACTTTAATTTAATTACTCTTTTTTTCGTGGAAAATGCAGTTGTGCAAGAATGACTAGTCCTGCTCTGTTTACGGATAAGATTTTCGAATGCAATTCTTTGAAAACAAAAGTAGGAATCAACATGACTTAATGGCTTTGTAACAATTGAATTATCGAATCAACGTCTAGTTTCTTTATTTTTACTTTGGATACGACTTTCTGTTAAATTCAAAAAATTTAAAATTTAGAGAAATTAAAATGTATCAATTAAAATTTTTTTATTTTCAAAATTCTGTGTTTAAATAAAGAAATTAAATTTCTTCATTTTTAAAATTTTGTATTTGGATAAAAAAATTGAATTTTTTCATTTTTAAAATTTTGAACCTCGTGTATGAAGAAATGCTTGAGGTGAGTATCATTAGAGTAGCGGAGGTCAGAGTACTCATTGGTGATGAAAACGGAACAAAGAGTGGTGCGGTTAGAGCTTCTATACAAGAAGAAAATTTAAATTTCTCACATTTTAGAAGGAAATTTAAATTTCATATTTTTAGTTGTTTAAAATTCTGTTTTAAAATTCTAAAAATTTAAATTTTTCATATATAAATATCTAAACAATAAATTTTAAATTTCCTAATAAATTACTTTCTCCAATTAACATTCTCTATCTAAACACACTCTTACTCTTAGTGAGAAAGAACTTGAAAAAACCCCATGTTAATGCTATGGCGTTGTAAGGAACTAACCGGTTCTTATTATTCGTTTAATTAACATTGTCTAGAAAATATCTAGAGCTAGTGAGAAATTCATTATTCCATTGAGAGATCCAAGTGTACGTAGGTAGGGGTGTTCGCGGGTCAGTTCGAATAGGTTTTGGCCAAATTTAAGACCCAACCCAATCAAATTTGATTGGTTCGGTTCGGTTCGGGTTTCAGAAGAAAAAAAAATTAAACCCAACCCGTTCATAAACGGTTCTGTTCAGTTCGGATCACCGGGTTACCCATTTAAATTTTTTTTATAACTACTATTTTATATCAAGATTCTTTCAAATATCTCATACAATTAACACAATATTATCAAATGTATGAAAATAGTAAAATTGATTCATCTAATACCATTAACATAATATTCTAAAATAGACTTATAATATAAATTAAAACAAAATAAAAGATGTTTCTAAACGCTTCTCATAAAGAACATCTTTTAATAAAAAGACAACTTAATAATCTGTCAACTCCTAAAGTTCCCCATAGATCAATTCTTATTTCAAAGCAACATACTGTCAGTACCTTGGTTCTAATCAAATTTTTCATTATTTTGAACATTATTTTGAGAACTTTTTTAATATTGAAAATTATTTCATTTGGTCCAATTTTTGACGAGAACTTTTTTAATTATAAAAGTATGCTATTATATGAATATTGTTGGGTTCTACTAAAATCGAGCTAGCTCACTGAATCGATATCTGTATTTGTATAAATATAACAGTTGCTTGCTTGTCTAGCTCAGACCCTACTGAGCTTTCCGATAGGCATCAGTAAATTAGATTATATTATTATCAACTCTCACTTACTTCTGTAAAAACTTCTTTCCCCTTGCAATTCCAACTCGGCCAGAGAATCAAAAGGCAGATGGTATTGTCTTTCTATTCATCCTGATTGTTGGATAGAAATTGAAATCCGACTTTATGCTAGCAAGGTTCAAAACAATATAATTCGTCCTTCTATAAATCGAGAAAAAACATTTATCCAAAAGATTTATTCATTACTACTACATAAAACACTACATTACATAAACAAACACATATGACTTTCCTAGAGAACTAGAGCTTTAAAAGCATTATGTTATGCTAACTACATTAATGATTTTCGAAACAGAAATAAGTCAAAATGTAGGCCTTAACAGGTAGAAAGAAGATAAAGGAACTATTTTTTTTTCTTTTTTCTAGTCTCTTAGAAACAATTAAATGATGGAATTTTTGAAAAATAATTAAAATGAATAAATTAATTTTGATACATGCAACAAGTTTAATATATTTTAATTTATCGCAAATAGTAGCTAAAAATTATATCAAATTTGATTGTTAATGATAATTAGGAACGTGTTTAAAACGCTACTAATTAAAATTTATCATCTATATAATATTCAAGCTCCATTATTCACGACTCACGAGCATATATATCAAATCCAGACAAATAGTTACCTCAAATTCTTTTTTAAAGGCAAAGCGTTCGAGTAATATAACAATACAACAATATAGCAATATAGCGTTTGGGTACTATTTAATATTAATCACAATATAGCAACGAAGAATCACACTTACCCACGACGGAGTTTCAACAGCGAACAAAAATGCCTCAAGCGAAGTGATTGGTAGCCAAAGCCATACGATAAGTACGAACCCAAAGGGATTCTAATGAGAATCCAGCCAAAGGATTCTAATGCAGTTGTAGAGAAGGAGATGAGATGAAAGGGTAACAGAAGTGCAGAGAAAGAGATGAGATGAAATGGTAACAGAAGTACAGAGAAGGATGAGAGAATAAAAAGAAACATAAATCCTAAAGATAAGATAAGATAAGATGATTATGGATTGGGCTTCATTGAGCCCACACATTTAAAATACCACACTTTTTTTATTTGTCAATTTTTTTTTAATTTTTAATATATATATATATATATAAATAATAAAATTTATATTATTATTACAGGTTAACAGATCGGGTCAACAGATCTGTAAATCTAAACCCGTGACCCAACCCATACATGAACAGTTTTGATCGATTCGGTTCGATTTTGACCCAAATACATAAATGACTCAACCCAAACTATTCGGATCATTTCGGGTTCACGGATGACCCATACCCGTGAACACCCCTAAGGTGAGTAAAGAACTTTTGTATCATAATATGCTTAAATAAGTTTAAGATCCTTCCAATTTAGTCTTTTTTTTTTTAATTTAGTTCTTGTTCACTATTTTGTTTTAAAGTTCAATGTCTTTTTTTTTGTTCACATTAATATAAAATAGTTATTTAATTATAATTTGTACTTGTTAACTTTTATGATAATTATTTAAAAAATTATATTAATAATAAATTATGATTAAATGACTATATAAAAATATTTTATATTATTAATACATAATCATTAAACTCAAAAATAATGAATGTTATCATGAAAAGTATTTTCGTATGTATAATAAACCATTTTTTTCAACTTGTAAATTGCAATGTCAAATAATCTCCTTTAAGGAAATAAAATTCTGATTAATTAATTTATTGAATACAAAGATATTATAAGGAAAAAAAATATGCACGTTTGAGATACTTTAATCTAGAGAGACTCACTCTATTTTTTATTTTGACTTAAACATAATTTTAGTTATTTTATTTTGTTCAACCTACAATTTCATCTTTTAATTTTAAAATAGAAATATTTAATTTTTTAAAAAAATCTATAATTTTGATTTAATCTTTAATTTTGACTATTTTTTATTTTTATTTTATTTTAGTACAATTGAACTTAATAGTCAATACCAAACATATTTATTTAAGGTATTATTAATAAATGATTTTATTAATTAATTATAAGAAATAAAAGAAATAAATATAGATAAAATTGATGTTTGGACTAAAATTGTAAATTTTTTAAAATAGGATATCTTATTTTAAAATAAAGAAACTAAAATTATGTACATAATAAAGTAGAAAAATTAAAATTCATTTAAGTTTTTTCTCTCTCTCTAAGCTTTACTTCCTATCAAAATGTCGTGGAGAATCCAGTTCAACTATAAATATTTTTTTAGTGATTTTTCTTCGGTGAATGTTTAGCTATAAAGATCTGAAAAATATGTCACACCTCAAAAATTTGCTTGCATGTGACGGACGAATATGTGCAGCTAAGTTTTTTTTATTATTATAAGAAAAATAAAAAATATATATGACTTTAATAACTAAATTTTAAGATTAAATGAGGATTTTTTCATTCTTACATATATATTTCTTATTTAATATATTTCCTACAAACACATGAATGAATTAATAATTATTTTAAAAATAATAATAATTATAATCTTGATGTTCATACTTGTAACATATGTGTAATTTTAGTTATCATATTATCATTTAATACAAATTTGACCTGTACAATAATTTATTGATTATTATAACAATTTTCTTAAAAAAGAGTCTATTATAGAAGAAAAAATTTAAATTTCTTAGAAATCTTAAGTTGAAAATATTTATTTCCGTGCTTGATTTATTTGTTTTTAAAAATAATATATATGATTAAAAAATAATGTTTTCAAAAAAATAATTATACATTTTTCATGAAATATTTTCATTGAAGGAATTGAGAATCTATTTTTCTTAGATTAAAAACAATCTTATTAAATTATTTAATGTGATAAATATTTAAAAATTGACAAAAATACTACGGTTTTCTTTTATTCTCACTATACTTATATAAAAATATTTATAAGTTTTTTATTGGATGAGAATATTTATAGTTAATCAAACAATTTAGTTTTTTTTTTAAATCATGATCGCCAAAATTCATTCTTAATTCAAAATTAGTGATTTTTAGGTATGAAAAAACTTTTATTTTCTTGTATGAAACGATCCCTAATATTGTAATTTACATTGAGGATGTATAAAAATGAAACTCATTTATTTAAATGGAATATGATTTTCATAAGATCTATAGGAGAAATATCACCTTTTAAAAATAAAAAACCCAAAGCGGTGGAGTTGTGAGTTGAGTTTGTGACCGTTGATGGAGCCCGCAAACGCATACTTATATAAGGAGAAAGCCTGAAAGCAGAGGCGCGGTGGAGCAAATACAAAGAAACGAAGCCAAAAAACAGACAATGGATATGGTTATATAGTGTGTTATCTGCTCAATCGATCACAAAGAGCATCATTGGATGGGAAAGTTGCAAAGGAAGTTTGGGCTGGTAACCATGTTGATTTAATAATTTGAGAATATTTGGGTATTCTACTTTTGTGCATATATCTAGTGATGAGAGATCTAAACTTGATCCAAAGTCAAAAAATTGTGTTTTCGTAGGTCCAAAGGTGTGAAATGGTTCAAGTTTTGGGATCCAATTTCCAGGAAGATGGTAACCAACAAGGATGGAGTGTTTGATGAACAATCCATATTAATAGAGATAGTTGAGACAACTATGCCAGTTTCTGATGGAGCTTCCCCTAGCTCCATGGAAGTTAAGGTGGACTTTGAGCAATTGTCGGTGATTCCTAAGAAGGTAGAACCATGTAGTCCATGACCTGAGGTCACACCCACACCTGAGCTTGGATCAGTGAGTCTAGGTGAATCACATCAAGAGTACAATCTTATAAAAAATAGATATCGTCGCACCATTACGCTCGTTGTCTGATATGAGTTTGAAGAATTGACTAAGTTGGTTGCTTTTTCACTTCTCACTAGTGTTGGAGATCCTTATACTTTTCAAGAGGCTATGAACAGCCTGGAGAAAGACAGATGGATGGGTGCTATGGTGGAGGAGATGGATTCTTTGCAGAAGAATCAAACATGGGAGCTAGTTAAGCTTCCTGCGGCAAGAGAGCCATAGGATGCAAATGGGTGTACAAGAGGAAACTTTCAGTATTAGAAAAAAGGGAAAAAGTTTAAGGCTCGCCTAGTAGCAAAGGGGTATGCACAATAAAAGGGGGATGATTATGATGAGATTTTCTCCCCAGTTGTAAGACACTTATATCAGGGCAGTGCTAGCTTTGGTAGCTAGTCGTGACATGCACTTGGAGTAGATGAATGTGAAGACAACCTTTCTTCATGGTGATCTAGAGGAGCAAATTTACATGGAGCAGCCAAAAGGGTTCAATAAAGGTGGACTAGGTCAGCTGGTTTGTAAGTTGAAGAGGTCTCTATATGGATTGAAGCAGTCTCCAAGGCAGTGGTATAAGCGGTTTTTGATTCTTACATGCTTCGGATTAGCTAAATATAATGTGAGTATAACTGTTGTGTTTACGTAAGGATCCTTGATGATGGATCTTTTATTTTTCTGCTATTGTATGTTGATGATATATTGATTGTTGGTAACCATTTATGTGATGTGAATGAGTTGAAATCACTGTTGAGCAAAAAGTTTGACATGAAGGACTTAGGTCATGCCAAGAAGATTATTGGGATGAAGATTCATAGTGACAAGAAATCAAGACGATTGTGGCTTTCACAGCAGAGCTATGTTGAAAAGGTGTTAGACAAGTTCAACATTAGCAATGTAAAGCCTCTGAGTACTCCATTAGCAAAACACTTTAAGCTTTTAGTAGATCAATGTCCAAAGACAGATGCTAAGGTGGAGTACATGTTAAAGATTCCATATGCCAGTGCAGTTGGTTGCTTGATGCATGATATGGTATGCACTAGACTAGATTCGGTACATGTTGTAAGCCAAGTCTGCAAGTGTATGTCTGACCAGGAAAGCGTTGGGGAACAGTGAAATGGATCTTGAGGTAACTAAAGGGTACAACAGGTCATGGTATTATGTTTGACAGTCAACATGGTGATCTTTCAATTGTGGGATATGTGGATTCTAAATATGTTGGTGATCTAGATAATAGAAGGTCTACAACAAGTTATGTCTTAACTTTTGGAGGTGGGTCTGTTTGTTGGAAGTCCATAATTCAGTCTTTTATGGCAATGTCAACAATTGAAGCAGAGTACATGACTGTAGCATAAGCTAGCAAGGAAGTTGTGTGGTTAGCAGGGCTAGTGAATGAGCTGGGCATTGAGCAAGGTGGAGTTCAAGTGTATTGTGATAGTCAAAGTGCTAGAACCAAAGATATTGATGTGAGGTTCCACAAGATCATTGAATTGATGACATTTGGTTGGGTTTTACTCAAGAAGGTTCACACTTCAAATAATGTAGCCAATATGTTAACCAAGGAGGTCACAACTGACAAGTTCAAACATTGTTTGGACTTGTTGAATGTTGCTCAGTGCTAGATGTGACGGAACTCAAACCCAAGACATTATGGAATGGACTTGTTTATCTTCCATGATTCTAAATATTCGTCAAGGTCAAGATTGTTGTGCATGACTCATATTTTATGGGCATGGCAAAGTTGGAGTGGAGTGTAAGGGCCACTTGTTTTTGGGTTACGAAGCGAGTTGGGGTGCGGGGGAAAGCCTCCACGGAACGTGTAATATTGTACATGAATTAAGATAAGATAATATATGTGTAAAGATAATGTATACATAATGATATTGTACGTGGGTTAATATAATGTATGTGTTAACCAGTTGGCAAGCGCACCGAATTATCAAGTAATAAAGATTCGGTAAGACCAGATATCGATTTCCACAAGGACTTTGTTTGTACTTAGGACTAATGCACGTTTGTTTTCAAGTGATTAATGAATGGAATTGGTTGACAAAATGATTTGCATTAAATTAAACTGTACTTAAATGTAAATTTAAATCGTAATAACTATAAGGAAAAAGAACAAACACTCGGAATGTGGATGGTGGAAATATGATGCAGTTGGTGTTGTGAGTTCGTTAACCCGAACTAACTTTGATGTGATATAAAAGGTTTTTCTCTATTCAACATTAAATACTATCACCTTCACCCACTAATATAATCTAACCTTGATTTCCCAAGTGTTAGACCTAAACTACTTAATTTCACCCTTAATCCCTCAAGAGTTATGTTCAACGATTTGCATTACAATTAGAGACGACAATGTAACCTAGGCTAAACAAAATCATTCTATCCCTAGACATGATATTATATAGAAGCATTTCTCGGTTCTTAAGGAAATAACCATTTTCCAATGCATTAAAATCTAAAATAAAGCATACAAATGGGTGATCAAACCACAAGCATGAATAAAGCTCAGAGAAACAACAATAATGCGTATATAACATTGAATAGATAGTTAGAACTTTACATCAAAGCGTTCGGTTGGTGAACTCCCAACAATGAGGGTTTTAGCTCCTCATTTCCATGAGGAGCTTACAACAATAAAGGTTAGGGCAATGGAGGAGGATGGGATGGAAGGGAAAAAGGTGGAGAGAAAGCTCCAATGGTGTAGAAGGATGTCTCCCTTTGACCTAGAAGAGCTCCCAAGCTTCTCCAAGAGTGTGGTTCGTCCTTAGGAATGAATTCCTTTCATTTCCCTCCTTTTTGCCTTTAACGTTGCCCTGAGTTGTGGTGCTCGCTGAGCGCATCCTTTTCGCGCTCAGCGAGCCTCAAAATGTCCTGCTGGATAAGTGACCACGCACTGAGCGAGTTGGTCGCGCTGAGTGGGCCTTCGCGCTGGACAAGTCTGTCACGCTAAGCGAGAAGCTGTTATAGCGCTAAGCGAGCCTGTGGCGCGCTGAGCGAATAGCTTCAGACTTGAAATCCATCTTCTATTCCCTTATAGTGAATTTTACAAAAAAATGCAACAAACACTTCATAAATCAACTAGTTAAAGCATCCACTGGATAAAAACTCAGAATAAGTTAATTAACTGTTTTATTAGAAAACCGTCTTAGAAAGTGTCGCTTCTAAGATGATTTTTTCGAGAAAATTGATGTCATTAACTATTTTTACTTTGTACAAGGGTGGGTAGCTACCTAACAAAATAAGTAATATAAATAACAAGAGCAAGGGAGTTAGGATTTTTGAGACTTGTACTTGGGAAAGTGAGGTACTCTTAAATATACTTGTCCAATGTGATTCTTTCACTATAATGACATTGGCTAGGTTATTGCCCTTAAAACAACTAGTTCTTAGCTGAAGATAGGCTATCAGTAGCGTATGTGAGCTAATAATTTTAGCAAGGTCTTGTTCCTTTTGTTTTAATTGAGTTGAAAAAGTCATGTTTTTATATGTGCAGTTAGTGTTCATTTTTTGTTGTTGATGTTACATGTGCAAAAAGGTAAACATTTGTTATCTTTCTAGTGAATAAAAAAAAAATGAAAGAATAAACATAAATAGTCAAATAAGAAAGTTCACAAAGCCTAACTGTAGCTTTACTCAAAATTTTCCTATATAAAATGTCGAGGATTGAATAATTCAATTAGGAAGTGATGAATGCAATTATGGAGTTATAGTTGGCTTTTGATGCTTTATTGCATTACATTAATTGCTAAGTAGATACAGTTATCAAACATCTCCATGTATTTGGGTGAAAAAGACAGATGAGCATATGAACTCAACTTTGTGTTCTCTCTGTATGCATCTATATTGAAAACTCGAAATAAGAGGTTTTGTTGTTCATGGTCATTTTATTAAACTTGAACAACATTGTCTTTCATATAAAATATCTATGCACAGTGGTGAGAGGGGTTCATACCTTCTAATGATGAGAGCACCGTGGTGGAGGGGTACGGTTCACAGATCGATGGATGGCAGCATGATGGTTTCTGACAACACCATGATGATGAATGAACCACGACGATGATGAAACCACCACCACAACGCGAGCAACAAAACTTAAGGGATAATGCGAGCAACAAAGGTAAAGGGACAACAATGTTTGAGACTAGCCAGGGTGCTCTAGTGGACTCGACACTCACAACTTTCAATTTTTACATTGAATACGATGACATGACAATTATCCAAAATTATTTTTGAAGGTGAACTATATACGACGGTTTTGACCAAAACCGTTGTCGTATTAAAAGTGTTTACGACGATTTTACATAAAATCGTCCTTAAGAAGTCCAATAATTTACAAAATTACCACCGGCCATTTGTTAACGACGATTTTGGTACAATCGTCGTTGTTCCAACGTCGTAAAATGCTTTATTTCTAGTAGTGGAGTTCCAGAGTCCCGGATAATATTCCTTAACCTTATTTTTGTAAGTTATATTCAACTGAAAACTAGTAAGACCATTTGGTTGATGAGT
Source organism: Glycine latifolia (assembly GCA_013407115.1). Lineage (NCBI taxonomy): Eukaryota > Viridiplantae > Streptophyta > Magnoliopsida > Fabales > Fabaceae > Glycine > Glycine latifolia. The sequence continues at coordinate 25,665,203 of CM023947.1, read as the reverse complement.
ACCAATACAATAAATTTCAAAAGTCATTTCAGACTGCTGAAGGAATACTTCATGTATGTAAACGTTTTCCGCATCCGAAAATCGTCACATCGGAAATTGAAGAAGGATTAAATGACCAGTTCCGTGTCATACCAGGATAAGGAGAATTTGGGGATCGCTACTTTGGTACGGACGATTCTTAGTTTGAAAGCAAAGCAAAAAAGATTACAGAGAGAAAAAATAGGAACAAATGTTGGAATTTATTACTATGTATAATATTCATCTGACTACTAAACACACATAATCATGAGCAACTACACACCAAGGAAGGAGAAGTTTGACTGAATTGTCCATTGGAACTTGATGAGGGTCGGGCATCATCACTTCATGTTTGTTAGTGAGCTTTTCTTCTGTTTTCCTTTGTTTCCGCATCGGCTAAAAAGGGTTGTTAATTGTAACTGGTTTTGGATTCTTTTTAGTCTTGGATATGTATTTTTTGGAATTTTCTTTTGAAATGAGCCAACCCGGATCAACCGACCTAGTTGGTGGATTCAGTCAAGGTGGCCTTTTTCCTTATTATATTATGTATAATGTTGATCTAATTATTAAACATGCACATAATCATGAATAATTACACACTAAGGAAGGAGAAGTTTGGGTCTATTATCCAATTGGAACTTGATCCGGGTGAATAACTACACCTTTATGTTTGTAAGTTTCGCTTCTGCTTTCCTTTGTTTCCAGCTAAGAAAGGTTCTTACTGCATCATCAATTCTGCAACTGGTCTGATTGTAGTGTACCCCCTTGGTTTTTTCGTTTCAAATGAGTCAACCCGGGATCTACTCAGCGAATTGATTAGAGTTTTTTTCCCCCTTTTTTTATACTCCAAGTGAAAGGTCACGGGAGAAGTACATTTTCCATACCTATTTTTGCCAGGCAAAAAAGTTTTTTTGCTACCCCAAGATTCATTTCAACCTTCGTTTTAATTAATTTTAAGGGTGTAGACTTATTGATATTGAAATTAGAGTGTTTAAGGCGCAAACAAAAAAATGTTTAGCCTTGAACGTAGTGAGCTACCGTAGAAAGGAGATAAAATGATTCTGGAACTAAATCGTGCCTTCAACGTTGTAAACTACCGTAGACTTATTGATTCCAATACATCTTTACCATTTCCTTGATCCGACCAGAGGAATCGTTATATATTCTGGATATACATTCAACGCATCAAAATTCACTTGAAAATCAATTTATTCTGGCACTTGGTAAATTAAATTACGACAAACAAACATTAGTGGTTTGCTAGGAAAGAAAAAAAAATAAGAATGGTAAAAATAGAAAAGAAAAATAGTGAGTAAAATAAATGATAAATCAAGTAAATTTAGGTGTGTTCAATTTAGGAAAAATTAAAGAAATAAAAAGAAAAATAAGAAGAAAAAAATACAAGATAGTCAATGGTTTTTAATGACAGTTGTTGAAATGAAAACAACCAATTATTAGTTTTCTTTACGCTAAGACAATCGAACGAAAACAATCAATTTTTTGTGAAAAATGTGATTACTATTCATTTCTGCCCCATTTTATGAGAATAAAAAAGTACGGGACCCACTCTATTTTATTTCTTTTCCCCACCATTACCCCTTTACCAAACACACCATTTTCTATTTCTCACTTTCTTTCTCTCCTTTCTATTTTTCCGTCATTTCTCTGCAACCAAATGAAGCGTAAGGATATACAAAACTATATTTCAATCTGCCAGACCATAAAAAAAAGTTGGGAGTAAGTTTGCAAAAGCAATTTAAAAGAATGATGATAAGAAACAATGCCACAATCACACATCTGCTGTCGTAGACTCGTAGCAACTACAGACAGAACCTTAAAGATAACATTTACGAGCAAACTAATTTTTCCTTTTAAGACCAATGATAACTTGTGATTATTGTATAAAGCTATATTATGGATTTCAAAATTAAGTTACAAAAAGAAACTCTTGCCCCAGGAAGAAAACAATCTACAAGCCACCGCATCAACTCCATAGGAGCAAACTCTTAGAGATTAATTGTGTTTTGCCTATCTGCAGGAGCCACACATTGCCATAATGAACGGAAGGATGCAATATTGACTGCTTCAACCCCCAGTGCAGAGAGGTTACGGGCATACTCCTGGTGACAATTTGCAAGAGGAAGGTTACGTAAATGAAAGCACTAAGAGGGAGCTTATGTAAATGAAAGCAGTCAGAGTTTGCTGGACAATAACTCAAATTAAGAAGCAATGAGTTACGAGTTGTACTTGTACATGCAAGAATGAGAAAGATCACACTGAAAATGGTAATAATAAGTATCATGCCAACCTGAATATCAAGGAACAACTGCATACAGATTTTATCAGTGTCAGACACATTGTTATCTGAGATATCTGAACTTGCCCCAGCTCGTCTTTGTGCACTCTGCCTAATTTTCTGGAGTGAAGACTCTGTCTTTCTTGCCTGCTCATGATAAAAGTTTATTAAAACAATTTCTAACAGAGTATCCAAGAGACCCAAAAATTTCATCCAGGCAATTTGGATTTGGACACTTACCACGCTAACAAGGTCAGAAGCTAATTCATAATAACGGTCAGTAATCTCAGTTGCAGCACAAAGGAGTATTTCATTCCTAGTTTCACTGGCCAAATATTTTGTAGCTCTCTCCCCATCCAAAAAAGCCTGGGATGTATTGGCATGCCATCAATATACATTAATGCTTTTAGTTTTAGGTATAATATATGCACGCCAATTGAAAATTAAAAAAATACAAATTACAAAAAACCCCAAAATATCAACGCATTCGTACTTAAACTTTTGGCTTTTTTTTTAAGAGGTCTATTGGATATGTTGATTGTAGACAACAAATTACCTTTCCGTTTTTTAGCATATGTTGATTGTAGCAACAAAAGAGGGCTTAAAATTGGGTACATGAATCATAATTCCCAACCAACATATCAAACAAAATTTGCATTGCATGAATGTAGTTTCACTAGATTCAGACAACTGGAAGCAGTAATGACTAAAAGTGACTTGTATTCCACAATGAAATGTTTAAAGGACATTATGTCAAACACGCTAAATTATAAAGCTTGCCCTATGATCATGCTATCAAGCTCAACCTTCTACCAAAAATTGATTTAACACTTTTAAAGTGAGATGTGTAAAGCAAGAAAGTAAAGATATATCCACCGATGATTGGAATTGAAATTCATTGAAAAATTACATACTTTAAATTAAAGGTGAAGGTGAATTACACATCTCACTTCAGAGAATCCAAATCCATTGGACTATATCACCATAGCATTAGTTTGAAATGAAGCTACCCATTAAAAGATGGAAACCAGGGGAAAATAAAATAAACCTTAATATTAATACTGCATACCTTAAGAGGACGTAATACCCCTGAAACATATGGTGAAGGCCTCACAGGTAGAGGTTTATTAGTCATCCTATAGGTTGCTGTTATCCCCTTCATTTGTCTCAAGTCCTAAATTATTTTCGAACAACAGAAAGCCATGAATGAATTGAAAAGGAAGAGAAGAAAAAAAGGTACAGAAGATCGGAAATACATATAGTGATATAAACCCCCATATCTGAATAATGCAACCAATTTAAAGAATAAGTATAGACTATAACTTACCTCAACTGACTTTTCAACTAGTGACTCCACCATTGCTTTAATGACTAAAGGTTCTAAAGATTTTAACGATTGACCACCCAGTAATATGCTCAGCCTTATTGATTCCATAACATCAGGGGAGCATGAAGACAAAAGCTGAAGCACATGTTGAAGGTAATCACCACGAACCTGCTCCTCCAAATATCGTATATCATGAATAACCTACAAACAATTTAACATCTGTTATATTACAGGTAAAGTACAGCCAATATCTTCATTTAGCTAATGTTATTTCATCATGGTCTTTGTCAGAATTTTTTTTACCAATTCCTTACATGGAACTTCAGAAAAAGTCTAGTAGAAGACTTGAGCAAAATTTTGGGCATGTGTAGGTATAGAGTATTTGAAGCAGCAAATTCAAGTTTTATTTCGACATACATAATGTGGATTAAATTAATGCATGATGCATACAACAATAAAGTGAAGGCATGATGCATGCAAAAATAAAGTGAAGGCATGATGCATACAAAAATAAAGTCATCTATGACAGCTGAAACAGCCCATTCACACCCAGGGCTAGTGCTTGTGTTATGGTTTTTGCGAGCAGTCAGTCCAGATGACAGCCAACTTGAGTATCTGTAAGTTAAAAGAGAAGTTGGATTTTGTTCTGTCAGCACCAAAAAAACAACACAGATTCTTAGCATCCCATCTTAAACTGACCTAGAAAGAAGCTGCAAGGATAGCCGAAGGAATCTGTCAGAACAAGAAAGAACAAGAACATCTTCACTCCAGCATGATCTCAAACTCTCCAACAGAGTAACACTTTGCTTTAATGTTAAACCTTGATAATTTGCTTCGCCAGCATCTGAATTTTGAACAGGGACAAGACTGGATGTTGTAAGCACAGAATCTAGAGACCCTGCTATTTCCTGAAACCTGGAGCAATTGCAAATAAGATTTCCATGTCACAGAGCAATACAATTATTCCAAATTTATGACCATTGTAAAGAGGCATAAGCACCTCAAAGAGAAATATACTCCAATATTCCATCGCTTCATGAATTCAGTATAAATTTCTTCAGATCGAAATTTAGCAACAGAAAATCTGGATGGACAGTAGCCTTGCATGAAATTAAATGTTAGAATATTAGTGAAAAATATACTCTTAAAGACATGTATCAGTAATAAAATTAGCAAATGTACTATCAAATCATAAATTAAACCAACAAAGTTCTTTGAAACTTGAAGCCCATGTTTTCTTTGTTCTTTTGTGTTTCTCAAGGTGAAAAAATATATAAGGGAGATATGACTACTACCTTCTAGATAAGCCAAGAAATCTAAGCTTGATTTGTAATTTTTCAAGAACTCTGTTGGTCTTCCAGGAGAAAATGCACCTGGCTTTCCCTTCTGAATTGCAGAGAGAACCTCTTTAAGGATTGAATTGGCTAAGAAGTCAAAGACATGCAAACCTGAATTTTCTGCAGAAGAGACCAAGTTACAGATATGTAATTATAGCAATCTTTTTTATATGTAAGTATGACATTTTCAGCAAAACCACAGCATGACCACAAATGATCTAGCTAACAATACATGTAGATTAAAAAATTGCTGATAAAAAAAATGTACATTAAAAAGTTTTAACTTTTGAAGACCAAGAAGGGTAGAGGAATGCCTTAGCAAGGATTGACAGGGTCCAAGAAATCATTGCAGTTATGACAACACAAAGCTCATATGGATAACTGTGGATATGTAATGATCAAAAAGGTTCAATTTTTTCTTGGAAAGTATAGTAGCAAGAATAAGTCTGACAACATACCAGCTGAAGAAATTTCCAATAAAAATTTACAGTCTTTATCAATGCACTCCTTAATTAGTTGATAATCATTTTCAAGACCATCCCCAGATGATTTAGCAACCACAGCTGATGATCCATGTGGGATAATCCTCTGTACCAATGGAGCCACAACAGTAGCTCGAAAAATTTCTTCTGCATTCTTGGTGTTATCTATAGCAGCATATGCACGTAAGCAATTGAAAATTGCAGTTGCATCTCGGTGCTCCAAACCATTTACAAAGCAATGTCCCAAGCTTGCATCTACTGTTAGGCTTGCATTTTGAATCCTCTTCTCCATATTCTCAATAAAAGGAAGGTTCTGTACTGGCATAATAGAGAAAAAGAAATGAGCACAAAATGTACCGAGGCCTTAAACAAAAGGTCTATTTTACAATGAATCACAAAACTCAAACACTAGACAACAAAGAAAGTTAAAATGAATAAATACATTAACATTCATAAAACTTCCACAAAATTTCAAGGCACGTATCTTCTATCGTTTTAAAATGAATAAAAACATCAATATTTCTTTCAATCTATCTATATTTTTATCTATCCATGTGTATTCAACAAACTTAAAAGGCTACCAGCTAATGCAGGATCCAATAATGTGATTCTTAAACCAATTTTTTTTCCAACATATCACTTTACAAATTTAAACTACCTTTTCTACACACAATTTAAGTACTCATCTCACAAACCTCAAGTCAAATCCTCAAAATACAAATTGCTTATTTTCAATATCGTAGCAAATTATAAAGTATCAGTGACAAGAAACAGTCTTCCTGAACATAAATGCTTCCTTTCTGGACTTCTCCACTCAACGATTTACAATTTTTTTCTGGAAATTATCATTCCTAGTATCAAAACACACATACACAAAACAATCAATAAAAGTGGAAAAAAAAATTAAAACAAACCTTTGCATGTGTAACGTAGAACTTTAGTCGGTTCATCTCACTGGCAATTCTTTCCAGCAGCATGCTTTGAGTCTCTCTGATACTCATCTCATTCTCAACATGCAGCACAGAAACTCCATTGCTCAAGTTATTCCTCTCTGACAAATTTACATCTCCATTTGACCAATCGGTGGGTACACTAGGCAGCTCTTTTATTAGCTTCTCAACCTGCAATCACACAAATTTATCATATACAATATCGAATGAATTTTGAGCAAACGCCTTCTGTCTAAATCGCAACATTTCAAAAACCAATCCAAAACACAATTTATCAAACACAATATCCCTATGATGAGCAGAAGCTAATACTAGCTACTTCCGTTTTGACGCGAATCTCTATGGTTGTCAAATGAAAAAACCCAACACGCATTTAATCTTCCAAGTCGAGCAAATACAACGCATCATAGTTAACAAACAGTGAGACCAGACTAAGCTCATTGTGAAGAATTTCCATCAAAAACATAATAAATTCCATCAAGATCTTAGATCAAAGATCCTCAATTGTCAATTCCATTCTACTACATCTAATAAACAATTAGAGTCACAACAATTAAGGTACTACCTTAGAAACGACGTGAAACGCATCGAGAAGAAGCTCCAAAGTCTCTCTAGCGGAGGCCACCTCAGATCTCTGCCTCAAGCGGTTCTTGATGGCGACAAGCGAGACCTCGACGGATCCTCTGAACTGCTCGATCTTGTCGCGGAGCTCGACGAGCGGGGCCCGCATTCTCACGACGACGGCATCGACGTCGACGAGCTTGGTGCTGAGGTTGACGAAATCGGCGTAGTCGCGGTTGATGAGGTCGATGAGCTCGTGGTTGAGGGAGGAGAGGTAGCTGTTGAGCTCGGAGCGGAGCGTGTCGAAGGGAACGAAGGTTCGGAGCTCCGAAATGTAGGATTCGGAGTCGAAGTCGGGGGAGAGAAAAGACGCCGGTTTGAACCACAGCGGGTGGGCGTCCAGCGGATCCGAGAAGAGCTCCGTGGCGGATCTTGGTGGCGCCGGCATCGGATCCGCCATTTCGATTCGCGCGGGTTTGCGTGTGTTTGATTTATGAGAGAAAATGGATTTGTTTGTTATATGGTTGGGACTTAGAATTGGAATCAATAACTGCAACTTCTCGCTCGCTCGCACTGCACGGAAGCTGTAAGCTTACCGGAGTGTCCCTCTTATCTCTCTATGCTCCAACTCTATGGGCAATTTTACTTTTATTTTATTTTTTATTATTGAATTTAGGATCTTGCTTACAAGTATTATTTAAGAAATCAAAAGATCATGAATTTTGTAATTTCTTTTTTTCAATAAAAATATTTATTTTTTAACCAATATCCTTAGAACATTAATTAATATTTTTCTTATATTTTATTAAGTAAATATACAGATAAAGAAGAAATAAACTTTAATTAATCATTTACTTTGCATCAATTTTTTATCCTGTGTCTAAAAACTCTATATTTTTAGGTCTTGTATGAATAAATTTTTTTATATTGTAGTCTTTGTTGTTAGTTTTTTTTTTTTGGTATAAAGACACCACAAAATAAATAAATAAATAAATAAACAAATATATAACGACTAAAATGTAAAATAAAAATTACTTGTATAAAGACTAAATCGTAGAATTTTTAAATATTTGGACTAAAATGAAAAATTAATACAAATATGAGGATCAATTGAAAAATTAAAATAATATAACTTAAAACATTTTAGAAAAGATGGAAAAATGTGGAATAAATATCTTAGGCCATATTTGAATTGATGAAAAGAAATAGAATGGAATGAAACAAAAAATTTATCATGTTTAAATAATGAATAAAACAAAAGAAATTATTTTTTATACCTAATTATCCTTAACATAAAAATATTATGTGTTTTTTTGTTGTAACCTGCTAATTGCATACAACGTGTTTTATAAAATATTTTAGAAATTATAACTCTACATTTCACATATCATATTTTAAACAACCCAACTACAAGTAATAAGGAGGGTTATACAGATATAATTGTGAAACTTAGTTGAGGTAGTGGGTCAGTAATCCAATATTAGTTAATTAAGAAAAATTCATTCATATTTCAAAATTCAAAATAATAATTAATAATAATCAAAATAAAAAAATATATATTTAAAAAATATTTAACAATTGATAATAATTTTGTAACCTACCCGACCAGATTTAATCGAATCATCCCAAATCAACTGCACAATCGATTTAATAAGAAAACCAACTGAATTAGGCCACTAAATTTGCATCAAACCGACCAAGTCAAGTTGGGTTTCAAAACACCAAATAGAATTGTAAGATGGTGTACTAAATGCATGGCTTTAATTTAGATGCATGAAATCTAGATTTTGTTAGATATGACAAATGAATATTTATTTTATTTTAATAATTTTCAATTAATGAAGAATTTATTTAATTAAAGATGACTAAATATTGATCCAATTTTTAATTAAAATTTCACATTAGCCATTGGGAATTGAGACTTGATTCCTTCAATGGAAAATCAATTCCTTGGATTCCTTTAAAATCTAAATCAATTAATTGCAATGAAACACAGCTCAAACACGAGATTTTTGCTTGAATAACTTTTTCTCTCAATTTTAAATTTTAAAAATTAGTTTTAATTTCTTTACTTTTACTTTTGGAAAACCTAGTTTTTTTTTTCAACACTCATTTTAATCTCTTAAGTCGGACTTATATAAGATCCGAAAGTCTTATACAAAAAGTCTTTGACTTTTGTCTTCATCAAGGTTGTCATATAAAATATATATTTTATTTATATTGTTTGTTTTTATTTTGGGGTTAGAAGATATGCAATTAAAATATCATTTTTTTTCAAATATATCATTCTCCTTTTTTACTTTGTATTGTGAAGATAATGACATTTTTATTTATCATTTATTGTGCAGATAAAATATTTTATCTTTTTACATAAATAATCTTTTTTGGTATAATTAGATAAATAATCTATTTCTCTTTTGTAATGTTTATTGTATTTTTATTTTTAGACAGATTACTCAAATACTATTTATTTTTCTTTTCAAAAGTACTTTTTTATATCATCTATTATTGCTATTTTAAAGACTACAAATAATTAATTACATTTACAATACTTTATTTGCATTCTCTTTATATGAATTTGATTATAAATAATTTGATAACTAAAAGTTATTTATTAACATTTGCAATAGGATAAACTTAATTAAAACACTATATGAGATATTGACAAATTGAGGTTTAAGACATATTAACAAATATCTCCTCTTTCCAATCACTTTTGGATATATTTTTTCGTCCGTTTCTATTGTCTTTGTTTATTTGGACATTGTTAATGTATGGATCCAAACACATTGCTGAATAAATCTTGAGAAACAAATCAAATATAAGTTGTACTAGAAATATGTCAAAATTCTAAGGTACTCACTATTGTCTTGATATGACATTATTATTCTTCTAATTATCTTAAAACTGTATTAATCTAAACACTAATTTTATTATAAAATTATGAAAATTCTTTATAACATGTTAATTGATTGAATTTTGTAATCTTAGGTCTTATAAAAAATGTTTAGTTTATTTTTTGTTATAATAAATTAAATATTTTTTAATATTATAATAAATTATCGATATAATTAATATTTTAGAACATGTATGAATAATTCATATAAAATTTGATATACATATGAATCATAATTTTCACAGTTGACCCCCCCAAACATTGAAGTTTGGGTCCAGGTCCACCCCTGCTTATCTTTGATTCGGTTTTCTTCAAAACTCTAAAATCTTGGCAACAAAAGGTCATGTACAATAATCTTTCCTTCTTTTAATGACATACCAAACTGTGTTGATAAAAATATAAGGTATAGTAAGAAATTTCTTAACTTTTTTTTATGAAAAATAAGAATTTTATTATTTATCGATTCTTATATAAAATCCTTAAAAAACACTTTAAAAATTGAAGGCATTTTAATTTAAATCAGTACGGTAATCATTTAAATAGGACCTTTACTAATTTCCCCAACTTGCTAGTAACATCTCATTTGACAATTTATAATAATAATAATAATAACCTCATTTGGTAAGATTGGGGATGTCGTCCCTTTACCATATTTAGAGAGACTATTTAAAGTTATTAATCCTAACTCAATACAAGACCATCCAATACTTTCTTCTAACTACTCAAGGTTGAATGAGTATTATATACTCTATTTTTTAATCAGTAGGAATCAAGTTCAGAAGATTTCAATAACCCATAAACATTACTCAATCAACGGAGCAAGCCAGACCAGACCACTTAATACATTTTACATGTAAGGGCAAAAAAATCAGTCTATACAACTAGTGAGTAAAACTGAATAAATGCTTATCCGGACTAATTTCACTATTTTCTACCCTCTTCTAAGTTAGAGCACAAGTCATGAGTATCGTAATTTGATGACCAAAGAAATGTAACTGATTTATGGAAATGACAATTTTTTTCCCTCTCGGTAACTGTATGGTCTGTAACTCGTGATATTATGACCAATTCATTTTAAAAGATAAATTAAATTTCTTGGGGAAAAAATCAAAATTGGCCATAAAAGTCCTTACCAATTGACTTTTACAATTTTCTAAATATGCCCATAATTTAAAATAATCAACACAAGAACATGCCTCCTTACTAGGTGTTCGCATTAACGTTATCCAACTCCAGAGTGAAATTTGGTGGCTAGTATCCCGCAGGAATCAATTAAAAGAGGGCTACAACATATATAAGATGTACATAAAAGTGATAAAAACAGATATAGAAAGGATCTAAATGCTTATTATTCCAGGAAGAGACAACAAATATATGCACAGGATCACCTGACTATTTTATCTTTTCATCTAGTAGAACTTTATAACTTAAAATAAAAGGACGTCCTTTTAGGATGAGGAACAAAACAAAAGCAGCAGAACAGACCAAAATTTTGGAAGGCTCCACTCCTTTCAAAACCCATCATCCCAAATGTAATAAAAGTAACTTTATAAATAAAAGCCTATATTTCGTTTTAGAAACGACATGACTCAACAGCAAACCCTTGGAAACGATAACGATTAGCAAAACTATAAATGTGCAGGCTTCAGGAGATGGAGGCTGCAGGGGATGGGGGACATGTCAGCAATAGAAAAACTCTCACATGAAATAGCTGAGTGCTTTCTTTACTCTTGAACCCCCTTCTCCATATAATTCATTCCATTGTAAAAGCTCAGTCATATTTACTGATTCAGAAGAAACACTTGCACATACCTGATTCAATATAATGTACGAAGTAACATATTACTAAAAACGAAAAGTGGGAGAGCTCAAAGGAATGGAGAGGGCTTTGCTTAAATGAAATTTCATTTCATACCTGCTGATGAGCATATTTAAAGTCTTCCATGTTTAAAGATCTAACGTCCCCACTGCTGCATAATGCTGGAGCTGGTTGGCCTTCTGCTAGAGCAGCAGCACGTTCCTGTCGTGCATCAAACACATAAACCATACATTAGCTCCTTTTAATCATAAAGCCATATATTTTATAAGGATACAATAATTCCCCTTCATTAAAAGTACTGCCTAACAACTTAATCCGAAATGAGTTCAAAATTTAAGATCATCAAGAAATAGAGAACTCTACAAGTCTATTGTTGCATTGTCTCAACCAAGGTCATAAGTTTAGAGCGTGATTTTCACCACATGCAAATAGTATGTAGACTTTATGGAAAGATTTATGCATTCAAACCAACTGTAACTTACCATCAAAAGCAGTGACAAACCCATAGATACCAAGCATACACTAACATAAAGAAGAGACATACCTTTTTTTCCTTTTCTAATATCTCTTTAATAGGCCTATGAGCTGCAGTTACACACAAATTCTGCAGTATAAGGGCAAGCATCAAATATTGAATAATAATAACATTAATTTCAAAGAATAAGGTAACAGGAAAAAGAACACCAGCAACCTTAAGATCACTTCCGGAATATCCATCAGTCATAGTTGCTACTGCATCTAAATCAACATCAGGAGACAATTCCTCTTTTGCCAGTATAACTTTCAATATTTTTGCTCTATTAGGAGCATCTGGCAAATTTACCATCAATCTGCAAAAAACAATTATTATAAAAACTTTACTTATGCTGGGCCTCCCCCTTACAAAATAATAGGAAGGGGAATTGAAGCACAGTTGAATATATTCACCTTCTTGGCATCCTCCTTATGACAGCCTCGTCAAGGTCAAAAGGCCTGTTAGTGGCTGCCAGTACAAGAACTCGCTCTGTTTCCTTTGTGCGTAAGCCATCCCAATTCACCATGAATTCATTTTTCATCTTTCGCATGGCCTCATGCTCTCCTGGGTTTTCCCTACGACCCAACATGCTGTCAACCTGAAACAAAGCCAGTAAAGTTATATCCAATGAATCAATACAAAACAATACCCTTAAGTTAAAAGGCTTACCTCATCAACAAATATAACACTAGGTGAAATTTTACTCGCCAGAGAGAAAACAGCTTTCACATATTTCTCACCCTCACCAAACCACTGAAGCAAAAAGGGGCAAGAACATGAGTTGATATGCACAGCAAACTAACAAAGCTGAGATCAATATACACTTAGAGAGGGACAAATTTAACCTTAGATGTAATACTTGACATAGAAATGTTGATGAAGTTTGCACCAGCTTCAGTAGCAATTGCCTTTGCGAGCATTGTTTTACCAGTTCCAGGGGGACCAAATAATAGGATTCCTTTGCACGGCTGCACAAAAGGTAATTCAAAGTTGAGATAACAGAATGGATAATATTTTGATAAAGAGGAAGTTAGATGGTCATCAAATTATATTAGATTTATTAATTGTTGTATACCACAGAAATTATTTTAATGATTATGGAAATAAAGATCCAAATTCTCTCCAAAAAAACCAGTTTCCAGAAATCAATTGCCTATCACAGAAGATTTTAGCTTTTACATTCCATGGAAAATTTCAGACCACAAATGAGTTGCATATCCAGCAGAGTGCAGATACCAATATCAGATATAAATGCAACAAATCCTAGATGTCAGGGCCAATCAAACATAGTTAAAAATGGTCAGCTGATTCCACTTCTTTTTCCTCTCTTTTAGAGTGGGACAGAGGAAGGGCACTACAACATTAAAGCACATTAAAAGCAACACAAAATCAATCAATCTATCAAATCAACAAATAGTCAACTAACATAAAAGAGAAGAAGCAAAAAAATCTGTTAAACAATAAAAACAAATTTCAATCTGTAAAGGAAATGAAACCTTGGTTAATTGCCCCTTGCAAAAAAGTTCAGGCCTCTGTAAAGGAAGCATCACCAATTCCTTCAGTGTATCCTTGACCTTTTCAAGAGCTCCAATATCATCAAAAGTAACATCAATGTCACTAGGTGGAATAACATCAGCCAAAAGCCTCTTTTCAAATTCATTTTCTGTCACAACATCCTGAGCAAGCAAAATGATTTAGAATACAGTGTTTATGAACTCTCCCGACAGAATAACTTGTAATAAGCAAAGCTGAAATCACATGTAAGTAGCAAAAGGGCACAAACAATCACCTTAAGAGATTTCTTCAGGCTCTTGGACTCATTCTGGATAGACTGCAAGATCCCAATTCCATACTGAATGCTGGAGGAATACCATATAATATCACCTTGTAAAATTACAATTTAAGTACATATAGTATTTCAAATAACAAGCAGTGTAAGCTAGCAATTACCTCTCACAGGACAATACAAGCTTTGAATCAGGCTTAGCTTCTGAATTCTGCATGAGGTGGTGGCTTAAAGCCCAACCAATTATCTTCTCTGCATCTGCATGTAGCAAAAATGATATAGGAGAGAGATTCTAGAGAGATCCTAAAGCACTTAATGCTTAGAACATACTTTCATTTGTAAGTGTCTGATCCTTAATGCACAAGGTCTCAAGTCCTTCACATTCCATTCCGCAACGTCCCAAAACCTAAAAATAAAATTAGCTAGTCTGTAATTACAGTAAATTTAAACACCACAACTGCAATTGTAAAACATCAACATTTTATGTCACTACACGGTTCTACATCTGTCACATAACCCTATTATGCACCATTGTCCAAAAACATAATTGACTCAAGGGATTTGACTTTCAACTGAATCTGAATCGTAAAGAATGAACCTCAGCAATTAGTAGTAAGAAATATATTGGAGGATTTACATAAAAACAAACCAAATAAATCAACAGTCTAAATTCTCCTATATAGATTTGCAAAAGAATTACATAATCAAATACAGACCAGAAGGGATTCTAACTCACTTCTCATTTTCTTAAATTTAAACCAAAAATGAAAATTCAAAGTAAAATGTCAGCCTTGAATTAAAACTTAGAATGGGCAAATTATAAAAAATGAAAGAGAGAATGGGAGATGATATAGACAAAGGTAAAGCCCTTAGAAAAAATAAAATTACCAGACCCACCCAAACATCCTTCCACAACTGATACAAGAACACCATCTTCCATGGTAAAGCATAACTTGCATTGACTGTTTAACTGGTATCCCATCCATTCATATATAAATCATACTTTGAATTACTTAGTACCACAATGGAATAACATATTAAGGAAGGTACTATATAGCCTCCAACTCTGTTTTTGCATGAAAAATGTAGATGTTACAATAAAACATGCCTTTTAAGCTGAATGAATTAAATTTACAAGCAAACACAAACACTCACTGTGCGCAAGTGATGTAAATTTCCTTTGATTTTGAGAGTCTCAACATCTCGATCCAGTTGCTGCTTCCAAGATGCTAGAAGAGCCTCATCCTATACCAGGAAATATATTATGAATACTGTATAGAGAGAGCCAAAATCCATGACAAATATTCCCCTGTATATACCTGTGGCATGTGAATTGTAATTTTATTTGGGAAAAGCTTGGTCAAAGTTCTATTTTGTTTCGGGACTTCCTTCCCCCTGTCATGCAACCGTCCAAAACTATCCTGAAAAGATTGAAGAGAGATAACGTTTTTTTACTCAGATAGCTTGAAAGAAATAATACAGGTTGCATGTAAGAAGCATAATACGCGAACAAACATATGTCAGCAATTCCTGTTTCTCTGTTTCAAATAGAAGTAATAAAAGTGAAAAGGAGATTTAGTCATTACTGGGAAAGCCAAGTCAAGAAGGGCAGTCTGATTGCTACCAAATTTTGTAAAAAGCAAACCACCAGGATGTGACTGCAGGGAACAATAGTTATATATCAATAAATAATCACTTATGGAGAAATTTAGACTAGTGATGGGAAGGAAATTCAATCAATCAAATATATAGAATATTTCAGATTGTATCTTATAGCACTACAGCATAAATCATTCACAACTAATGCAGAGCAAAAGGATACGGAAAGCCCATAACTACTAAAAAACAGTTCTTTGGAGACTGATTAATTTATTCTTTCAACAAAAAGTTCATGCAAATAAACCAAATGATATCATACAAAGATTTCCAGGGTATCTTGCAATAGACTGTTGAGATTCAAAGCTTTTAATGCCTTTGTATGCATGGTAACAAGTAACCT
Source organism: Glycine latifolia (assembly GCA_013407115.1). Taxonomy (NCBI): domain Eukaryota; kingdom Viridiplantae; phylum Streptophyta; class Magnoliopsida; order Fabales; family Fabaceae; genus Glycine; species Glycine latifolia. The sequence continues at coordinate 25,649,218 of CM023947.1, read as the reverse complement.
ATACTTGTCAATTGCACCAAAAAGCAATGGTATAGCAGGATCACATGGCTGAGTGGCTCCTGGGTGCTGCAGAACTTGAATAGTACCACAGTTTAGAATAGCAGCCATGATAATGCTAGAAATAGCAGTATTTTGTAGCTGGAACCAGCACAACACTTTACTGGGAGATATTTACAAACAATAAAAGCAGAGACCTAATTGAAAATCACAACATAGGGTCCAATAAACTACAGATTAATTTAACCAAAAAAAACAATACCTTTTCCTTGCGACTGTCGTTTACAAACAATAAAAGCAGAGACCTAATTGAAAATCACAATATAGGGTCCTATAAACTACAGATTAATTTAACCAAAAAAACAATACCTTTTCCTTGCGACTGTCATTTTGTGTGTGTGAACCTATTACGACCACATTATCTGGAAGATTTTCAAGCTTACTTTTGAATGAATGTGAATCTCCATTTCCTACAATAGACTTCTCAGCATCTTTCATGAACAAAATGAATGGTGCACTTCTACTCTCACTAAAAACAACCTGGCGAAAAAACATAATATAAATCTAATTGTAAGATTGAACCCAAAATGATTACAGAACATTCTTAGACTACAGGGTAGGGTAAATGGCAACCTCAAACAATGAATGAATAAGTAATTTGTCCAGTTCTTCTACAGCACTGCTTTCCAAACGAAGATCGGTGACTGGAAACAGAAAAATAGTAACATACAAGACTATAAAAGATATATAGATCAAAATATAATAATATAGAATATCTAAAAATATAAAAGTTGTATTAGAGAAGTGACACATTACCATTGCAGAAAAATCCTTGACCTCCCTCACAGGCACCACCAAGATCAACTCCATCAGGTATGGGTTTATCAAATCTCACACCAATTTTAGACAAGGGATTATCATCAAATAGTAAGACAACCTTCCCCCGACTTCCATTAGACGGTCCCCTATATATGAAATCGCTAATCAAAATTATAATTAAAAAAAAAAAAACTAACACTTGAGCATAGTTATCAACCCAGACAGCAATGCAGAGCGGCTGGCCCCAAAAATGCTGTAGTGGGACAACATATAGAAAGATGGCCAGTATACCAAAGAAATCGTTATATTTTTACTAAGATAATCTGGTTCAAGACTTGAAGAAGAATATATCACTACATGGTTTACCCCTAACATGTTTCCTCTTTCAAACACAAGCAACAATCTGATACCTTAAATTCCTCCTTCAGGTCAGTCACAGCACATATATAAAACACTATGACTGTCACACCATAGAACATAACTTCCTAATACGGAATTAACACAAACATTACTGCTCAATTAACAAAAACATAGTTTCCACAGAGAACTTGGCCAATCAACTATACACGTATAAGTGCTCAAAAATAAAATTATCCAAAAATAAAGGCATGTTTATAATTCATGATTGAAAAGTTAGTCTTAAAAAACAGAACTGTGAGAGATTGAGCAGTAGCACAGAGGGTGAATAAAAAAGGTGCGAGACCTACAATCTGCAACAGAAGTGTGAACAGCAGACAGATTAGAGATGGTATCATTGAGATCAAGTAGCAGGGGACACTGGAATCGGGAGACCAGAGGGTGCCAGACAAAGCCAGAAGTGGCTGGAGAATGAGATGCCACATGAAATCAGAGGGTTAGAGCTCCGAAGTTGGACTCGAACAAGATGAACAAAGGCATTCTTCAAACTGAATAACGGTTGGAAACAAACAAAGGAAGGCTTTTTTATTTTCTGAATATGTTGGGGAAATGACGAAAATACAAGAATTAGGGTTTGAAAAATCAGACAAAAATGGGGCTTTACCTTCCACGATGTAATAAGGATGGGAATGGAAGCAATTTTGGCTGTGAATCACAACTCAACAGGCACAATATAAAACCACTGAGTGTAGCAGCCTCTAGCCACATTGCCATAATGCACTGAGACAGCTAGTATGCTATTACAAAAATGCACAATTGATAACTATGGTTTAGAGTTGGTCAAAATGAAGAAATGTTAAGAGACCAATGGAAATTAGGGATGGAAGTTACATTAAATGGTTCAGAAAACAACAGAGAATATGGAGGAATGAAATAGAAAAGAATACTAGACTTGGAAACTGAAGTGAAAAAAACTAAGTTGCTTAAGAAAAATTAGCAGATTGTGAACATACAATATTGTTTATCTCCACTTTCTTATTCCTTATTTCATTTGTATGAGGTCCAAACAGGTTAAGACAAAGTTAATTTCTAATACCTTATTTTCATCATACCAATTTTATTTCCCATCAGAGGTCATGGGTTCAAATCCTGAAAGCAGACATTCTACTTTCAGGGGTAAGGCTATGTACACCTACCCTCCCCAAATCCCCTTATGTGGGGCCTCGTGCACCGAGTTGCCCAATTTTTTGCTTCTTTCCCACCACATTTTCACCCAAACATGGGTTTAAGTTGCAACCTAGAATGTGAAGAATAGGAGAGCAAGAGATACACACAAAAAGAATATGTCAAATAGGCAGTTATCAGCTTGTAGCACCATCCCTAACTTAATAACCAAAGGATCGATAGTAGCTCCAATTTTGAACCCCAATGCAATCACCATAAAGTAATTCTCCTCTCTCCATTATTGTTCAAATCTCCCAAAAGTGGTATAATCATTACATTTTCAATTAAATAGAAATTGCCATGCCATAATGTACAGTTATGCTTCAATTTTGACATATAAAGGTCCATTTATTACACTACTTGTCTATAGTTCATCTGACATGCAAAATAAAGTATAAAACAATGTGTATCAATGAGAAAAACAAACTATTCAGAAAAGGTTTTAACAAATTCATACCTTGGAGATGTCTGATATACACCACAAGAGGATGAACAGCTAAATTTCACTCTATCACCTGCATGATAATATATAGAAAATACAAACAGCTGAAGCTGAAAGTACAAAGCACATGCTCTGACACAATATGACGATGCAAATATTTAAAATTTAAAAATTAAGATTCATAATATCATAAATAGGAATAAGTTTCAAGATTTACAATATCTAGAATTCTAGATATATGTCATCTGTACCAAAATGAAATGAAAAGCAAATGAAATTGATATATCAAATAAGCACCCATCTCATTTCCTTTTTTATTATTATAATTGGCTTAAAAGTTAAAAACTGGCTCAACCTCTGCATGGTATTTATTTATTTCACAAATTCTAAATGGATGTGTCCTGGTGGCTGAAAAAAATTAACTTATATTAAGCACATGTGTTATATACATGTCTAACATGTGAACACCGGACCACAAGCCATGCTTTATGTAAAACCAAAGCAAAGAGGAAGAAATCTACAAGAGCACACACCTAATTTGAATGAGCAACTTTTAGCTGTCCCAGAGGTGGATGGCATGTTATCAGTTTCCAACTTAGGTTGAGACTCAAAGTCATATGATGTAGGTGCATTTGAAGGGCTGGGTGTCTCTGTTTCACTAGCTAATGGATCCATGATCCTAGCCATGTCTTCTGTAGGACTTAGTTTAGTGCAGTGGAAGGATGTTTCAGCATTAAGTCCATCTTTGAGTAGCTCAGCTTCCTTGGAAGATAAACCCTATCATAACACAGCAAATGAAGATTCTTGTCAGAGTTTTAAGCAAAAAATACTTCAAGAACTCAGTCCATTAAGGAAGTCTTATCTTACACCCAAAAGCAAATGGCTATCAAATATGAGCAGCTTAGCTCCAAAGTATTTTGCAAGTGCTTTTACCAACATCTCCTGATATATTTCAGACCCTGCAACCAGACAAAATTGGCAATTAAGGGAACAAATACTTAAAGAAAAAGACGGAAAGCAGTAACATAATGCTCACACACCTGCAGGTCCAGAGAGTAGAATACGAGGGTTTATGGTTGTAAGATCTGCAGTAAACTTTTCATGTTCTTTATGCATGAGGTGCATAAAGCAAGCAGCCACCAGGACATTTTTTGTATTCTCACTGCAAAAAGACGTGAATACAAACATAAATAAAAACAAATTAAAAATCCATTAAATAAAAGACTCAACACTTGAATAGCTTCAAGCACAACACTTGAAAGACTCAATCAAGTCACACAAAGAATAGTCTTAATATCATTTAAAATTGAAAAAAAAAAATCAAAGGAACCTAAGTAAATAATTTAAATTAAATGTCAAAAATTATATCCTAGGTTCCTAACATACTAAATACATAGATATTTCAAGAAAGCAACATGAAAAGTGAAAGCTAATAACAAATTTGAAATCATCATTTATAAAAGCAGCACCAATGACTGGCACATGGGATAGATTCAATTATTAAAAATAAAGGTTGCCAGCAGAAATGTATTTTTGGGGACTTTTATGCAACATCACAGTAGATATAAAACAGAAGAAAAGTATACCTTAAATAGTAAGGGAAGTTGTCAAAAGAAACATCTATTTCTTTTCCATCCAGTATCGCAGCATTAACATCTTCTTTAAACACTGCACAGCGCACAGATGTACCCAAAGTCGATGCAGCCTGCATATCCAGTGTCCCATTTCTTTCTTCCAATACCTGTTTACAGATACTTTTGCTCAATTTCAGTTTACAACTAGGTCGTGCTAAGTTCCTGAAGAAAGGCCTTAGGAAATCATTCACCCCATAGATTTTTGCATTGCCTGCCTCTGCACCAGCATCTGGATTGCAATCCATTGTTGAATTCTTATCACTTGTTCGAACATCTGCTGCTTTATCACTCTGCACGTTTGGAGTTGATTCTGAGCCATCAAGCTCAGTTTCTGTACAATCATGATGAACAGTACGATTAGAGACATTGGTACCCTGGTGAGGTTTACTGGAGGTCTGAGATGGAGATTTCCATCTTGTAAGGTCCTGTCTGTTGGAAAGAGAAGCCAAAATAGAGGCCCCATCCACAGCTGAGGGGTCTCTGCTTCTCCTTTCAAGTGGCAGAAATTTCCCAATACCACTTTGAACTTCTGCACCCCTAACTGCAACCTCGGTATTTAGTTGCTGGAAAATCTAAGTTAAAACTTAATTAAGAAAAATAACCCACATAAATATACGTTTAAAATAAAACACCTGAGAAAAATGAAGCAGATGATAATTGACAAATTCTATAACTGATACTTCTCATTTGAAAAAGAAAAAAGAACATTCAACTGAACAAATGTAAAGGATACATAAGAATGATTTCCAAGCACACCAAAAACCACTTCATCACCCGAGTTAAGTACACAGCTGGTATTCCTCTTGACATGTGTCCCATTTACTAGCACAGATCCTTTGCTACCCATACTTTCTAGCACAGCTACAGCACTCCCATCGCCCTGATCATTTCCAGAAACAACAGTAATCAAACTGCATATACATATCTTACCATATTCACCTACTAAAAACAAAAGACCAGAAAAAGCCATCCAAGCACACAATTCCAGAAAAGTATTTATAGTGATTACTGTATATGAAAAACTTTGCATAGTAGAAACTGGGTAAAATGATCCACTACCAAGTGCACACTTTTGATCATAAAAAAAGAGCCTAACCACACACAGAGTCTAATCGATGATCCAAAGCTTCATGCAGTAAACTTATATAGTCTTAAAAAATGTACCTGCGTATGTTTGATCCTGCATAAATTTCCACTTATAGTTTGATCATTCAGTGGAAAGTTGCAACCTCTATTAGAACCAATCGTGAAATTGGGTGTGCAAACAGCAACATTAGGATTCTGCAGCAGTAACACAAATTCCAAGTTAAAAAGTTGTGAACTAAACCAAAACACCACGCGCTTCACGTGGAGTCAACACTCAAAAGTGTGAACAGTAACTACTACAATCGTCACTTTTCTGATTCACTTCACTCGAACGAACACGAATTTACCTGTGCAGACTGCGACAAGAACCTGCACCACGGCGCACCTTCGATATTCGAATTCTGTTTCTGATAATTAATCCACGAAGAGAACGACGGACCTGCAAAGTAAACAACAGAAAAGTATTAAAAAAATTGTTCGCATCAAATTCACAACACAAGTAGCGATACCGAAAATAAAAAAGTATAAAATAAAACAACAAAAAACGAACATATTTGAAGAAAAAAAGATCAGAGTGCTTACATGCGGCATCAGCAATCGGCGCCGTGACAGGCACAGCCGGCGTAGCGTCACCCTTGCCGGAGCTCACTCCATCGGCGGCACCCGCTCCGGCGATCTGAGCTTCGCCGGAGCCACATTCTCCGGGATCAGGCACGGGCTCCGGAGTAGATAAATCCTTGGAATTCTCCGCCGGCGTCGGCACCGGTTTCTCCGACGAACCACCATTGTCGACCTTAAAAAAATCGGAATAAATCGCAACGCGTCAATCGCAGAAAGAGACGCTAAGTAACGGCTCCGCCGCCGGAAATCTCCGAAACCGAAACACTCGGAACAAAGTGAATAAAAAATAAGAAGGGAAAGGGGAAAGGGAAGACGAAGAAGAACCTTTTGGCGCTTCGGCGAAGGAGGTTTATCTTCCGAGGAGGAAGATCTTTTGGCAGAGACAGATCCACTGCGTCTCGTCGAAACCATGCTCCGTTTGTTCTTCTCTCTTCTGTTTCTTCCTTTTCTCCTCTGTTTTCAAGGAGAAGGGGATATCAATGATTTTACGTTTTCTTCTTTTTCATGGGAGTTAAATAATATACTTTTTTTAATGAAATAATACCAGTAATTTGTAATAACTTTTTTTATTTTTATTATTATATTACTATTCACTTTTTTAAAATGGTGTCTCCCTCGCGATACGGTGTGTTTGGATAAATTAATTTTAATTAAAACTTATTTTAAAATGATGTCGTTCATATTTAAATATTTTTATTATAAAATTTAATTAAAAATAAAAAATATTATAAAATTTTGAATTTAATATATAAATTATTTAAAATTATTTCAATTTAAAATTAATTATAAATTTATAATTGATTTTAAAAAAATTTCTTCTTTAATAAAAATTAAAGATATAAAAATATATTCAAAATTAATTCTCAAACTCAACCAATTTTTAAACTACACAAACACCAGCGTGTAAGTTAGTATTTTGGCATTTGATGGTTGTGCAGTTTAGCCAAGTACGTTTGTACGTGTAGGTGTTCGTCATTGTGATTATAACACGCTTTTTTATAATAAAAAAATACGAAATTAATTCGATAGAAATTTGTACCTTTACTAGTTGGCGTGATTTCAATCAAACTTCTATTGTCTTTTATTCTTCAATTTATTATTATTATATTATTATTATTATTATTATTTAACTAATTATTTTCAACCACAACAAATACAACTAGCATAATATTCTTGCGAATAGACTTTATCCATATTTTAAAATTATATCTGTGTATAACTAAAACAATTTATTATTATACTATTATACATGTTTTAAAATGACATATTTTTAAGCTTAAAATAATTAGTTTAAATATAATTTAAAAACTAAATAGTATTAATATAAAACACAATAGTAATGTAAATAGATCTAAGTGGAAAAAAGTAATAATGATGTAACAACTAATCCTTCTCAAGTAATTTTAATGTAATTTATTATACATATAACAATATTTACATTAGTCTCAACAAATGAGTTGTCATTGTTATTTTGAAATATTAAGAATCTTTAACACTTTACGAATTTAAAATCTCATAATGATTTGGATAGTAACTTAATTTATTCATTACCTTAACTAAGTAGTTTTTTTATAAATATAGAGAGAGATACTACGTGTATTTAGGATAGTTTACTGGTTGGATTGGTTAAAGTTTAGGATGAAATCAAATTAAAACCTATCGTATTAAATTTATTTGGTTGGAATTGGGTTTTAATAAAAAAAATTAACGTCCAATCCAAATTTAATGTCTTCTTTGTTAAGGAAATAAGTTTGAAGTCTTGTAATGCTTAGAGTCATATATAAGAAATAATATATTTCAAAATAATATATAATAAAAATGACCGTATATAAATTTGTGATTAAATAATAAAATGTATTTAATAGATCGATTATAAATAAAATATTAAAAATAAAAAAATTGAATATAATTATTACACATAAATAAATATTTACTGCTATATTTGTATATTTGTGATGTTATTTAATGGTAGTAAAAAGAAATGTAAATAATATATATAATGTAGAAAGAAAGGAAAAACATAAAAAGAAGAAAAATGTAAAAAAAGAAGAAGAAAAAGAAAGAAAGAAACATAAAAATAAAAATAAAAAGTAAAATATGAAGAGAAAAACAAAGATAAAAGATAGAATTAAAGTAAGAAAGAGAAAAATTGAGAGAGAAAGAGAAAAAACTTTCTCAAAGATTGAAAAGTATTCCCTTTAAGGGATTACTTTTTTTTATAGTATATTTCATGTTTTTCTAAATTTTTAAATAATAAAAAATAGAAATTAAATATAGTTAATAAAAATGACATAATAAAAATAACTAATAATATAAAAATAGTGAAAATTAATATAAATTAGAAGAAAAATTTGAAATTTAAGAGGTATTTTAAGGATAAAATTGTTCAATGAAATATATATAACAAATAATATCATTTTTATTATTAATAGTTATAGATATTGATTGATATTCACAAATTTTAATAAAGTCTTCTATAATACTTTTGATGAGATAGAGAGAAATTTTGTGTAATAAATATATTTGGAGGTGATTTTAGCTTAGTTTATAAGTTTTAATTCAAATGGAGATATTTAGGCCATTCAAAAAAGAATCGAGATATTTAGTAAATGAATTGATCTTCCTACCTTAAAACAAGTTTTATTTTCAAATGCTGCCTAAATAGGCATTAGCTGCATTTCAAATTTATTGTTCCTTTAATATTACATTATTTTGATTATTACACTACATTTATTTATAATAAAATATTTGCCTTTTAAATATCTTGTTATGTGAAAATTGTGTATATTTCTCTCTTAAAAGATAAATATACACAATTTTCACATAACAAGATCATGTGAAAATTTACCTTGACATGATCGTTTACATTGCCACTTCATTTAAAATTGTGTAATCATATAATTTGATGTAACAATGAAATAATATGATAATGAAGTTTGGTATAACGGTAGTAATGAAGTTTGGTTCATGCATACTCCCTTTCTCTGATGCATTCACAGTTTAGTACCATTCAAGCCCTGGCCCAATTTTAGTGGCTTCTAATGCACTCACAATGAACAATAATTAAATCCGTTTTAGAATATCTATATCAATTTCTTCTGTTACAAATGAAGTTCTAACTTTTGATACCCCTTGGATGGGAGAAACGTTAGCAATTTCCTATAGGGACAGGTTCATACAACAGTTGTAGCGCAGTATAGCTTCTGTATGATTGCTATGGATTCATAAAACCACTTTCCAAAAGCAAAAAAACCAAAAGTGCAGCAAAGATTATACAAGCCCGAAATCCAAAAGGATATGAAGAAGACAAACAGCAGATTCTTCTTTTAATGCCACCAGCTGATTAAATTTAATCAGAATCAGAACCAGCAATTGTGGAGGATCTAACCACTCTGCGTGTACTGTCTTGATATTCATCATCTTCATCATCCCCAGCTTTCTTCATCTCTATTATACCTGTCAAATGACAGTTAAAAATCTTTCCAGTCGCTAAGAAACAAAAAGGAGGAATAGAAGCATTACCTTTCTTTATCAGCTGAGCCTCCAGAGTTCTTGTGGTAAAATCATCTTTACCTCCCACATCTTGATGTCCTACCAATCTATCTACTGCTACTCCTTGTCTGAAGAAAGAAAAACATTGTCCTTAGTCAATATACTGATATAACAAATAAATTTTATTCACATTTATTTTATATACTGTCAGTTTAGTTCAGTAACAACAGAATTTTATTTCATCCAGGATAACTTTTGCCACCAAGCATTTGTTAGCTCCTATATCCACTTTTCTAGATAGGGGAAGTTATTACATTCACATATTTTTTAGACCTAACAGAAACATTAATACACCCAATTGACCAAGTACAGATTTAGGCCTCACCTGAACAGTATGACGCAAGGTAAAGTCTTGATAGCCAGTTTTGTAACAAAGAATGGTGCATTCTGCATTTTATTTCCGGCGGGTAGATTGGGGCGTGGACATAAGGATCTTTATGACACAATCAATAATTCAATTCATTTTCAATTAGGTCTTGCTCTAGCCTCTCTAGGGGTTATTACTTCCTTGGTCAATAGTGAACTTCATTCAATTTCTTTACCAAGATAAAGAGTTGCATTAAGATTATCTGTCCAATGTTACAACAGTTACATTGACTCAATCCCTAAGCAAACTCCAACATCATCTGATTCATGCTGACCTCTGCATCAAGCTTGATGAACTTCGTATCAATATGCTTTGGTGCAAGAGACTTTAAATGCTTATCCATTATCCTGGAAACATTTATTGATACAACAACAGGCACATGTAACCATGCATGTCAAAAATTAAGAGACAGAGAAAGATAATGAGTCACAAGGAATAATATTTGTCAATAACATACTTGCATCTGAGGACGAACCCTGACACAGCGATAAAGTTGTGTCTTGGTGACTTGTTGGTCATGGATTTGAATCTGGAAACAACCTCTTTGCATATGCAAGGGTAAGACTGCGTATAATATCTTTCCCCCTTACCTGCGCGTAGCGTGAAGCCTCCGGACAATAGGGTACGTGGTCTTGGTTTTTTTTAACATACATGCATCTATAGAACTCCTTATGGTAGAAGTGACAAATCAAAAACAAAAAAAAATGAATATCACTTGCATCCCAGTACATATGTAGATTGCCACCTTAAGAGCTGCAGTCCTATCTGCATGCAATTTTTCCAACTCAGAATCCTGACATCAACATTTTGTAGACCAGTTATAAAAAATGAGGGGAAAACACATATACATATAAAATGAGCTGGAAAAGTTTGCAAACCATACATCCATTAACTCGTCAAGGTCAACCTTCTCATGTACTGAACTTGATGCGTGTGTCTTCTCTTGAGCAAGCAATTCCTGCAGGTATCATAGCACATGTTAGATTACACGAATATGTTGCTGTGGCAGAAGAATTATGCATTACATTAACATCACTCTTTAGAGAAAATTATATCATAATGTTAGAGTAAACAGTAAATTAGTACAAACCACATGAGACTTTCGAGAAAGTAGTACTTCATAAACTATCACTCAAAACATACAGTATTCAACTATTCACCATTTATGGTAAGCTTCTTAAACATAGCGCTATATTATGAACATTTGATAAGAAAACAAGAAAAGGATAATTAAAGGAAGGAGTTCATAGAAAAAACTTGAGCAATATTATAAGTTAGAGTTTCAAATCAGGCACTAGTAGCACTAGTAGTTTAATTTTATTCACACCAAATGAAAACACATGCAAATGCATAGCCAGATTTAGGGGTGTTCGCGGATCGGTTCGGATCGGTTTTGGCCAAATTTAGGACCCAATCCAATCAAATTTGATCGGTTCGGTTCGGTTCGGTTTTCAAAAAAAAAAATTGAAACCCAACCCAACCCAACCCGTTCATGAACAGTTCGGTTCGGTTCGGATCACCGGATTACCCATTTAATTTTTTTTAGAACTACTATTTTATCACGATTCTTTCAAATATCTCATACAATTAACACAATATTATCAAATGTATGAAAATAGTAAAATTGATTCATTTAATACCATCAACATAATATTATAAAATAGACTTATAATATAAATTAAAACAAAAGATTTGTGAACAATATTTACTATAATAGTCTACCCTTACATAACAATTATCCCAGTTGGTATCTTTGTTTCCCAGCAAAAAGCTCTAGTCTAAATTCACCAAGAATAGAGATAGATTGATATCTTTGTTTCCCAATCAGACTGGTATCCTAGTTTCCCAGCCAGAAGTTGCATGTCTCAATTCATCAAGAACAGAGACAAAACTGGTATCCTAGTTCCCAGCTGCGACCTTTTTCAAAGTCAAGAAGAAGAATACAATAAAATAGTTACATTTACGCTTATATTCCTTAAGTAAATAGGTATCTTTAAATCAGTTGAAGAATCAAACTTGTCAAACGCTTCTATATGATCTCACAATAATTCTCTCAATGATGCAAACATAAACTCTCTAATACTCTACTATTATTTGGAATGGAATGCATACATGAACACCAAAATATGTTTCTATTTATATTAATTAAAAGATATGATTTTAACCAATTTTTGAATGCAATCCTAAATATATTTTATCATATTATCCAATGTAATCTTAAAGATATTCTATTATATTATGCAATGCAATCTTAAAAATATTCTATCCTATTTTTTAATGCAATATAAAAAAATATCCTATCTTATTTTTGAATGCAATCTTAACCATTTATAATATCTTACCTTTTTTTTATTGTCAAATTATTTTTTTAATTTTTAATATATATATATATAATAAAATTTATATTATTATTACGGGTTCACGGATCGGGTCATCGGATCAACGGATCTGTAAATCTAAACCCGTGACCCAACTCATACATGAACGGTTTTGATCGGTTCGGTTTAATTTTGACCCAAATATATAAATGACCCAACCCAAACTGTTCAGATCGGTTCGGATCGATTCGGATTCACGGGTGACCCGTACCCGTGAACACCCCTAGCCAGATTCCACTATTTAACTAGTAAAAAGAACGTTAAAATATTCATATAACATCCATCCACCATTTTAAATATATAAATTACGATGCAATGTAGGACATTAGTTTCATTCATCTTTGTAAGCATAACATGACACGTTGGATAAAGAGGACCTAGGATCTCACACAAGTGCCAAGTGTTAAGCGAAAATCACATTACAACAAATTCGTTTTACTTGAAATCAATTCTGTAAAATCACGTTGGTTCAAAATCAATTCTACAAACGCACGTCCAAACACGCACTAAATTGTTCCAAATTCACACACATGAGTGTGGGGGGTTTTATCTTCCTTTTTGAGAATCGTGAAGATATTTGCATTTTGAAGTGAAAAATTATCAAATTACCTTCTGATAATCACGGACAGCTGCCGCCATCACGTTTCCAAACGCCAGATTGGAGAGAGTGGACTTCACGGCGTTTGGATCCATTTTTATTTTATCTGCAAAAAAAAACCAAAATCGCAACAACACGGTATCGGAGCCTAACGATAAAGGAAAAAGGTGAAGACGGAGGTAGAAGAAGAATGAAGAAGAAAAAATCGTTTTTTGATAGTGGGAGAAAAGTAGGGGTGATCGCGAGTTGACTCGGATCGGTTTTGACCAAATTTAAGATCCAACCCAATCAAATTTGATCGGTTTGGTTTGGTTTTCAGAAGAAAAAAAATTGAAACCCAACCCAATCCAACCCGTTCATGAATGGTTCAGTTCGGATCACCGGGTTATCCATTTAAATTTTTTAAAAAACTACTATTTTATATCACAATTCTTTCAAATATCTTATACAATTAACACAATATTATCAAATGTATGAAAGTAGTAAAATTGATTCATTTAATACCATCAACATAATATTTTAAAAAAAATTTGTCCCTTGTTGTGATGGACTTTGAGTATGACATAGAGAGGGAGTGCTAATTGGTGGAATTGGAGATGAATCATTAACATTTTTTGTACCACTTTTCTTTTCCAATTGTCTCATTTTCAAATTCTAAAGAACCTATCCACAATAAAAAAAAAATATAAGTGAAGTAACATGGACCTTGTTCATTGAACAACAGAAGCAACTTAAATTATTGAACAAGATATACTCAATACAAGTGATAAACATGAATGGGAAATGAAAATGGCTACTTACATACAGACAACAAATAAAAGATGTTTCTAAACGCTTCTCATAAAGAACATCTTTTAATAAAAGACAACTTAATAATTTGTCAACTCCCAAAGTTTCCCATAAATCAATTCTTATTTCAAAGCAACATACTATCAGTACCTTGGTTCTGATCAAATTTTCCATTATTTTGATTTCAACTACTTAAAGTTTTAAAGTAGGGAACATAACTCAAATGTATAAAATACAAGGTCCTAAACAGTTAACTGAATGCCATGATTTATTTATATAAAACTGTGGATGGTCAATTTAAGTCAATTGAAAACTTTTTTAATATTGAAAATTATTTCATTTGGTCCAATTTTTGGAAGCAACTGAGAACTTTTTTAATTATAAAAGTCTGCTATTAAAACTTTTATAACATATGAATATTGTTGGGTTCTACTAAAATCGGGGCTAACTCACTGAATCGATATTTGTATTTGTATAAATATAAGAGATTCTTTTTGTTTTGTCTTTTAAGCCGGATCTCAAATGTTGGTAAGGATCTCTCCCCTGCCTATTAAGAGGGGGGCTGACAGTTGCTTGCTTGTCTAGCTCAGCCCCTACAGAGCTTTCCGGTAAGCATAAGTAAATTAGATTATATTATTATCAATTCTCACTTACTTCTGTAAAAACTTCTTCCCCCTTGCAATTCCAACTCGGCCAGAGAATCAAAGGGCAGATGGTATGTCTTTCTATCCATCCTGATTGTTGGATAGAAATTGAAATCTGACTTTATGCGAGCAAGGTTCAAAACAATATAATCTGTCCTTCTATAAATTGAGAAAAAAACATTTATCCAAAAGATTTATTCATTACTACTACATAAAACACTACATTACATAAACAACCACATATGACTTTCTTAGAGAACTAGAGCTTTAAAAGCATTATGTTATGCTAACTACATTAATGATTTTTGAAACAAAAATAAGTCAAAAGGTAGGCCTTAACAGGTAGAAAGAAGATAAATGAACTACTTTTTTTTTCTTTTTTCTAGTCTCTTAGAAACAATTAAATGATGGAATTTTTGAAAAATAATTAAAATGAATAAATTAATTTTGATACATGCAACAAGTTTAATATATTTTAATTTATCGCAAATAGTAGCTAAAAATTATATCAAATTTGATTGTTAATGATAATTAGGAACGTGTTTAAAACACTACTAATTAGAATTTATCATCTATATAATATTCAAGCTCCATTATTCACAACTCACAAGCATATATATCAAATCCAGACAAATAGTTACATCACAAATTCTTTTTTAAAGGCAAAACATTTGGGTAATATAGCAATACAACAATATAGTAATATAGCGTTTGGGTACTATTCAATATTAATCGCAATATAGCAACGAAGAATCACACTTACCCACGACGGAGTTTCAACGGCGAACAAAAATGCCTCAAGCGGAGTGATTGGTAGCCAAAGCCAGACGATAAGTACGAACCCAAAGGGATTCTAATGAGAATCCAGCCAAAGGATTCTAATGCAGTTGTAGAAAAGGAGATGAGATGAAAGGGTAATAGAAGTAAAGAGAAAGAGATGAGATGAAAGGGTAACAGAAGTGCAAAGAAGGATGAGAGAATAAAAAGAAATATAAATTCTAAAGATAAAATAAGATAAGATAAGATGACTATGGATTGGGCTTCATTGAGCCCACACATTTACAATATCACACTTTTTTTATTGTCAATTTTTTTAATTTTTAATATATATATATATATATAAAATAAAATTTATATTATTATTACGGGTTAACAGATCGGGTCATCGGGTCAATGGATCTGTAAATCTAAACCCGTGACTCAACCCGTACATGAACGGTTTTGATCGATTCGGTTCGGTTTTGACCCAAATACATAAATGACCCAACACAAACTGTTCGGATCAGTTCGGGTTCATAAGTGACCCGTACCCATGAACACCTCTAAAGAAAAGTGAAAGAATGTGCCAAGAGGTGAGAGAGGGCACGATAACTTGAGTTAAGATAAAAAAAAATTAAAAACTAAAAGGAAGCATAAAGTTAGGGTGAGAATTTTTTTATTGGAAAAAAAATGGAAAGTTAAAATGAAATTGAAAATATGAGTAGGAGATTGTTTATTTATCAATTTGAAAATAAAAGTAAGATGTAATTCGGTTGGTTAAATAAGGATATATAAATTATTATAAATCTTTTGTCTTTAATTTTAACATATAAAACAAGACTATTTGATTAAGAGAGTTGAGAGAAGGGAGTTGGTTAAAAAGTTCTTGCAAAAATTAATTAACTAAATAATTGAGTGAGTAGGAAATCAATTAATTGGGTGAGAATTGATTATTGAGTGAAAAAATTATTAATTAGGTGAGAAATGGAAGGAATTAATTTGGCTATATAATTAATTGGCTCATGAATTATTCGTCGAATTCATTTTGTCGAATTTTTGGCAATCTAATGGTCTCACCGATAAAGAAAATCAATGCTTAGTTAAAGAGATATTAATTTTACTTTCTCCCCCTTAATTTTTTAGAACGAATTAATCATGATTTATTAACCATATACAGAGTATTTATCGACTTTAAAAAAATATTTATTAATTGTATTAATAATTAAATTTTATTACAAATTTTAACTCATTATATTTAATAGAGTTTTTTCTTTTTAAATATTTTTGTTTAGAAAGTTTCAACTAAAAACATTATATAAAGTATATAAGTATACTATTACTCATACTAGTATGTTGATTTTCATTCATAAAAATTAAATTTAAATTATCAAAATATTTACAATAATTTATACGAATTTTACAGCATATTTTTTATTTATAAAAATTAAAATAAATATCAATTCACCTCATTTAACCGATTAAACTAGAATACTTGATACTTTAAAGCGTGTTTGATAATACATTTAGAATGTGCGTTCAAAATTCAATTAAAAAAATTACGTCAAAAATGTTATTAATTAGCAGCAGTTACAAGTATCTGTTGGCCTGAACGTAAAACGGTGATAATGTGATGAGAAAATAATATACAATTAAATATTCGCATTGGAACAATTTTTACATTCTTTTTTAGCTTATTTGACGAATATTTGGATGTGTAATATGTTTTGTCTAGTGTAAATATGATGAAATAATATGTTTTTCCATTTTCCTTTCAAAATCATAAGAAAAAAGTAATTATTCCTTTAAAATAAATTAAACTAATTAAGTTATTGGGATAAGAAAACCTTAAAATCAAAATTTGTGCTAAAAGCTTATCTCTTATAGTAGTTTTTATTCAAAACTTCAAATCGTGCTTTTGAAGTATATGAACAAAAATCTTAATAAGAATTTAAGTTACATTGGCTTAGTTTTAATAATTATTATATTATTTTAAAATTTTTAATTGAATAATATTTTCTTAAAATTCAATATTGATTTAAAATTTAATTCACATTAATCACATATGCAAAATTTTATATTAATATAAAATCATTTGTTATTTTGTTTATAAAGATTAAAATCGACTTAATATAAATATTTCAAAATATATTAAAATATGAATCATTGAATTACCTTGTTGTTGTTATTCAATTTTAACAATTTGGCATAGACTATCTTGGTAATAGGTAGATATAATTCAACAAATTAGATAAATAAAAATCACATTCTATATCAAATTATAAAATAATATAATAGTTGTCAAAATTACACTTGTGTAAATTTGATAACTATTACACTATTATATAACTTTCAAATGGATAATATTTTTTTAACTCGTTGTTGGATTGAAAGTCTCTTTTATATAAATCACATGAAAATTTTCATATTAATCCAAAATCATTAGTTATTTCGTTCATATAAATTAAAATCAATGTAATATAAATATTTCAAAGTATATTAAATATGGATCATTTGATTACATTCTTGCCGTTGTTGTTATTTAATTTTGACAAAATTTGACATAAACTGTCTTGGTAATATGTAGATATAATTCAACGATTAGATCAACAAATAATTATATTTTATATCAAATTATAAAAATGGTGCAATAATTGTCAAATTACATCAATGTAACTTTGACAACTAGTACACTATTCTATAAATTTCATATGGATAATGTTTTTTTTAACTCGTTGTTGGATTGAAAGTCTCATTAACATAGATTACATATGCAAAATTTCATATCAATAAAAAATTATCTATTACCTTGTCCATATAAATTAAAATCGACGTAATATAAATATTTTAAAATATACTAAAATATGGATCATTTGATTATCTTCTTGTTGTTCAATTTTGGAAAGTTTTGATACATACTATCTTAGTAATATGTATATATAATTCAAATGTTAGATCTATAAAAATCATATTTTATATAAGTTGTAAAAATGGTACAATAACTGTCAAAATTTTCCCTTGCAACAAACTATTAAGGTTGTATTAGGATAAAAAAAAAAGTATTTTTATGAATTTTAATGTATACCTTGTGAATTCTAATTTATAAAAAGAATAATGAAGAATATATTACCTTGAGAATAGTATTTTTTTGAAATTTGTTAACTAAAGTTCAAACATAAGGGTAGAAGACTATGACAGGGAAGTAAATTTTCAAGTGTATGATGCACTAAAAATAAAGATATTTAGATTGATCTCATTTCATAGTATTATGATGCACCCTTCAAACCTTACTGCCACAACTCTTCTTATCCTCAGCTACTTTGCCACCAACCACCATTTGACGCCACCTGAGATGATTTCCAACAATGGTGCACCATTCGCACCACGATCTTGACAAATTTGGAAACTAAGCTACTCGCATCATCGTTATGCATCATCGACTTGAAAATTGTCACTTGCATAAACGCATTCAAATACGGTTTTATAGTGTTCCTTTCAAAAAAAGCTAAATATAATAATAATAATAAATTAATAATAGTGGTTCATGAAAACTCATAACATGGGCAACAATGTCACTTGCTCCAAGGTTTCTTTTGATAAATGTAACAGCCCGTATGCATCAAATGTATGTCCTCCCCCGTAGGACCGGGGTACAAAGTATTTGCAGACATAACAAAATAATGAGTCAACATGCTCTCAAAATAAAACTAAGTCTAAGGTTCACTCAGAACCTATCCCGGCTCAGTCCCTCGTTCTGGAATCCATCGAACTACAACTCTACCCGGGCCTCTTGCCTCAGGATCCACCGTCCTCTCGCTAATCGTCACCTGCAAGGACATATAGTCTCCAACAGGGGTGAGATACAATCTCAGTAAACTCTGGGTTCTGGGAGGCTTCTCCTCCCCCTGGTTCACTTTTCACGATACATAGCATCAAAACAGACATCACATAATCTAGTCATCTCGACTGTCATAAGAAAACGCAGCACATGCATATAACAACACAAATATAGCAAGAGAAGATAATCCACTCAAGGGCACATTCTCTGCATATTGTTGCCTGAGGAAGATCATTCACTTAAGGACACATTCTCAGGGGTCTGCTCTGACGTATATGACACTTCCAAAAGAAGATCATCCACTTAAGGGTACATTCTCTCAGGGGTCTGCTCCGACGTATATGGCACTTCCAAGAGAAGATCATCCACTTAAGGGTACATTCTCTCAGGGTTTTTGTATATATGTAATTGACCACTTAGACTTGTTCCACATAACTTTGGCTCAAAGGGAAGTCCATATTTTGTTCGTTCTACTGGCTAGAAAATCTCATCAATAATACACATATCATCACAGTGTACATTATATACATGTTCTCAACCAAAAAGCAGTAATACATAATTTTAATACCACATGCATCATGACATAAGTTTCTCTCACTTGGAAAATGGAGGAAACGGAGAGAGGAAGAAGATGATAGTGGTTTGCATCAAAATGTAGAAAAGTGGTCTATTTAAATTGCCCTGGCGCATGTGTCATGCGCCAGATGTCAAAACAAATCAGCTTAGCCATCATACACACTCGCTGTCGGGTTCAGATTACCCATCAAAAGCCTACCTTGTACAACTCGGCATTCGTAACTCGGATGACCTTGTGCAGGTTCATGGTATAATACAAATCAAAAGTCTTTACCTGTTGTATCAAGTAAGTGCTGTCTGTTTTAATCGATTGCAAACGTTGATGCAATCAATTGCATAGTGCTGGGTCTGTCCTCGACACTTAATAAAATCCAACGTTCCGCCCTTATCTAACCTTGTTCAGGGTCTACCTCCAAGTCGACATTGCCCCGTAAAGGTGCTATACATACTTCAAAGTGACAACTCGGTCACACAAATCAAGTTCCCTCATTAACACTCACTTTAAGAAATGCGAACCCGGATCTATTACATTATCTTTATAATCATAATTACCTCCTAAGTAAAGTATTAAACTTTTAAAGTGCCCATCTGGACACCCAAATCCTTACAATAAACCCTAGTTCGAGAAAATAGTGAGTATTACTGCTAAGATAGTGAAGATGATGACAAAGATGTTGTGTCTATTGGAAGGGTGGTGGTGGTGTAAAAAGGAGCATCAGGAATCATTGTCGAGAATCATCTCTGATGGCAACAAACGATGATCGATGGCAAAGTAATTGGGAAGAAGAAGAAAGGTGATGATAAAGTGTAAAGGGTGCACCACACACACATACACACGCACACGCACACACGCGCGCGCACACACACACACCATAGGGTAATGTCACTTAGCATCCCTTATTAATTCTCTCCAAATAATTTAATCAGTAGATTTTATATTTATTCTATTTTTAATAGAATCTTAAATAAATTATAGTGCATAAAAATTATATAATTTGAAATATTCAAATTTTATATGTATGATATTTTTTTTTTATTTTTATATAGTAGATATAAAAATCGTGTAAATTGATATGTTATAGTTTATGTGAAAAATATTTGATTATAGGTATATTTTTTAAAACACAGTAATTGTTGTTAAAACTAAATTTTACATGAATACAATTAATAAAGAGCCATTTTTTATGTTTTTTTTTAAATTTCCACATTGTAAAATTTAAATCAATTTTCACAAGACATATTTTACTATAATGAAACACATATATGTATGCTTTGAATTGATTGTTCAATAAAACAAATAAAATCAATATTAATTTATTATATATATTTACTAAATATTATATATTATATGTTTATCTATAATTTTAAAATGATCATCACAATTTATTTTAATATTTTAAACAAATATAAAAGGACAAATAACTGATTGTCCAATATATTTTAATTTGA
Source organism: Glycine latifolia (assembly GCA_013407115.1). Classification (NCBI taxonomy): domain Eukaryota; kingdom Viridiplantae; phylum Streptophyta; class Magnoliopsida; order Fabales; family Fabaceae; genus Glycine; species Glycine latifolia. The sequence goes on along the minus strand of CM023947.1, from coordinate 25,628,091 downwards.
ATTAATTAAGATAATTACAACAATATAATGAGCATTCTTTCTGTTTTTATTTTATCAAGGATTCTTTCTATGTTTTTGTATACCAACATATTAAAATTGAAGGTTTCTCATTTGGTCTTTTTTATTATTTCTTTCCATTGATTTGCTTAAGATAACATATCATAATATTGAAAATGCATATGATAATTTCTCATTGACGATATAAAGAAATGTTTCTTATTACGTGTTATTTATAAAATTTCATTCTTTATGTTTAGGACATACTTTGATGGCACTAACAAAGGTAAACAACCAATTATGGTTCTCAATTATTATTATTCTCAAATTCTTGCATTATGATAGTTTTCTTATGCATTGTATTTGCTTTTGCAACTCTTGCATATTGTGTTTCATTTGCACATATTTGTCTTATAGATGAAAAAGGGAATGATTGTTCATGTTTGCCTTATAGTAAATTTGATTGTTTTAATTAAACATATTTGACTGCATTAATAATATTTAATTGATAATTAATTGATTTATTAAATATATTTAGTTTCAAAATTTATTTAATAAAAGACATATTACTCTATTTTTTAGGATAATTAAAGCAAACAATTTTTTTATCATTCAACTTGTGATTTTTCTCTTTTTTATTTTTCAGTTTTTATTAATTTCCAAAAAAAATTATATATAGAAAATTTGACAGAATTATATAAATAATTAAAAAATTACCATGATATATATTTTGTGCATTAAATCGTTAAATATTATATGATTTTTTGTTTTATATAATACATTAATTAATTTATTAATTTTATGAAATAGTTTTATAATTACAATAATTAATTATCGGTGATCAAAATAATAATAAACTATTTATTTATAAATTGTGATATTTAAAATGTTGAAATTATGCAACTAACTACAAGGATAAACTATAAAAACATGCGTGCAAATCATAATAAATATATTTAATTAAAAATGGATAAAATTCTATTGCAGTTAAAAAAATTTACTCAATTTTTTTATCCCAAATCAAGTGTGCAAACAAAAATTAAAATAAAAAATAAAAGAATCCTGACAACACTTTTAATAATAATAGTTTGTTAAAATATATTTAAATATTTATTAACATATCTACTAATATATATTTATTAAAATTTAAACTAAATAAAATATATTAAAAATTCAAATAATATTCAATAATTATTTTTATAAATTATAAAATAGAAATTTAATATCCGTGCAAGGCAAAACAGAAGGAACTAAGCTAATATTCATACAAGTCACGGTTATGTGGGGACGAGTTAAATTATCCCATTTTTTTGCATAAATTTATAAGCATTTTATAAATAAATAAAAATACCAAGCTGAATTAATTTGTCAGGGTTTTATTGCAGGCTACTATTGTATTGTTTTTTGCACCTATGGTGCTTTTAATGTAATATGCTTATTGCTGATAAAAAAAAAAGTTCAGTCCAACTTTGATAGTTCCAAGGTGTGAGTTTGATCTCCTTAACATTGCTAAAATATCTTTTGGTGGACAAATCTCTTCTGAAATCTAAGGACAAGTTAACTAGTGATGAGCTAATGAAATAATTTTATAGGAATAGGGTTGACACAATCATCTTATCTAAGAATGAAAATGGGTCAGGTCAGGTCATTTATCAGGGATTTATGGTCCTGATCTGTTTAAGATCTAGTCTAATCTGATTTGTGTATTATAAATATTAGGTTAAAGTTTTTTAAAAAGTCTGTTTAAATAAAAGAAAAGTCTGTTAGGTCTATTAGACTTACTTATTTAATATATATATATATATATATTAAAACTTAAAAATAAATATTTTTCCTTATTATGAAGGTGAATGATCAACCACTTCAAAAATCATCTTGAAAATCTCATAAAATAATTATTACTTATTTAAAAATATAAGTAAGATGTTGAGACATTTTCTGTTTAAAAATTATTTTTTTAATTTTCCTAAATTGATTTAAAGTATTTTGTAAAATTAAATTTATCTTAAAATAGGCTTTCTAATAGGTTCGTAGGTTAAATCAGACTTCTAAATAGGTTAGACCAAGTCTAAAAAAAAACCTATGACAAATAAATAGGTCAAGTCAAACTTTATATTTTTAAATCAGACTAAGACCAGACCTAACCAAGTCTGATCTAGCATGTTTCCACCCCTGATTCTACCCGATAAATAACTTAATAATTCATTTATCTTATATATTATTTTCAATAAATATTTATTAAGAATATCTTTAGAAAAATATTTAATATAATATTGATTTTATAAAATAACACATTTTGAAATATATTTTTTCTTTAAAATGTCATATATTCTGAAACGAAAAAAATATAAACATAAATCATTAATTTATATTTTATTTAATGCACTTCATAATTATATTTATAAACATACAATGTATAACTTACGTTTCACGAACAAGCTAAAATTTTAAATTAATAAATTGATAAATAGATGTAATATAAATGTGACAATCTTCACAAACTAGCATTGTCTTGGATGAACTTTAACATTTTATAAAAGCAAAAAACAGCGTGGCAATATGGAATTCCATAAGCAAAGGAGGAGGAGCAATGGGATCTTCTACAGGCAATTTAATGGATAGCAAAACTTGGAGCAACAAATGTGATCTTTGAACTAGATTGCAAAAGCGTGATGGAGCTCAATGGCAAACTCTACTGCAAATTTGAATTTTCATGTTTTATTATCTAAATGTAGAGTTGCTATCTTTTCTTTTACAAACTCTTATGGTTAGTTTATTGGTTGTATTTGCTCTCTTATTTTGAATGACATGATATAACTATATAAGCATATTTACTTAAAAAAAAGTTAATAAAAAGATATTTAATGTGTTTTAAATTAATGTTAAAAAAATATGTTTTAAAGACGTATTTTTGACAATTAAAAAAAAGATATTTTGACTTAAAAATTAATCAACTAATTTGTTGGAAAAATGATTTTTTATAAAATAAAATAGATTGATATTTAGAATTTTATAATCATATAATTCAATTTGGTGTACTTTAATATAAATGTGTATTTCTAATTTAGTAAATGAAATTTGAGTAAATTGAGAATAAAATATAATTTAATTTTACATATTAATTTTTTTAAGGATAAAGATAATATATGCTTTATTTTGGATTTTATTTTATTTTCTAATTTAACATTTTTTATATAATAATACTAATATTTAACGATAAAAGTGTTGTTAGGTACTCCTTTCTTATTTAAAAATAATATTTAATATTTAGTAAGCAATACATGTAATTACTCTCAAGTCAATTATAATATATATATATATATATATATATATATATATATATACACTTTTTTTGACATAGTAAAATATATATTAACTAATCGTTAATATATAAACAGTTGTATGTATTAACTAATACTATATAAACTTTCTAACAATTTTAATTTCATGTAAATATATTGTTAAATATTTATATAAAATATTTTATGCTAAAGTGTGGAGTAAATTTTAAAAACTCTTAACTTATTTTATATTTGAAAATAATTAAAACGTTGACTGCATTTATGGACTTTTTCAAATAATTAATAAATCAAAACTCTTTAATGTCTATCCCTTGTATATCCAATCCATTCCATGATTGTAAAAGTGTGCTGATATCTTCTATACTATTAATAGATGAAATATGATATTTCGGTGTACGTATTTTTATTTTATTTTATTCCTAAAATTATATTTTTAATTTTTTTATTCCTATAACTATTCTCTTCAACCTATCTACATTTCACTCACATCCTAAAAACTACCCAATAGTATTTTTTATTTTTCAAAAAATTTAGAAAGACACGCCTTTTCTCCTACTTGATATCGCGACATGGAATCGTCTTTTTAGTTGACGAATTTGGTTATGATTTGAAGATTATCTATATACTTATTGTAACATTTTTTTGTCACAAACACACGTCTTTTATATTTTTATTTATATCTTTGTTATAAAAAATATTCTTTTATTATTAGTTAAATCAATATTAAAAGTATCACTAGTCCAATATACTTCCCAGTATTGTAGAAAACAATCACCAAAAGAAATACGTACAAGAACCTATTTGATTTTTTCCCTCATAGTGCGTGCGTAAGTACATATTTATACTTAAGTTTGAAATTTTAAATTTGATTTGCTTTACTTTATAAATTCAGCTTCTAGAGGCAATTATATTTTTTATTCTATTTCAAATTGAGTTTTAACTTTAAGGTATAATTAAAGCAAAATTCAATTTGTAATTAGATCAATCAAAAATTAAATAATCTTTCTTTTCCAATGTATGTCAAGGTCTCTCAACTAAAAACCAAACACATCCTTAGTCAGAGGTGCTACTTCATTTTCTTTCTATATAAAAACTATAGTTTTTGTTATTCTTATATTGTGTGTCCTCTTAGAAGCATCACGCCCAAAATATTTGTTGCTTTGAGTCAAATGTGTCATGCTAAGTTCCTAAATTATTTATGACAATTTAAAATTGCAAAAAATAACAATTGAGAAAGGAAACAAAAGACATATTGAATAATAATCACATATTGACTTCTCTTCTTTTTTTTTTTATCGTGAAAGGAAACAAAAGACAAAACTACAACGCCATCAAGCATACTAAAGAGACACCTCTAGCATCAGCTGCCACTAGAGAATCTAAAACAAGCAAACATTGACAGAGAACTGTGAAATGAGCATTAGCTTTATGACCCATATTAGTCAAGTGATCAACACACTAGTTTTCCTCCCGAAGAACATGCTGGAGGGAGGCAGACCAATGGTTATCATGGAGCTTCTTCCTAATTTTTATAACCAAAGAAGCCAAAAACGATAATCGAAACTGTTGCGTCTGAATGATTTGAACAACAACCGTTGAGTCCATAAAAAAAATGCCTTGTTTGATGTTCAGGCTCCTAGCTAACTTGATACCAAGTTTTAGGCCCCAAAGTTCAGCCCACAATGAGTTGCAGGTACCTAAAATTTGGAATAAAAGCACTTGACCACATTGTCATTGTGGTCTCTTATAATTAATTAGCAAGCGGCACTACCATTATGGGATTGGTAAGACCCACCAACATTTATCTTAAACTAGTTCGCAGGAGGTGTTGTCCAACTACCAGGAACTTCTTGCTTGTGAGAGTAAATCCTGAAACTGAAAGTAAAAGGATTATTGGAATCTCTATAGATGAAATTTGCCTATGCCATGACTTGATGATAAAGGCATAAAGGTAAGTTTGATTGGTTTGACAAGATCAATTTGTTTCTATCACTCTAAATATAGTACACTACTACCCGAAGAATAGGAGGACCAAGCTGTAACATCCCTAATTTATGGACTTTTATAATATATAAAGAAAGACCTTTTATGGAATAGTCTTTGTATTTAATGATAAAAGAAGAGATTTTAGCATTGTTAATGATAATTTTCTTTTATAAGGAATTGATGAAAATAAAATAACATGACCCAAATTAGGAATCGAGGTCCAAGATGGACCAAGGTCCAAGAAATGGGTATATAATTGTTTTATGAACTATATAGAAGGAGTAAAGTTACTTTTATGAGGATTATTTTTTTGTTTTGGATATTACTTTTCAAAGATGAATGTGGATAATTATGAATGTTATAAATATTGAAATAAATGTGGTAGGATTATCTATAAGATAATTACTTTATTGTTGAAGTGGTTGGATGATTATTGAAATGTTATATCTTGAGAAGAAAAACTTGGATGAATTATCTAAATGTAGTATGTTATTGATGAGATGATTATATGTATGATGTGAGTGTAGACTTGATATCAACCCTAAATATATTGAATGAGTTGTTATTGTTGTTGTTGTTATTGGTACATGTGTGTGCATTAAAATGTACTTTTGTTGTCGTTAATACACGATGGGTGCACAAAAATGTATGGTTGCTGCCGGTAGTACACGGTAGGTGCACAAAAATGTATTATTATCGTTGGTATATGGTGTTGCACAATTGGTGCACATACATATGAGTAGACATGTAAGTTGAGGGTGTTACGTGAGTTTTTAACTTAGTGCTAGAGGTTTTCGTGGTGATTAACATAAATGAACTTATAGAATAAATGAGTGGGTAAATCCCATGATGTATGGTCTTGCAAACCTACAAAGGTAAATCAATACTCACACTTGTCTATATTCAATAAAATCACACTTCCTCCTTAGTGTTAGCCTAAGAGACTCCTTGAATGGTTAGAGTGTGAGTACCATGTTAGGGGATGAGGCTCATGGGGACCATTCATATTGTTTTCAAAATCCATGGAGTAGAGTCAGTGTTGAGGTTTAAGTTTGAGGTGACCTAGTTGGCTATGCTAGTGTATGTCAGTTGTGATGACAATGGCCTAGTTGGTTGTTGGTGTGTGACAATTGTGATGTTTGAGTCTGATAAGAAATTTGGGGATTGATTATTATATATGTGATTATGTTGATAAGAATATGTTAGTTGTTGATGATGATGTTTAAGTCCGATGTTATGATGAATTTTGATGATTGGATGATGATGAAAACTTTTGATAGTTGATGTTTGAATTCATATGGTGATGTTTGGTGATTGATCTATGATGTTATGGTCCACTGGTATATATTGATGTACATGTATAAAATAACTTTTCAGATGTACATGTATAAAATAACTTTTCATGAAATGAGTAGGGTTATAAATTGTTGGTTTTTATATGCCTTGTTTTTTAAGTATATCAAACCTAGTTTTATTTCCTTTTTCCTTGATTGGAATTTTCTTATGTTATGCATATGGATGAGTCTAACTTAGGGTTATTATGCAATTGACTTGTAGAAAGGAAATATGTTTAATAAATAGGTGATGTGAGTCCTAATTGGGTAGTTAGAAAAATAAGAGATTATACATATTTTCCATTCAATGAAATAATGAAATAAGATTCTAGTGAGTTGTGAAAAATAAGAGAATGATGTTGATGTGTCATATGACACTAGTGGCCATAGAGTTAGCCAAGGTGATTAACTCTAGGTGTCTAACTAAAGTTTAAGGTATGGTCCAATGAGATAAATATGACAATGATTAATGTGATAATAATTGTGAGACAAAGTACTTGAGAAAAGAAAAGGAGAGTCATGAAAGTTAAGAAAAGGATGTTTACAATGGAGAATCAAGTTAGAGTCTTTAGAGCACTCACTGAGATGTCTCATCCCTTTTAGTTTTCATGTTTTTTTTACAGGTTAACAAATGGATACCTCATGGGAGAAGCTTGGAGCTTGAGCCTACTTGCTTGGAGGAAGATTAAAGTATTTTTGTAACTCCCAATGTATGGGAACTTGGTTTATCTTGTATGTACCTTGGTTCTGTTTTGTAAGACATATAAGTGTCAATAACTTTGTTTTAAATTTGTTTATGTTATACATATTTAAGTTTTAGTTTTTGCATAGTCAACTATGATACTCTTATGTTCTAAGGTTACAAACTTTAGTAATATAAGAAGATAAAAGGTAACATTTTTTTTAAGGTGTTACACAAGTAACACTGTTTGTATGAATGTCCTGGATAGCAAGGTTAAAATGTGACCAATCATGCATACCAAGAGTAAAAAACTTTGCCTAGTGACTAGGTGGGATAAAGGATGACCAAAACTCTTACCTCATCCCAGTTATGCATAGCATGTCTGATGAGTTATGGTTGGAGTTGGCAACACAAACAAATATCAGTGGAGACCATACGACAATATTTCCTTTTTGAATTAGTAAGAAGACGACCATGCACCAATTTCCAAAGGAATATCCCATTCTTTGAGGGTCATTCCATCTCTAAACCATATGAAACATGTTTGAAGAATTTGAGCCAAGTTGAACCTCTCATGAAAAAAATAATCATAAGCTACTTTTTAGGAGAATAAGCCTAAGAAGAATTATGTCATATAGACTTGTCTTCAGTACCCGAGAAGGTGAGGAAATAACACTAATCTTGGAAATCAAGTTTGGTGGGAAGATGTTTTGAAGAACCTAAAATCTCCAATTTGTCTTAATAGCACAAGCAGACACAAGCAAATTCTTTTATATAACAAGGATATCATCATGAATAAAATTTGCCAATGGTTCTGTACCTGGAATCCAAATATCAGTCCAAAAGAGAGAAAACAAGTTTAAAAACTTAATTAAAAATTTGGTGAAAGTATAGAAACTCACAAAATAATTAAACCTTTTTAAAAATATATTCTTATAAAATTAACAATATATTTTTATTATTAAAAATCACATTAAAAACGTATTAACATTACAATACATTATTAAAAATATTTTTAATTTGTTAACTACTAAAAAAACGCACCGTTTAAAATTTTTGGTACGTATGATCAAGAATTCAAGAGTCGAGTTGCAAAGTGCCCGTAACGGCATCCCTCTCGTCAATGGAAGAGTCCACAAACATTACTACAATTACAAGGTCCCTGTGTTGGTCCACACATATATATAGAGCAGAAAGTTGAGGTGTTGTTGCGTCGCTTCAGTTTTCAAAGTGTGACACTTCCAATAACCAAAAAAGAGGCCAAGTCCTCCGTTCTAGTGGTAGTAATGGATGCACCGAATCCTTCTTCTTCCGGCGCTTCTCTGTTTCTTGCCAATCTTCCCTCTCGCGGCCTCTTCTCTTCCACCGTCGTTTCGTCCAATCCGGTACTGCAATTTCCATTTCTCTCTTATCCTTTTCCGATTTTGAACATACCTACATTCATTGCGCTGCTTTCGATCTGTGTATTTCTGGAATGTTTTCCCAGCTTTTATGCATGTACTCGCGAAACTACGCGATTTTTTGTTTTAGGTTTTTTGTGTTAATCATCTGTGGATTTTCTTGCTTTTAGTTTGTGGAATTGAAAGATCACTTTGCTTGTTTTTAGTTGGGCAAAGTACTAGGAGAGATTGAAAGAACTGAAGTTTATTTTAGGGGTTTCTTGTGGAATTTCAATACAGACTTGTTGATAATGCTAAAGTTTGTGGTGTGTTTGTGATTTATTTCACCGTGACAAAATTACTAGTTTACCACAAAGAGAGTTCGAGTTTTATATTAGATAGTTTAAAGGATCTTATTTTCGACCTTAATTAGCATTTGTTCCATCTTGTCTTCCATGTTGAGTAGTAGGCAATAACAAAGTAAAAGGTAATGTCTGATGTAAACTTGAGTCAGTAGGCAATGTATGATATGAAGTTTTCCATAAGCACTTAAATGAACTTGAGTTAATCAACTTATGTACTTCAACTTTCAGAGAAGTTAGACGAGAGGGTTTTTATAAAACTTAAGTGCATAAGTTATTTTAACTTACAAGAGAAACTCAATTCATTCTAGCTTCTTATTTTCTTTCCCTTAGTGTTAGTGCTTATGGAGAAGTTTATTCAAACATGGCCATATGGCAGAATAGCTACTTAGCTAGTGATTCTTTATCCCTACTTTCTTCGTTGTACATGCTTTTTTTTATGTTGAGTTGTAATGTTGTGGTGATTTTTTCTTTTGCCATAGAAAATTATTTTCCCTCCAATCGGTGGGACTTAAGATACCTCCTGCTGTAAAATTGAAGCTTATCTTTTAATATTTTCATGAGGTTATTAGTTATGTGAGACATTATGTTTGAATTTGACCTTTTGACTGCAGGGTGGGATGCGGGTCTATGTATGCGATCATGATACCTCACCACCAGGTCTTCTCATTCTTTACCTTGTAGTATTTCAACATGCAGTTGCAACTTGTAAAGCGTATTGTAACAGTTTCAAATATTTATGTTAGCTTGCCCCCAAGCTGTGACTATAGGGAAGAAACAAACAAAATATTTTATCCATGTAGAAACTTTCTCTTCCCTAGAAACACCTGTAAGTTATATAATATATTAGTATAATGTATTGTTTAGTCACAAATTTCCTTATCACCACTACAGTTATTAAGAATGGTTCTTTTTCATCCATATGGGACATTTTACTTGTCCAGATTCAAATGGTATTTGTATACACATAATTTAATCTTAGAGGCATGTCCATTGGCTGCAACTTTATAACGAAATAGTTTATATGTGAACATGTGAGTTCATTATGTATTGGCATGCTAGTGTTTAGCGTATTTATTGCCACTTACCTTTGATTTGGTAGTCTTAATTTAGAGAATTCTAACATTGTAAAATTTAGGTTTGAAAAATGCTGCCAACTTTTGAAGCATGCTTAGAGCTTTATCATCTGTTTCCCCAGCAGTATATAATATGACATTGTAATTGAATTTCCATTCCTCTGTTATACTTTGTAGAAATTATGGTATCATTTGACATTGATGGATAAAAGTTCCTGCAATCCTCTTGGTCATAATTTCATAATATATACTCATCCTATAGATTTTAGCTATCTCTTTTGTTGATTTTTTAAATAGATATTTGTTGTAAAATAGAAATTTTGACTCCCTTGTTACTTGTTTATGTAGAAGGTCAACATATTAAGACAAACCAACAAAACATACTGATTAGATCACTCACCCTCAAGAAACAAAGGGGTGATTCCAGCTCAAAGGATGGATCTGATGGTTCAAGAAAGAGGTATTATTCACACCTTTATGGAAGAGTGATAATTCAAGTGTATGATATGAATAATATGATCCATTTAAAAAATTCCCAATCATTCTTTTGGCATTTTCTTTCTTTTGGTGAAAACTTATGAGATAATTTTCTCTTACAGCTTGGTTACTTGTGAATAAGATATGGCATTGGCATCTGTCTCTCATTCGTTATATTTTTTTATCTTGGCCCATTGTTATTAAACCCTATCTCATCAAACTTTTTATCAGGAATGCTGAAAAGGGTTTGGAAAGAGCATCAGCCAAGAAAACAAATAATCAAATAAATTCCCGACAAGGTGGGTTCTTATGAGTTATAATCATTATAATGTCTTAGCATCGGGTGAAATCTGAAATAAAGATTTTTGTCATGAATTTCTTACACCTAAATATGCATACATCCTTTTGCTTATGATAAAAATATTCATTTTTTCTTGCGAATACTAGTTCAACTTCCTAATTCTCAAGTGGGTCCAGCATTACTCATATCTCACGGCTACTTCTTGAAGACTCTGATTCATGTTCAGACATGCACATTAACCTAATTTTAAGTACATTAATAAACATATTTCTGTAATTCTGTCATTGTTTTTTTGTAAATATGGATTGAATAGACGACAAATTCATGTTTGGTAATTTGTATTGAGTTCTATAAGGCATGTATTTATTAGTAGTTTATAAAAAGATGCAAGAGAACACAGGAATATGAGGATGTTCTCAAATGATTGTATAAGGTCATTTGATAACTTGCTTTTAAGTTCCATGTCCTCAAAGTGCACATTGCATCCCAAACTCTAGGAGTGTTTTGACTGATATGTACCAAATCATGTTTGGTACAGTGTATCAAGCTGTGTTCTTAAAAGGAAATTTAATTATCAGTAGTCTAGGAAAAATTTAAAATAGAACCATGGTCTGGTCATTGGTGCTGTGTATGTCCTTGTAAATTCTACTTTAAAATTTTCTTGGGAAAGACCTTAGTGTTTGAAGAATATAGAAGTCAGATTTCCATGCACAACATCTTATTCTTTTCCTTTACTATATGTTTTGCATCCTAGAGATGCCTGTTTTTGTAATAGAAATTCTTATCAAAGTGGAGTTTTCATGTTTAATTGATTCATATAATTAAGAGTCATTAGTTGAATCTACTGAGAGGCAAGAACAACAGCATTTAATATTAAAACTCTTTATAAGGCCAACGAACTTTCAGCTTGCTTTGATGTGGTGAATGTATTGGAGGTTCAATGCTCTAGCAGGGCTACCTATCCCCTCCACTTTACACGTGCTTGCACCTCTAATATACCCACCACTTATCCACTCACAAGGAGAGACTAATAAAGAATAATGTAAACAAGACAAGTTGAGTTGCCCTCTTGAGCTTAGGTGATTTTGAACTTGTGATAGATAAGGATTTGAGTTGAATTCATATGTTCAAGCCATAGCAATGGTTCCTAATTTTGGAAGAGACTTGGTAGGCTGGATTTGTTTTATTCCACTATATATCAATTTTGTCTTATTATAATTTTAAATCATGCAGAGGGATCAAACAGTCAAACAACCACTAGGGACTTCCAAAACCTGACTGTAGAGAGGCTTCGTGCTCTTTTGAAATCTAAAGGTCTTTCAACCAAAGGAAAGAAGGCAAGTATTTCTACAGTTTTAACATACATGCATACAAAAGTTGCATTGAAATAGAGTATAGATAACAGGCATTTGGAAGAGACCGCTCACTGAATTGCTTGATAGTATTTGTTTACTGGTTGCCCACATATGTCCCAATGTAATAGTTGCCAACTGGTATATTATGATCAATGATTGATGGTTGTCAAAGTGCTTACTTTCTCACGTTATCTTCATTTGTATTTTTTGGGTGTTCGCTGTTCTAATGCGTGAAATAAAATCTGCAGGAGGAGCTTATTACTCGTCTAAAAGATGCAACTGGTTAAGCGTAGCATGGTGGAAGGAATACTCAGTTCATGAAGCATCCAAATGCAAGAGTAGCTAGTGTTTAATGTAACCTAGGATCTGGAACTCTAATATATATAAACCCAGTGCAAATTACAGTTACAGTTGAATATTATCGTTTTGGTGCTACTGTTTCATGACAATCAGCATTATTATGTTTTTGGTGCGTGAATTATAGAGGGCAACGGTGGCTTTCAAGTAATATTTACGATCCACAGTTGCATATTTTCCTTTTCTATTCCATCTCTTGTTAAGTTAGACATCTAAATAGGTTCTATGGTGACCTTCAGTGTCTGTATTGTCTTGCATTAATCATTGTGTTAAGATTTGTCCAACAATCATCAAGCGGTCAGTACCAACATCAATTGTGCCATTGCATTTTTAACGCATGCATTCACGCCTTTAATGGATTTTACTTTTAGCTGAGGCCGAAAGTGTTGGGGAATGAATTATTATACAAGATTTTCAAATGACAAAGTCATATTAAAAACTAGGGGTGTTCACGGGTACGGGTCACCCGTGAACCCGAACCGATCCGAACCGATCTGAACAATTTGGGTTGGGTCATTTATATATTTGGGTCAAAACCGAACCGAACCGATCAAAACCGTTCATGTATGGGTTGGGTCACGGGTTTAGATTTACAGATCCGTTGATCCGATGACCCGATCCGCGAACTCGTAATAGTAATATAAATTTTATTATTTATATATATATATATATATATATTAAAAATTAAAAAAAAATAATTTGACAATAAAAAAAAGGTAAGATATTATAAATGGTTAAGATTGCATTCAAAAATAAGATAGGATATTTTTTTATATTGCATTAAAAAATAGGATAGAATTTTTTTAAGATTGCATTGCATAATATAATAGAATATCTTTAAGATTACATTGGATAATATGATAGAATATATTTAGGATTGCATTCAAAAATTGATTAAAATCATATCTTTAAATTAGTATAAATAGAAATATATTTTGGTGTTCATGTATGCATTCCATTCCAAATAATATTAGAGTATTAGAGAGTTTATGTTTGCATCATTGAGAGAATTGTTGTGAGATCATATAGAAGCGTTTGACAAGTTTGATTCTTCAACTGATTTAAAGATACCTATTTGCTTAAGGAATATAAGCGTAAATGTAACTATCTTATTGTATTCTTCTTCTTGACTTTGAAAAAGGTCGCAGCTGGGAACTAGGATACCAGTTTTGTCTCTGTTCTTGATGAATTGAGACATGCAACTTCTGACTGGGAAACTAGGATACCAGTCTGATTGGGAAATAAGGATATCAGTCTATCTCTATTCTTAGTGAATTTAGACTAGAACTTTTTGCTCGGAAACAAGGATACCAACTGGGATAATTGTTGTGTAAGGGTAGACTATTATAGTAAATATTGTTCACAAATATTTTGTTTTAATTTATATTATAAGTCTATTTTATAATATTATGTTGATGGTATTAAATGAATCAATTTTACTACTTTCATACATTTGATAATATTGTTTTAATTGTATGAGATATTTGAAAGAATCGTGATAAAATAGTAGTTCTAAAAAAAATTAAATGGGTAACCCGGTGATCCGAACCGAACCGAACTGTTCATGAACGGGTTGGGTTGGGTTGGGTTTCAATTTTTTTTTTCCTGAAAACCGAACCGAACCGAACCGATCAAATTTGATTGGGTTGGGTCCTAAATTTGGCCAAAACCGATCCGAACCGATCCGTGAACACCCCTATTAAAAACAGTCCATCACCCTATCTCCTTGATAAACATTAACCTTAAAATAAGTCTTTTTTATTTATATTTTTTATTATGGTCTATAAAAAGGCAGCCAAAATTTACAACAATTTTGTGGATTTTAATAATGATGCAACTGAAAGCTATGAAGCACATATACGTGCAAATTTTTTTTTCACCATATCAAACACGTTTGATACGGATTCGGTGCCGATACTCCAATTTGCGTATCCAATAGTCAACAATTGTCAAAGGGTATTTTTGTAAAAAAAATTGCCCTAAATTAGAAGGAAGTATGTTCTTTTATCATTTTATGCTCACCTCAGACTTCGACAATGACAGCAAGGCAGCGCTGCACCAGTACGTTGTCTCGCTTCCCGTCGCATGCCGCTCGCAGCTCGCACACCCCCCTACTAGACAACCAGGCGCCGGCTCATCGCATAGACACCAGTACATTGTCTTGTTTGGTTTTATGTATATGGGAAATTAAAGAAAGAAAATAGGGGAAGCGAGGAGGTGAAGAGGAGAGTGTTACTTTGTTAGTTGTTAGAAGATGAGTGGCATAGTGTTAGGTTAGCCAAGGTGGCTTTTATAGGGCAAACTGGAGTAGTCTATAAGTCAATGCAACTATTTGAAGTTTTGAACTATATTTTATATTCTTCTACATTATGGATCGATATATTCTTCAAATGTGCGGTGAAACTTCAAATATGGCCCACTTTCACGGCTTTTCATACCTTGCTTCAAATATGTCAATCCTTTTATTGTATTTTATTTTATTAATATGAAGTATACTCTATATAAAAAAATATTATCTAATACTGAGACGTATCGGGAACGTATCGAAAACGCCGTGTCGGTATCGGTGCTTCATAGACTAAAAGAGTTTGTTAACATTCTTTTGAAAGAAAATTTGTATAATTGTGTCTCCTTGACAAACAATATTAAACAAGTCTAACAGAGTTTTATGAGTGACTATAAAGAGAGAGCCATAATTTTCGTATAATTTTGTGATTTTTTAAATAAATTTTAGTTAATAATTTTATTGAAAGAGCGTGTTTAATAGTGTTTAAAAATAATCTAATTAGGGGTGTTCACGGGTCGATTTTACTCAAATTCAGGATTCAACCCAATCAGATTTGATCAATTTGATTCGGTTCGGTCTTCACAAATTTTTTTTGAAATCCAATCCAACCCAACCCATTCATGAATGGTTTGATTCGATTCGAATTAATGGGTTACCCATTTAAATTTGATTTTTTTCATAAAACTGTTATTTTACATCATGATTCATTCTTCAATACAATTAATACAATATTATCAAATGTCTGAAAATAATAAAATTGATTCATTTAATGTCATCAATATAATATTCTAAACTAGACTAATGCAAATTAAAATAAAATATTATTCAAAAAGATTTACAATAATAGTTTGAATCACAACTATTTCCTACAAACTAGTTTATTGCAATAAGTTTTGTTGTAACCAGATTTGCTATAACTAGATTTGTTGCAACCAGATTTGCGGAAACAAATGATCAAGTATGATCCATTAATATTATAATCCATTAATATTACAATCATGGCAAAAAAAATAATATAAAAAAGGTAAAATAAATAGCAATGTACTTGAAAGTATTACCTTAAGAAGTTTCAACACTTGTAGTTTCAACACTTGCAGTCCCAATATTATCCGTATTTAAAGTCAAACCAAACAACTCTAAAAATTTTGATGGTTTTAATCGGTTTGATTCGGTTTTGATCGGATCTATTAATCTAAACCCGTGACTCAATCCATACATGAACGATTTTGATCGATTCGGTTCGATTTTAATCCAAATATATAAACGACCCAACCCAAACTGTTTGAATCGGTTTGGGTCAATTTGGGTTTGCAGATGATCCGTATCCTTAAACATCCATAAATCCATTAGCTTTTGTTTGTCAAAATTTCTTTCAATAAAGTTATTATTTATTAAAATCAAAAAATTATACGAAAATTCCTTGACTGAATTTTTTTATATGCTATTAAAAAAAGTTATTAAAAATCACAATCATTAATAAATCTCAAACTCATAATGAAAGGAACCATATTCATAAATTGCAAATTAAAGTTATTAAAAATCACAAAATCTATAATGAAAATAACCATTAATAAATCAAGTGTTAACTCTCCCCTTGACAGAGAAAATCTATAATGATTTATTAATAATTTACAGAAAAAAAGTTAAGAATAAAATAGAAAATCAGAAGTATAAATAATTATAAATTAAAATTTATTTCCTTTAATGATTTTAAAATTAATAAAAGTCAAAATTCCTTTTTTTTCTGTTAAGATTAATAATAATTTACAGTTTCTATTTTATATATACTTCTGGTTTTCTATTATCAATAAAACTCACAAACATTAATAAATCAGAAGTGTTAAGTCTCCCTTGACAAAGAAAATCTATAATTAAATGAACCATTTTCATATTGGATTAATAGCAAATTTAGATGTGTTTATTGTTTTTTTTTCAAGATTGTAATTATAATTATAATTATATGGAAAGAAAAAAGTGGAAGTATAATTATTTTGATAATTTATATTAATTCAAGATTATAATCTTAACAGGAAAAAGAGGAATTTTGACAAACAAAGTTAACAGATTATTTTTAGTAACTTTTGATTTTCTATTTTATTCTAAACAATTGATTAATTTAAATACTAAATTATTAAAAGTAGTTTCATACTACTATTGCTTTATATATAAAAAATTTATTTTAACCAATTCAAATAAAATTGGTAAGCTTAAAATTACTTTCCACATTCATTTATACTTTCTTACTGTTGACTTGGGTGACAAAATGATCAGGCACTTTTACAAAAGCATTTATCCTAACAGACATCTCAACAAACGAGGCAATATGAAACACTCTAATACTTATTAACTTGTTTATCTCCAAACCATGAATTTGTTTTAGGGTACGTTTGTTTGCAGAAAAATAGTGAAATGGAGTGGAACTCAAACTTTTACACTGTCCTTTGATTCAAAACATTCATCTCAATTCCAAATCGGACCCTTATAGATTCAAACTATCAGATAGGGCCGTGAAGAGCATATGCCTTATAGCCTCTGATGCCCAGAGGAGAACAAATCAATAATTATATATAATTTAAGTAAATACAGTAAAATGAAGCTTCTTGAAGTGCGGAGACATTAGTGTAATCCTTGCATTCTACATGCCAGGGAAAAAGGACAAGGTAGATATCTAATCTATCTTAAATATACCATTGTGAAGACTTGATGCTCTACATATACTGTTGCTCTTGGCTCATTTTACCAAACTAGAATGGGTGAGTAGAAGAGTAGATGAGAAACAATAGGTACAGATACAACAGTTGAGGGACTCCAAAAATGAGCCAGGGGCGATCAGAAATTTCTTGAGTCAATGTACTGTCAGTACTCTACTCCAAAACATAAATGAAGGATGGAATAGAAACTTTAGCAATGTTGGGACAAGACCAGTGGTATCAGAAAACTAACCACCTCCACCACCCAAGAGAAGAAAATTTACTATTTCACAATTATATCTCAGATGTTTCCAGGAGCATCACTTCGAGCATTTTTCCGGGTCAGGTAGCGAACAACAGCATCCTCAACCCTGGAAATATTAATAGAAGAACACAAACCAATTAGAAATAGTTTTTGAAATCTAATATATTTGAAGGCCTACATTACATCAAATGAATAAAAGATACAAGACATCTTTGTCATATCTTCCAGTTTTCCTCACTGGTGCATTAGATAAGCTTTATCAACTTTCGAGAATAAACACTAAATCAACTTTTTTGTTATTTATCAAAAATTGTCTAATTATTATAATTAAACAAACCGAAGCATCGGTCCTGATAAACCCCAATTTATTACTTCCTTTATATCAACTACACCTACCCCTCAACCCATTCTAAAAAATAGTATTTCGCATAACAAGTTTTTAATATTCAACAATTCTTCTATCGCAGAAATCATAACATTTATCTATCCAACCATAAGATAGATCAGTCACGCCCCTCGCCCCCCCGCCCCACCCCCGACCAAAAAAAAAACGAAAAAAATATGATGAATCCTAAATCTCCAGTACTATACTATTATTAAATGCCAGACTGCTTTATTATCCCCAAATCAGACCTAAACACTTTGTAGTATCTGCGGTGCATAAAATGTATGCATCATTTGAGAGCACAAACAAATATCTAAAGAAGCCTCAAAATGTATTAACTCCGCCCCTATTTATAAGAAACAAGTTATAATGTGAAATACACTATAGTATTATAAAATGGATTCCTCTGAAATGAGTTTGCAGTTAAAGTAAGCAGGGGATGTATCTAATTTTTAATGTACTTCAAATCAAATCAATGGCCTATTCACCCTTGCTCATTTTGGAGGAAGCTTGTCAATTTCCTATTAGTAGTAGTTACCATCTAAGAAGCATGGAACAGACACTTAGCCTACAAAGTACTGTTGCGTCTAAAATCAGTGTCACACAGACACTTTCTTTCTTAAACTGCCTGTTTCAAAAGTTGTCACTCTCTTCAACTCTCAATTTTAGCAAGCAAATAAATACCAACATTAAGGTCATATGTCAACTGAAATATAAAGCGAATATTATTCATGCATGCCTCACACCACAAATGAAAATAGCCAAATAGGTAAGTAGTGTAGTATAATGCTTACCACGGTTGATTATAGAATTCAGCACGTCTTTCATTTTCAGTATCCTGGCTAACATCTCCAGCAACGAGCTTCAGATCCTTGCTCTGAGAAGCGATCAAGGCATTAATAAACTCTGCTGGGGACTGACTAAAGCCGAGAAAAAATGCCCGTCTCCTATGATGTTCATGAATCTTCTTTATTGAATCACAGATCAGTTCATCAAAAGCATCAATATCTTTGTGCCTCTCAGTGCTTGCCAAGAATGCAGACATATCCTTCTCTAGTGGAAGAGGCACATCAACCTGCACATCATAACACGTACTTCCGGCTGGACCATTTCCAGAAAGCTTGATTTTATGCTCCAGGTGTATAGGCTGTGGATGTGACAAATGCTGCGATATCTTCTGCGAAGCCACAGAAAATTTCATCTTCTCCTCCCCAAACACCCTCTGGAGAGAAGTGTCACACATGAAGAACGAAGGGTCATTCGGGCTCTGCAGTTTCTTAGCCTTCACATAGTGCCAAAGAGCAGCTATGATCCTAGCTCGTGAGTCAAACTCAACCCCTAAAACTCTAGCCAGTTGCGGTGAAACCACAAACTTGTCAGGCGAATAATTCATCATCATCCTAACCACCGCAGTGAATTCCTTATCTCCTTTCCTCTTCACTTCAAAACCATCGCGTTGCTGTGCAGCCGCAGAACGAGCACTATCCCACACAACAACATGTTTATCCTGGTACAAACCCTGATCCAAGTATATGGTAATCTTCTTGAAAAAAGCCGAGAATTTCGGATATTCCTTCGTCGAAATTCCTTCCACCACAGAATCCTTACCATCTTCTAACACCCTTCCGGTTATCCTAAGCGCCCAAGAAGGCTCCTCCGCACCATTCTTCCCAGGCCCCACTTTCACCTCATTCGAAAAAGTGTTGTAAACATAAACTCTAAGCGTTTTCCTAACACAGCGAGGGTTCCTAACATTCTCCTGCACATCGATTTTCTTCCTAGCCAAAGCAGAGTCTATTTGAGTCTCGAGTTCCAGCAACTTGCCGTAGATTCCGGATTCTGGCACAAGCTTTGCCACCTTTTCCGGAATCACCTTATCGGGAAAGCTTCTCTTTTTCCGCGGCGGCGCCACGGTAAGTTCCATGGTCTTGAACGCAGAGGATTGGCTGGCGTTGGAGGAGCCCTGAGGGCGTGAAGGGGGTTTGTGACTTGCACGCTTGGGTGGTGTGGGTGCTGCCACGTGGGCGTTGGTGTTTGCATTGCTGTGTACTTGTGGGTGAGGATGAGGGTGTGGCTGTTGTTGTGGTGAGAGCACGTGGGTTTGGGGTTGTGAAAGCTGAAAGTGGCCGTGGAAGTGTGACGTGGCACCTTGTGGTTGAGGCTGGGTTTGGGAGAGAAGGTGGGGGGGTGGGTGGTTAATGGGGATGGAGGGTGCTCCAGGGTTGGTGAAAAACGACGGCGTTGCAGCATTCTTGGTTGGGTTGGTGTTGTTCATTGCTGAAAAATCTAATCTAAATCGCTTCTTGTTTGGGAGAGCATGGAAACCCTAATTAGATGGGGAAGAAAAGGGCACGAAGAATGTTCTTACTGTTTGTTTAGCCTTCGAGAATTGAATGAATGAATGAACGAACGAACGAGAATTGGTTAATTAATGGTTTTCAACTTCGTCAGTCTTTCTTCTTTGCGCCATTCCACATCTCAAATTTCTTTTCCTCAAAACGCACCACATGCGGTTCCTCTCAGTCACCCAAATCTTAAATTTTTTAGATTTTAAATTACTTTTTTTAGATTACACGGTATTACATGGATATAAGATGTTTTGAGATGTCTCATCTTTTTTTTTTTTTAGATTTCAGTTTGAAATCTTAACAAAAGAAATAGAATTTTTTTTTAATATTGTACAAATTTATTTACCATAACTCATTTTTTATATTTATGAAATTTATTCATCTCTTTTATTAAAAGATATAATAAATATCAGATATTAAATTTAAAATATTTACTCAAGATTTCACACTAAACATGTGCAAACATATACATGGGCGGTGCCGCGGTGAAATGGGCCTGAGCCATCGTGTCAGTCCATTTAACTTGCGGCAATTACCTCCTGCAACTCCTTATTTTCAAATATCCCACGACTGCCCTCCATGGAACCTCTGTCTAAAGCTGCCACTACCATTGCTCCCTTTTCCTCCGTCTGAAAGCGTCCAACACCATAGTTGCCTTCCATGGGTCATTGTGTGACGACGTTCGTTGCTCTACGTCGAAGAGGTAAATTCCAAGTTTATAATTCTGGATTGGAGAATCTAAAATAGAAAAAAAATTAAGCACTTCTACAATGAGTAATCCGAAAAATATATATAAGACTATTCGAGTAATATGAATTTGATTTTGTTAAGTAATGTTTTAAATTTAAGTCTTATAAATAAATAAAAAATATGATTGAAAAAGAATATCTCACTAAAAATAATCATTTAAATTTTTAAGTAGAATTACTCATCAATCAAATTAATGAATTATAGTGACCTAAAAAATCCAAAAAATGTTTTTCCCCTCTAAATTGTCCATTCTGAAATCATGTATAATGAACAACTGAGTTATGCACATGCATACAATAATTCTGAAATGTGCAATCCAAAATTATATATGCATAATTTCGAAAGCAATTGCCTTAACTTGCTTCTTTTAGTGGGCTGCGCTAGATAGGATGGATCCAGACGTCAACATCTGGTGCTAATAATTTTCTTTTTAAATTAGGGATTAAATACTATTTTTCTATAGTTATAACTGCTTTTCATTTTAGTTTCTATGGTTTAAATATGCCTATTTGACCAATATAGTTGCCTTTTTTGTTTCAATTTGATCCTCGTCATTAAAAATGTAAAAAATGTGAAACTCAGTATTATGTAGTTCACAGCATGTATTATGTAATCGATCAACAAATAAATACACGAACCTATTCATCCTTCTTAACTACTCATAGAATCAAAGGACGTTGTATTATCCTCCTATTAAAAATTTAAAAAGAGGAGTAATGGAAAAAAGCAGTCAAAAGAAAGGGATGAGGTGGTCTTCAAACCTTTTTTCTCTTCTACCTTTACTATTTTCTACTTCATATTTGACTAGAGAAAAAAAATAAAAAAACTATCATGTCAATGTCCAATCCATTGAATTTAAATAAGGATATTTTTTTCTATCGCATATAATAACGTAGGAGCTTACAAATGTAAAACCCATGCTCACTAATTACGAACGTGATTTTCTAAAAAATTTGCATGGTCAGTTCAAATAACATGTTCAAATCAAATTTATTCTTAAAAGTGCTTTTGATTAAAGATTAAAAATGTAACTTCTGTATTTATCGAGATTTTTCTTTTAAATTTTAGTATAAAATTATTTTTGAAATATTTTTATATTTCATTTTAAATTTAACATTAATTAAAATTATTTTACAAAATTAAATTTATTTAAAATAAATTTGTATGCCCTCACACAAACACGCTAACAGTCTCGTACCTTTAAATTTCTATAAATAAATATACTTTTTCAATAAGTTTAATAGTGATGTATTAACAATATAAAACATTTTTACAATATTATTTAATCATAAAGAGTTAATATATGATTTTAAAGTAATTTTACAAAAACTTAAAAATTATCATACATAATAATTTTATAAAAATTAGAGTTTAAAATTATTAATTTTATATTGTCAGTCATAGTTATTCTTTTTTTATGTTTTGCTCGATTTTATTTCATGTGAAATTTTTTGATTCAGAATCCTATATTCTCCATTTGGTAGAAGGGAAAGAAATATAACAAATAGAAACAGGAGAAAAGCAAAATAAATAAATAAATAAAAGTAAGTGAACAATAAAATTAATTTAGAATCGTTTGGTTTAAGAGAAATAAAGAAAAAATAGATAGCAAGGCAATTAATGAGATTTGTGGATGACATGTTTTTACTCTTCAGGAAACAATGGAGATCAAGTCGAAAGAAGAAGCATGCTGAGTATGGATTCATTCAATGGTACGAGATGCAAGTGACCAATAGGTGTCAACTCTTAGAATAGAATAGTGCAAAATTGATTATATGCATAGTACATAAGAATTGAAGTACATAAATTTATTTTAACTTCTGAAAAATTTAATGCATTTTAATTTCTTGTGAGTATTTACTGAAAAATTCATCCAATCAAGATAATAATTTATAATCGCAATAGTAAATTTTTTAAAGGACTCCATTTTTCAGCTAAAGCTAATTGCTTCTTTAAGTAAAACTCTTACAACAACAAAATAAATAAATGAAAAAACAACAACAACGGAAATTAAAATTCATTTAGTATCAGTTTTATTTCTTCCAGAAAACAACGAAGTAAGTAATTCTGTATGAAAGTGAAACAGCCTTAAAATTGTACATTTGATTTCATTAAGTTTTGCTTTCTACAAGTACGGAGTACCCCAAAAGTAAGACAAATAATGACAATACATTTGATTAATATTCAATTTAAATTTATGAATTATTGTAAATTTTTTGATATTATTTTTTATTTTGAATAAAAAATTTAATTAATTAAATTAAGTGCCACTTTAAATTAAAGTTCCAAAAGTTAACTGCCACATTAAGGTTTATCCGTTTATGTAAATGAGGCAAAAGAAAGTAGTAATAGACATGAAAACCAATCAATCATTATTATTTATGAAGGAAAAACACCCATCAACCATTACTGTCTTTTAGAATGAACAAAAAGTGTTTCATCCTTAAGATTTAGGCATGATTTGATGACCAATAATTAACCAGCAGCACGCAATATATAGTGATTCAATTATTACTCAATTCTATTTCTATGGGTGCGCAAAGCCCTACTCGGCTCACATTAGTGTGGCCCATATTAAAAACTGAACGAGGAAAGAAGGTGTTTTTTTAATAAATAATGCAAATTTGGATAAGCACAGCGAACAGTAAGGGGAACATGCTCATCATTGTTGACACTTACCATGCATCGCACACAATGTGTATCACCATCGTGTCCGTACGATCTTACTCAAGTCAACGGTCAAGGTTAAAGTATAAAAATCAAACGGTGAAGATCTAAGGTGTAGGGAAGTTAATTTGTAATGTCTTGGTAGATTCTATGATCCTATTTCTTAGTTAATTATATTATGGGAACGTGTTGGAGAATAGTGATCTTATAAGCTTGTCAGCATTGCAGTCACAGAGAAAGAGAAAGGAAAGAGAGACAGAGAGAGAGAGAGAGAAAGAAAAAGAGAGAGTGTAATGGCAATGGCAACAATGGGAGAGAGTCCACGAAGCCCAGAAGCGAAGTTGGGGATGCGAGTGGAGGATCTTTGGGACGTTCAGGAGCCACAATTGAGTCCCACTGAGAAGCTCAACGCTTGTTTTGAAAGCATCCCTGTCTCTGCTTTTCCTTTGGATCCCTCAAACACAGGTACTCATTCATAAAGCATCACCTTTATTCACTTATTCATCTTTGATCATCAAAACCACGCCAACGGTGATTGAATTGCAAAGAAAAAAGTGATTTTGATTCTGCCCAGATGAAAATTGACAGAGTGTTTGATGAAAGTTATCTCATAAATTGAGTAATCTCACCTGATATATGGTTGATTTAGTGGTGAGAAGAGGAGGAAAGAGAAAAAGGTTGCAGGTTCGAATCTCTTGTTAACAAAAGCTAACAACTAACATCCATTATAAAAAATACAAATTGAGTCATATAAGTTACGGTGTGTGTGCCCTTTATGGTTTGTTTCCTTTGGATTAGTTCTGAACGTGTGAATTTTTTATTTTGTGTTTAGAAATTGAGATTAAATCAGACGCGACCCTAGCAGATTCTGTTAAGATATTGGCGCGACACAACGTATTCAGCGCACCTGTAGTGGATGTTGAGGCGCCTGAAGATGCTAGTTGGATGGATAGATACATCGGAATTGTTGAGTTTGCTGGAATTGTTGTATGGATTTTGCATCAGGTTAGACGTATATCATACATGTTACATATCAATTCAATTTTCTCATATCAATTCTTTTCACAGCCCTTAAATAAATAAATTTCAATTTCCCGAACTAACAATTAACAACTAATATTTGTTAATAAAAAAATAAAAAATAAATAAAAAGGGTGGGGAGGAGCACACATATGAATCTGAAACTTTTTATCACTGTTTGTATTTTTTGATTTATTTAATTCAAAATATGCCGCGAATTGAATCTAGTACTACAATTATATCTGGTATGAATGTACAATTGGTGCGTGATCAGTGTTTTTTTTTTCTTTCATTTTTGTTGGTATAATTTGATTGTTACTGTGCGTGATGATGTTTTCTATAAAATCATGGAATGGAACATTTGAAAGGTGAATTAAGTTAAAAGGGTTAATTGGACTGACCTCCTCAGAGTTTATGGATGATTGCATTTATACTTTTTTATTGAAAAATTACATCTACCTTCCTTATACCTCTATTGTATTTTCAAGGGTACCATGTGTCTGGTTTGTGAATAAAAAAAAGATGTGTAATTTTTTAAAAATCATGAGTGTCAACTTGTAAAAACAATAATACATAAAATAAGAAAAGTAGATGTAATTTTTAAATCAAGCAGAGAATAAGTGTAATTAATGCTAAACTTAAGGGATGTTAGTGTAATTATCTCTTAAAAATGATATGATATACCTGATGCTGGTGGTTGAAGTTATTTTCTTTGATGTCTCAATTTTCACACTAAACCAATGTCACAATATTCTTGACAGTCTGAACCTACATCTCCTAGGAGTCCATCCACTCCATCCAGTGCAAGGGCTATTGCAGCCGCGGCTAATGGAGCGGCTTTTGCTCTAGAACTTGAAGCCTTAGGCCTCGGATCTGCTGCAACAACTGCAGGAAACTTTTTTGAGGATCTTACTTCTTCTGAACTTTATAAGAATACCAAGGTTATATATCTGCCTTTGCAATGTCAACCTAGAAGACTTTTTCTTTTAAATGCCTCTTGTCCTAGCTATTTACTTAGTTTGATTAATCTTATTTATTTATTTAATTATGAGTTTAATTGTTATGCATTGTCATTGTAAAAACTTTTACATTGTCGACCAGAAATCATCGTTGGTATGACTTTTGAGGTAGTTAATCAACAAATTTATCATAAACATTGATTTGTGATTAGATAATGATGTAAAATTATTTCACATGATTGGTACATAACAAATTTTCTTGATAATTATTTCACTAGCAAACTTTTTTTTTAAGAGAAAACTAGCTAACTTTTTAGCAAACAGGTTCGTGATATTTCAGGGACATTCCGCTGGGCACCGTTTCTTGCTTTAGAGAGGTCAAACTCATTTCTAACCATGCTCTTGCTGCTTTCTAAGTACAAGATGAAGAGTGTTCCTGTGTTGGATTTAGGCTCTGGTACAATTGATAACATTATTACACAATCTGCTGTGATTCATATGCTGGCAGAATGCGCTGGACTTCAGTGGTTCGAAAGTTGGGGAACAAAGAAACTATCTGAAGTTGGTCTACCCCGGGTGACAGGAAATCAAATCATCAAGGTATGATCCTGGCTTAAGTTGGAGTTCGGCATCATCTTATTGGAACTGGCATAAATTAGCATAAAAAACAGTTAAGCCAAACCATATCACAATACACCTTCCACAATTTAAAATAGGACCGGTATAATGCTATACTCTACTGCAAAAAATTATCATATGGTGCATTATACCAAAACAATCCTTCTTACAGTATGCTATGCCTATAGTAACTATAATCCATTAATCTACTAACCCTCACAAACACATCCTTGCCTGCATGTATTGCATAGGCATAGTTTAATGCCTTTCTTGAACTACACTTAAGATGGTATACTTTACGCTCTCCACAGCATTGAACCATGTCAGGTGTGAATTTTCCATAATTTTACTGCATTTGGAGTTAAACCTATCCTACAAATCTTAAATTTGTATACATAATGGCAAATGCTCTAAACTTGGAAAAGAAAATTACTTCGTTTTTCCTTTACAAGTAAGGTTGTTGATCTTGATGAACTTCATAGTGGACTATTTCTTTGTTTTCAGGTTTATGAGGATGAACCAGTCCTCCAAGCATTTAAAGTAATGAGGAAAAAGAGGGTTGGAGGGGTGCCTGTAATCGAAAGAGAGACCAAAAAGGCAGTTGGTAATATAAGTTTGCGAGATGTTCAATTCTTGCTAACTGCACCAGAAATCTATCATGATTATAGGTAAGTCATCACATTGAATCTGATTGAAGGAGCTTGTTTAGACTGCATTGCCCATATCTTCTTTGTTTTGTTCTATCTATCTGTTTCATTACTTGCATACTCATTGGATGTTCACACTAAAACAGAGGTATTACAGTAAAGGACTTCCTGACTGAGGTTAGAAGCTACTTGGAGAAGAATAAAAATGCATCCCCAATGTTAAGTGAATATGTCACATGCAAAAAGGACTGCACAATCAAAGAATTGATTCAGCTGCTTGATCAAGAGAAGATTCATAGAGTCTATGTGGTGGAGGATGATGGGGATCTGCAAGGACTAATCACACTAAGAGATATCATCTCAAGGCTAGTACATGAACCGCGTGGCTATTTTGGTGATTTCTTTGATGGCGTTCTACCGCTGCCTGCAAACACCAGAGTTTAACAGGCAAGGTTACAAGGGAGAATAACCTGCTGGTGCAGCTTTTTCTTTTTTGTTTTTGAAATATTTTTTTAAGTAAAAAGGGAAAAAATATACAAATAGATCTATGTGCTTCTCTTCAGGGTTGAAGACGCGTGCTTGGATATTTATATAACGTGTAGGCAGTTTGCAAGTTAATTGCATCCGTTTTATTAAGTGTCAAGAGTGATGTTTATGTGTTCTGTAAATTCTGGTGTAAGTGTACATAACCATAAGTTTGGTTAACTTTTGAAATGCATTTTCTTTTCTCTTCACCATGTGTTTCCCTTGTTATGATTTAGAATAATATTTGGCAAATTATATCACCTCACATCTTATTAAGATGACAGGGTGCTTAAACAGAAAACCAAAGCGAGGTCATTGGCCTATGATGAACATTTTGTAACCAATCATAACGAAACAAACTCATTTTTCTCGAGGGTTGGATTTGGAGCGTCTGTGACTCATGTTTCGTATAATGTATTCCAAGCAGTTGAGACTTCTTGTTTAGCATCCGTTGTGCGCGATGTAAGAAGTTGACAAAAACAGAGAAAAGGTGACACATAAAAACGAGGAAAACTATCTTGTGGAAAAGTTGCGTTGAAACTATCCCACCCTCCCCTTCCTATTAGGCATGGCAACGGGACGAGGCAGGGGCGGATATTGTATTCTCCCTCCCTGTCCCCGCCCCCGCCCCCAAACCCGCTCCCCGCCCCCAGCCCGTCGGATTTTAAAACTCATCACCATCCCCGTTTCGGCTGAGGGTCGGGTTTTTCCCACCCCGCTCCGCCCCCGTTATTTGACTAAAATAAAAAAATAATATAACTTTTTTATTGAAAAATTAGACGAAAAAGTTAATTACGTAACAAAAAAATAATAATAACAAACCCACATTTAAAATATGGGATCATAATTTAAAAATTACAACAAAATCAATCAATTTAATTTAAAAAAATTAGCAAATAATATATATTTTTTATTTTTTTAATATTATTTATTACGGGGCAAGGGCAGAGCGGCTAACAGTAATCTCATACCCGCCCCCGCCCCCACTTTTGACTATCGGAGAAAACCCGAATCCAAACCCAAAAAATTCGATTTTTTCCCACTAAAATCGGGACAGATTCGGACTAGTATCCACGGATTCGAGTCCCGTTGCCATGTCTACTTCCTATCCTTTTCAAACTAGACTCTTAAGTGAATGGTTCAACATGAAAAATATAATATAAAATTATAACTGTTATTATTTTCTCTCTAAAATGCACCCTTTAATTGAAAAAAAAATGCTAACCAGAATCTTAAAAGATACTAATTAAGAAATAAAAAAAAATATAAGTATGATGTTTCATATTACTAAGATATTTATAATTTATTGATTTTTTATCCATAAATGTTGACAAGATTGTGCATTAAAATAGTCAAATCCGACTCTCTTTTCTTCCCAGTTACCAAAAGACTAGGTCCGAATAATACTGCATCAATGACGCGGGAAATGACGAAAAACTAAATCGACGCGGTGTTAACGCTTTCCCGTGATAGGTTTACACAAATTAAGACATAAGTCGTTTAATGTTGCTGCTAAGTGCGACTAGTAGCTAGCTAGGATGCGGACAGGTGGATAATGCATCGCCATATCATGCCTCCTCAGTTCTCACCGTGTAAAGTTTCTTGACCAAAACAGAACAAAAACAGGCCCGTTTCTTTCCTAACAGAAAACATGGTATGGCGAAGCCATTACATCTTGATTTTCCTGAATGAAAATGCAGATGCAATGAACATGCAACAATCTCTGGCTATTAAAACCGCAGGCAAACATGACAAGACTTTCAGCAAGTAAATATCCACAAATTTGTTAAACACGGGAGAGAATTCCACATGGGAAAACAAATTTTTATATTCCAATGCACAACTGCTATATCAGCCAAGATGAAGATTCATAAAAACAATAACGAAGAACACCATTCACAAATGAACAGACAAATTATCTAGTTTCAGCAAGTCTGATGCAATAACATGAAGTCTCAATTCAGGCAAATGACTGGCTAAAGTATACTTATGAGAGTTCATTTCAGGAGAAAAAAGTAAACAGAGTGCAACCCCTGATGAGTTTAAATGTTGCCCAGGTAAAACCATGAGGCAAAGGCAAAGTAGCATTATCCACATGGCCAGAGCTACTAATTAAGATTTTAATATGAAGGAAGTCCAAACTATTGCCAAGAAAGGTGCACAAACGCAGCATCTGAAAGTGCTGTTAGGTGTTGAAAGATAGTGAGATAAACAACGAATGAACAAAGAACATCATCGAACTAATAACTAATGCATAACTTCCAACAATCAATCTTATTGGATTATTAATAACATTCTGATAAATATGCAAGCTTTTCATGAGCAAATTTCAATCCTGAGTAGATTCAGTCTTCAATACACCTATCATCAGCTAAAGTATCTAGTACCACTACCAGGTAAGAAAATCAGTTTCCTTTGATTACAAAGAAAGCTGACAACTATGCCAACTGCAGATA
The DNA here is from genome assembly GCA_013407115.1 of Glycine latifolia. Classification (NCBI taxonomy): domain Eukaryota; kingdom Viridiplantae; phylum Streptophyta; class Magnoliopsida; order Fabales; family Fabaceae; genus Glycine; species Glycine latifolia. The sequence continues at coordinate 25,597,866 of CM023947.1, read as the reverse complement.
AGTAAATACACAGGATCTGAATTTATGATAGCTAATGAGTGTACTGTTTCAACAAGTATAAACAACATAGATAACCTGTATCAGACACTATATACAAAAGATATTACAGTATTCGAAGGAACATGAAAAAAAAAATCTTGTTTGGATTTGGGGAAGGGGCTTGGAAGAAGAGTCGAATGTCACAAAATCCCATTCTAACATTAACACCTGTAAAATAAAAACCTATCCAAGTAGAAATGCACAACACAGGAAACCATTTTCAAGTAATCCTAATAAAATGAGTTCACCTGCTAAAAGCATCTTATGATGTACTATGTACTTTTCCTCCTTATGTGATGCAATACAGCAGGGGATCCTTCAAATAAATCTAATAGATAGGTCTCTAGATCCTCTGGTGTATACTTAATGTATTTCCCCACATGCCTTCCTTCTAACTGACTCCTAAACCTTCCCACAAACGAGCGGTATGCAGGAATCACCTTCTCTGATATGGATATCCGCAGCTCCTCCCGAAGCTGATCATCTGGTACCTTCCAAGCTGTCTGAACCCTGTAAATTTCTTCAAAACAAGCATTGAAACTCTTGAACCTCTCCTTCAAAGCCATCTTCGAAGCATTATTGGAGCTCCCTCCAATCCCTTCATCCTTCAAACAAGATAAGGCCTTGCTCCAAGAGGCTCTGAGATACCCTGTAGCATACTGGCGTATCTGACCACGGCGTTTCCTAATCCAATTATCACCCAAGACCTTCCCAAGGTCCGAGTCCTTCACTTTCCGCACGAGGTAATACAGATTGTTCATCAAAAACACCTGCTGCATTGCACTGTCTTCATAAAGCTTCGACTTCTCCTCAAGATTGTACTCAAGCTCAGACATGAGCAGCAGAATCCACCGTCCCAAGGGCGACATGGCCTCTAATTGGGAACCATCACCACCAAGATCATTTTTAAACCGATAGAGATCCTCCTCACTAAGCTCCAGAAGTGAATCCATAGGGTCACCATAATCAACAAGCAACTTCAGATAATTCATAACATAACGAGGCAAAGGATGAACATCCCCGGTTACGACCGGCTTCTTGGAAGTCTCATTCCTAATACAATTCTCAAACTCAGCAAAAGTCCCTTTTGCAGCCTCACCAAGCCCACTCAGCACTCCATTGGCCTCACCAATCACAAACTCATCAGAAACCATGGCCTGCAAATCAGGCATAGCATCCCTCAAAGCCTCATACATGTCCAAAATGCGAAACAACTTCTCCGGCGACCGCTTACAAATCGCAATAGCCTCACCAAAATTCAGCAACTGCATCACACAGCCCTTGGCAGTCTCATTGAAGCAAATCTCCTTCAAATCATCCAAATCCCCAAACAAACCATCACACAGCCTCTTCTCACCACTTAGAAGCACTCCAACAACAAACTTAACAGCCTGAACCCAATTCTTCATCTTCTCATCCAAACTCCTCCACTCAACCTTCTGAACCTCTTCAATACTCAACCTCTCAACACCGAGAATAACCAAACACTCATCCAAAGCGTCACGACGGACGCTACTATAAACCTGAAGACACTCTCTCTCATAACCAGACCTAACCATGCGATCGATGATTTCTCTGAGGTCCTGAACGGCCTCGGGACGCACCAAATCGACGAACAAGTCGTCGCCGAGGCTGGCGCCGCGGTCGTGGAAGCGGCTAGAATCGACCTCGCCGAAGCTCTCGAGGGGGGAATCATCGATTGCGCCGTCGTGCGAGCCGAAAGAGAGCGAAACCCTCCTGATCGAGCCGTAGCGGCTCACGGCGTCGAGGGGGATCGTGTTGCAAATCAGCACGTGCCGCAGCTCCTCCTCGAGCCGCGACATGGCGAGCTGAATCGCGTTCTCGGCGCGGTCCGCGATGACCTGGACGGTGCGTCCCGCGACAGATGAAGGCGGCGGCGCGATCGAGAACTGCTCCATCCAGTGGATGATCTCGTCGACGGCGGAGAAGTACTCCGCGGGATTGTTCGGAGGGTTGAAAAGCGACGTGGATTGACGCGAAGGCTCGCCGGAGAGAGAGGCATCTGCGAGAATCAATTTCTCCGCGGCTTCAAAGCGGTCGAGGTCTTCTTCATCAGAAGACTTCGAATCGTCGCCGTTGATGAGGTCGGAGATGCCGGAGAGACGGTTATCGAAGGCGGAGAAGATCATAAGCATGTCTTCGCGATCCTCTTTCGCCGCCCTGAGACTCTTCACGATCTGCTGAGCCGTGGCGAGGACGCGGTCGTCTCCACCGGCGCCAAGACTGGTGGTGGCGGCCATGTTTTCCTCCACCGAAACACGGTTCTAGGGTTCCTTAATTATTATTTTTAGTTTTTTTTTTTTTTTTTGTCTGAGATTGGTGTGAAAGCAAAAGAAGAGGATGAAGAAGAGTGAAGAGTTTGGGATTACGGAATTGTTGGAGTGAGAAGGGAAAAAGAAGATATGCTGTTGGTGAGCATTATTCTCGGATATGTCAGAATTTTGTTTATTTTTTTATAGAAAAAAAAGGTAGTGTTGGGGATTGTTTGGGAAGAGAGCAAAATGGGGGAAGAAAGAAAGAGTGTTGGCCGGCTTAGTAGTAGTTGTTGGTGAGAGGCATTGCTAATCACGCAGTGGGATTAGGGATTTTGCTTGCCTCTACGATGACGTGCCTTATGGTCTCGGTTCTTATTTATTTTTTGGGTAAACAAACTAACCTTTTCCTTTTTCTAAACTCACGAATCAGAATGCGTTCTATACTTCTACCTAGAAAATCTAAATTCTTCAATTTTTTTTAAAAGATAAATAATTATTTTAATCCTTAAATATATAAAGTGTTGACAAATTTGTTCATAAAAAATGAAAATTCAAATTTTTATATCCAAAAGTGTAAACAATGCGATAAATTCATCTTTCCGTTAACTTTTGTTTGTTATCATTAATGAAAGTGTCTATATGTCACAAAGGAACGAAAATGTCAAAAAAAAAATAATTGTCAACATGACTGTTGGCTATATTTTGCACAAAAATATTAATAAGTTATCATTAGACCAAAATGTCACTAATTTTCATCTAATAGAAATTACTGATATTTTAGTCTAATGGTAATTTATTGACATTTTCGTCCAAAATTTAGTCAACAGTCATGTTGATAATCATTTTTGTAACATTTTTGTTTCTCTATATCACGTAGACACTTTCATTAACAGTAATAGACAATGAAATAATGAATTTGTCGCACTTTTTATACTTTCGATGACAAAAATTTGATTTTTTATTTTTTAAGAACAAATTTGTCAACACCCTATATATTTAGGGATGAAAATGACTATTTACCTTTTTTTTAATATCTAAAAAGTTTAGATAAATTGGGTCTAAGATTTTTATCTTTTTTAATTTAATTTTACTTCATTCTCTCTTGATTATGCTTTCGTTCTATCCAAGCAACTCTGGAATTAGCTTAGGACGGACACAAAAAGATAATTTCTTGAAAAATTGGACTTGTTTCATCTCAACCCAAGACGAAAGTCATTCTGTTTTGCCTCCAAAATCAATTCCGAACTGGGTGGAAGACCAATTAGTCCTTAAGCAAGAAGAGAGGTCCGTGATATGGGTGTTGTCATCTAGTAAAGGATGATGAAGGGCAAGAATAAAAGGATCTTGAGTCCCACCTAGGTGAGCAAGCGGATTCAGAAGGGGTTGAGCTAAAAATGAAACTCCAGCTAACTTGTTTGTTTTGCTCTACGCTGAGAAGACAACAATGTGATTTCATCTGTTTGGAAGTGTAACTGCAATAGTTAGGTATACTAAAGGTAGTTCCGTTCGAATTTCCAGTATTTTTTTTATCACACACCATAAACGTAAATATCATCCAAAATTCAAATTATGACTCTTATTTTTTTATATTTTTAATATCCAATATATATATATATATATATTAATGTATGCTAATTGAATATCTATCTATATTTATTTACCTATATCTATATCTCGGAACTTATCAGACCAAGACATGTCTCAAGTTTAATGAACAGTTGCAAATATACTTACAGATTATCAATCAACAATACTTACAGATTTTCACAGTCCAGTATTTTTTTTATCACACACTCATATTTTGGTGGATACAAGTTTGATTCTTGCCAATTAGACAAATATTTTATTGGTTAAAAATTCTTCTTTTTATTAAAACAATATCCCAATTATAGAATTTTTTATTCGTTGGAAATAATCTAAATACTGGACTGTGAAAATTTAAACTAGATTATATTAATAATTAATTATATGCATAGAAAATATAGTTAGACTTAATTTTTGCTTTGGTAAATTTGTTAAAAAATGATTTTAAGACAATTTATTTGTAGATATAATAAAAAATCATTGTAAAGTATATAGAAAAGAGTATGCATGACAATGAAAGAGAAAAAAAATTGTGGGAAAATTTGAAAGTAATTTGAGGACGTCTTTAATTAACAATGAATAAAATCAAATACTAATAGTAACAATACATTAATACTATACAATTGGCAAACTTATAATCAAATCATAATAATACTAGATATTGACAATCATATTAAAGATCATATGTGACATTTATAAATATTTAAATATGTAATATTAAATTTTATAATCAAATATCAAATCATTATAATAACTAGATATTGACAATCATATTAAAGATCATGTGTGACATTTATAAATATTTAAATATGCAATCTTAAATTTTATAATCAAATATTACTATTATTGTGGTGCTTAAAGCACTTTCTTTTTTCAATCTTGTTATGACTAGTTTAGCCCTAAAAATGAGCGGAATTTTGAGCTGAACAAATTTCTCAGGGTTAGTAATAAGAAATTTTTAATTCAAACTATTTCAAATATAAGAAATTTCACATGATCAAACATGAGTCTAAGAGCATGTATTACAAGAGGAAAGAGGAAGGGAGTTTTTTTTTTATGGTCCTATTTGACTGCAGTATGATTTTTTTTATATAGAAGATATATGTATTTATTTTAAAGAGAAAAGAAGAGGGAATCGAAAGAAAAGGGTTAAGAAATTAAAAATGAGCGAAATTCACCGTAAGAAATCAAGCTCATGCACTATTTCATCAAAATAAACACTTTTAGAAAGTGTTTAACTTCTTTTTTTTGGATAGGTTTATTCTCTTTTAAAAAAGAAACAAGTTCAAATATGCTTTTTTAAAAAGACACTTTAAAATAATTGTTTTTAATAAATAAAAAGTCCAAAAAATAAAATTTCTACTTAAAAAGAAGTTTTTTTTTACCAAACACCACTAAGATGTTTGGAAAGGATTATTTTTAGGGAATCTTTTTAAGGATAAAGTTTTTTTTCAGAAATTTATGCTTGAGAAAATAATCAAAATGATAAAAATGTTGCTTCCTATGAGGTAAAAAAGGTTTTTTGTTATAAGAAAACAATGCAGAGTTTATAATTAAAATAATGTTTTTTCTACAACAATTATATATACAAATATAAATCTTATATGTAAAATGTATTCTAACAATAATTAATTATAGATAATTGATTGATAAAATAAATTTTTTTCCATGGTTAATCTGAACACATACCAGTAGTATTATCTAGTATTAACACATGCATGACTAATAATCAAACATAATGTTTATCCTAATATGCACACTCTACATATTTTGTGTCCCTCCTTGTAAGTGTGGCATTATTTTGTGAATGGCAGTTTATTTGACTTGCATGCTTTTTAGTTGTAAAATTATTTTAGAAATTTATTTATTTATTTTATAAGATTATTTTATAATTTTTAGATGTATTAATTATTATTTTTTACATATCATTACTTAATTATTTTATTTCCAAATATTAATAAAAAATAATTAAGTGGCCAGAGAGATAAGAAAATGATAATTTTGAAATGATAATATAATTAGTTGAAAGATTTATTATAATTAACTAAATTAACTATTTTTTTAAGGGACATAAATTAGTCGAAAGATTTTTATATTTGAGGACTGTAGGAATTTTTTCAACTATATTTTTACCTATGAGTCTCACTTAGTTATAAATTTCCTATCATCGCCTTTGATTCCTATAAATAAAAAATTATATGTTTACCCTATAAACTTTATATTACTTTTACATGAAAAAAGAAAATCAATTGATATTTTTTTTTTGCAACAAATGGGTGTGATAAGTTGTGTAAAAAACGTGAGAGAAATGTTTTTTTATTGTTTTAATCCTTAGAAAAAAATTGATTTGATTTTTCTAAAAAAGAAAAAGATAAACAGAAATAAAAAGAATAACTGGGCGATTGTTGTTGGAAGTTCTGTTAGTTTTTTTATTACTTAAATTGTTGTGTTAGTTAAACAGTTTTATTGTTTCGATTTGACTTATTTTAATTGAAATCATTTAATTATAGGGATTATTAATGTACATATCTCCTTTTTAATTGAAGTGCATTAGTAATCTAAACTAAAATATTTTGGAGAAAAAAACTAAAAAAATTATTTTACTTAATTAATTTAATTTAAAGACATTATAGTAATTTAATGTTTAGATTTTATAAATAAACAAAAAGAAAAAAGAAAAACTCGTTTCTCTCTCTCCTCTTTATTTTTTTTCATGCACTTATGAAACACGTTGAAACGGCACAAGGCAAAACTCTCACGAAGGCGAGGAAGCAACTAAAAACCCGACTTTTCCGAAGACAAGCCTCGATTGACACCATATTCATGCTTTCTCACAATTTTGTTCTCAGATTTAAGAATAACTATTTTCTCATATTTTAACACTGTTTTGTTACTCCAGAATGATCGAGTATATTGTTTTTTATTTTCTGTGAGGCTAATCCTGTTTAATTTTGTAACATTAATCTTTGATAATTTCTTTCTATCAATATTTATCGAAACATCATCTTTGAAATGTTAAAAAATAAAAAAGAGATAGTCCATTGCAATGAACAAATAGTTGAAAAAAGAAGAGAAAGTAAGAAAATTACAAATGGCTTTGTAGGGTAGAACATAGAAGGACCTCTTTCAAATGTGAGAGAGACGAAAGGAGAGATACAAGAGCGAGGAGAGAGAAAGGGAATTAAATTCATTAAGACGTGAGATACGAGAGAAATAAGATTTTTATTTTTAAATTAAATACTAAATTACTATTTTATTCTTAAAATAAATTAAGGAAAAAATAATAATTTTTTTTTCCAAAATATTATGGTGTAGATTGCTAATCCATTATTCTACATGAAAAAGAGGTGTGAGTGCATTAATAATCGCCTTAATTATGATATCTATATTTGTATGATATAATTTATGAAAAATTATTAATAAATATCTAACATCTATATCTATATTTATACAATTCAGTTTACGAAAATTATTACTTTAATTGTGTCTATATTTTAAAAAGGCAAGTTAATATTAATTATTAAATTACATAATTATAAATGTCTAATTCATTTAAATTATAATGTGCATTAACATCGAGTCAATACTAGAATATTCACGATTGAAATATATATATATATATATATAATTGTAAATAGTTTTTGAATTGGATAGCTTTACTTTAGGAATAACTCCCTCTCCCTCTCTCTCCATTTGGACAAAAATTCTACTACTACTTTACTTTCTTTAAATTAGTCTAAATTAATGGGAAATTATGTAATTTTATTTTTGAGTAAAGCCTCATTTTCTTTATAATTTCCGTTATTTCGTCTTTTCTTACATTCTTTTCGATGCACCCTTCTGATTCAACTGCAACCTTTGCCTTTTGCATGTTAATCTTTTTTAAGCTCTTGTACTCTATCCTGCTATACATAATCAGCAAGATAATATCAAATAGATTAATAGTTAGATTTATTAGTTTTTTTTTACAAAAAATTATTATGTGGTGTAAGAATAAAAGTTTGACACTTGAAATCAATTAATCTTGTTATTCTTAAAATATTTTATATTATTGTGAATTTTATTTAATTCACACAACTTAATTTATTTAATGGGATTCACATTAAATTTATCTTGTTATTAAATGTGTTAGAAAGAATTTATTGTTAGTGTTTGAATTTTACTATTATAATTAGAATACATTTGTTCAAGATGTGTAGTTGTATTAAATATTAAAAAATATAGTTCAAAGTAGTATTTCTTAAGATTGTTTTCCAGATATTTATGATCTCTAAACAAATACTTAATAGGATAAATATGTTTAAATTATCAATTAATTATAAATTAATATATCATTAAAATTTATTGAATTTTTAATAACTATTTTAAAACATATAATTAATATGCCATTTTATTAGTTAATAATATTCCAATTTTTATGCTAACAATATATCAAAATTAAACTCTTTTTACCACTGTATATTATTTAATAAGAATTCATGCTAATTATACTAACCAGGGTGATATTGATTTAAAAACAATATACAAAAGAGTGATGTAAAAGAATATATTAGTATTTTTTAAAAATTTTGTGTGTTGTTTTTACTACTTCCTCCATTTCAAAATAAAAATACAAATTAAACAATTAAAAGTAATTTTTTTATTGATAATGTTATCAATATATTTTACCATAATTTTTAATATAATTCCTAATAGAATTTTTTACTATTCATTCTTTGATTAATATTTTTGCAATACTTAAAAAGAAAAAAAAATAAACACCTTAATTTTAATAAAAGTCGAAAATAAAGTGAAAATTTGGTTTTCGAATCGATCCAATTTTAGAAACTTCTAAATCACATTCTGAAATTCTAAGTGTGAAACAATAATTGACAAGCTTGATATTTTTAGAACCAAGTTGATTCTGTGAAACATATGAATCATGAATTCATTGAAACATGCAAGATATGGAGTTTTAATTATATATGCATAGCATAGAGTTGACCATTGATTAATTGATTGATTGAATAATCTTTGATCTCAATTTTTATTAACCAACCAACTTGCTGGTCAAGGGTCTATTTCAATCTTATCCTTCTCATTTGTTGCATTTATTTTATTTTATATTTTATTTCTGGTAGAATAATTTTATATTAATTTTTCTAGTTATTCGATAAACAGTTTCACGCTAGGAAGTGATGGTTTTAAGAATTATTAATAGTTTTATTGAGTTACACAACTTTTGTCCCGAATATTTTTTTAAAATACTATTACATAGTTTTATTTAATTATATTTAAATTTTATTAAATTAAAGATATCTTTATAGATTAAATTTGAAGGTTATTATAATCTTAAATAATCCTAATTCGAAAAATATAAAATTTATTATTTAATAACTAAAATAAAGTAAAATATAACAGTTTATTTAATAATTGTTCTTTTGTACCAAAAAACCTCTTTGTCAAAGTTTAGAATTATATTAGTATTTTCATCGGCCCCATAACAAGATTTATGTTTAGGAAAATATTATCATGCTAGTATTTTATATTTAATTTAATAATAATAATAATTTTAATTAATATTTGATTAAACTTTTATATTTATTCCTAATTTATCTATGATTTTTTTATTGATTTATAAAAACTACCTCCGAGTTTTTTATTTAAGAAATAAAAGATAACATTTTTTTTAATTATAAGAAATACAATTGTAATATTATATTATTAATTTTTTTTACTCCTAATTAATTGTAAGACCTATTAATAATTACACTCATCTTTCCATAGAAGCGAATGTATTTATTAATTTGTAAACAAACAAAGACATACTCATTAGTTGAAAAATAATCCTCTTTTTAATCATTAATGTAATGGATAGTTTTAAAATAAAATTAAAATTTATGATAAGTTACCTAATCTAATTATTTTTTATTAGTTTTAATGAATTAAATAATTGTTTGTTTTATATATAGGAGGTGTTATTGTCTTTTTTTCTTTTATCTAATCTAATCATAAATTTTGCAACTTTCTTTTCTTTAGAAGGCATACGAGTTACATGTATCAGAGTTGTCTTTGAACTAGACTGCAAGTCGGTGGTGGAAGCTATTATTACTGCAAATTCTATGAACATCTCAAAATTTCATTCTCTTTTATCTAAATGTAAAGTCGTCATAAGTAGTTTTCGAAGTTTTGAAAGAGATAAATCAATCGAGTTACTCATTCTTTAGTTAGATTATCTAAGTTTCATGCTAATATCCAATTGTTTGAGCGTATACCTCTTTATATTTATGTATATTTATAATGAAATGAAATAATTATTTTTTATTTTATTTTTTTGAAAGAAAGCATACGAAATCCTAATCAAAAGAATATTATGGCTTAGAGGGGTACTATAACACTCCGGTCTTAATAATTTTCACCAAATTAGTTTGAAAGCTTAATTTCAATCTATATATGTTTTTCACTTTGACTTTTGTGCTTATTAAAATATCAATGACCTCACTTAAAATGGGTTAGGAACTACTATTTTCCACCCGAGTACCAGTAACGCATTCAAACATAATCATTAATATAATAGAAAATGAAGTATCAAATTTAAGATATTTTTTTTGCGATTAAAAGTGTATTCCAATCTACTAGGTTACTAGTCATATTCACACACTCATTAATTCAATAAAATTTCACACACAAAATTAAAAAATAAATTTTCTTGTTAAATATATCGTTCCTCCACATATAAATGTAACAACTTTACATCATTGTGTCAATTCTATGATTATGTTATTAGACTTGAATTGATTATTGACTTGATCAAGATACTAAATCATTAAGTCATGGATCAATCCAATAAATCACTAATTAACTCATATAACCCGATTTATATTAAAAAAATTTAAATAAGTTCATAACTTACAAACTTTTACACTTTTAAAGTTTAACTTAAAATGAATTTTCTCATATGAAATAATGTTGTTTAGCGATAAAAAAATTTAAAAAAAAGTCAAAAATTAAAACTAAAGAAAAATACATTATTTTCTCCTAAAAAAATTATGAAAAAATTTATCCAAACAAACCATCAAATACTTGTTCTAACCCAGTATGGACATTGTATACCAAAAGACACTAATTTAATAAGTTAATAACATTCAATTTAAAATTAGTTTTTTAGATTTGAAATATTTTTCTAACTATTCTCTTGTCGAGCTTATCCAAAAACACCAACTTGAAAAACCTACATTCCATCTAATTTTGCAGAGAACCAACTCGAAAATTTCATTTTTATAGGATTCAAGATATTCGTCAAAATAAGAACCAGGTCCTTACACACATTTTACATCTCACTCGTTCCAAAACTTCACTTGTAACTTTCATGAGTTTGCTACTAGGGTTAGCTGGGCTAAAGCTTTAGTATCCACATCAGTACCGGTATTTCCAGCATAACTCACCTTAATTGATATCGAAACTCCTTCATTTGACACAAACGGGAGCTCTATATACTATATAGCCAGAGCATTTAGTCAACCAAAAATTCTCATTTTTTTTTCTCTTTAGATAATGAAAAGAAATTAAATGGTCCAAGGATTACATAGGATGAATTTAAATATGTAATTTATAAAGCATAGTTTTTATTTTACTCTTTGTTAAAATAATATGATGTTGACAGTTGGATAATTATTATCCGTTGATTGATATTCTTATAACTTTATAAATATACTCAACTTTACCCATTATCAATCAATGAATGAAATATGAGTTTTATCTTATGTTCGTTAGTTTTTTTTAGCTTTAGCAGTAGTTTTGTAGGTTAACTTCCAGTAGATAGAAAATTGTTTTGTATCAGATAACAAGTTTATGATCATATAGGCAAAGCTCTATATGTGCATTCACGATAATAAGTATATGATATATCAGCTATTACTGGTATGAAGAGTAATTCAGCCCAAAAGTTTATGCTGATAAGTTGTAACTAAAAGCAAATGAATGCTTTTGTATCTTTAACAGGCCAGAGGTATGTATTAATCCATCTACCCACTGTTATTTATTACTTAATAGTATATTAGTATTGTATTAATTTGGTATATATTGTGCTATTGCAGTGCAGCTATATAGTCTATAAGTCTAACATGAACAATAAGAGTTGTACAGACCATGCTTACTCCTTGCATAAAGTGTAACTAATAACTTTTACTTGAGAGTGCTTAAAAATTATAAATGTTTAAGCACACAGGCTAAGACATCTTTGCAATCCCTTGAAATGGTAAAAGAATCGTAGACCTTTCCATCACTGCTTTTCTTGTATTCAAAGAGGAGAGATGAATGATTGCATGCTGTCAACTTGACAAACCCAAAATCGTAGTCTCTGTAAATACTCCACTTAGGGGTTACTTGGCTGAATTTTGACAAGTGGCTTCCTGCTCCTCCAGCAACAACATGAATTGTTCCATTCACAACACCGGAATAGTGAGACCTTTCATCATTCACACATTGATTCTGTATATGGATTTTGTTCATAAAAAAATTAGCATTAGTATGGAAGTTATTAAAAGCTCACCATTGTAACAGTAGGAATAGTAAGTTTACCAAATGAATGAAGCAACCATCCATAGACCATTTCAATAATTTTAATAAGGATAAAAAGCACACCACGAAATGCATACAACGAGGAAAACAAATGATGGACTTACCAACTATGCAAGTTGGTTTGAATTTAAATAGAGCCATGACATATTTGGCTGTTATCCTTACCTGATAAATGGGGCATGCCCTTTCGTAGTTATGCACATGGCCATAAAATGCAATGTCTACTTTATATTTCTGCCAAAGTCTCTGCAAACTCTCTCTTCCCATTGGCTCTTCAAATGAGCCCTCCGCACCATACCAAAAATCAGAGGAATATCCAAGCACGCGGTGAGCAGCAAAAATCAACCAGGGTTGTTTCTGTCTGTCTACTGTTGCAAGGCAATGCTCAATGAATTTGTATTGTTCTAATCCTTCTCTCCAATCATGTTCAGTGTCAGCTATGCAGAAGCGAAACATGCCATAATCCGTTGCATACCTGGATATCCAGAATCTCATTTATTATATATCAAATATGAAAAATATATTTCTATATATCATTAGAATTATTGACACATATTTTTGTATATAACCCGGAATTATTCATTTAGAATACTAAAACATATTTATGTCACAAGACATTTAATAAAAAAACTCTCTCACTGAGTTTAAATTAACTCAACTTTATACCACCTTTGTAACAAAAGCCAAACATGAATTAAAAATTTAAATAATTTTGTAGTGATATGTATAGCATCATTCTTATAACTATTTGTAAACTTTAAATTTAAGACTGTTTGGTTTGGATTAGTTCATATTGTGTTTGAAATGGGTAAGCAGTATAATTTTAACAGAGCTTTTGATGGGGAAAAAAAGATTATCCCTCAAATTTGATGTAATCCAAATATACATATAATTAAATGGTCAAATTTAAATTTTTGATGAATCTGAGTTTACCAAAAGTTTTCTCTGTTTTCAGCTGGAACAAAAAACATGTTTTGCGCCAAAACTCCACATTCACCACCTGAATCTCTAGTGTTATAAAAGGATCCTGTGTTGGGCCAATCGCGTTCATGATTACCATTGCATGATTGTTAGACAATTATTGTTCAACATATATGTAATTCATGAATCTAATTTACATGGCAACATAAGGTGAGGACAATAGGACAAACCTGGCAATCATATATGGCACTGTTGATGCAATTGGTTCCACTTGAGCTGGGAATTGGTCCCACTGCGAGAGGTATCCGTTTGCATAAGTTATATCTCCTATGTGGAAAACAATGTCAATATTTTCTAAATCCTTGATGAGCTGGTCAGTGGTGTTAAGTGAACCAGGTTGATAGGCATTATACTCATTTGAACCATCGCGTTCGGCCTGAAACAAAATGAAAGAAAAGTAAGTGCTTTTATCAATAATCATGTTCAACAGTCATCTTGCGACTTCATCATTTTTAACCTGACTATTATTCCAAATTATCAATAATTGTGCTAGGTTTGTATTGTACTTTTGCAGCTATGTAGTCCAACGTGTACAATAAGAATTGTACAGACCATGCTTAGTTTTTGCATACTAGGTTCTTCCTCCCAAAGACAGTTTCAGACGGTCTTCTTTCTTAATATAAATTTTATTTTTAAAATTAACATTACCTTCCCCATGTCACCAAATATGATAACACGTTGCAATGAGTCCTGTCCAGGATATGGTGATGACTTGAATGAATATTTTTTGCTCCAAATATAAGAACCATCAGATGATAGATGCCCTAATCGATATGAATACCTGAAAAATATTTTAAAAAAAAAACTATAGAACAAACTTTGCTAGATCCTCATTGTGTTATAAACAGAAATGGATATTTGAATGCATACACTAAATTTGGCCAAAGGGTTTTGAGAAAACTTGTGTGTATGAAACCAGGGTCACGCCAACCAACAGTTCGTGCAGGTGAACCTGCAAGGGAGAGTAACAAAAGAACCACATTATTCTGCTATAGAAAAGCCTACTCCCTTTTTTCAAAAGAATAAGAAAGCAGCAATCTGTATATAAGAGTTTCCCACATTTACTTACTTCCAGTTGCAAGAGAATGCAATAACTTGTAATGAAATGTTGCAAATTCTATAGAAAAGATGAAAACGAGATTCTGTGGCAATTTAAACAGGAAAAACATTTTGTATTTGTCACAACTTGTGTTTGTATCAATTAAGGCTGTATTATTAAATAGATAAGTAGTAACAAACACTTACACAATTTAAAAATACAATATAAATAATTTATTTATAAATTTGAAATAAAATTATAAATAAAAGATATCAACTCTAATGTAGTTATAAATTTAAAGTAAAGTTACAAATAATCAACAGAAGATAATAAATAATTATAATAAAAAATTGAAAAATAAAAATAGAATCTTGATAGAAATTGAATTCATGACTTTTTATTTAAAAATAAGATAATAAATAATTAATACACTTATTTTATTTAATTAACTTTATAAAGACTATTTTATATTTATCATTAGTCAATAGTTATTATTTTTTATAAAATTATCAAAATTTAAAAATCTTTAAAATATAAATCTTTTTAATTTTTAATTTATATCATGTTCTATATTTTTATTTTATTTATCAATTTATAATTAATTTTCATAAATTAATATATAAATTATATAAGTTTCGTAAGTTTATTTTAATATCTAATTAAATTTTATTCTAATTATATAAATTAATAAAATTTTAATATTTAATTTTATAGGAAACTTACTTGTGAATATTTGTGTTTTAACTATAAAAGTTATTTAGCAAATAAGTTTTTTATGCCAATTTTGTAAATCAAGAAAATTACATATGTAAATTATTTATATAAATTATTTTATGTGATTTATAAAAATTATGTAAATGTATTTTTATATAAATAATACAAATTTTTATTTTAATTATAAATATAAATAAATTTTTACTTTTTAATTTTTAAGATTAGTCAAATATTACTTAATTTGTATAAATTAAATCAAATATTTTTTTAAATACTATGTATATTAGTTATTCTAGTTGTCTTAAAATTATAATAAAATAAGAACAAATTTTTATATATAATAATTTATTAATCTATATTAAAATAATTTTTAATAAAAATAAATATATGTAAAATTAAATATTAAATATTTAATTTGTAAATTTTTATAATTCGGAGAAAATTAATGACTATTACTAATGATTTCTATAAAATAGTGTTTATAAAATTAGCTAAATAAAATAATTGTCTAATTATTTTATTGATTTGTATTTAAATAAAATATAATTTTTTACGTTATTTAACTTTTACTACATAAGTATCATATTAATAACATACTTAAGTGTCACATTAGCCATAGTGCATTGCATCAAAATCAACATTTGACTTTAGATGATCAATTAGCAATCAACTAACTAATGAAAAAATCAAAATTACTTATTCAAAAAAAAATCTTAATTCTAAATAATTTAATATTTAGAAATGGAAAGTTTAATTAAATTATAAAATTTAATTAATTAAATTTTCTTTGATTTCCTGGTTATGTTTCAATTGTTAATTCAACTAAAGCTTATAAATAATTGTCTTTAATTTTTACAAATAAAAAAACATACACCATATTACAAAACAAATAGTGGAAGATTCTATGAGAAGGCAAACAATTTTTGTATGAGAACTAATATAATTAGTAATAATTAATGATGATTAATCTAGTGAGAAAATTTTGATGTTATTTTGACACTTTAGAATAAGATATTTTTATTCCATAATAAATGCACTTTTACAAGGAGTAGAGAATTATCCAGTATCACTGTTAAGCACTTAAAAGAAATTACTATTTTATCCTTCAATTGCCTTATATAGTCTATTAGGACAATTATAAACGGTTAAACACTAATCTTTTCTTAGAAAATGAGATTCACTAATTTGGTAAGTACCTTTCGTACAATTCCTAATAAGAAAGCAACATATTCCATTTCAATGCTTAAAATTAAAAAAATCACTTGAGAATTCTTCCACCGTTGTCTGTCCACTTAGGGCTTCAAAATGGTAAGAAAAACTTTTATTTTATTCAATCAAAAGTCCATTAATTCATTTAAATCAAATCCTAAAGCTTGTTTATTAATGAATATACTTTCAATTTAAAAGAAAATTATTAACAATTCGTTCGTCCGAATTGTTCTGAATTCAGTTTTCTTAAATAAAATATCATATTCAAATCTAGTAGATGAAAAAAAAAACATGATTGAAAGTGAAATCCCACTAAAAATGACCAGTTATGTTTTTTGACAGATATTAGTCATTAATAAAACTAGTGTATATTTTAGACCAATGTTATAGTGATAAAAAAAATAAAAGAAAATTTATGATTTTAAAAAGAACTAAAAAGAGTGTAGTAGAGACTAAAATAAAAAATATAACAGGAAGCAAAATAATAAAAAAATTGAGTACCAAATTTTAAAAAACACATATTTAATAAGACTAAAAATTTATAATACAAATCATATTAATTTTGTAATAGAAATATAATCAAAATTTTAAAATTAGTATATAATCTTGTTATTCAATTTTATTATTTTTATGTAGAAAATTTATCTTTATCGAAAGTGATTAAAGATTTCAATATTTAAATTTTATAAATCAATTCTCATATAAACAAGCCAAATGACAAATAAAAAAGTGTAATGCTCGAAAATCTCATTGAGTGAATGTAACAAGTGTGTCAAATATTAACATGGAGCTGAGTAGCTAGCTAATTGATAGAGACAATTAGGCTTTAGCAACTAACTACAAGCTGAAAATAGTTGTAAATAAAACAAGTTAACTAAAAGTTTAATCTACCAGTGAGATCAAGTAAAGTGATAATGCAATTCTAATTTCTGTTTTTCTATTTTCTGTTTCAGCCTTATGTCACTGCACCGGGAGGCGATATCATTGCTGCTTATACTGAAGCCATATCTCCCACAAATCAAGCATCTGACAAACAGAACTCCTTACATTACATTGTCTGGCACTCCAATGTCATGTCCTTGTTGGGCTGCTCAAAGCCATTCACCCAGATTGGAGCCCAGCTGCTATTAAGTCAGCAATCATTACCTCAGGTAATGTGTATATGCCTTAATTTTTTTTTATTTGTAAGAATCGAACATAAATATAAATATAAGGAGATTTACAACAATTCTTACAAACTCTTCAATCAACTCAACCAACTGAATTTGATTCTTTTTATTAGGTGTGTTCGTAGATCGGTTCGGATCGATTTTACCTAAATTTAGAATTCAACTCAATCAAATTTGATCGATTCAGTTCGATTTTCAGGAAAAAAAATTGAAATTTAACTCGATCATGATCGATTCGGTTCAACGAGTTATTCATTTAATTTTTTTTTCTTATAACCACCATTTTATATCATGATTCTTTCAAATATCCAATATAATTAACACAATATTATAAAATATATGAAAGTAGTAAAATTGATTCATTAAATACCATCAACATAATATTCTAAAATAGACTTATAATATAAATTAAAATAAAAGATTCTTGAAGATTTACTATAATAGTCTGAATCACAACTATTTCTTACAAACTAAGCTTTGCTATAACAAAATTTATTGTGACCCGATTTGTTAAAACAAACAAAGGAACAAAATATAATTTATTAATATTATAAACACGGTAAACAACATATGAAAAAAAGGTGAAACAAATAACAATATACCTGAAAGTAATACATTAAGAAGTTTCAGCACTTGTCGTTTCAACACTTAGAGACCCAATATTAGCAGTATTTAAAGCTAAACCAAACAACTATAAAAATTTAAACACAACTCTGTTAGCACAAAAATTGATTGATATTTTATACAAATATAAAAAATGAAATAAGGGATTACACACCTTATTTAATCTTTTCCGCTTCATTTATTTCAACTTGTAAGTCATTAACATTTTGCTTAGTAGATCTAAGCCAATTTTGGGCACAAATGAGAGCTTCAACAGTAGTAGGACTCAATGAATTACGAAATGAATCCAAAATTCTACTCTTTTTACTAAATGCAAACTCAGATGATACAGTAAATACATGAATGACCAATATTTTGGAAGAATATAATATTTGGATGCCTTCAATTTCCACCAATTCAAAATGTCAAACTCAGGGTGATCATCTTCAACATCATCCTCCAAATACCTATCTAACTTATTTTTTTGCACCTCACCCTGTTTTTTCTTGATTTTCATTCTAAATTCATCATCCCAATCATGATCATTATCACCTTTGTCATCATTACATTATTAGACCATGTTTGAAGCCAATGTACTAGAATTAGTTAAATTGCTACTAGAATGAGAAATGAGATGTTCTAGTACATATTGCCGAATCAATTTCTAAATAAGGTCTTTCAATTTTTTCACCATGTCCATGCTCTTTTCAATACCATATATACAATCAAAACAATATTGAATGTACTCACATTTATAATAAGGATCAAGGAAAATAGCAACAAGCAAAAGGTAGTTAATTTCATCACTTTTTCAACATTTGTTAAACTTTAACTGCATATTTGTTGTCATCATTTGTATCACTATGTCATCATTATGGGGAGAAAGAATTTTTTAATTTTTAATATATATATATATATGTATATATAATAAATTTATATTATAATTACAGGTTCACGGATTGGGTCAACGGATCTATAAATCTAAACCTGTGACTCAACCGGTACATGATCGATTTTAATCAGACTGGTTCGGTTTTGACCCAAACACATAAATGACTTAAGCCAAACAGTTCGGATCAGTTTGGGTTCACGGATGACCTGTACCCGTGAATACCCCTACCTTTTATAAAGTATATGCCTTACATTTTACACACCTATATAGGATATGGCATTCAAATTTTTGTACCCTAATTATAAAATTCATGCATTTTGCAGCAACTATAAAAGATAACACTAGAAGGCCAATCTTGGATTCATCATTAGTGAACAAGGCAACTCCATTTGACGATGGAGCAGGGCACATTCGACCGAATCGCGCTGTGGACCCTGGACTTGTATATGACCTTAACACTGCTGATTATTTGAACTTTTTTGTGTGGTTGTGCTACAACAGTTCCCAGCTTAAGTTGTTCTACGGCAAGCCTTACACTTGTCCAAAGTTATTCAGTTTAGCAGATTTCAATTATCCAACAATCACAATTCCTCGGATTGACCCTGGACATTCTGTGAATGTTACTCGAACTGTTACTAATGTTGGATCCCCAAGCACATATAGAGTTTGCATCAAGGCACCACCACAAGTTCTAGTTTCGGTCGAGCCTGGGAAACTGAGCTTCAAGAAAAAGGGTGAAAAAAAGGAGTTTAGAGTTACTGGTTACGTATTCGGGAAGTTGACGTGGACTGATCACAGGTATCAAGATAAATAATCATGTTCATCTAGTGTTTTAGCTTACAGGTTTCAAGATAAATAATCATGTTCATCTAGTGTTTTAGCTTACAGGTTTCAATATGTGCTTATGAATTCTTTCAACTTCAATTTAATAATATTTAAAACAAGAGCTAAAACAATAGAAGTTACTTGGCTTAAGAACTGCTTTGCGAGAGCGAGAATACCTTTACACTGTACTGCGTGTAGTTCGGTGCCTCATGCGATTTTTACTTAACAACTAGCAAATAAAAAACTTTTATTTTTACGTCAAATTTGGGTTGCCACTCTTGATTTTAAAGGAAGACTTTTTTAATATGCATATATATAAAATACAAAAAGTAAGAAAGCGATTGAGATAAGTAAGAGATAATTATTTACAGTGTCAAATATGGTATTAATGATTTTATGGTTTAGATAATGAGACTGGCTGGACATGCTAGGAAGTTTCTAAAATACTGGATAAAGCATACTCTCCCACCAGCAATATGCTTCTGGTCAGAGAACGTAAATCAGTTATAGCATTTGAATCCTCATTCCCTTCCACTGAACATCCTTTGTGAGAATAAAATTCATGTCAAGTAGAAAACACTAAAACTAAACACGTTCTTAAAATACGTTCATCGGCTTTGTTGGATCAGGTCCAATAGTTTGTTTAGATTCACACCAAAATAACAAAAGAATGTAGAAACTAATCTTGTTAACTTTAACCCACCAAACATGCCTTACGTGGTGAGAATGCTCCGATTAGTAGTTCTGTAGACTGTAGTTGGTCCAAACCCAAGAAACTAAGACCAGAAAAACTTCAAATTAAATTAAGTTCATTATTAGGTATCCCACAAATGTTGTAGCAAAACCCTTTATGTATAATCATATCGAGTCTCGTTTTAAAGTCACTCATAAGTTGAGACTTATATAATTCCAAGTTCAATCTACGACCAGATTAGAGATATCTTGCACGAATAATTATCACAGAAATCAGAAAAACTTGTTTAGCCTTGTCATTTTCATCCATAGAGTTAAATCTCCAAAATTCTATCACTGAACATATAAATTAAATGACAGCTCAAATTTAATTAGAAGTCTTAGAATTCGAGTTCTTGTAATTTATACAAAAAATTATCCAAAATTCTAGACCAGTTAATAATCAAGTCTCTCCCTTTTTCTCTCTTCTATGCAAATTGCGTGAGCATTTTTTGTTTGTTTTCCACAAGTCTTTTCTTGGGAGGCAATTCTGATCGAAGTACGACCGAAAACGTGAACACTTCTCTCAATGGAGATTTGAATCTTAGTTCACCACGTTGTTGTGAGAGAATAGTCTCTTGTGCTAGACTCAACCCCGAGTTGGTAAATTACGTGCGCATTGCCATCAAGAAAAGGAAGAAGAAAGAAAAAGCTCAAACCAATATTAAACGCGAGAAAGCTATTGTATAAGGTTGTACAGAGTTTTCGAATTCATTCATTCATATTCGATACACATTATACTTAGCCCCAAAAATAATAGTAAAACGAAATCGAATAGAAAAACAAACACAAAGAACGCAGCAACTCAAGGTAGAGAGGGAAGGAAAGCTCATACGGCGAGTGAGATATCACCCAACTCAAGCTGAGCAGCAATATCCTCAAGCTGCTTTCTCACACTCATGTCAATCAATTTGGAGCCGGAATACCTGACAGTGAAACCCGCGACCAAACTAGGGTCAAGTAGCGTCTTAATCCTCACGTTCTTCGCCCCAGTGAGCTTCTGAACCTGCTTCGCGATCTGCGCCAGGTGCTGCGACTCCAGCTTCACCACCGACGTCACCACCACCAGCTCCGTGTCGGTCAACGAATTGTAAACCAATTCGAACTCTTTTGCGATCTCGTTGATGAGGTCGATCCTCTGCGCATCCACTAGGATGTAGAGGAAGTTTCTCGTGTGGGGCTGGAAACCCGAAGATTCCGCAATCTCGTCTATCAGCTTCCGCTTCTTCTCCACGGCCAAGGTGGGGTCCGCGAAGTAGTTGGACACCAGCGCCTCCGCGAATATCTCGTCGATTTTCTCGATGTCCGCGGTTGTCGCGTCGAGCGTGTTGTTCGCGGCCGCCACGTCGGCCAGGGCAGCCGCGT
The DNA here is from genome assembly GCA_013407115.1 of Glycine latifolia. Lineage (NCBI taxonomy): Eukaryota > Viridiplantae > Streptophyta > Magnoliopsida > Fabales > Fabaceae > Glycine > Glycine latifolia. Next base: position 25,575,879 of record CM023947.1, on the reverse strand, counting down.
AGCTGGAGGCTGCGGTGGCTGACATTCTGGCTCCCGAGGCGCCGGTGGAGCGGCGGACGGCGCCGCCGCTGAAGAATTTGAGCTTGAGGGGGGTGAAGGTGGTGCCCGGGAGGGAGAGGTTGAGGATGGGTTTCTTGGTAAGAGTGTTTCGGGGGATTAGGACGTGTTTGGATTGGAGGGAAGCTGTGGGGTGCTGCAAAGACGCCATTTTTGTGCGGGAGTGGAAGAATGAGGAATGAGTGTGTTGTGTGATTGAAACGAAGGATCTTTGTGCTGTCTCTTTTTCTTTTCTCTTGGTGGCAACCAAGAGAGGCTGTGAATGTGTGATACGAAGGATTGAGAGGATCACCGTTGCCTTATCTCGCGGATAAGATAATAAACATTGGATACGTGGACGCCTATGTGTGGAAGGAGGTTTTTTTTTTGGTTTTCTGATTTGGATTTTTATATTTTTGAGAAAATAAAATTCAAACTAGAAAAATAAAGAAAAGGCTACCACTAAAAATGAGTGTTGGACCAAGTTTATTGAAAATTCTACCAAAGAGGAAAGGATATAAGAAATGAGTTGGATTAAATCAATGTGTTACAACTTACTAGTGTGGTCCGCTTGCATTGCACACTGATTTATGAACAACAAAATTCAACAACTAATATACACTAGAAAATGGTTCGAATGTATTGTACGCTCAGTCATGAACAACAAAACTTCACAATTGATATACACTAGGAAGTGGTCCGCATGCATTGCACACTCAGTCATGAACAACAAAACTCAACAATTGATATACACTAGGAAGTGGTCCGCATGCATTGCATGCTTAGTCATGGACTACAAAACTCAGCAGCAGATATACACTAGGTAGTGACTTGCATGCATTGCACTATCAGTCATGGACAACAAAACTCAACAACAGAGAGAGTGAAGAAAAAAATGGCTCAGCTGCCCAACATTGAATTACCGTTTGACACAGGTCTAGTAGCCAAAGAGATTTAATATAACTATTGATAAAGGGATCTCCATTTTCACAACTCTTTTGTAGAGTTTTTAAATTAGTTTTGTTATTACACATCACTTGTACATTTTTATTTATAATTTAAAAGTAAAACTCAACAATTCTAAAATTTTTATATGGATCAACATTGTATAAGGCCAATCTATGGGTTGATTTTATATTCATCATGAGCCGACTTTTGTATAAATCAACTTTACATTGGATTGACTTATCTATCAACCCTGTTGGCTTATGAAAACCTTAGGTTCATCAATATGTATGTGTACCTCACTTGAGGATAATCTTACAATTCATGATTGTATCTTCAAAACTTTGACCTTTAGATTCGAACTTCAACTACTAATACAACTTTATACATATTATTAAAATAAAAATGTTATTAATGGGGTTTGCAAACCCCTAGTAGGTATAAGAGGTTTATAATTATGAAAAATGATTGATTTTTAAGGAAGCTTAATAACCCTTGTTGAGGGCAGGGGGTTAAAATCAAAGGAATGTTCAAGGATTTTGGAATTGTGGGTTAATATCGAGGATTTCAAAACTCGGATAATGCATTCAGTGGAGGTCAAATATTTTATATCAATCTTTCTAGTAACCAATGTAAAATACTTTTTTATATCATATCATTAATTAATTTAACAGTTCTCACATTCTACATCACTTAAATCCATGATGAATTTATAACCATTGTAAAAAGTCTAAAGACTAATATGTAATAGTTTGATTATTTCTGTATTTCTAGTGTACTCACTAAAACTTTGTGTCATTTGTTTATTTTAAATGTTTCAAATTAGGCAAGGCTTAAAGTAAGAAGAAAAGAAACTTATATCTTATCTTTATGGCTTGTATGTTGCATTTAAGATATTTGGTTATGTAATAAATAGTAACATCCTTCTTTAGACTTAGCTATTTATGTTTTTACTTTATTAAGAAAAGATTGTAAGGTATTTTGGGTAAAGTTTATGTTTAGTTCTTGAATTCATAAAATATGTTAAGTAATTATAGATGTTTTTCTTTATTCTTCATCATGAGTATTATGTATAGTAATACCTTTTAAGGTGTTATATAATCAATATTAATCTTAAATATCAATATTTATTATATTCAATATTTATTATATAAAATACTAAGCTGAAATTTAAATTTTACAACACTAAAAATGTATAAAGAAGTCAAATACAAATAAAGTAAGTTATTTGTTTTAGTTAATTATTCAAATTCGACTTATTAAATATTTGGTTGAATCCCTTTGTTTAGCTAAATATATAAGTTTATTATTTAACCCACCATGTGCATCAATAAGTTAGTATAAAGTCATTATAGTTTAATTAAATTAATAGTCTGGAATTCTAGTTTTGTGTATATAATTATGTTGAATACTCTAACAAAGAATTTAATCATTAATGATGGTATTACTTAACTCAAACATAATTATATCTCATGAATGATACAATGTTACAAAACAAATTGATTATTTAAATGATTCAAGTCTAAATTTTTTGAGTTTAATTTTAATAGTTCATAAATATCGTAACTTTATTTATTATATTTACTTAAAAATGTAATTTTATTTATCATCATATATCTAATGTCATTTTCAAAAGTCATATTTTAAATCAATGAATGTAAATTCTATTAAGAAAAAATGGTTGAATCTAAGAGGGGTGAGTTGGATCACCAAAAAGTTTCTTAAAATCCACTCCATTTTCAAAAAAAAAATTCAAAGCTAATTTAATTTTCTGTGAAACAATTTGATTTGGCAATACCTAATGATAATGATTGTTATCTTTCTTGAGATTTTGAAAAGCCTACATGAACAAGATTACTCATGAACATACTAAAACAATGACAATTAATCAAGAAAGAATGTAAGAAGATGGAGATGAAAAGAAGTAGGCACAATATTTTTTTATTGGTTTGATTACTACGGTAATTTACATGCAGTTCCTCAAATAACCTAAGTTAGAGGTTTTACTAAACAAAACAATTTGTTTATGTTTCTGTTAGAAATGGATCAAACACTTACCCTTATGTTAAAGGGTCTTTTACTGTGCCGAAGAGTCTCTTTGATGATAACTTGTCGATGTCTTCGATGCGTACAACTTCGAAAGAACAGGGTGGGGGGTACCTGCAAAAGACACTCTGATGTTCAAGTAATGGTTCAACTCAGAACTATTGATGATATCTAGTGAATACTCAAGAGTGAATTAGTCCTTTTACCTAGGGGTTCTTCCCTTTATATACTGACCTTATTGGACCTTGGGTATATGGACCTGCATGTTCTAATTACTAGTTAGGTAATAAGTCTCTTGATCATGCTCAGGTACTTTTAAACAAGTAATTATCCTTAAAAAGGTTTATTGACGATAATCATGGCTAAATGGTACTCTCCACATGTATATGCTGAAGACCGATATATGATGTATGGAATATGTGGGCATATGATCGAAAGGGTGCTCAGCTTCATAGAGTATATCGTATCAAGTGTCTGTATAGGCACCTTCTCATCCTGTTCAAATGCTTATCCGATATAATTTATAACCACTTATTCATATGCAAATGCAACACACAAATGCACAAATTCTTAAAACCCACAAGAACTCTCACATACCCTTGTAGAAACCCACTTTTAGAACCTTTGAGTAACTCACTCAAAGAACTTTAACAACACATAAAATTGAGTAAGAGAATGACATCATTTGATATTTAATAATTTAGACAATTAAGAACACTTAGCCTTTTTTTTTTGGGTTGAATCCTCAAAGCTCCATGAGAGATCCATAGCAAAATACCAAGTTTAGGTCCACTTTTCTCTTAGAGTAATTGTAAAATGGGTGACATTTGATGATTTAGACCATTTTCCCCCTCTCAATTTTAGACCAACTTTGTTAACCAAAAAATGTGCGACTCCTATTCTAAGAACGTGGCCACAAAGTTTATTATTTTTAAGTCAAAACTTAAAAAAATTGATTATTTTGATTTGATCATCAATTGATTTTATCGTAAGATTTTTTTGGCACAAAATAGTTCAAGATAATTGATTATATTTAATGATAATCAATTATTTACATATATAAAAAAAATCTTTACGAGATAATCAATTATCTTAAGCATTAATCAATCATCTACTCAAGTGTGACAATTCTCATATACAAAACAAACAAATACAATCTATTATTTTATTCTTTGTTATAGTTTTCACAATTTTTGAAAAATTAGGTTATCAAACTATAAACACATGTAAAACAAAAATAAACTAACACAGATTATAACTTGTGATTTCATCAAGAAGACACTTGTCAAAACCATCTCTAAAGAACATTATGATTCAACTTCATCTTGCTCATCACATTTTATTTAAAGAAACACAACATTTCCACCTTTAAAGAATTCATCTTTAATTTTCAATAATATTTACAAATTTTTTTTTGGCGTGAAAATATTTATTAAATACTAAATTAATAAATAATTTTTTATTTAAAGAGAAATTCAATAAAAAAATTCATGCTTAACTATGTTTTTAGTCCTTTAAAATTAAATTATTTTCTTTTAGTCTTCCAAATTTAAAATTACATTCTATAATCCTTAAAATCCATAAAATATTCTTTTGAGTCCTTATGTACAATAATCAATCATAAAATAAAAAATTCGCAATTTGTGACAAGTGTTTCCTACCAAACTTTAATTTTCTATTTTATATTTTAAAGTATACTTTTGGTTGTTAAAAACTATCATAATGAAGTCAATAAAAAAAATAAAAATTCATTAATCGGTTTAAAAATTATTCTAATTTTTTTATTGACTTGATTTTGACCTTTTGAAAGTACCATAAAATCATATTTTAAAATATAAAATAGACAATTATATTATGACAGTAAAAAATATCACAATTTCTGAATAGCTTATTCTTGACTCACATTTTGCATAAAAACAAAAAAGATTACTTTGTGGACTTTAGGATTAAAAAAAAAACACTTCAAATTTAGAGGATTAAAAAAACTACTCAAGTTTAATAGACTAAAAAAAATATTCAAGAAAAAAATTATAAACAAGTTAATGAATCATGTGAAAGTTTGAAAATTTTAATCAAGTCTTGAGGCTTTAAATTTTTTTGTTTAAATAAATGAATCAAATTTAAATAATATTTTTCAGGTCAAATTTAAACTTAAATTCCGTCAAAGTGAACTTAATTATATTCTTAAGCGTCATTTATATCATGAAAAAAAATATTTGTACCCATATAATTATAGTCTTTGCAATTTCTGGATAAAAACTAATTGATCCCAATTGAATGGATCATTACACATTAACTAGTGTATATATATATATATATATATATATATATATATATATATATATATATATATAACTTTTAAGTGGTATTTTAATTTTATATAACTAGAGTTTATAATAAAAAATATTAAATATATAAATTATATTATAATTAAATTTTATGAATATTTTTAACATATAACTTTTAAGTGGTATTTTAATTTTATATAACTAGAGTTTATAATAAAAAATATTAAATATATAAATTATATTATAATTAAATTTTATGAATATTTTTAACATATAAATTATATTTTAGATTTATGATAAAAATTATATATTATAATATAATGTTAATTTTAACTATTGATAATTTTAAAAAAATTAAAACTTAAGATAATTTAAAGAGAAAATTCTTGACTAGTAAAGAATATAGTGTTTGAAATGCACAATATTTAATTAATTAAGCAATTAAACTAATCATAGGATTGACACATTCGCATAATTTTTTGTCGTGTTTATATGTAAAAAATGATTTATTTAGTGATAAAATTCAGGCTTAATTTCTTACAAAAAATCTTTTAGATCAACAAATAACTATAAATTATGAGCGAGATTAATTTTTATCCAAGGATCGAAAGAAACTCATGACTGGGGAAAAAAAATTGAGAGTAAACAATGAATAAAAAAATGAAAAAATTATTGATCAAATGAACAAGTTGAGGTAAAATTATTTCCGCTTAAGTTGTGCTATATTTCAATTTATAATTTATTTATAATACAAAGATATATTTAAGATTTAATATTTGTTTTCTCTAAATTTTTTGAATTTTTATTTTTAGTAAAAAAAAAACAAAATTACACAAATAATTATTACTCATAAAAAAAATGTTTGATTTGATAAACCTTACAAGGGAAAAATCGTTAGTGCACTATACAAACACATGTAACGGCGGCCACAGCCCACAGGGAGTCTTGAACTCAGAACCTTTGCTGACCCTAGTGGAGTGATCCGGTGGACGCAATAACTGCAGGCAGCTCTGACTTCAGTGCAAGCAAGCATCAAAAGTTCAAAACATTGCTTTAAAAGCTTCAATTCAGCGTTTCTGCAAATTCCAATTTTCCAACTAGGCAACTATCCACAGAAACGGGCGTTTGAAAAAAAGGCTGTTAATTCGGGAGCGATATGGAGGTCGAACTCAAAGAGTTGCACGCTGATCTTCAATCTCTGAGCCAATCGCTTCCCGATCCATCTCACCATGATTTGCTCCGCAAGGTATTTATTCTTTTCAATCCTCACTTTATACTCCGATCCCCTCAATGAAGCCGACGATTCCGAGTTGTTTTGCTCACGAAAAACTTCATTCTTTTATTTGATTCTGTTATGGTACATTATTAGATCCGATTAATATATATGATATTTTCGCTTTTATGTTTTTGAAGATTCAATTGCGTGTTGAGGACCTTGCGAAGCTTGCAGAGGCAGCACCTGTTCGACGATCTAAAGTTGAGGTAATTGAATTGCCTATTGATCTGGAACATTTCTACTGTAATTTATTTGATGAATTTCTAGGGTTAAGTTTTATTGATTTAGTGCTCCTCTTATTATTGTGTTGCCAGGATATGAGTGCTGAGGTTGTAGATAGCAATCCTTATAGTCGGCTTATGGCACTTCAGAGAATGGGTATTGTGGACAACTATGAAAGAATACGCGATTTCTCCGTTGCCATAGTTGTCTGTATTAATCTCCTTTACCACTCTTTGTTGCTGTAGCATAATATTTGTGACATGTATGCTTTTTTCTTTTAGTTATTTAAATATTTAATAATTATGTATTTGTATTATTAATGGCATGAATTAGTAAATTTCAAAGACTGAAGGGCATGTTGAATACACAAGACGAAACATTACTCGTCCCCCTTCACTTGGGATTCATACTTTAGTTAAGGTCTCTTGTTAGTTCCTCTAGGAATCACCTTAACTTTGGGATACTACTTAGAGTGACGTTATTATTGCTTATTAATTATTATGGTGATATGTTTTATAAAGTGAAATTAGGAATATATTCCATCCAATTTCTGAACCAAGATAATAACAAGCTTGTTGGTGTAATTTTTATCCATTAGTACAATATATTTCCAAGATGACATAATTGATAGTGAAGATATTATTGATATGGAAGAGAACCTAATCTGTTGCTATTGGGACATATAATTAGAGTATCTTTGGCAATCTTGTTAGAGTATGTTTGGAAGTTATTCCATGTTGTATTTGTACTGAAAGGATTGTTAGGTGTGGTATTCAATTAGAATCACTAGCTAGCTATACTTGGATATAAACCCCTTTAATCCACTTCATACTCACTGAGAGAATAGTCGATTTATGCAGAGAGTTTCTGTGGCCTTGCTGAATTTGTTTACTACAAGGATAAGCCTTTTGGTCATGAACATAGACAATGGATGGATCATTTTTTAACGGATAAGCCAAATAGGCGATCCGCGATCCTGACTATTTTAAGTTTTTTATCTTAAAGTTCCTCTCAGTATACTTCTTTGTGCTGGTTGAAATTGCTGATTTTGGTCAATTCTTGCACAATCACAGGGAGTAGGTGGTGTAGGAAGTGTTGCAGCTGAGATGCTAACTAGATGTGGTATAGGTAGACTTTTGTTGTATGATTATGACAAAGTGGAGCTAGCAAACATGAATAGGTTGTTCTTTCGTCCAGATCAGGTGAGTATCCAAATCTTCATTTTCTTTGTTTTGAATTTAATTTTTTGTATGTTTATTATTTCCACTCATTACGCTTTGAAACTGAAAGGGCTAATCAAATGAATGATTTTTAACATAAGTTCTCTTGGTTGACAGTAAAAATGTGAAATTTGATGCTAATAGCTAAGAGTCAGAATTTCGTACAGACAAAGCTATATGTTAACTTATTAAATTATATTTTACATCCTAAAGTTTCAAGAACTTCCCTGTATCCATACCATAATTGCGTAATATAATGTTTTAGCTTTCCAGGTTGGTATGACAAAGACTGATGCAGCTGTACAGACTCTTTCAGACATAAACCCTGATGTTGTACTTGAGGCAAGTATTTTGCATTGTATATAGCCACAAGTTCTTTTCATATATTGTGTGATTATAAGTATGAATCTTTATGATTGATTTGTTGATTGGTAGTTAATACTCTTTCCCTGCTGACATTTCCTTTTTCCTTTTGATGTAGAGCTATACACTGAATATCACCACCGTCACAGGTTTTGAAACCTTTATGTCAAGTTTGAAAAATAAGTCATTTCGCCCAAATAAACAAGGGAGTGGTGTGGATCTGGTTTTAAGTTGCGTGGATAATTATGAAGCAAGAATGGCTGTTAACCAGGTATATAATATAATTTCAATTAGAAAATTACTTTTTTCTTTTTTATTTTCCCTGGGAATTCTCATGTCTGACTGATTTCTGTAAGCACTGCAGGCTTGTAATGAATTGAGCCAAACCTGGATGGAGTCAGGTGTTTCTGAGGATGCTGTTTCTGGCCATATTCAATTACTTATTCCTGGTGAAACTGCCTGTTTTGCATGTGCACCTCCTCTGGTATGGCTCTTTCTTATATGAATTTGTGTATGATTCACAATTGATGATAAATGGCCTTTAGGGATTAAACTTGATTGAACCTGGCATTATACAAGATCTCTGAAGCTCAGCCATGTGATATAAATCACTATGCTATTTAATCAACATCAACATCAACAGCACCTTTAACCCAAGTTAATTGAGGTCGATGGTAGATGAACCCAATGATAAATCGGAAATGAGACAAAGAAAGAGAGAGGGAGAGGGGAAGAAAAAAGGGGAAATAAGACAAAAGAGAGAAAAAATAAGCTAAAATAAAAGAAGGGTGAAAGGAAGAAGGGAGAAAAGAAGAGGAAAAGAACTAAAACAAGGGAACGACTGGAACATAGAACTATTAATGGGTTTAACCCTCCACCAAGCTTATCCCAAGATATAAAAACTTCGGACGAATCACTGTCACTAATCTATTGATGTGTGTTATTACATCCACTTTACAGTGAATGTGAAATTTTTATGCAGTATGTACAACATGTGAAGCATACATTTATGTTTTCCTTTTAGGTTGTTGCATCTGGGGTAGATGAACGCACACTCAAGCGTGAAGGGGTTTGTGCTGCATCTTTACCCACCACTATGGTAAACTATGAGTCTCTATATCTTACATTGGCTGCTTTTCTTCTTTATAGTTTAAAATTCAAATACTTTGCGAGGTTACATTTTTTCTTTTCAGTATACTGAATCTTAGGGCTTGCTGACTTAAAATGTAAATTATATTTCTTTATAAATTTTCAATAAACATCTTGACATTTTCTAATGGCTTATTTATTTTCTGTTCATTGTTTTCAATGTGCAGCACACTTTTAGTTTATTGTTATCTAACATTACAAAATCTTATTTGATTTCCCAGGGGGTTGTTGCTGGTCTTCTAGTCCAAAACACACTAAAATCATTGCTAGGCTTTGGACAAGTCTCTCCATATTTGGTAAGTGCTGGATTGGTGCTGCCTTTGTTCTCCTTTCCTGAGTTGTTGCAAATGGTTCATCATATTTTAAAAATCAAATAAACAAACTGAGTTTATTCCTCAGAGGAATCTGGTGAGGCTACTTCAATGAAAGACTGTCTCTGTTTCATAAAATACATTTATTGTATGCTTATGTCCTCAGACTTTTGTCTGTTTATCTCTAGGGATATAATTCTCTTAAGGATTTTTTCCCAACTATGCAAATGAAGCCAAACCCTCAATGTTCAAATGTAGCTTGTTTGGAAAGACAGGTAAGTTGTTTATGTTTGGAAATTTTCAAAATAGTGACAGGAAAGTTGTTTACAAATTAGAACCATGCCCTAGTTGCACAAATTTGATGTCATCAACAAACTCATTGCTCCTTCCAACTATGAAACTACATGTTATGCAGGAAGAGTACATGCTTGCAGAACCAGCAAGAGATGCTGCAGCCAAAGCAAAAAAGGAAGCTGAAGCACCTTCAACTGAGGAAGTGCCACTTCATGAAGATAATGAATGGAATATAAGGTGTTTAATGATCTTGTTCTTGATCATTTTCATGTGTGTAACAGAAGATACAAAACACTTATCAGTTGAAATTGATCTAATCCCTAATTTACTTGTTGCAATCATTTATGCTAAGGACCAAATAGTATCAAACCTCATTCCTTTCTTGAAATTTTAGCCTTCACATTTAGTGATGTTCTTTTGCTTAATTTCCAGTGTTGTTGATGATGTTGAGCTGGTTAGTCCGGATACCAGAAGTTCAGGTATTATCTTAATTTATATTCTGAAAGTTTAAATTCGTAAATCATAAGCTCTGAGAATTTATCCTTTCCTATAAGTGAATAAAGTGCTAAGTGTTTTTCTATGGGGTTGTTATTATTACTAGACAATTCAAGAGGTAAAAAATATTGGCACTTAAATTTGCATGGCACCATTTTTTATGGACTTGGGCAGCTTGGATAAGTTTTTTTAACAAGTGTTTATAGTAGATGAAAATAAAATAAATTAAAAAGATAAAATGAATATAATTTCTCTCATTTTAAAATTATGAATCTCAACTTTTTCAGAAGTTAAATGAAAAGTTGAAGTACCTATGTTGATTTTAACTTGTGAAAAAATGATTCACTCTATTTGCATAATTCCAGCTTAATCAAACTGGGCCAAATATGCATTTGTTGGTTTCCTAGTTTGTTGGAGCACAGGGGAAATTCTTCTCTTGGCTGTGGGAGGTTTTCTTTCTCATCCTGCTCCTTCTTGGAAATGTTTTCACACAAAAGTTGCTTTCTCTGTTCCACCTTTACTGCGAAAGCAAAAATTTCTATCCCCTTATAACATTTTGGTTCCTCTAAAGTAATGGTAAATTGCTATTGATAATATTAATTAGGAAATCATATACATTTTCTATCTGAAGGGTACAAGATCTGTTTTATTTCCGTAGCTCATTTTTAATTAATATTTATATTAACCTTTTTCCAAAATCTACTTCAGATGTTCTGCCGGAAGGTCTCACACATGAACTTCCTACTGCTGACGAGTTTCATAAGGCAACTCTTGACACTCCAGTAATTGACAATGACGACCTGGAAGATCTTCGTAGGCAACTTGAAGCCATTAATTCTGCATAGTGTCAGCAAAGTTTTTTTCTTCTTCTTCTTATTATTTTCAGAAAAAAAAAACACCTTTGAATTTCAAAGTTCAAACTGACATCATTGTTCAAGTAAGCCAGTTTAACTTAGCATCAGTTTGTTTTAAAATTGAGGAAAACTAATTTCAAATTATTGACCATAATTACAGTCTCAAAATTAATTTCAATTATAAATTTATATTAATCGTACGTTCTTTTATTAAAAATATATAGAAAAAAATTAATCAAAACAAAAGGCTTAAAAGTTTTAGTTTGAATCATGTCTTGCCCTTTTCAGAAAGTGGTTCTTACATGTATTGAAGCACATGAGTTGCTCAGTTCATCATACTTCCTATATAAAACCAAATGAGCATATTGGTGGAGCGTTTGATTTTGTATTCAATGATAAGACTGAAATATGTTTTTAGGCCATTAAATTTGAATAATGTTCTTTGTAGTCTCTCTCCATAGAATGAGTCAAATGGAGAATAAAAGATTGTAACAATTTTTGACATCTAGAAATTGATTTTCTATTTTAAATTTTAAAATATAATTTCTAACAGTTTAAAACTGTTAGAATAAAGTCAATAAAAAATAAAACAAATTTAAAATTAATTAATGAGTTTTTAATTTTTTATTGACTTGATTATGATGATTTTTAATCATAAAAAATCGTATTTAAAATAGAAAATAAAAAATAATCATGACAATCAAAAGTTACTTCAAATTATGAATACCTTATTTTAAATTTGATTCACAATTATACAGAATGACTAAAAAAAATATTATGTGAATTTTAGGGACTAAAAAAACACCTTCAAGTTCGGTGGACCAAAAACAAAATTTAAATTTAAAAATTTAAAAACATACTTAAGCCTAAAAATAAACTTAACAATATAATGTTATTCAAAACAAAAAGAAAAATACAAAGATACGACTTTTTTACGAACTTTTTTTTACAGAGCTGAATTTACTTATTTACCCGAAGCTTGAATAGCTCTCTGCACCTTTCATCTTGTAATGTTCTGGATTGCAGCCACAATATCTGCAATTGGAACGATCATAAAAGTGCCAAATTTGCCTATCACCATCAGAAAAATGTGATATATCAACAGAGGCAAAGGCAATTTTAGTTAGAAAGGGTCCTCAAGATACGGTTTATTTGATCTTATGCCCTGCTACGTTAAGACCGTTTAGCATACGGCATGGTTAATTTCCACTATATTTGCATTGGTCCAATGTTGAGACTATAGATTGGGTTTAATTTCACTTTGCAGCATGAGTGCACAAAGCAATAATGAAGGGCCACGAAGTGTTCTAACTGCCATCATTGTTGCTTATAAGTTGCCGAGAAATACAAGATAAATGAACTCTTCTGCAATATTCAGAATCAATAGAGCTATTATCCAGTAACCTGAAGATAATGACTGTGATAATAACCTTTCTCAGCAACAGAATTCAAAGGAAAGAGTTGCTGGAAAATTTCGAAACTCAAACCTAAAACCACCCCCAATCAGAGCCTTAAGCTAATTTAGTATGATGTTTTACATTGTACCACGTGGCTGAATAAAGACAACCGTTTTGTCCTGGGAAAGTTTCTGCCTGGGCGATGGCAGAGGTGAATCATGAATAGTGTGGTTGCAATGCAAATATTCATTCGTCCTCTCCTCCACCCAGAGGCACATTAGCATGAGCTTCTAAATTTTGTTTAAATAAATTTATTGTAATTTTTTTCAAAATAATCCCACTTCAAGGAAGGTACGAGGGCCTCATATTCCCCCTTAGAATTAATTACCTTGAAATTTTATTCCTTTGATACACCAGAGAATTGTAACACAATTTGATGAATTATTAGAAGCTAAAGCTAGACTAATAAAATGAAGACACGACACAGACAAAGAGCTTTCCTCAGCTTAATCCTAGCAAGTCATTCATTGACTTGTGGGGCAGCTCAACAGTTATTGGTTGACTGACCATATCCAATAAAATGATGTTCACTAACCTTAAAGTGAAGCCATCATTCATAAAATAGCTTATGACTCATTTCATCACTATAGTAACCCTGCACGAAATCATTCTCATTACCAACACTTCAAATTACTCATTTCCATAATTCCGTTGATCCACTCCCATTCCTGTTCCTACCATGGCCGCAGAATTGGTTGGTGATGCTCTTCTTTCTGCTTTCCTTCAGGCTGCGGTTGACAGGCTCACTTCTCGTCAATTTCTTGACTTCTTTTGTGCAAGAAAACTCGATGAGATGCTGCTCGACAAGTTGAACATCAAGCTGCTGTCCATTGATGCTCTGGCTGATGATGCAGAACAAAAGCAGTTCAGAGATCCACGTGTGAAAGCATGGCTTTTTAAGGTCAAAGATGTTGTGTTTGATGCAGAGGATCTCTTGGATGAAATAGACTATGAACTCGCCAAATGTGAACTGGAAGATCAATCTGAGTCTCAAACCTTCGCTTACAAGGTATCAAATTTCTTCAATGCTACTTTCAGTTCATTTAACAGGAAAATTGACTCCAGGATGAAACAAATCCTTGACAAACTAGAATATCTTACAAACCAAAAAGGTGCTCTTGGTTTGAAAGAGGCTACTTATTCTCGTGTGGGATCAGGTAATAAAGCGTCACAGAAATTGCCATCAACATCTTTGGTGGTTGAAAATGTTATTTATGGCAGAGATGATGACGAAGAAACAATCTTTAAATGGCTTACATCTGAAATTGACAGTCATAACCAGCTATCAATTTTTTCTATTGTGGGCATGGGTGGGGTGGGTAAGACCACACTTGCTCAACATGTGTACAATGACCCAAGGATGGAGGAGGCTAATTTTGATATAAAAGCTTGGGTTTTCATTTCAGATGATTTTGATGGTGACCAAAACAATTCTTGAGGCAATCAATGAATCAAAAGATGATAGTTAAAACCTTGAAATGTTTCATAGAAGATTGAAAAGGGAATTGTCAGGAAAGAGATTTCTTCTCATTTTGGATGATGTTTGGAACGAAAGACAAGAAGAATGGGAAGCTGTCCAACCACCTCTCAACTATGGGGCTCTAGTAAGTAGAATTCTTGTCACAACTAGCCGTGAAAAAGTTGCTTCCACTGTGTGGTCATGTAAAATGCATCGCCTAAAGCAATTACAAGAAAAATCATTGTTGGCCAATTTTTGCTAAACATGTATTCCAAGATGATCACCCTCGGTTGAATGCTGATTTGAAGGAGATTGCTACAAAGATAGTTGAAAATTGCAAAGGATTGCCTTTGGCATTGAAAACAATTGGAAGTCTTCTACAAACAAAAATAGTTGAAAATTGCAAAAGATTGCCTCAAAGAACTCTGAATTTGAGGGGGGAATAATAGTGTATAATAGATACAGCTGAGTCATTGCTCACTCAGCATAAGAGTTAGTTAGTTAAGCTAACTACTTTTGTAGTTAGAGTCTTCTATATATACCCTATTGTGTAATTCTGTTGTAACTAACTAATTCAGAAATACAATAACAGTTTCACGATAGTTTAGTTTTCTCTCTTTCTCTCTCACCTCCATGAATTTCTACAAAACCACATCCCTGATGATCCAAGGAAAGAAAAGGAAGTACTTCAGAATCTACAACCTTCCAGACTTTTGGTGGATTTGTCAATCAGGAACTATGGTGGTACAAAATTTTCAAGTTGGTTATTTGATAATTCATTATCGAATTTGGTTTCCTTACAGTTGGAGGACTGTAAATATTGCCTTCTTTTGCTTTCCGTTGGGCTTTTGCCATTTCTCAAGCACCTGGCTATTAGAGGGCTTGATGGGATAGTGAGTATTGGTGCTGAATTTTATGGTAGTATATCTTTACCGTTTGCATCCTTAGAAACATTGATATTCAGTTCTATGAAGGAATGGGAAGAATGGGAATGTAAAGCTGTTTTTCCACGTCTTCAATATTTTACTATAGTAGAATGTCCGAAGCTGAAAGGTCTGTCAGAGCAACTTCTTCACTCAAAGGAACTAAGTATTCATAACTGTGGGAGGCTCGAAAGGATTGAGCACATCATATCTGATACTTCTCTTGAAGAGTTGAACATCATTTCTTGCCCATATTTGAATATTCCCATGAGTCGTTGCTACGATTTCCTCGAAGAAGTAGGGATCACTGATGCCTGTGACTCTCTAATGACTTTTCCGTTAGATTTCTTCCCAAAACTCTGTATTCTTCGACTGTGCCGGTGTCATAACCTACAAATGATTTCACAGGAGCACACTCATAATCATCTCAAGGAACTGGAAATTAGCGGGTGCCCTCAATTTGAATCATTTCCCAATGAAGGATTATCTTCACTGTGGCTAAACGCATGCATATCCTCCTTCCATTATTTTTCACCTATCTATTGAGGATTGTCCACAAGTGGAGATGTTCTCAGATGGAGGTTTGCCATCAAACCTAAATAACGTGCAACTCTCAAGCTTCAAACTTATCACCTCGTTGAAAGGGACCTTGGGAGCCAACACCTCTCTAAAAAGGTTGTATATTAGAAAAGTGGATGTGGAGTCTTTTCCAGATGAAGGATTTCTGCCACTGTCTCTTACTTTTCTAGAAATACATGATTGCCCAGATCTTAAAAAACTGGACTACAAGGGTCTCTTCCAACTCTCCTCTCTCAAGGAATTGAGGCTTGAAAACTGCCCCAGCCTCCAATGCTTATCAGAGGAGGGTCTGCCCAAATCCATTTCAACTCTAGGAATTTCGGGTTGCCCGTTGCTCAAACAGCATTGCCAGAAACCAGAAGGCGAAGACTGAGAAAGATTGCTCACATTGAAAAGATGTATATTAAAAGAGTAAGATGGACCAATTATCATATGTCTACCTCTTCATCAGGTGCCAATGCTCCACAGTATCTCTATAGATTTTGAAATAAAATATTGTTTATTGCAAATATTTTACTCTCTACTTTGCATTTACCAAACAATAGAAACACAAGATACACCTAAATTGATTAATATTTTTAAGAGGAGGATGGCTGATCTACTTTCTCCTTGTATCAATTTCTTTTTCTAAATATATTGATTTACATGCAAAATTTCTACTATTTATATCCACTATTGAAATTGAATTCCAACCAAATGTGTTTCCTATATTTAGGACACTAAGAAAATCATGAAGGCGGCGAAGTGCAAATGTTCTGTCATGTGGCATCCATTCAGTAAAGAGTACTCGGTCATTGGGAGTTATGGTGGCATCTTCTTCCTTTAGCTTGTTGGGTAAATTTGTTTTCTTGCTCACACTATCCCTTCTTTCTTCTTAGTTCATACTTCTTACAGTATGTTATGGAAGTTTCTGGAAAAAAAAACACCCAAGCTTCATAACAAAATCACTGAAACCAGGAGAAAAAATCCAAATAATTTTTTTTTTATTAATACCATTAGTCGCGTTCTTGATGAGTTTATATAGTGTGTTCTGTTTACATGACAGAACAGGTTCTTGCCCAGGCAAAAATCAAGTTATCGGTATTGACAGTCAAGATGCAAACTGCAGTCAACACAGGGTATATTTCTAAGGAAGTTGCATATTGTTTAATCTAGTTTTCTTTCCCGCTTTCTATTTTAAAGTTATGCTTTTAGTTTACATAATAAAGACATGAAACAGATATTTATCACTCTTGATTCACCAGATATGCTATCATTGGTAAAACAAGGGGACAAGGAGGCTCTAGCAAAGGTACATGATCTTAGAAGTTATTGCCATTTAATTTTCTCTCACTATTTTAGATCTTTGATACACAATTGCTTCTGCCTCTCAGGTCTCTCTACAAACTATTAAGAAGAAAACTAGAGAGGGAATCTTACAAATCAAATCTGCAAAAGAGAGTTCTACTAAAATAAAGGAAATTCTTCTGCCCATGGGTTGGGTTGTGCTTGATAATTGGCGGGAAGTCCATGAACTATTCTCTTAACAAGATTTTGGAGAGGTCCTTTATTGAGCTGGCGATTAATTTTTCTGGTGAGTAGTATGTGCAATTTAAACTTGTATGCCATATATAATAGATATTCCATGTATATAGTCATAGTCATTGCTTGGGGTGTCAAAACATTAGAATCACATCAGCCAAAAAAACATATGCAGGTTACAAGATTGGGGAAATTGGGAACGGGGTGTCAAAATGATGCTGGCATTCTTCAGGAGGCTGATATTGGAGTGGACATTAGTATTTAGTAGTGCTGATCAAGGGATGCAGGTCTATAGATACATTTGATTATGCCTATCTGGTTGATGATGCAGGTCTATAGATACATTTGATTATGCCTATCTGGTTGATGATGCAGGTCTATAGATACATTTGATTAGACTTGAATAATGCTGAAACTATGCCAATAGCTGACCCTTTGCAAAATCAAGATGAGCTGGTTGATGATGCACTTGTAAGAGGGACTAGATTGCTCTCGGATATCTATGAAAGATGCAATGTAGCAGTTCTAGAACCTGCATGATATTGTGAAGCAACAGAGGATTCCAAATGGAAGGCTGCAATGCAGGAGGAGCTTGCCCTGATTGATAAAAATTAGACTTGGGAACTCATTGAAAGGCCTGAAAACAGAAAAGTCATAGGTGTAAAATGGGTGTTTAAAATAAAGCTGAATGCAGATGGTTCAATCAGCAAGCTCAAGGCAAGGTTATTCATGAAAGGGTATGCTCAAATTTTTGGAGTAGATTACTTTGATACATTTGTGCCGGTTGCAAGATTAAGATGTTGCTAGCTATTGCAGCACGAAAGGGATGGAAAATCTACCAACTTGATGTCAAAGCAGCGTTCTTAAATGGATTTCTGGAGGAAAAAATCTTTGTTGAGCAACCTGAAGGTTTCCTTGTGAAAGGACATGAAGACAAAGTCTATCTATTAAAGAAGGCTTTGTATGGGTTGAAACAGGCTCCAAGAGCAGTACAGCAGAATTGATGAATACTTATCAAAACTAGGCTTTGTTAAAAGTCTTAGTGAATCCACTTTATACATCAAAGGTGATCAAGCTAATTTTATTGTGATTTCTTTGTATGTTGATGATCTCCTAGTACTGGCAGCAATGTTGAATTTATTCAGCAGTTCAAGGATGATATGATGCAAGTTTTTGAGATAACAGACCTAGGAGAAATGTCGTTCTTCCTTGGTATGGAGGTTAAGCAAAATGAAGGTGATATTTTCATTTGCTAAAGGAAGTATGCAAAGGAGATCCTGAAGAAATTCAGCATGGAGAACTGTAACAGCATGAACACTCCTATGTGTCAAAAGGAGAAGTTATGCAAGGATGATGGTTCAGAACAAGTGGAAGAAGCACTCTACAGAAGATTAATTGGTTGCCTGATGTATCTTACAGCAACAAGACTAGATATCTTGTATGCAGTAAGTGTAGTTTCAAGATTCATGAATTGAGCAAAAGAGTCTCATTTGAAAGCAGCAAAGAGAGTGCTGAGGTATGTCAAGGGGACTTTAAATTATGGCATCAAGTTCAGTCAATCACAAGATTTCAAGTTGCAAGGTTATTCTGATAGTGATTGGGCAGGATCTTTACATGACATGAAAAGCACCTCAGGCCACTTTCAGTTTAGGATCAGGGATATTCACTTGGAGTTCAAAAAAACAAGAAATTGCTGCGCAGTCAACAGCTGAAGCAGAATTTATAGCAGCCACAGTAGCTGTTAATCAAGCCTTATGGCTGAGGAAAATACTAACTGATTTGCACTTGGAGCAAGAGGCAACTACTGAAGTAATGGTGGACAACCAGGCAGCCATAGCCATCTCAAAAAATCCAGTTTTTCACGGAAAAACAAAGCATTTCAGCATTAAGTTATTTTTTCTCAGAGATATACAAAGGGAAGGTGCAGTGTGCTTAAAGTACTGCAAGACTGAAGACCAATTGTCAGATATCTTCACCAAAGCTCTTCCAAGAAGTAGGTTTGAGTTACTGAGGGAGAAGCTTGGACTCGTCAACCACTGATACAAGGAGGAGTGTTGAACGTGTGTATCAGCAGTTGCATATCAGTTTTCTGTTGTTGCTGTTTGACCAAGTTTTTTTAGGACTGTGATTTTATTTTTCAGTTACTTATTAGCAGTTTATGTTAGTCGCTATTTTTTAGGAGGTTTGTTATTGCTTTTAAGATGTCCTTCTGTTATAAAATCTGTATTTAAACAGATTATTATTCAATAAAATATACTGCATTCCACTATCTCCTTGTGAGTTAAGGTTTTTACCTACACAAGGTATCAAATTTCTTCAATGCTACTTTCAGTTCATTTAACAAGAAAATTGACTCAGGGATGAAACATGTCCTCGACAAACTAGAATGTCTTGGAAGCCAAAAGCTCTTGGTTTGAAAGAGCCTACCTATGTTAGAGTAGGATCAAGCAGTAAAGTGTCACAGAAATTGTCATCAACTTCTTTGGTGGTTGAAAGTGTGATTTATGGCAGAGATGATGACAAAGAAATGATCATTAATTGGCTCACATCTGAAACTGCAACTTTAAGCAGCTATGCATAATTTCTATTGTGGGCATGAATGGGGTGGGTAAGATAACGCTCGCCCAACATGTATACAATGATCCAAGGGTGGAGGAGGCTGATTTTGGTATCAAAGCTTGGGTCTGTGTTTATGATGATTTTGATGTTTTGACACTGACAAGAACAATTCTTGAGGCAATCACTAAATCAAAAGATGATACTGGATACCTAGAAATGGTTCATGGAAAATTGAAAGAAAATTTGAAATGTTATTAGTCTTGAAACATTTATTTTTTGATTATTTTTTAGCTTTTAGATTGATTGTTAAATCAGTTTAATCTCAACTTGTTCGATCCTTCAGTGATCAATTTTTGAACTTATGTAGATGAATAAAGGCAAGTGATGATGAAGGGGGCGTGGCAGACTAGGGGAGCAGAGCTGTAGCGGAGGATTTTGATAGACTACTAATTAATTTCTACCAAAGGTAAAAATAATACACCATCTTGCTTTTGTTGGTGGGTCGGGTCGGGGTTCATAATGACACTACTTTCCTTTTATCACCTTTGTTAGGGGCTTTGAACTTATTTGTTCAAGCAACCAAAATGCTTTGCAACACTTTTACCAAATAAAATTCCATATGAATTTAACCAAATGGACTACTTGCTTACTACTAGTTGTGTGCACATCTATGAGTGTGATTAACTTGGCCTTCCTTTCAAAAATTTCCTTTTTTTTTTTCTTTTATAGATATGGTTTAAGTTTTGTTCTTTTAAATGTGCAATAGGTGACATCCAGAAAAATATCAATGGCACCCTTACGTGAGCCTTATAGCTTTGTTACTGTCAAGGATTTTGCTAAAGCCTTTCAGATTTCCGGTCACTGTTGCACTGTCAAAGGATCCTTTATGGGCTTATTCCCCTCCACCTTGGATCCTCAAATTACCAATAACCCCTTGTAGAAGTTGCTATCTGGATCTGGAAATGATTCATTTATTACGATTGTTTAAAAAAATTGTATTGCTACTTCTCTTCCGGATGATGCATAAATTATTATGTACTTGTATTTCTGTTTATTGTGTACTCATTTCTTTTATGTACTCTCCAAACTCGTATAAAAGTAAAACTAATTACTTTCGTACTAATTAAGAAAGTTAGTTAAAATTATTTAATTTTATTAATCTCAAGTAAACTATAAGATTCTTCTAAAATATTCTTAATTAAAACTTGATATGATGAATAAAATAAAGTTCTTTAAAATAGAGTTACAATTAAAATTAAATGAAGAGTGTTTTAGGAATGATATTATTGAATATGAGGTAATTAGTTAAATTTATTTATTTTTGAATCCAAGATATAAGACATTCTTTTTTATGAGTTCAGATAATCAAAAACTTGTATCGGACAATTTATCCGTAGAAATTAAAATGGTCCAATTCTGTTAGTCTAGTGGCTTTGAAAATTTGAGTAAACAAAAATTCTATTAATGAACTATTTTGGGTTTTTCGTTTCGGTTTAGTGCACCGCATGTTCAGTTAACCACGGGAGCCCGCACCGTGAAGCCACCACTTGTGAGTCGTGACCATCGTCACAGTTGCACCTTCTCACACCGATTTCCATCAAATTAAGGCAAGAATCTCATCCTTAAATATGTCCAACAAGTGTGTTCGTATCATCGTATGGAGTGGACTCACTTGCACAAGGTTACATAAACAATTAAATATACTAAAAAACTACCTTCGCTCGTACATGAAGTGTATTTATAGTATCCTACACACAAGGCCTAAACAACTACATCTACAAATAAAAAACTGTCTTTTACTGATGCTGAACATGATCATGTTCCACTTCTTTTCAGCCTGCACTATAGCAGTGGTGTGGTTACTATTGACTTGGTCAAACCCTTCTATCTGTCTTCTTTTCACGTTTCTTTCTCCTGGAACATGTTTTTAGGGGAGGTGTTGTATCATATTACAAAGTTAAAATTTAAGCCAAGCTTCAAAATCTAGTGCTCCTCAAACTTCAGATGAATTTCATTCATCAGTGGTTGATGTTTCTTGACCTGCATATAAGGAAATTCTTCACATTAAAGTTATGCTCATAATATCTTCTACAGATTGGCTAGAGATATTAAACACAGATATAAGGAACTAATAAATACAGAAGCTAATTATATTGAATCATTATCAGTAGGTATCCCTAAGCCAATTGAACTGAGACAACAATTTATTTACGTCCAAAAATTTATGAAAATGTTACCTTTACACCAGCCAATGAAAGTAGCTTGTGAGAGGCAATATATGCAATATCTGAATTTTCTAGTCTCTTCTCCACAAAATAAATTACTTCAGAAACTCCTGACTGCAAAAAGAATTTAATATATAATGTCCTTCTAAAGATTGAATAGCAAGATAAAGATGCCCTGCAATATGTACTAGTAGTCTAGTAGTGATAGTGCCAAAGAATCTTCCAAATTTATATAAATCAGACTAGTACTGAATATGATTATCAGTTAATACAAAAATCATAAATTTATTTGTTATGTCATTAACATAATAAGGAAGCAAAGCACTTTCTCATAAAAGTTATATGCTTTGATATAAAATGCAGATTTGACCTGCAGAATGATTCATCACAACATATTATATGTCAAGCAGAACAAGGTTACCAACCTGGATTATGATCTTAGCACATTCATTGCACGGAAACATGGTCACATATAGCCGCTGCATTGATCAGACAAGATATAAAAAGAAAGAATAAAGTGTAATCTCTTAGAATCAGGGGTTTAAAAAAATACAGTTTGTTAGTAACTTAAAAGGAATATTTAAGAAAATTCTTTTATGTGCTAACTGGTGTGGGTGGTGTGACATGCTCACTGTGTGTGCCAATATATAGTCCAAATGGAAAGTACGAAAGGAAAATAATAAATAAACCATAAGTCAGTATTTTCAATTAAGACGCTTAAATGATATGTTTAACTAGAGAGTGCAGTGGAACTCACTTGTCCAGCAGCAGAGGCATGGTTAGTGTTGAGAATAGCATTTACTTCTGCATGACAAACATAACTAAAGTAGACCAACAAAAAGAAAAACACAGTCAACAAGATCACATTTAATGGAAAAATACAATAACTTGAGCAATAAAAGAATCCGTCTCTTTAAAACAAGCCTATGGATTTAAGGTTTCAATCAACAAAACTGAATGGGCAAAGGAAAACACTTACGGGTACTTTGTTTCCAAAGGATTCCCTGTCCTGGATTTCTGAAACACGGAGAGATTTCTGAATGAGAATATGAATACTCTAAAAAGAAAATAAAAAGTCATTCTCTTAAATACCAACCTTTGCCCAGGGTAGCTTGTCATCAGAACAACCTCTTGGAAAACCATTATAACCAATTCCTGACAAAAGAAAAAGTAAAGTAAGAAACCTGCGTTTCAGAGGAAAAAAAAGTGAATAATTGGGATATGAGAACCTAATGAACTTACCAAGAATTACACCATCTTGACTCACCAAACAAGCCCCAACCTGAAATGTTAACAACACCAAATGCACAAACTTTTAATTTAAAAACCAACCCACGCAAGCAAACCAAATTCCGAAAGCAATGGCATTTACAAAAAAAAAATAAACATTACCTGCCTGTTAGGGTCTTTGGACCTCTCAGCTGACAAAAACGCAATTGCCATAAAATAGTCATCCCACGATAAGTATCTGTAAAAATTATAAAATGTAAATTAAAGACAAAAAAAATGAGTCCCATTTATCCATTTTTTTAAACACGAGAACTAAAAATTGACCCTTTGCGCTTGGAGGGGTCGAAAGGGTCGCGGGGAGAGGAAACGGTGCCGTTTAGAGAGGATTTGGCGTGCGTTTGAGAACGGTAGAAGAAGCGGAAACCGATTGCGGAGGCCAAGGCGCCAATCACAGTTGCCGTGGCCGCTAAAGTAGCCTCGCGAGAGTTCATGGAGCTCCCAACTATGAATACCAAAGGGATTGGATTTGGATTTGGATTTGGGGCAAGTTGCAGTTTCGGGGTTCAGATTGTCAACTGTCAAATGAAAAAATAAATAAATACAAGAGTTGGAAGCGGGAAAGAGCGCGGGAAATTTTGCGAGGGAATTCGGTTGACGGTAGTATGTAATAATGTAATTAGTCTGGTTATTCATGGGTTGTTGTTTTTTCATATAATTTATATTTGATAACAATTAAATTAAAAGCATAAGTTTAAATCAATTAAAAAGTTAATATACTAAAAATTAATTTAATCAATATGTTCTTTAATTTAAGAATTTTAGGTGTAATTTTTTAAATATCTTTATTATTATAAAATTAATTTGCATGTCTCTGTGTATAATGTCTCTTTCATAATTCAGAAGGAAATGTAGGGATACGAAAAAAGAGAGATTAAGAATAAGGGTTAAAAGGATTTGAGAATATCCACAGTAAAAATTAAGATTTGAAATAATTATTGGCTAAAAAAAGTTAATAAATCATGGTTAATTATGATTAATTTAATTAAAAGAATTAAATTTCATGAAAAATATTCACATAAACATTTAATTAAGTTTTTGAAATGTTTAATTAAATTATGGTTTAAAAATTAGTAAATAATGACTAATTTAATAAAATAATTAAATTTCATAAAAAGTATTTTTGCTGATGTGATGTATTAATAATGGATGGAATTTTAGCATAAAGATATTGATTGCAAAAGTAACAGCATTTATATATATTATAGATGATAGATTGTAGATAGATTATATATAATATATTATTATGATCCTTTTAAAAAAATTATTATCAATACAAACTACAGAGAAGCAACGATAAAAGTGTAAAATCTAAAACCTTTAATATAAGTATTTGCTATATATTTAAAACCTTTAAATATAGACATTAAAATCAACTATAAATTCAAGAATCCACTAAAAAGAAATAATTAAAATGTTACTTTTTATAACTAAATAAATATAAATATTTTTCTACCAAACAAACATGATATTTTTTCAACTCAAGACAAATGTTATATACATCAACACAAATAGAGAATAATTAAATATAAAAGAAAAATCTATATAAAAAAAGTAAAAATTACAAAGAAAATTAAATAATTATTATTTTCTCTATTCAATTACTTTTTTTCTCTTTTTATTTTGAATTAATTTTCAACTTATCAAATCTCTCACATTTTCATGCATTAAACTTGCAACATTCTATTGGAGGAAGCACCCAACAAATATACAATCTCATCTCCCTTGGCATGATAGTGTCCCTGGAATATGAAAAGTAATGACACACATCATCAATTTCTAATAGGAGTGCCTTAGCAACGAAAACAACTTTATTAGGCTGAAGAATTATATGATGAAATATAAATTTATACCTCATGCCATATTTCATAAGCTGGGGCAACAAATAAGATTGTTTTATGCTTATTTTATAAGTTATTATGCTATTATTTTTTCATTTGTCAAGAAACAAATTAGTCTCTTAGAATTGAAAAGTATACATGATCATTACTACAAAATAATAAGTTGAAAGTTACCAAGAAATGACAAAATACAAATAATGTAATAATTAAAGAGCAAAATCTCCTTTGTCTTTAAAGAGTCTCTCGATATTTTCATCTTCAATTTATTATTAATGCAAAATGAGAATGAAGAGTTACAAACGACCAGAAAGAATTTAATATTTCATTCAAAATCATAAAAAAATAGAAAAGTAAGAATTGCACATTTGTTGAGGAGTGTAGTAATTAATTATTTCAATATCACTTTAAAGTTTCAATGTGAAGATATATTGTACACAATTGTTTTGGAGTTCAATGTTATCATTAGTTTTTTTATTTATTTCATTTTTAGGTTCAACTAATTATCAAACTTGATAGTTAATTTACAATTGTATCCTTGATTTGGGAGGCAAAATAAAGATTTTAGAAGTAAGAACTTTTATATATATATATATATATATATATATATATAATAGATAATAGATGTAGTTGTGTTTTTCAATAATTTAGGTCAACTTACATTTTAGTAGTTCAGAAAGAGTTTTTTTGTGTGTGATTTGAAAATTTTATGTGAGTTTGATCTTATAAGTTCATCCGGATCAAGACAAGTCTTAAAACTCAAAAAACACTTACAAAAATACTTATAAATTGTCTTCCAACTATATCCTCGCATCGACAATAAAAATCAAACTCAAGTTCTTATGGGATATAAGTATATTTTTTACCAACTAGATTCATCTTTGTTAGCTTATGTTAGAAAGGATTTAATTAGCTTTTAGTTATTCTAAAAAATTAAATTGTACTATCTAGTGTGTAATTACATTATGATACAAAGGCTAATTTAATTTTCGATGCACTATACTTAAATTAATTTTAAATAGTATAAGCTTCCTTTTTTCTTTAGAAGATTCGTTGGCATTGTGTATTGTGTTAAATGGCAAGCTCTATCTTATGCCCTGTTTGGAACGGCTTTCCATAATCATGTTATAAGTCTACAACGATTAAATAGGTGTATAAAAGGAATCATATGACACGATATTAAACATAGATTCATGATGTTAAACATGGATTCAGTACCAACAAATTGTTGATTTGAATGATATTATATTCAATTTTTTTAAATACGATATCAAATTTAACTATTATAAATGAAAATACATGATTGAAAGAAAAGACAATCATATATTTTGTGGATCGTATTTACCATCTCACTCTCTTAGGATTCTATATTGTATTAGATTTATTTTCACCTACCAATACCCACTTTTTATTGAGGCTCACTCCATGCATCGCAAGGATGCATATCTAGTCACAATAAATAGAATTAATTTGTAATACACATCACCTATTCAGAAAAGAAAAAAAAAACAATGATGGGAGGTATCCCACAACGTGTATGTCCTTTTCTTACAAACAAAAAAAAAAAGTTGTAAATTTGAAAATGAAAACATATAACATCAATTCATTATTATTTAGAAATTACAACCAGAGCCATGGCTGATTTAATATACCTAGTTATATCCTTTTTAGTCATTACAAACTTTATTGAGAGGCTTTTTACGCTACTTTTCCAATCCTATTAAAAGATTTCACTAGATTTGAACATCAAGTGATTATATTCTCCACTAATACTAAAAAAAGTAAGTTAGAAAAATATATTATTTTGAGGATAAGTTTTAACACAATGTTAAAGTTATGTCTTGGTAACTTATTAGTCATGAGTTTAAATTCGAAAACAGTCTTTTTACATATATAATAGTAAGATTGCGTATAATATATCTCTCTCTTATCTTCGCATACAGAAAAGCCTATGGATAATAGGATACGTAATTCATAGAAAAATACTATTGTGTTATTCATATGTTAAAATTTAAAACAAAACTCATAACAAACAAACTCCCAACTTTGTGAGCTAATCATAATCCAAACAAGAGATGCAAATCATGCCAGCTCCCGAAAGCAATTTGTACAAGTGAGCATATAGAGTATAGATAATGATGGCAAAACATAATTGAATGAACTTTTTTAAGTATGAAAGCTACAGACTATTTAATCATCAATTATAGGGCACCGTAAAGGCAAAGAGGCCAACAAGTTCAAGATATGATAGTGCCAATAGGACAAGGAAATATTACTTTGGGAAAGGTTTTACAAAGGGTTGGGTGGGCATGATGCATGATATATTGATGCATGTGAAAGTTTGGAAGGTTTCGAGGTTGAATATGATATGCATGCATATGCAATCTGCCCTAGCAGCTATTGAATCTAACTCCATAATCAGCTTTAGGAGCCTAAACCTCATAAGCACCATTTGAGGGAGTGATGGAGGCCACTTTAGCACAATGATTCATTTATTATGGCCTCCAACTAAGCCTTGTGTAACATATTGGTTCCTTGGGACCCAATTTCGTGAACCCCAAAGTCCTTTATGTTCAAACAGGATTGTTTAGGTGCCCTTGGCCAGTAGTAGCATAAGAGTGTCCATAATATGGTTTTCAACTTTTCACAAGAACAGATGTGGAAAAGATTCCGTTGTACCTCTTTTTTATGTTCTTGTAAGAAACTTTCCTATTCCCTTTGTCTGAGTTCCCAATAAGTAACAACTTGTGACTCTGAATACTAACGAACGATTTAAAAATACGCTTCATTAGTTATAAATAAATAAAACCGCATATACATTGTAACATAGTTAATAGTTTGATAAATCACATTTGGGTTTGATAATAATATATGTATGTGTTGTATCTTAACTTTTTAATGTATACGTACATATACTAATTAGTTGGGTGTTGAATAAAAGTTCAATATCTCCTCAATAAAAAAAAACTTTTAAGAAATTCTTTAAGGAGAAAATGTAATTAAAAAACACTTAGATTTGATATCACTTTTAGTTCAATATATTTCACAGTTAATTTTTTTTACATTAAATTTTAAAACTTTCATTCTTATTCTTTATGTTTTTAAAATGTATTGTTTTGATCTTTTTTTTCAATATTTCATAAGAGACGTTAGTATTTTTTTAGTTTTTAAATTTTAAAAAAGAACCAAAATGATACATTTCAAAAACATAAAGGACGATAACAAAATTTTTTAAATTTAATGTATCAAAGTAAAACAAATGCAAAATATAATGGACCAAAAGTAATATTAAGTTTTTTAAAATACTTAATTTTACATAGTGGCATCTAAAAATCGCCAATATTTTTTTTAAAATAAACAACTAAAAAATTTATTATATCCTCCAACCTCTTCCAGATTTGAAAAGGTAAAAAATATAACACCTCATAGATCGAATAATGTCAACACATAATCTCGTTTGAATTATTGAAAACTTTGGCTTCGTAGGGAGGTTATGGCGGAGACAAAAATAGGGGTGAGACATTAATTTTTTTGGGTCAGCGACTAGAGATGAAGCAACAAAAAGAGAAGGGACTCTGATCTATTGTGATTGAGAATAATTTGTGAATAAAATTATTATTGTTATTAAATGATTAAATTGAATGAAGAAAGTAATACTAATAATAATATGAGAGTGAAAATTGTTGTTGTTCATAATTTAAGATTCACCTATTCTTCATTTATGTAGTGATTTTTAATTTTTTTATTCTTCATTTATGTAGTGATGTTTAATTTTTTAAATAAAAAAGACAATAGGAGATTTTAGTTTTGATTATATTAATATAACTATTTTAAAATTCAAAAGACTGAAGAAGACTAAGTTTCTAAGAAAAAAATGAAAAATGACCACAATAATACATTTCAAAAATATAAATAAATATAATAAGACTTTTAAAATATAATATATTAAAGTAAAACGATTATGAAATCATAATAGATTAAAAAAGACATTAAATCATTTTAAAATTTAAAAGTTAACATAACACTAATATTTCTAATGAAAAATTAAAAAGGGAAAAAAGTATATATTTTAAAAATATAAATAACTAAGAATAAAACTTTTAAAACTAAATATATCAAAAAAAATAATTAAAAAATATAATAAATCAAAATTCACGTTCATTTAAACATTTATGAATAGTTAGAATTACTGATAGCAAATTAATTATTTGAGGTGTGGGTTTGACTAGTGTTCTGATACATCCAAATTCATGGAACGTACCCTAAGCTTTGCCGCGATCATACCATCAAAACGCTTACACATCCGTGACTCTGGGTCACGGTTTACTTTAAGTTTTTAGGCTTAATCTTTATTATTTATTTAAAACATGTAGGCGGTCCGAAAGGGCGTGGGTTCAAATCCCACTGTCAACAAATCATTAGGCGCTTAGTTTTCTCAATTTGTATTAAAAGTTTTATATTTAAATTTTATTTCTTTTTCATGAATATAAGGTTGAGATGGCCGAGTTGGTCTAAGGCGCCAGATTAAGGTTCTGGTCCGAAAGGGCGTGGGTTCAAATCCCACTCTCAACAAATTGTTTTTTTTTATTCATATATAAAAAGCTTCCTACCATTTCGTATGAACATAAAAGCTTTTTGCAATTTCTTGCAATTTAAATTGGCTCTACATCTAAACTGTAATTTTATTTTTATTTCTGCTTCTATTTCAGTAAATGCACAAGAGTCGTACCTTATTCTTCTTCATCAAGCATATTATTTTTCCTAAACCAAGCATCCTATATTCCTGATCTTATATTATTAATTTATTATATTTAACGAAGCTAAATATAGTGTATTTAGCGCGCGGCAAGCACACAAAATCAATTATTGTATAACTAAATAAATTCCCTACTTCAATAATAAAGACAACATACTAATGTAACCAATACTTTTTCTTCCCTTTTAACTAAATAAAATAGTAACACATTTTTTTCCAACTTCATGTCAATACTGTATTTCATTATATGAAACATAGATTTAATTTAGTTTTATACGCAATTACAATTGGAAATTTATATTTTTTTTTTATCTAATATGAGTTCATACTCTAATTATAATTATATTAGTTATTTATATTTAGTAGCTACATTTTAAGTAATCTAATTATGTGAGTCCACATGTTTTGTTAAAATAATGAAAAAGATGTTACATTAACTTAACGTAATATTCTAAAATTTTAATATAATAATTTTAATCAGTTTTATTTTAAAAATTATTAGTATAAGAATTTATTCTAATTAAAATGATTATGATTATGATTATGATAATATATATTGGAATCTTGTATTATGATATATTAAATTTTATTGAAATAATTGAATTAAAAAATGAGTATTTTAAATATTTTATTTAAAATTGATTGAGTTAAATAATTTATCATTAAAAAAATTACATGGTTGATAAAGAACTGTTGAGATTATTAATAATCATAAAAGAAAGTGTGACAATTCTATATAATAATTAAAATGATTAAAAGATTAATATATTGTGAAGATAATTATTATAATAATAATATAATATTTTATATTTAGTTTGGATAAAATATTTGTGGTATTTGAATTGTTGATCATTGAAAACGATTTAAATCTTATCATGTTTTATTTTAATATATCTTGAAATAAAATAAAATATTAAATAATATTAATAATTAGATAAATTTAGATAATAGAAAAAAAAAGATAAAGAAATATTTGAATAGTCAAATTTATTGATAATATATCTCATATACTCTCTTCTCAAATAATTGTATCGACGGTCTCTCTCAGAAAATAGAAAATTAGTAGAACTTGTTGAGAATATATGATTTTAGAGGTACGTAAAATCTTGTTGATCCACTAAATAGAGAAGAAGAAGAATTATTATATGTTTTTAGAGGTAAGTAAAATAAATTTTTTAAACCCTCCATGGTACATTTTTGATAGATATGATTTTTGAGTCCTAGATAAAGAAGAGTTTGTAGCTAGTGAAATTAATTAAATAATTTGTAATTGCTCATATGTACTAAGTATAATTTATAGTTTGATGGAATTGTTTATATGTAGGCATTACCCTAGGTGTTGTTGTTTCGTATTACTTTATTAAATAACATTATTCATGATTTGATTGATTAAAAATTGATGTTTGTCTTTTGTGAATACTTTTATTAAAATATGTATATCTTACATTACATGTAGATACTTTTAGTTCATATTAGTTACCACATGGAAGAGTTTGTTTTGTGTGAGGTGTTTTACAATTATCTATAATATTGGTTTATGTTAATAATTGATTTATATGATGTTATAATGTTTTGGGGTATGCTATTGTAAATTATTGTTGAGTGCATGGAATTAGAGAGTTTAATTTATCCAGTAGTTATTTGGAATGATATTTTGCAATTATGTGTGAGTTGGTCATAACCTCTTGGGAATTGATGACGATGTACATTTTATTTTGAGAAATTAATACAAGATACCTCCATCTGAAATGAGGATGATATTTATAATAGATACCTCCTTTTGGGATGAGAACGAGATTTATATAAATACATCTGTCTAGGATGAGGATGAGATTCTAGATACCTTCATCTACAATGAGAAAGATAGTGAGACATCATTGCATGAATATGAACTTATATATCCTTTGAAGAATATGAGATTCACATCGGTTCTAGAAATCGAAAAGTTGAATCTAATAATTCTAGAAATCACTGAATTGTGTTTGTGATATTTGTTTGTTTAAGAATTAAATACAATGAAGTTTTGGTGTTTATTTACTTGGTGTTATTTCGTTGTATGAATAATTTGTGGTTGTTTTTATAAATATGTATCTATTATTTTAAATTTAATTTTGCAGATACCATAATTGAATTTTTTTTATTATCGCATCGACTAAGAATATCACTACTTGTGAACTCTTTTATAACTTGTTTTATTTACTATGATTATTATTTCATTAAAAGTGTTATTTTCGACTGAGAAAAAAGATTTTTAGATGGATGAGAATTAAAGATTTAGTTTATAAATTTTATAAATGTAAATATTTGAGTATAAAATTATATAGTTATGTAAAAACTCATTTATTTATAATATTTGAAGTAATTCAAATCATTCAAATTTCTAAATTCTTATTTTATATTTGATATGAAATGTTTTAAAGTATATTTTTTGGCAAAAGAACCCAAATAATACATTTTTAATATAAATTTACCAATTTAAGGCTGTTTGGAAACATATTACAACTTTGGGGCAGTTGGTCACGCCCAATTTGGGCAGGGGTGGTCACGCCCAAATTGGGCTGGAGTGGTCACGGCCAATCTGGGTGTGTTCCACCCCAGGGTGACACGTGGCAATTCAGGTACAGTGCGGTGTTTTTGTAAACTTCGGAAGGCCATAACTTTTGACTGGGATGTCCAATTGAGGCGCATAATATGTCAAAACGATTGTTGTTTCGAGGAGAAGCCGCTGATAAGTCTCATAAGGGACTTGGTCAAAATTTTTTCCCAAAAAAGGCCTCTAAGTGCTTCAAAATTGCGATTTTGTCTTCCAACCTCCAAAAAATTTCCCGTTTTCTAATTTTTTCTTTATTCAACTAGTGAATTGCATGGTATTTTCTGTTTTTTTGTTT
Organism: Glycine latifolia; assembly: GCA_013407115.1. Lineage (NCBI taxonomy): Eukaryota > Viridiplantae > Streptophyta > Magnoliopsida > Fabales > Fabaceae > Glycine > Glycine latifolia. The sequence continues at coordinate 25,542,888 of CM023947.1, read as the reverse complement.
ACTTCAATTAATTTCGAGCGTTTT